>OZ010728.1:46350396-47557615 GCA_963932275.1 Andrena praecox | reverse complement strand
CGCGGATAGCAACGATTGCGTATAAATTAGAGGCCCGCAAAGGCATTTTCCTTCTTAGCTGATCTGAGAGAGAGGACGAGGTACACACCCGGCCGCTCTCGGACAGCTTAGGGACTCCGGCAGGAGAGTTCGGCGATAATACCTGGACGCCTGCTGGAGGGTTTCACACTAGAGTCTGTTCCTGGACGCTCGACCGATGTGGAGAGTACGGCGATAATACCTGGACGCCCATCGGTCGAGAGAGTACAGAGCATCTCATTAGAAAGAGGAGAGTACGGGAGAATATTCCTGGACGCCCGTTTGGTATGGAGAGTTCGGCGATAATACCTGGACGCCAACCGAACGGGAGAGTACAGATGGAACTCCTGGACGCCTCGGTAGAATAGAGAGGAGAGTACGGGAGAATATTCCTGGACGCCCGTTCAGTATGGAGAGTTCGGCGACAATACCTGGACGCCAACTGAACGGGAGAGTACAGAGTAACTCCTGGACGCCTCAGTAGAGTAGCGTCACGAAAGTACAAAGCCCCTTTCTTAAATACCCGATCGTTGAGAGAGGAGAGTACGAGAGAATATTCCTGGACGCCCGATCGGTATGGAGAGTTCGGCGATAATACCTGGACGCCAACCGAACGGGAGAGTACAGAGTAACTCCTGGACGCCTCATTAGAATAAAGCCAAGTGCCGTCTGCACAATAGAATTTTGAAATTGTAAAACTCAACGAGACATAAAGTCTGCCTTTCGAAATTTGTAGCACCGTCCTACCAAACCATGTATTCCTTCCTGATCCGAATAAATTTTGTCTGTACAGAATATATCCTTGTTCCTGACAATCCTAAAGGCTACAAGCTTCAATTAAATATATATAAAAAAAAAATTTATGCTAAACGATTTTATTAAAAATGCATAAAAATTAAATTATAACGCACTAAAAACTAAAAAAATAATTCATTTCTTGTACTACAATTTCGATGGTGTTTTTTCACTTTAAATAATTCACTTTAAATAAAACCGTGGGGCACCATGTGCAACCAGAAGTTGAAGTGTCGGTTGGCAAGTGGAACATCTACAGTTTATCAATTTTATGCCACATTACAATGTGTATCCTGTAATTAAAACATTTTGTTTCATTAATGCGAATGAAAACTTTCTTACAACAAATTCATTTCGACGTTTGCTTCTCTATTAAAGTGATTCATATCCTGTTATGACATATCATGCCCCACGATTTTATTTAAAGTAAAAAACACCATCGAAATTGTAGTACAATAAAAGAATTATTTTTTTAGTTTAGTACATTTTAATTTAATTTTTTGTGCATTTTTAATAAAATCGTTTAACATAAAAATTCTTTATATATATTTTTTTAATTCTCTAGTTTTTAGTGTTTGTGGATTTCCATTTCACAGCTCAGACTTCTTTACAAATATCTTTTATTGCTGTATACAGTTTAACAGTTTGCTTAAACGCTATAGTGCTAAAGTCACTAAACAATAATTCTTTTCTTGTACTACAATTTCGATGGTGATATACTACGAACACCTGCGAAATTTAAGTTTTACTATTCGTACATACGTGACGGATCATTTCTCGATAAATTGTGTATTTTCGGTAATCGCGATGGGACTAACGACCCGAACGGAGCGGCTTTTTGTCGCCTTCGTAAAGAACGCGAGTGGCTGATTTCAAGTCGTTAGGATTTGTGGTTATGGGTTATATTTATTGATGACTGGGTAATTTTTTCACCCCCTCGGGGTTAATTTTTTTTTTAAAATGTTGTATTGTCATCCAAACTATGCACTCCTGCAAAAGTTCAAGACAATTGGATAGTTTGAAGTTGATGAAATTTGAGTTGCCAGATTTTAACCATACATAGAAGCAGAGGATCGAAGCTGAATAAAATCGTTTAAAAACAAACGAACGGACAGGGGAGTGAAGCTAATATAAAATCGTTTAAAACTAGTGTACAATATGTCCTTTAGACGATTTCCACATGCAACTTTTTATAGATTAAAGTGGATTGCATATGTATCCGGCGTTCAATCTCTTCACAATTGGCAAACACTCCATCATACCGCCTGCATTAGCACCACCCATTTGGTCATTTGCGAAAGGATTGGATAAAAATGTTTTTTCTAAATTTCGGTAAAAATGACGTTGAACTAACAAAAAAACATGCAAGAGTCGTTCAAAAGCCGCGAGAATAAAAAAAAAAGGGTTTCGAAGACAAACACCATAATACAGGTGGCCCTTTTTTAGACCATGTCGTATCTTGACCATCTAGATTCTAGGACATATGGAAAAAAGATTCTGATCGATCCGTCCTTTTGCACAGTGTGTAAGGGTAGCTTTAACTCGCAAAAAACGTGGACACTTGAATGATTCCAAGATTTTACTTGAAGTGTCATAATGTTTTCTAAAAAATTGAGAATTTGCAATTTTTGGGATCATTTTAAAATGGATTTTATACGATGAGAAAAACTCTCATTAAATTGGCCACTAAGGGCGCAGAAAGGAAAATTTCATAGCTATCCAATACACTCATGAAATTTTTTCTACGATCATGCGTTCGCATGTTATATGTGTTTAAACTGAAAAGTACCTTTTTGCTTTGATCGCGAATAACTCGGTCAATAAAAATCATACAGCACAACATAAAAAGCGACGTTAAAGCGGAATGTTTGCTTTATAAGAGCCATTGGATTTACCTGAAAAAACATGTTTGGCCCTTGTATACGTTAAACTAGGCAAAAAAATTTTGAAACTTCGTTTCCTACGCTTCATCTTGATAAAACAGTATCACAGTGAATGAAACAATTTTTCAATCCTTCATTCAAAAACTAGAAACTTCATGCGTTAAAATTCGGTTTTTAATTTTTGTGCGACTATTTTTCGCGGAGATACAGCCATTTGAAAATTACCAAAATTTTTGGGAAATAATAGTATTCCTTTAATTTTGCCCCGAGGCTTGTTTGTCGTACACGAAGGAAAAACAAAATGGAAATCACTGCAAGCTCAGAACGACCGTTACGCACCTTATAACGTACGAATCATTATTTTACCCGCTTTCAAATTTTCTAAACACCCGTTATTATATTAAGCATAAAACCGTAAAGCATAGATACTATTTAAAAACATAAAAGTGACCTTGAAACAGCCGATACGCCTTCACGCACAAAAAAGATTTCTGGTATATTATAGCGTCCTTGATACCGTACAACTTTTCCAACTAATATTTTTTCGTATCTCTGGAAAAAGAATTAAAAAAATTAAAACCGACTTCCAAAAAGTAAAAATGTAATTAACCAAAAAGTAAAGAATAATTGTTTTCTTTATTGAATCTACGACTCTCAATTTCTTTAAGTCGGCGGCGCCAGATTTACACAGTGCAAATGATAAGGCGCCGACATAAAAAAATTGGGACTCGTATATTGAATAAGGAAAATAATTATTGTTTACTTTTTAATTATTGTTTAATTTTTTAATTTTTTATTTTTACTTTTTAGTTATTTGAGTTATATAATTCAAATGTTAATATAAATAATTGTAATACAGAAATAGATTATTAAATTGTTTAGCGTAGTGAATTGGAGCTGCAGATCTGACAACGTTGCATTCATTCGGAGCGCTTGTTATAACCAAAATGTCAGAAAAAATGTTCATATGAATTTGAATCGGCGTTCGTTATTTAAATGTCTAAACATATCGATTGTGCGACGTTGCCAAGTTGACTGCTCTACGTAGTTTTTAAAAAATTTGCACGTAAACCTATTTTTGATGGGCATTTACGAAGAAACCATGTGGTCAATTTTGCAGAAATTAATAAATTCATTTCGTTACATTTCGATGTACTTTTGTGCCAATTTTTTTACACTTCCTGAATATAGTTTTCCTGTTTCGGAAGAAAAACTGAAACTATAACCCTCTTTTTGCCGACTTTTCCATATGCCACTGTGTTAAAATGCATAAACTTTAATTAAAAATTTGTCGATAACTATGTGGTAAATCGATTTTAAACTTTGTACAAGGGTTTCGTGTATTTCAAATTAGTTTTGATCGAAATTTGAAAGAATTCTTGAATTTAAAAGATTATTCAGGAACTACCTTAAACGATAACTACATTCTATTTCTAATTTTGTGTAGAGCAGTACACGAAACTTCAATTTTCACGATAGTGAAAAAAGGATCTCACTTCACTCATCAACGAAAGAACTCAAATCATATCGTACAAACTTTATCTTCTGATTGTTCCCAAAACATGAAACTCCAAAAATGTCAGTTGCGACGACCACCATACTGGCCCTGAGTAAGGAACATGCCACCCAAAGTATCTCAACACTAATTTTTTAAGAAAGCATTCCCGATCGCATGTTTACTGGATCTTTTTAATTCATAATTGCATTTATTATCAGCTCTCAGGCCGGTGTCCTTTCGTTTGGGTACACTCAAACATAATAGGGCATCAGCTTCTTCCCAAGCAATTGTCGACTTCCATAAGTGCGGCGTGTAAACGGAACAAGTATATGCATACATTCGATCTGGTTCGATCCGTGGCGGATCGTAAGATCCGATTGTCTGTTGTCGGCGGCACCGGTCAGGATTCGATTAGGACTTAAGTGGATTATAAACGACGTACTTGCAAATCAGTTCTGCTCAGCAATAATTAACTATCGGCAAGGAGTTCGCTTTAAGCCGTATACCTTGTGCGGGTTCCCTATCATGATTACCTACGGACGGAAGTTGAGAGCTCGTTGTCGTTGCCGACGATAGTGGACCCACTTGACAATCCTATGTAAACCTCGTTTCGATTCTAGCAAACTCAGGTGGACATTCGCGTATTATTAATGAAATAATTAGAGACACCTTGCTTGCGAGTAGCTTGACATAGAGATCTTTGGACAGCAGACACTCAATTTCACAATTGGTAACTGAAGTCTCCTAATTGATGGCTAGCCAAATGATACAATCCGCACATGATAAATTTCGAACGATTAAAAGTTTGTAGTGATTGTAGTGAAAAATGGGATACATTATATTTAGTTAACATACCATTTCTTTATTGTGAAATACGTTATAGGTGTGAGTGTAAAATTTAATTTACTAATCTGTTTTAAAATATTGTGACACATTACGTAACCCTATGCTCGTATTATTAATAAACTTAACTATGCAATGTATTATTCGAGCAGCCGATTGAAATGAATCCGTAATCAGACAATTGTATAAATCACAAAAAATAGAAGATAATTACAAAATAAAAAAAAGTTGTGAAATCAAAATGAGCTGCAAGTAGGGGAGACCGGGGATAGTTTGGACAATTTTTGATTAATAGTCTTTAGCGGGCCTGTAAGATGCCTTACGGCTATAAATTGTACACCATTCGATAGCTCAGAATGTGCGCTATTCATTTGAACCTGAGAAACGGGCCTTAGTATTACTTTGAGATGAAAAAAGTTCAGAGATGCATATTGTCCAAAGTATCCCCATTGGTGGGGTTACATTGGACATAGCACGGGGATAGTTTGGACAGATGGAAAGAAATGATAATGAATAATCCAATGAATATATAATTTATTTAAAATGACAAATAGCCTGTTGGGCCATTAAGGAGCCCGACCTCCATGGTGTTTTCCAGAGCCGCGCGAAAGGGGAACTCGAAGCCAATGATACCGCGGGTGTACATCGGATAAGAAAAACTGTATGAGTGTGCGGTGCAAGCTCGTATTCATAGGCTGAAATAACTGGCCTCTTGGGCCAGTGGCAGCACTGGGGCCCCTAAGAATCCCAGCCTATCCTACGTGTTATCTGTCCAATGTAACCCCTCATATCATATCAAAACAAAATTATTCGTGCCTTTCCTCAAAAAGGATACTTTGATTTTTGCATAGCATTACTTTATTCTAAACACATTCAACAATGCCTCAAAAAAGTTACAATAAAATTTTTCCATAATGAAGTATCCGAATCATAACAAAAAGTAGATGAAAATATTATACAGTAACATACAAGAATTGAAAAGTGTGACATACCTTGTCATTCGTGAATGCAACACGCCATATTGAATATCATTTGATTTGGTGTGCATATAGGCACAAACTACAAAAAAAATTGCAGTCATCATGACACTATGGAGGCAATTTTCAAACTGTCCAATGTATCCCCGTGTCCAAACTATCCCCGGTATCCCCTACATAAAGGTGCTTTCCCGCAGCGTGCAAAGGTGACACTGTGTAACGCAATGTAAGATTCGGTGCTTTCCAACTGCGCTTAATAATATTAAGCAGATATATTTTTATAGAAATAAATATTTCAATACCAATAAATATTTTATTCAAAATACTTGGCGCTGCGAAACCGAATTGGTGTTGTTAAGCTGAATACATATGTATAAACTGCATTAATCTTTTTCTTTCTTTCTTGTGCGTGCATTCGTGAATGTGTGTATATGTGCGTGTGCATATGCTACGTTTGATATTAGAATTAAATATATGTAGAATAAATCTGACTGCGTTTCTAATATGTATATGTTTATGTATTTTAGATTATAAGTGAGTTATTGTAAATTATTAATTTACTATTAATAAGACAATTAACATTTTTTCGGTTTCGCAGCGCCAAGTATTTTGAATAAAATATTTATTGGTATTGAAATATTTATTTCTATAAAAATATATCTGCTTAATATTATTAAGCGCAGTTGGAAAGCACCGAATCTTACATTGCGTTACACAGTGTCACCTTTGCACGCTGCGGGAAAGCACCTTTATGTACTTGCAGCTCATTTTGATTTCACAACTTTTTTTTATTTTGTAATTATCTTCTATTTTTTGTGATTTATTTGATTTCGTGTACTTGGCGTAATTTTTTACTTTTTTAAATTTTTTTATGGGGATATCACTTCTTTTTACAAAGATAATTTGCATAGGGAATGACTTCAGATAATTTTTAATATTATATTATCATCTATTTTTTGTGATTTATTTGATTTCGTGTACTCGGCGTAATTTTTTTACCTTTTTGAAGTTGTTATGGTGATAAGCTTTACAGAAAAACCCTAAATTAAAAATAATTTGCTAGTATAAAAACAAATCCCCATAAAAATTCTATTAAAAAATTTTGGCGACTTACCTTGTTAATTGATACAATAATTCAGTGTCTTGTGTGGATTGTGGTGTAAAAACTCGTGACATTTCAGAAAATTTTGACAACTTTCCTTATTTGACACTCGCCAGGTTTATAACCTGACTGTAAGCTGTCAAAATTTGGAGTAGATTGCATAGTGAAGGTAACGTAATAGCGTTTGACGAACGAAACATGTGTTAGTTTCTGTTGGCTGAAGGTGTGCGTGTAACGCGTATGACGAACGAAACATGTGTTAGTTTCTTTTGGCTGAAGGTGTGCGTGTAACGCGTATACGTATTATGTTGACGAAAATTTGGCCTGGAGAAGAAGGAGAAGAAGGAGAAGAAGGAAAAGAAAATCTTACCGTTTCTGACAGATTCATGAGACGATATTATGATATCTCTGTCATGCGTGGACAGATTTTATTGAAATTTGGTCTTATTCGAAAGCTTATATGCGGTTTACATAAGAAAAATGCCTTTAAATTTAGAAAATATTGCAGGCGTGATGAGATATTAATGAAATAAGTATCAGGTTAGGTTGGAATAGCCCGGCGACGAGTAAATGATAAGCGGTAGCGACAGTCGACATATACAGGGTGTCTTTCCTGTACTTGGCGTCGAGACGCTACCGCGTCTCTAGATTGTATGGACCAATATCGCGTGACTTATAAATCATTTCAAACCATTTTTTGTAGTCATGCTGTAATATGTTACAAGTTGGTGGTTTAATATGATACAAATAAAATGACTGTGGACAATTAAAGGACGCAATTCCTGCAACATTTTAAATGTGAATCCTTTTCCACTTTTCTGTAAAAGTTTATACATCTACCCTATATCTATAAAATCATATGTGACGAGATGTCATTGTTTTTTTATCGATTTTGTCACGCTTCCTGTAACGCTTTAAATGTCACGTTTTTTGTAACGCTATAAAGTGGGGATATTATAAATAATACAGAAATGTGTTGGGTGTCCTTCTTTTCACCATTTCTACATGTTTAATGGAATACTGTTCTTATTTAAAATTCATGTTGCGTTTCAAAATTAAAAATTAAAACATCACGGAAGTCATGTCACGATTTGTGAAACGCTTTAAATGGAGGTTATTTAAAAAGTGTTTGGTGTCCTTCTTTTCTACATTTGTCCAGGTTTAATGGAATACTGTTCGCATTTAAAATTCATGTTTATTTGAGTTTTAAATTCATGTTGTGTTTTAAAATAATAACCAAAAAAACATGGAAGTCATTGTTTTTAATCGACACGTTCTTTATAACGCTTTAAAATGGGGTTATTGTAAATCATACAGATGCGGTAAAGATGACGGTTAGGTCGCTATATTTTTATTCGTGATTAATTCAATTTTTTCTAACACTTTTTATAGGTTTTTAAAAGTCAATTATACATTATACTTCATTGTGTCGATAAGAAGGTAGGGTAGGGAATGACATGAAAATAATTCATGTTAAAATCAAAAAGATATGTGTTAGAAAGTATTATACGGATCGGCACGAGGATTGAGAAGCGAATAAGAAGCACTGACACAAGCGAAAGTTATGGGACGATTCAGTTAGGGTTAGACACCCACGCACAACGTATATTTAAGTATTTACAAGGATTTGTCTAACAGCACGGAGTGATCATTTAGTTTATATAATAACAGATTAACTAGAAGCGATTCGACGAACACAATCAGATATGTTTAAGCGTTTAGGTTTAGATTACCGTTATAAATTTGAATGTATGTACAAGGTCATAGGCAATAAATTATACAGTTTATACAAGCACTTAATTTACAGATTATGTAAGCAAACAACGATTAATATATACTTAAGCTTAACCATTTAACTCGCGAAGCAAAGTCGGAAGCCAAATTATTGCGCGAAGCAGAATCGCAAAGCACGATTGCGAAGCGGAGTCGAGCGCAAGCTAGTAAGCGTAAGCGGAAAAGATTATTGACTTGTTACGTAGTCGCAAACAGACAGACGATCCAGGAAATCGGCTCGATTCCCTGGAAGCAAGAGCCGTCCCCCTTCCATCGATTGTAAGACGATGGAAGGGGCCGTGATCGACGCTCCACATGCGTCAGTGCGCAGCCGCCAAGTGCCTAATTAACGGTGGGCCACGGAGATGGCGTTAACATGCCGAATTTCTCCAACAATATGTGTTTGTTATAGGTATATAAAAAACAAAAAATAATACACCATTTTATTGATTTTATCTTCAACTAAATCGCTATTATGAATAGATTTCCGTGACAAAAAGATAAATAACATTCAGCGTAGCAGTTTGTAGCAGAAAAACATTAAATGGCAATGTGATACAATAGCTTCATGATACAGAACAATAAAAATTACAGGATGGTTTGAACCGGTTATAAAAAAAATTGAAAGTTATAATTATACATTGCAGACGGACGAGGAAGTAAGGTAGAGTCCGTCTCGTCGAGTTGCCATATGTAGGGAATTAATGGCAGCATAGACACCACATGACGTGGTACGGAGTAAGAGAAGGGAACACCTACAGCAATAACGGTATATTTGTGTTGGCGACACGATGGCGAACCACAATCCATCGCATCGCGATTGGCGCGCACAAATCGTATTAGTGTACATTGGTCTATGTGACGTCATGTCTTCTGTGCACGTAGGGAATTGCCTGGCAACTCTGCTGGCGTGCGAACGCGAGGCTCAGGAAGTGGTGAGGCATAGGGACGAGTCTTTATCGCGAGGTGAAAATGAGCCTACATCGAGAGAAGACTTTTCACTGCACGAAGAAGGAGGTCAGATATATTGGCCGGTCTGAAGTTGTTTCGCGAATAGCAATCGAAGGGAAATCGACCCCCTGTTCGTGGCGTACGCGAGAAAAGGAGCGAGATCGTTAAGAAAAGGAGCGCCGAGGCAGACATGCGACATGGTGGGAGTTACTCCTCACTCGCACTGGCCAGCCAATATAATATCTGACCGCGACTTAGGGCAGTTTCCCTTGAGGATTGATTTCACGTCAATCATTGCTCCCTACATCACAGTAGCTAATTTGCCGCGGGTAAACTTAGCCGTTACCACGTCGAACTAGTATGCATGCATGCGTGCGCGTGTGTGTGCCCCTCTCCGGTCTACAATCCGCATTATAAAATCTTTTAGAGAATTTGTCTGTCTATATGTGCAATGTAAGCTAGAGCGAGTGGAAAGACATGTCGGTGACCTTGTCGGTGCGACAGAAGATGGCATCACTGCAACCCTGAAGATGGACTTCCTGGGCAGCCTCCACTCGACGGCACCGACCGCATTGGTTAGAGGTGAGGTACGCGGTTCGTAGCAGCTGAATTTAGCGCCTGTTCGGATAGACAATAACGATAAGTACACTTACACTACATCACACACATTTAAAAGAAAAGCCTCCTATGCACTACATAGTACAGGATCAGCATTTTATCTTGCAACCCGCGCTCGTGCGAACAGGTAAAATGGCAACAGCGCCTCACGGACGCATTCCACTACATCCATGCACCGGCCCGGCGCGGGCGTTCGGAGAGCTTCGAGCGGCCGCTGGACAGCAGTGATGCCCGAGCTTCGAGAATTTTAGGATGGTCTCTTTCACGTACGGAGGATATGTTTCTGCTCCCCCTCTCCCTCTCCCTCTCCCTCTCCCTCTGTCGTTATTCGTTAAGTGTGAGTTGTATCCAGGTAAATACGGCCGTCAATAGATAAACGAAAAAAAAATACCTTTCTTGTATTTAGGGCATTAACCATAGTAAGGTTACGCCTACACAATTTAGGTATTATGTTGACTAGATCCGATTCTATATTAAATTTGTAAGTATATTAAAGGTTAATGAACGTGTCTTCTAATCGCTATTAGAATCGACGAAAAAGCACGTCACTTGAAACGCCGAATGTGATTTTAATTTTTCTTTTGATACCTCCATCTAGGTTGGTGATATTCTCATTACAAAACATCTTTTGAAAAAATATACAACTTTGGTAGAAAAGTTTTTTCTTAATATGAAAAGTAGATGACATATTTCCCCCTACAGCACACTATATTGCAGAAATGTTTCATTTAAATTGCGGTTTAATTTTGAAATATTGCACTGAATGTTGCTGAAAAGTTACAAGTAAATTGCTATGTCCGCCCCTTTGCAACATTGCAGGATATATTTCTTTTTTTCGGGATTTTACAGCAATTGTCGCGCAACATTTGTGAGATTTTACAGCAATTGTCGCGCAACATTTCTGAGATTTTACAGCAATTGTTGTGCAACTTTTCTGAGATTTTATAGCAATTGTCGCGCCACATTTCTGAGATTTTACAGCAATTTTCGCGCAACGTTTTGGGCAGTAGGGCCAAAAATAAAAATAACGGTATTTTATTTAAAAATATATATCGGACGTGTCTCAGAGGGGGGGGGGGGGGCGACGACATGAATGTGTGCAGAATCATAGTAGTATAACGTCCGTGTATCCTTATTAAATAGAAAATTATTTTACCCCAGGGAGATTCGAACCCACGACCCGTAGCACCGTAGACGAACACTATACCGCTGCAGCTATAACTGTTGATTGAGAACATTACTTACGTATTCCAACTTATACTCCTACCGTGCAACACTTTAAACTCAAATTATTTAAAAACAAAGATTCGTTTTGACAAACTCCATTACATCTCTCTAATTGCGGAGTCGAATATTTCACAACAAATTCATTTCAACGCTTGATATTGTATTAAGTTGATGCATATTCTGTTATGAAATATCCTGCGTAGTACAAGAAAATAATGTTTTTTTTTTAGTTTTTAGCGCATTTTTAATACAATCGTTTGACATCATTTTTTTATATATTTTAGGGACACGCGTGTCCCTACCATTGACATTTAATTTATTATGCGTAATGAAAAAGTTCGGTATTGTCGAGTGAAAATTTCTAAGTCCGAATTCAGGGCAAATTACTTGCTGGAATCTTGCTCATATTTTACGAGCGCAATATTGCGCTCGCAACTTATCAGCAAGATTTCGGCAACCAATCCGCAATAAATCCGGAATTACGCGAAACGATACTGAAATGTAGACACGCAGAATACAGTCCAAGATTCCACAGGCTATCTCGGAGGGAATGTATGCGAACGTGGACAATATTTTATATAAATAATTATTACAATTACGTAACTAATACATAAGGTTTAAACAAATTCATAAAGTATATACAGCAACAAAAGATATTTGTAAAAGAGTGTAACCTGTGGCAATAAGTGCCAGTGACCCTTCTATTGCCATTTAATTGATCGTAGATAATAAAAAAGTTCCGTATTATCGAGTGAAAATTTATAAGTCCGAATTCAGGGCAAATTACTTGCTGGAATCTTGCTCATATTTTACGAGCGCAATATTGCGCTCGCAACTTATCAGCAAGATTTCGGCAACCAATCCGCAATGAATACGGACTTAGAAATTTTCACTCGACAATACCGAACTTTTTCATTACGCATAATAAATTAAATGTCAATGGTAGGGACACTGGCAGTAATTGGAACTTGTAACACTTTTTTTACCAATATCTTTTGTTGCTGTATATACTTTAATACAATTACTTAATTAACGCATAAGGTTTAAACAAATTCATAATCATTTATATAAAATATTGTCCACGTTCGCATACATTTCCTCGGTGGTGGCCTATGGAATCCTAGACTGTAGTATGCGTGCCGAGATTTCAGGCTCGCTCCGCGTAATTCTGTATTTAGCGCGAATTAATTGCTGGAATCTTGCTCATATTTTACGAGCGCAATGTTGCACCGTATTTTGTGGTCGATGTTGCAGGAAAGTTCTACGTGGGTTGTACCGCAATATATGCGCAATATTGCACGACAATGTTTGCTCAATATTCCCTAAACATTGCACAAACGTAGGCATTACAATATTGCACGGCAATGTGTGCTCAATATTCCCGAAACATTGCGCAAACTGGGCCATTGCAATATTGCACGACAATGTTTGCTCAATATTCCCGAAATATTGCGCAAACTGGGCCATGCCAATATTGCACGGCAATGTTTGGTCAATATTCCCGAAACATTGCACAAACGTAGGCATTGCAATATTGGACGGCAATGTGTGCACAATATTCCAGGAACATTGCACGCACGTGTCCATTGCAATATTCCTCGGCAATGTTTCTACAATGTTGCAGTAATATTGCAATGCAACCTGCAACCCACTAGCAGCATTGCAATATACTGCAACGGTTGTGCAAGTTTCCTGCAACGAAGTGTGCTGTAGGGGTGGGGTGTCGAAGTTAGGTAAGACATCCTATATAAAAGGTAAATAATTGGTTAAGTACATATTTATAAGACAAAAGTATATAAAAATATACAGAAATACATCTGATGGATGAATATTTTTATTTTATAGAATTAATACACATTATTTATTTACCATTTTTTTATTTAACGGGAAACCTTTTTATATATGCAACAGGTAAGAAATTATCTTGCAAACCGAACGGTATACGCTTATGATTATAAAATTATAAAAGAAAGTGTCTCTACACATAAACAATTATGCAACTAGAAAGGTACCTATAAATCATAATTGATGCTAGTTATCGCAATGCTTGTGCTAATTTCTTAAATGAGTTAACAGTTTCAGGAAATGAATGTATGAAATTAGAACATTCATTAGCAAAGTGACTAGCTCTATAGAAAAAATCGGGCACGTATAAACACTGGCCTGTTTGAACCAGAAATGGGCATTATTTAAATAAAAAAATTATTTAAATAACGTATCAAATAAAGACACTTTATCTTTTTCCGTCGCTGAATAAAAATCACCTGAGTTATCTTTATTCGAAGCGCCACAGATGAATCAGCTTATTCGACGGGAATTCATCCGACGGCCAAAGATACTTTGTTTATTCGAAAGCCTTTCATCTTGGGCTTCGAATAATTTTTCCACTTTCATTGTATCTTTATCCTACAAACTCGAATAACCGGCGAGTACCTTTGTGGCCTGAGCCGCGAGAAATCGGCGTTGCTCGGTGATGTGTCATCGATTATATAGAATCTGAATTTGTTTATTTTTCATCGTATCAATATGAAAGTGGCACCAATGGATTCCTGTCATTGTCCCGATTAAATTGACAGAAAATAATTTAAATCGGACTATTATTAAAGAAACGGACTTTCAATTCTGCAAATAAATTTTTCACGTAATTTCCTTAATTATGTTCCGAAATATATATTTTTTGCGGCCAATTTGATTAAGGAAATGAGGAATCGATTGACGTCACTTTCGTAAAGATCCGACGGTTCGTTCTCGAGATACTAACAGTTGAATATTAGTGGTGCAACTTCCGGGCCGCAAGGTTTAAACCCGAAACAGCTGACAGGGAACTGTGACCCCTAGTATGGCACACGCAGGAGACACTCGCAGATGCAGACCCACACACAGCAGAACGGCTAGAAATGAGTAAGTGCCGCGGATTTTCACGATTTGAACCAGACTTCGAACATTTTCTTTAATCACCCATAACTCTAAAACTAAGGTATGTAGAGCATATATTCATATGATGTTTTTACTTATATTAGTCTGTAGATTTATCCCCCAAAGTATTGGCATGCATTTATGAATCGCCCTATACATTTTTCCTGTATCTTCTGTAACTTCAACTCCTCTTTCCAGCACTAGATTTCTTCTGCGTACAGTATTATGCTCTTAACTAGACTATTAAAAATCATTATTCCCCTCTCGAAATTATTTTTCAATCTCCTATGCCCTGTCCCCCACGTTTGTCTCCTCGCGATCATTGACTTTTTGACTACTTCCCTAACATGTGTCTCTCGTCCCCCGTTTCTTCGGAAATGATACCCTAAGGAAGTATTTGAATTCTTTCACTTCTTCTATTTATTTCTCCCCCGTTTCCATTCTGCTTTCTTTTTCTTATACCTTCCTTTCTTGAATAATAGCACTGTTGACTTTTCCTCATTTAAGGGGGGACTCTACCTTGTTGGACCGAAAAATTGCATTTTTTTTTGTTGCTTTTTCGCAAAGATATGAGTCTTGTGTATACACTCTGCAAAGTCCTTTATGGCCCTGGAATAGCTTAAATAATGGTAAGTAGTCCATTTTTATCCTTATACATAATATGAACTTTTAAACTCGATTTTCTCGAAACTACATTTTTCGACCTGGCGTTGAAGAAATCTCGACAACCAATGAAGCAAACAACTTGAAATTTTACATGCATGTTGAGCAAGCGTCTGTCTATCTATGGTAGTAGATTTATTGCCGTATTGTAACCGTTCCTAATTTTACTTAATGATGTTTTGCCGATTTTCGAGAAAAATTCGATTCATCATATTCAGAAGCCTGCCATTTTAACATTTCTTTGTTTATCTTAATGAATCTACTACCATCGATAGCCACATTCATACAGATTAAAAATCTCTTTCGTTTTTGTGTTTCAGATTATCCTTCGAGTATATTTCGTTAACGCCAGGACCACCCGATTTTTTTTCAACGCCTCAAGTCAGCGCTCTGTATCAGCCACATCTTTTTTTTTACCGTCACATAAAAATTTATAACAAGAGCTGAAGATACAATAAAACAGCCTGTCAAACCGCAAATTAATTTGTCAAACCGTTTTTGTACAAAAAATTCACCAAATTCATCGATTTTTCGGCCCAACAAGGTAGAGTCCCCCCTTAAGTAGTATGAGGTCTTTTTTCTTCAGATAGTTCTTTAACCTCTTCAGCATTTCCTGTAATTCCGTTTCGGTCTTCGCTGTTAAGGCAATGTTATCCACGTTTGCAAGGCTTCTGATTGTCCTTTCTTCATATATGCTCTTCTAAATCCGCTATGTACAGCGTAAATAGAGGTGGGCTTAATGGACATCCTTAACTTACTCCTTCTTTTTCGTCCAGAATTTTCTAGATATTTCTTCAGATTGACTTTGAAACTGTAATCAGTAATTGGTTTAGGTTAGATGGTTTAGCGGCCCGGAAGTCAACCAACTACCGATTACAGTTTTTTGCGAACATCTCGAGAACTAAAGCCGAAAGACGCACAGTGCGGCCGAATGATGGAATTTTTGACAAAAATCTAAATTCAATCATAAATGTCAAAATATTGGAATATATTTACGGAAAATAAAATTAGTAACTAAAATTTTACAAATTTTTTAAAATTATTCACTATTTTCCGATGTCGCTTAAGGGGACTGAGCAGTCGACAACCGATTTTTTATTGCATTTTCCGAAAGTACTATCCTTTCTGAGTAAAATGCCGCTTGGTGTATATTAAAATTCGCAAAATTGTTGATTTGGCAGCTAAAAAGGTCAGGCGGCAACCTACAGCGCCGCCTTTGCCCGGAAACTTTAAACGCATTTTTCTCGAATCTTTTTTTCTCTTGGTTTTCGCGAAGTTGCGAATCAACGGCGGTTCGGACCGATTTAAAAAAATTACAGGATGTGTAAAACATGTGCCATTTCTCGCCAAACCTCTGATATGGTCCGTAAAAATTCGAGATTTTCATAAAAAAAATAAAGTCACTGATTTTTAGTGTCTTCTCTACTTGTTTTACGCGTATGGCGTAGTCGGTGTTTCATTATCTTGTTATGCCTCGCTTCTAAAGCCAATTCAGAAAGAACGCCGATTGGTAAATAAAAAAACCCAATGACATCACAAACGTATAACAAAATTTTACGCACGCTCATGGGCATGTGGTACCAGGTATATTTGTCTAAATATAATTTTAACGCGTCTTTTAACAATATATTAAAAATACTTACATTTATTGTTTTACCACAAGATCATAAAAAAACTTTACCTCAAGAATCCTAAACAAAAAATGGTGTGGTAAGATGCAGAATAAGGTATATATAATTGTATCTAGCAGTTCCTACCAGAAAAACTTTTTAAATTCTCAAAGTAGAATAGGCAGCGAATCGAAAAGTATTAAAACCCTAGGATATTTTGAGCCGTTTTTTTTATATGCCAACTTGAAGCTGACAATGATTAACATTTCACCTGAACTGTCACACAGATACAAAATTCTATCTATTCATAATAAATATAAAATGAAATATGCATACCTTGGTGAGAACCTTCCATTATAAAAAACGTCTATAAATATATTTAATATAAATTACTAATATTTGATATATAACACAAGTAATGTCGAGCACCACTGCAGGAATGTTGGATTCCTGACAGATCTTTATGTTGGATTCCCGACAGGTTTTTATTAAATTTAACAATTATGATTATTACTCTACTGGTTTACACATAATATAATATTCAACTCGCCTTTTTACTGAACTTTTTCACACTCTTTTACTTATTCTCTCGCGGAGACTGTGAACTGCTCGTATCTAACTCTCTGCCACTCTTGACTAACTAATTCTGTCACGCGTGCATTCCTTTGTTTATTTATCCTTGCCATCCCTTCCTCTCTACTAATCAGTCCTCGAAGACCAATTTCTGGAACCGCGAACCATACCATCTCATCTGCACCGCTATCAATCGCCCGGACATAAACCTAAACATTCGCCTGTCACACCTCTATCGTACTTCTCATTCACATGTATTCTAGAACAACCTATATTCATCCTCAAATTTCAATCTCCCCCTACAATAGGTGTAAAGCAGATGCCAATAAATAATTAAGCGTGAACAAAAATAGATGATTTCTTTTTTTGACCCATAATTTCTGTAAGATAAGCTATTACTACCCGTAATAATAAATAAATAAATAAAATAAAATAAATTATATAACAATTCAGTAAGATCTGATACTATTATACATATGAATATTTCGATTTTGTATTTTTGTCCATCTATGCCGCACTGTGCGACGGCGACATATATAGGAAAAAGTTGTTCAGAATCATGCCCCGGACAACATATTCCAAGGTCATCGAAATCGGTGAAGACTGTGCTTTTGTAAATAATTACCATGGTTTCCAGCTCCTCTCGAAAGTTCTCCTTCTTCTTTGTTCCATTCGTAGCTGCCTTCTCCCTGCATTAATTCTTGAAAGTACTGCCTTCATGCATCTATTTTGGTATGCGTTGTCGATCCTGTTCTTCTCTTCCTTTCTGTGCGATATTCGTGATATCGTTTATATTCCTTGCGACTGCATTTATTTTTCTTGCTTTTTTTGCAGATCCTTCTTCTTCTTTTTTAAATGTCATCTTATATGCTTTTTTCTTGTCCTTATATTCATCTTGACTATTTTTTCCTTTCTGCCAGTTTCTTAGAGATCTTCTAGTTTCTCTTTTTCTTCCTGCACATTCTTTGTCCCACCTGGTATCTGTTTTCTCCTACTTTGCCTTTTGTTATCTTTACCCTATTTTTTCCAACCGCTTTGTTGATCTTTTGGATTAGATCTTCCACCATTTCATTGACTTCCATTTCTACAAAATCAATTCTGTTTATCTGCTCTTAATACTTCCTTTTCCTTTCTTCTGTCCATATCCTTTTCTCGTTCCATACTTCTTCTTCTGTTTTTCGATTCTCATGAGCTGCACATTTATATAATTCTGTTATCATGGATAGATGATCTGACCCCACTCTGATTTCTATAGTAAATTTGTTGACTTCGATCTTACCTGTGGATTGGTCATTGTGTATTCTGTGTAGTCGATTACTGTTCCGCGTCCTTCAAAATAAAATAACAAAATTTATAACAGTGACATGCGTGCGTCGCGCTAATGGCGTAGCTAGAATTAAGATCGTAGCTTTAAGTCGTTTATAATAGTATTGTCCTCAAATCTCTTAGGAATAAGTTTTCTTCTATACATTGTCTTCACATAACGGGACCCGGTCCTTCCATATTTTCGTACAACCATGCACGCCTTCGTTTACAGCTTGCTTTTGTAATATTCTTCAGCTGTCGAATATTTTTAGACATCAGGTCGACAGTCGGTCTTGTCCGCGCGATCCCGAAACTTCAAACAAAAGAGTCATAAACCCGCTCCGTCGGTAGGCACCCAGAAACTCGGCCCGGCTAAGGTGACCCTTGACCTTGCACTTTTACAACGTGCATGTGCACGCATCACCTTGCCGAGGAACTTTCCACTTCCATAACTTCACCGAAAATGTAAGGACGGTTCCCTATCTTCGAAATCCAGCCAATCAGGGGACAATTCGTAACTGCCTACCGAGCTGTTCGAGCCTTCTTCACGGGTGCAAGACTTCCGAAAAGTCAGTTAGCATCTCCCGTCAACGCAGAACGGTCAGCGTCAATCCGTCAACGCATTACGGTCAGCGCAAAACAGTGTCACTTGTCTATTCCGCTTATTTGTTGTTTTCATTGTCACTTGTCTATTTCGCTTATTTGTTGTTTTCATTATAGTGTAAATATAGTTCAGTTATTGTTTCCTTTTATCATTTCTTCCTTTTTAATCAGCCCTATCACAGTAACGCGTGTAGGGTACACGCGTAATTCCGGGGTCGATAAAAATCGTAACGGAGATTTACGACCTCCGTTGACTCGACACACAGAGGTCGAGTCTCTCCGAGGTTACGCGCGAACAATTACTAAATTTCCTCTCGCTTCTATGTACGCGAATTCACCTTCCTCGTCGCCTAAGTTTCCATTTCGGAAATCCCACTCATTCTCTTCTGCAATTTCTATCAAAATCCTTCCTTCGGAGTGTTTGCCCTTGTCTTTTGATTTTCTTCCATGTCTTTCAGCGTCTTCTCCTTGTGATGTAGAACCTTCTGAGCTAATCCTTGTATTAAAATCACCACCGATTATTAGCTACTCCCTTCCTGCTTCTTTCGTTATCCTTTCTAGATTTGTTTTTGAATTATAATTTTTCTACCTTGTATGTGGTTTGTTTCTTGTACTGTCTCTTTTTCATTTACCCATTTCTTGATTTCTGTAATTATACCACGACTTGCTCGCCCTTTGTTCCTCTCCGTTAATGCATACTGACATTTGCAGTTAATTTTTTCAGATAGGTTGCGTTTTAGTTTTTCCCACTGTTTGTCTTTCGTTTGTGTTTCTGTCAGCCCAATTATATCCAGTTGTTCTATGAATGCACAGAATTGTCTGTCTTTCTTTTGTAACCCAGCTCCATTCCAAAAGCCTATTTGTATTGTCTGCTTTTTTCCTTCGCTCTTTTTGAGGTTTTTGCCTTGTTGTCTGCTGCCGTGTGCCTTCTTTCCTTCTCTCCGATCGTGTCTCCTCGGGTTTTCGTTTCTTCTTCCTGGTTCCAACTTCCGTTGTCATCCGACCTAGCGGAGGTCAGCAAAGCGTCTTAGACCTCCGTCTGCTCCGCAGTTCCGTAGTTTACGGATTTATGGAGCACTGTTTGTTCCAAAAATTTCTCTCTCTCAGCCGTTTTCCTTCTATCCCTTTGAAATACTGCTCGTTTATTTGAATTCTTCTGTATTCTATTTTCGCCTGTGCTCCTCTTGTTCTTCCCTCTTCCCATACAGCACACTTCGTGGCGGCAACGTTGCAGGATGGTTGCAGTAACCTTGCAGTGTTGCATGGTTGCAGCGCAATGTCGATGTAACGTTGCTGCGACGTTGCCGTGCAACATTGCACAGGGCGGACATAGAATTATTGCTGCATAGTTGCATCAATGTTGCGTTGCAATATTGCACTGCAACGATCCTGCAACTTTGCTGCAACGTTGCGACAACGTTTGGCAACGTTTCCACAATGTTGCTGAAACGTTGCGCCACTATTGCGGCAACGTTTCTGAAATGTTGCCGCAACGTTGCTGCAACTACCATTTAAACCTAAAATATTTTCGTTGTTTTTAATGATACGAGAAAATGTCCGAGGAAAAAAATGTTTGCTTCAGAGAGACAATTATTATGACGGAGGCGATTTTCTTCTCAAGGTTATATTTCCAGAAACTTCAAGATCATCGATGGTTTTTTTAATGGGATGACGTATTTTCATTACTATAACGTTATAGCCAATAAAAATACAAATTCAACCATGTATAATATGTTGTCCTTTTTGTCTAGCAATCATTTTTTTCCTGAGACATTTTCTCGTATCATTAAAAACAACGGAGATATTTTAAGTTTAAATGTTAGGTGTCTCACCCTGTAGATTTTAATGTGTAGAATGTCACAGGGTGGAAGTTGTAGTACATACCTATGTAGTATTACAAAACCCTCATGGAGTTTGTCAAAATGAGCCTTCGTTTTTTAATAATTTGAGTTTAAAGTTTTGCACGGTAGGAGTATAAGTTCGAATACGTTAGCAGCCTTACCAATCAGTAGTTGTAGCTGCGGCGATAAAGTGTTCGCCTGCGACGCTACAGGTCGCCGGTTCGATTCGATTCCCTTTGGGGGAAAAGAATTTTCTATGAGGAAAATCGGGCTGTATAATTCTATGATTCTGCACACATTCATCATATATATATATACGTTGCAGGAGGCGGACACCCTTGCTGCAACGTTGCGTGAAACATTGCAATCTTGCACTGCAATCATCCTGCAACTTTGCTGCAACGAGAGTGTGCTGTATGGGTTGTGCAATTAAACGTAGATTTCTCTGTATTTCTCTTTCTTACCATGTAAGGTCATTGTCTATGAGTATACTCTTTCCTTGCAACCTTATTTCTCCTCGATTCCTCATATTTGCTCCTCTTTTTGTCCAGAACGCTTCATCTATTTTAATTACTGCCTCCATTTCTTTTTGCAGTAGCTCTTCTACTGCCTTTTCAAGTGATTCCCGTTTTAGCGCTTTCCATCCTCCTATAATGATATCATTCCTCTTTTCTTTCCTTTGTGCTCTTGTTCCTTCCATCTTCTCTATAGATTGAATTTTGTCCAGTATGTCTCCATTTCCCGGCTTTCAGACACACGACTTTTCCATTCTTTCTTCTACCGCGCTTATTCTCTTTTCTCAATTATCATGTTTCATTTTCCATTCCACTTTAACATCTTTTAGTTCTTTCGTAACGTTTGGATTTTCGTCTCGTATTGTTGCGAGTTATTCCTTTAGCTCCTTCATGAAGCTTGTAATCTTTTTAAACCCTTATACTTTCATGGTTTGTTTCTTCCTTGGTTGAGTGACGTTAGCGTCTACATACTTTTTGCTTTGTTTTTTGTTTAATTTGTGATCTGTCTACCCGTTTAACTTTTTCTAACTTTTTTAAAAAACTCATTTTCTGCCTACGTTTTGTACACTTCTTCTCTTTTTCTTTTTAAATAGTATTTCTATTTAGCTCAGGTTGTTCACTGTCTAACTTTCCTTAACCGTTGCGCCAGTATTGCTTCCCTGCGCTGTTTATGTTCCTCTTTCTGTTTCGTCTCTAGTCATTTGACCGGGCCACTGCTTTATCGGCTCTGATTATATTTCTTTTGTGCGCTGTGAGATGTCGCTTGTCTCGTAATACTGATGCAACCTGCCGCTTCCCTACGCCTCTTCCTTGCCACATTTTTTCACTATTTAGTTCTACGTCGTGAGATGTTCGTTTTACTTGCCTTTCATTCCTCTGCTTATTTATTTCTTCATCCGTTTTTAGGTCCCACCTGCACTTTGATGCTAGCCTCTCACTTTCCGCACCTTGGTGTTCTATTCTTCACTTAAGGGGTTAGGCCACCTTGAACGAAGCAAAGTTATAGTCATTTTCGGCTATTTTGTTTATGGAGATAATGAAATAAATGGAAAATTTAATATGAACCTGTTATTGTACAACTCTTGACGGAAAAAGTCTTTTTTTCTTACAAAATGACGGCGGTAGAGCTAGAACAAAAAAACCAAAAAGTTTTATTTTCTACATGCCTAAAACTAAAGAATACTACATACCGTTTTTGCGATATCTTGAACATATTCTTTGCATTGACACTTTTATAAAAACAAAAATGCACTTTTTCTCCGCATGTTCACCATTTCCACACAAATGAATGTTCATTAGGGTGGAGTGAAATTTTTTTTTACAATTTAGCCAACACTGTATGTTTAATTTTTGACCCTATACTAAAGCATCATTCATACAAAAAATTAATAAGTTATTACATCATCCTCAGGTGGCGCATGGTAAATTAAAAAAAACTTATAGAGACTTTATAAATTTTTTACAAATCAAGTATTCTGCGCTTTCCTTATTGTCCTCTCTCGCTCTAGCAATTGTTGATTATTAGTTCTACTGACTCAAGGTCGAGATCAGATACATTGTCCGGTCCGAACTTGTCCCGGGAACAGCGATCGAGGGGAAACTGGCCCCCTCCAGTGAGCCTCCACTGTAATATCTAATTTTAGTTGTAACATTAATTAAACATTTTTTTAGAAATATTCTGATTACTTATTTATAACCCTGTTTTCCCAATTTTGACGAAAACTTTAAGTCACCTGCGCCACCTGAAAATAATAACGCAGACGGCTGAAATTTTACAGTTACACACATCCAGACACGGGTCAAAAAGTAGTAATACAGGAATAAGAGAATATGTATTAAACATTTTTTTCACCTGTTTCGCTCCATCCTAATGTTCATGGATATCCATATGTACTTCTTTAGTCTTAGGCATGTAGAAAATAAAACTTTTTGGTCTTTTTTGTTCTAGCTCGAACGATATAACCGTAAGGTTAAACACCAAGGAAAACATCGTTCCGTAAAATTTCGCGTATCACGGCTCCACAGTCGCCATTATATACGAAAAAAAAATATGACTTTTTCCGTAGACAGTTGTACAATAACCGGTTCATATTGAATTTTCCATTTATTTCATTATTTCCCTAAAAAATTGCCGAAAATTACCATAACTTTGCTTCGTCCAAGGTGGCCTAACGCCTTAAGGTGTTATACCTAGTCAGGTGGCCGAAAAGATGCGAATGTTTGTGAATTTTTTTTAAAAAGAGGAAGCATATACTTTTACAGAAATTGTTGCACTTAAAAGAGTAACATTTAGAAAATATTTGGTACTTTTTTTGTAGAAAAATATTTACGCTTATTATAAAATTACAACCGACATCGAAGAAGCCTTTTTAAAAATGTTTTTGGGTGAGCATTGCCATACGGAACTATATATTATCTAAAATCAAAAAACAAATAAGATTTCGTTAGTATATTAATGTATCCTCTGTTTCGCGGAGGGAACTTCCGAAATATTAATTTAAAACAAAATGGCGGCTATTTAAAGTTGAAATCCTGATTTTTGCGCGCAAACGAAATCTTTTATGTTTTTTTTATTTAAGATAATCTGGTTCCGAATGGCAGTGCTCACCACAAAACAGCTTCTTAAAAAGGCTTTTTGGATGTCGGTTCTAATTTTATTATAAACGTAAATATTTTTTACAATAAATTACCAAATGTTCTTTAAGTGTATGCTTCCGCTTTTTTTAAAAAAATCACAACCATTCGCCTCTGTTCGGCCTCCTGACTGGGTAAAAGCCCTTAAAACGCATATTATAACTTGCCCGCGATATGACGCACGTCTACTTCATTACACCGACCTAACCTTTCCCCCCTTAAAAGTTGTAATAGGTACCGCTTCAAAGTATTCGATCACTTACATATATATGTATACATATGTATATATGTATGGACGTTTGATAAAAGGGAAAATAGAATGAAAGATGCCTTTATAACATTGCTATTCTTTTTATTTATTATGTGTGCAATCTTGTCATTTTAATCCATAGATAAAGCTTTTGTTATTTTTCATACGTTTAATTCGTTCACACACTAATAACATATTCGATATAATGTTACATCTTATGATTGGCTATATCATTGGCAATTATTCCGTTGCCAAGAAAGTGCTCGAACTACCAAATTCAACAAGCGTGTCTCAAAATAAGAAAGATTAGGTACGAAGTGTTCAATTATAGATTGAAAGAAATGATCGAAACAAGTGGATTATCGGTCGAAATTAGAAGTGCTATTGTGATTTGATATCGAGTAAATATGTAATTAAAAACTATTGCAAAGAAATCGAAACTACCGTATATTAGTGTCAAGCGATGGGAAGCAATAGGATTAAATGAACTTTTCAAACGCCCAAGAAGGCCAAAAGTAACGACTAAAATGAATGATTTCAGTTTCGGGGTAGTGTCTAAAAGGGACATCACAGCTCCAGAAATTTGGGAAAATATCAATATCGCAATAGAAATTCCCATACGCACAAGTACAGAGAGATAGAGGTTGCAGAATTCTAATTTAGAATTTCATTTATGCTGAAATTGCAATTCGGAAACCACTTTTAAGGTAGTTCCTGAATAATCTACTAAATTCAAGAATTCTTTCAAATTTCGCGCAAAACTAATTTGGAATACAAGAAACCCTTGTACAAAGTTTAAAATCAATTAACCGCATAGTTATCGAGAAATTGTTAATTAAAGTTGATGCATTTTAACACAGTGGCATATGGCGAAGTAAAAAAAAGAGGGTTATAGTATCAGTTTTTCTTCTGAAACAGGAAAACCATATTCAAGAAATGTACCAAAATTGGCACAAAAGTACATCGAAATGTCAGGAAATGAATTTATCAATTTCTGCAAAACTGATCTTATAGTTTCTTCGTAAATGCCCATAAAAGAATAGGTTTACGTGCAAATTTTTCAGAAACTTACGTAGAGCAATCAACGTGGCAACGTCGCACAATCGATGTGTTTAGACGTTTAAATAGCGAACGACGATTCAAATTCATATGCACATTTTTCTGACATTTTGGTTATAAAAGACGCTCCGAATGAATGCGACGTTGTCAGATCTGCTGCTCCAATTCACTACGCTAACCAATTTAATATTCTATTTTCGTATTACAATTATTTATACTAACAGTGAACTGTTTAAAATATATATACATGATTTTAAAAATTATTATTATTATTTCTATAGTATCATACTACTTTACATTTATCGTTTATTACCCAACTCTAATTTGACTAACTTAGTTGATTAGGAACTACCTTAAGATAACAAAATTGAATGAAAAGATTGCAATGAACTAAAGAACAGGAAAATTGCACCACAAAAATGGGAAAATGTTCAATTGTATTTTTTCATTTATCAAACGCACACTTAACAAGTGATCAAATTCTTTTGAGAGGCAGTGTATGTCTGTATAACAGTTTTTATTTGGCTTTTGTAAATCATGTATTTATGAATCATCGCCCTGTATTTTTGGAGCGCTCTCGTGAAGAGGAATCGGGTAGTAGGTACTATTATCCCGAAAATTAGGTAGGAACATCTTCGGAAACAGCTTTAAAGTTCGTAATGTCAAGCTTGCTAGCAAAGGAGACGGTAGCAAACTAGCATCTACGTGGAAAGAACTTCAAAGGCGCAGACAAAGGTGCACCAACGTTCTCCTTCAGGCTATAAGCCTCCAAATCTGTTTATCACCACTTATTACACAATGACGAGGAATGGATTTAGGCGGCTTAACCTTCCAGAATATGGTAGACGCATCAAGTGTGTGTGCCACCGAAGTCATCACCCAGCTGAGTGTTTACTACCGTTTGTTCTGTTAACATGTCCGAAATTCAGAACTTTAATTCGTCTCTTAATGCTGTCCCCATTTCATTTTTGGGATAAAAACAGTACTTCTTGATTCTTTCTAACTTCCCAATGGTGTACCTATACCAATCACGACAAGTTCTCTGGTCTTGCGTCACTCTCTAACTTAAGGGGTTAGCTCCCCTCAGGAGGTAGAAAATGTATCGATTCTTTGGGAATTTATTTCAGAAAGTACATGCATATTTTTATACAATGGTTTTTATATTCAAATGAGAGACACTTTAACAGATTATTATATTATGTTTTGGTATAAAAATATTTATTTATTGCACAATTACAACTGGCTTCCCGGAAGCTGTTTTTAGAAACACGTTTTGCGGTGACCAACATTATTCGGACCTGGGCTATCTGAAATCAAAAAACGAAGAAGATTTAGTTAGTACAATAGTTTATCTAGTCTTTAATCGTTCCGTTTTATAAAATATTAATCTGGGACAAAATGGCAGATGTTTTTGATGAAAAATCAGTGTTTTTTTCTACGAAAATCGATCATTTCACTTAAAACATCTGCCATTTTGTTCCAGATTAATATTTTATAAAACGGAACGATTAAAGACTAGATAAACTATTGTACTAACTAAATCTATTTCGTTTTTTGATTTCAGATAACCCAGTTCCGAATAATGTTGGTCACCGCAAAACGTGTTTCTAAAAACAGCTTCCGGGAAACCAGTTGTAATTGTGCAATAAATAAATTTTTTTATACCAAAACATAATATAATAATCTGTTAAAGTGTCTCTCATTTGAATATAAAAACCATTGCATAAAAATATGCATGTACTTTCTGAAATAAATTCCCAAAGAATCGATACATTTTCTACCTCCTGAGGGGAGCTAACCCCTTAAGGGGACTAGGCAGTCAGAAACTCGATTTTTTTTTGTTGCATTTTTCGAAAGTACCACCCTTCCCGATTAAAATGCCGTTTGGTTTATGTTAAAATTCGCAAAATTGAGGATTTTACAGCCGAAAAGGTCGGGCGCGCCATAAACCGTTTCTGCGCGCACCGAGGTAGACTAGATTCCTCTTTCGAAACTTTAAGCGCGTTTTTCTCGGAATCATATTTCCTCTTCGTTTTGCAGTGATTGGGAAAAAACGGAGGTATCAGTCGATTTGAAAAAAATTCAGCATATATGGAACATGTCTAGTTACGACCTGGACCTACGCATTAGTCTGTAAAAACTCCTGGTTTGTCAAAAAAAAAATAGAATGGCACTTTTCCCTGGCGAAAAATGACGTTTCTTTAAAATTTGCCGTTTTACAGCCACCATTCCTATAATTTTGATTTTTTTCCTTTTTGAATAGGTGCAGGGCAGAATAGGGGCCACGGCAAAGTATAAATTTCAGAGGATATTTCACAATTAAATTTCTTACGGCCAGAATCACTGCAAAATTACAGCGGCTCCAAAAAAAACGCCTACATATCAGACGACTGTAGCGCTGTCATACATATGTATATAATATTCAAATCATTTCTTTTTTACTGTTTATAGTATTAATAAACATTACCCGAACGTACTAGTCACAATTTGTGTTCATCTCCTTGTAAATAATTCGCAAAAAATACTTGATTTTCGAGCGATCTGACTGCCTAGTCCCCTTAATAGTGTCCTTTTATACACAAGAATAATTTAACAGTATCAATCTTATGTGCGAGTATTAATGCATTTACATATAAGGTTAAAGATTTACAATACATTCTTATTTATCGCATTATTCTTTATTATTCGAGACTAATGTAATTTAATGTAAATTATTTAATATGTCCGGAAAACGTAGTACAAAATGTACACGGATCTTGTACCGAGCTCATAAGCTCAGAAGCTTTGAGCTAACGAATGTCGCAATTAATTTTGAAGGTTGTAGAACACGAAAAAAGAAAATGTTGTAGGATATTATATTTACACTGTAAAGTACAATATTTACGAATGGTATGGGCAGCGGAACACGTTGCACCCTTCCACGATGACAAATTTTCTCGACGTGCAGTCGCGATGTACCTTGACAGACAATCTCCGTCATTTCATATACACATTATACACACTTTGATTGATTAAGGCAGGTCTAGCCGAATTTAGTAAGCGTTTCAAACAATTGCTCTTGTTACGTTTATTTTCCTCTGGATACATAAACGGAAAATGAGGACCGGGAAAGGGATAGAAGTATTTAGGGCGATAAGCATCGTGATAAGTAGCCAATCGGGCGTCACGGCGCGTCGTTAACGAAACTCGTTAACGGCGAGGCACCGCATATTGACGCGGGTATTAAGCGCATGGGAAACAATTAGGAATTAAACACTTTTGCCTTGACTGGCCAGTGGCAAGGTTAACTGGTCTGTTTCCTCGACACGCGTGACGGGCGGAATTAATTACTTTCACACGTTTTCCATTACCTGCTCCCGCCGTCGTTGTTAATTATATGCTCGCCGTGTTATGCGAATGCGTAATCAGGCTTGCAATTGGTCAAGATGCAAACATATCGGGATACACAATCGTTGCGCGTAGGAAATTTAACCACGAAGCGCTTTGCAATTAACGCCCCATTATGAGTAAACGTGTCGCAGGAAAACGATGCCTCCCGTTCGCCGATTCCCCTACGTGCTTATGTCACTAGTTTTGCACGTTCCACGGTGCAGCTTAATTCTTTTTAATGCTACTCTTTTCATTCTTCCCTTTGCCTCCTATACTTTTTCGTTTGCATTATAAGGCGACTACCTTTTCATTCCAGTGGAACAACAGTTGCTGGCTGATATGAAATGAACGGTACCGCGTATAAAGTACCGAAATGTCTGGGCTTTAAGATAAAACCATACGTTGACATAAACGATATTGTGAATACAAGTGGTAGGACATAATTTCATTCATAGTTGAAAGTAAAGGGGTATTTTGTAGAGTTTATCTCTTACAAAGGAAACTATTTAACGAGATTTAAATAAAGGGACATGTGGCCGCGTGCTCGGCCAGGGATCGACGAAACTTGACGGTGGCGCCGTTTCGTTTCCCATCTTGGCGTTGATTGGTTTGACGTCACCGCGTCATCGCGCTTGGATTGGTATGACGTCACCGCGTCATCGCGCGCATGCGTGGAGTTCCCCCAACGCTATTCCTGATACGGGTGCACGGGATTTCCGCCAAACCCTGTTCAGGAGGGCGAAAAGAGGCGAATGTTTGTGAATTTTTTTTTGGAAAAACGGAAGCATGTATTTTTACAAAACTTTTTGCGCTTGAAAGAGCAACATTTAAAGAAGATTTGATAATTTTTCCGTAAAAAAATATTTACGTTTATAATAAAATTACAACCGATATCCAATAAGCCCTTTTAAAAAGTTGTTTTGCGGTGAGCACCGCCATTCGGAACTAGATTATCTAAAATCAAAACACAAAAAAGATTTCGTTAATATATTAATGTATCTTTCGACTGACGGGGGGGGGGGGGGGGAATTTCCGAAATATTAATTTAAAATAAAATGGCGGCTATTTAAAGTTTGAAGTCCTGATTTTCGCGCGAAAAACGGCAATTTTTCGTTGAAAAAACGAAAATATACATTGAAAAAATGCGAACGACATTCTGTAGATTTTTATATAAAAAATAAGCCCACAAAATTTTAGAAGGATTGGCGCAGTGGTTGCGGAGATATCTTACTCACCGTTTTTAAAAAGGCTTGGATGTTGTTGTAGTTTTATTATAAACGTAAATATTTTTCTACAAAAAATTACCAAATGCTCTTTAAATGTTGCTGTTTTAAGTGCAAAAAGTTCCATGAAAATATATGCTTCCGTTTGTTCAAAAGATATTCACAAACATGCGCCTCGTTTCGGCCGCCTGACTAGGTATACCTAACCCCTTAAGGGGGAATACCACTGTGACGGCCGGAAATGTAAGCCATTTTTAAGAATTTTTTTCAGGAATAATTTACAGTTTTCATAGAAAATTTTTACTATCTATCTTTAGTACGCTGTCTTAAGAGACTATACAAAAAAAAAAATAGAAAAACATGCATAAATTTTAATATATTAATTAATCTTCTAGATCTTCCCACGCGAGCTGATCGAATGTGTAACTATGGAACAGCAGGTCCGAAATTAAATTTAATTTTTTTTTTATAAACTATATGAGAGTAGTTTCCGTTGTGCGTACGGATTCTTTGATTGAAAACCAATTTTTTTAAAAACGCTCGATAAACTGTCCATCTTATTCGCGGATTTTCGAAAATTTTCTTCTAAAGCGCACCATTTTTACAAAAATAATTTGATTAAGAAATCGGTACGCACAACGGAAACTACACTCATATAGTTTATAAAAAAAAAAAAAATTTGATTTCGGATCTGCTGTCCAATAATTACACATTCGACCAGCTCGTATGGGGGGTCTAGAAGATTAATTAATATATTAAAATTTATGGATGTTCTTCTATTTATTTTTTTTGTATAGTCTCTTAAGACAGCGTACTAAAGGTAGGTAATAAAACTTTTCTATGAAAACTGTAAATTATTCCTGAAAAAAATTCTTAAAAATGGCCTACTTTTCCGGCCATCACAGTGGTGTTCCCCCTTAAGGTAGTTCCTAACCAACTAAGTTAGTCAAATTAGAGTTGGGTAATAAACGATAAATGTAAAGTAGTATGATACCATAGAAATAATAATAATAATTTTTAACATCATGTATATATATTTTAAACAGTTCAATGTTAATATAAATAATTGTAATACGAAAATAGAATATTAAATTGGTTAGCGTAGTGAATTGGAGCAGCAGATCTGACAACGTTGCTTTCATTCGGAGTGTCTTTTATAACCAAAATGTCAGAAAAATGTTCATATGAATTTGAATCGTCGTTCGCTATTTAAATGTCTAAACACATCGATTGTGCGACGTTGCCACGTTGATTGCTCTACGTAAGTTTCTGAAAAATTTGCACGTAAACCTATTTTTCTATGGGCATTTACAAAGAAACTATGTGGTCAGTTTTGCAGAAATTGATAAATTCATTTCCTGACATTTCGATGTACTTTTCTGCCAATTTTGGTACATTTCTTGAATATGGTTTTCCTGTTTCAGAAGAAAAACTGAAACTATAACCCTCTTTTTTTTTACTCCGCCATATGCCACTGTGTTAAAATGCATCAACTTTAATTAACAATTTCTCGATAACTATGCGGTAAATCGATTTTAAACTTTGTACAAGGGTTTCTTGTATTCCAAATTAGTTTTGCACGAAATTTGAAAGAATTCTTGAATTTAGTAGATTATTCAGGAACTACCTTAAACAACGCGACCCGGAAGTTGTATCTCTGAATTTCAACTGCTGATATCTCGGAAACGAAGCTCCAGATTGCAAAATGGTAAATGACTTTTCGATTTCTTCTTGCACGAGGAATTTGCATGTTTCGGTTCATCCTATAATATTGGAACACTCTGTATACGTTAAGTCGCACGAGTCCACCATCGGCGAATTGGCGACGCATGGGGCCTCTAGTTTAGTGTGCGTCTTTTGTTCTTCTTGTCTTTCGTCTCGACTGATCGGCATGTGCGGCTAACCTCCCACGATAAAAAAAGGACAATACCCGGCTACTGGCTAACCTAATAGGAAGGATTTCTTATTTACCAAATATCTGTTGATGGGGACTTTAATTTTTGAACTTTTACTTTTGCAATTTATAAATAAATTGATTTGTGGAAGAAGGGAGCATTTGATTGGCCGAATTTAATCGTCTGCGCCATGGGTCTTCTCTCGTCTCGAAATTAAATAAGCTTGTCTTCGTCGTTGCAAGCATATCGCCGATGGCACAATTCAGTGTTTCCTGTATGTATCATAAATTCTAAGTGCAGATAGAAAATAACGATAAATATAAAGTATATATACATTTAATATGTTAAAGTTGTCAAACCGTACCATTTTAGAAGAAAATAAAGGTGATGGAAAATATTAACAAAAGGGAACCCAGCCCTAATGACGTTGACCTTAATATATGTTGTCAAGGTCAACATTCTGAACAACTTTTCCCTATATATGTAACCATCGCTCCACTTTAGTTTTCGAGATATTCGCAAAAAACTCTGATCGGTAGTTGTTCGGGGCTAGATTTGCTTAGCGGCCTTCCTTTACTTTATAAATGATTGAAGATAACAAAATGTGTTTCAGAAACATACCCCACCTGCAGATTAACATCTGATAAGCAACATGCTCGTTCGACAGCGGTAAATGGGTAGACAGCACACCAGCAACTTGCGGATGCGCACCATCCGCACGCGTTGCTAGTTCTAATCCCCATAACCATCTATTTCTGAAACATCATTTTTTTATCTTCAATCTCTCAAAAGTTGGCGCCTCCCACCCGGGGAGCCGTTAAACAAATCTAACCCTGACCAACTACCGATCAGAGTTTTTGGTGACTATCTTCAATACTAAAGCCGACCGACCGCTGAAACCTTCTGAAGTTCACTGAGGAGGGTGACTTTGACAGCATATGTTAAGGCCAACGTCATTAGAACTGATAAAATATTACTATGTTGAATTAAGTATTTATTGGATACATTTTGCTCATTACTTAAAAAAAAGGCATCAATACGTTTATTAAAAGTATGGGGACTTTTAAATGGGTATTCGAGTGTAAAACGCGCTTTTTCTTACACAATCCTTAGCATTTTTTTGTAAAGCATCTATAAAACATTCTCTCTCACAATTGGGTTCATGTATTTCTAACTGTTTCAGTAATGTTTACAAATTTTATTAGAGAGAAATGATTAAAATTTGTGGCAGTGCAAGCGTTTGAACGCATTCGGTACGAAAAAAAGTCTTCCCATGGTGTCCGTGATTCCGGCTATTCCGCTCATCTGAAAGACAAAAACCAGAATGATTCTTAATTAGAACAAGTTTGGTTATACCCGGTTGCCGAATGAATTCAAAATCCTGTTTTTTTCCGCACGTTTTTACTCCGCGAAAGATACGAAAAACATGAAAACATCGAGAGTCAAACTTCAAAGTGTTGCTATGCTTTAATTGTCGATTTTTCCCTTTCATTCCGCAACCGGCTATAGCCGAACTCGTCCAAATTAAGAATCATTTTGGCTTTTTTATTTCGGATGCGCAGAATAGCCGGAATCACGGATACCATGGGAAGACTTTCTTGTACCGAATGCGTTCAAAAGCTTGCACTGCCATAAATTTTAATTATTTATCTGTAATAAAATTTGTAAACATTACTGAAACATGGATAAATATATGAACCAAATTGTGACGGACAAGGTTGTATAGATGCTTCTCAATAAAATACCAAAGAGTATGTAAGAAAAATCGCGTCTTGCCCTAGAATACCACCTTAAATAAGAATTCGGCAATACGTGAATCTGCGTGAAAGAATGCGTGGGAAAGAGCGTATCGGCAACTTTCGCTTAAATTGAGTTATTGCTGTCAGGTAGCAGAAAAATAGTTTATCTATATGTATATTGAATAAGAACACCATATCTGCATTCAAACTGATGATATAACAGTTTATATTACGGACGTATTTGAAATCGATGCCTGATTTTTGGCGTATTTACCAAAGTCTCCTTTGGAGACTCTGAAATATTTTACGCGTTTGACACAAATATTTAGATACTTTTTTATCCAGATATAATACTTAACCTAACCCGATTTATATAAAATACCGATGGCATAACACAAAATACTAAAAGTCCTTTATCTCAGAACAACCACTTTTTGACCAGATACGCCCTTTCGAATTAACACGGCAGTAGATACCCGTAGCAGTACATATTATGTAGTATTGTACTATCCTTAAATCCGTATACATATATGTATATGTATCCCATAATGATTCTAGAACGAATAAGTATCAAAAGTATTTTTATGAATAGATGTTACAAATCTTAATGAATATTTTTATTTATTTTTTCTCTTTTTATTATTTAATGTCGTAGCAACCACTTGTATGGGTTATTAGCGACCTAGGATGTGGTTTACATTAATGAATATTGTTTAAATTCCAATCTGGATTTAAGGTATGAGAAGTGTTTGACTTTTATGGATAAATTCGAATTAAGAGAGAGGGGCGTGTCTATTCACTAAAGATTGAGATTTTACATGATAAAAATTTTGTACATGATATAACACCAGGGGCTGTGATGGTTGTAATTTATATGTAGACTGCGAGTGATTTTGCAAATGCATATATTGATATGCAAACATTATTTTGCATATTGCATGGGCTTTATTAAAAGGCATATGCACATATGTTACATACTTCTTTCATATCTATCTCATTGTATTTGTTTGCGATCACGGATGAATTATCAAGCCGTTACGTGACATCAGTGGCAAATCGCAATGCATGCAACATTTTATAACGATGTTGCTATCATGCGATAGAATAAGTCATTAGCCCGATACACAAACAATTTCGATAAAATTAAAGAGGTTCGGCTATTTTTTTCTCTTAACACCCGAAAATAGTAAAATTATTAATTTTCACTCTTTATTTTATTTCTGCATATAGGTAGCTGAAAGTTTTAATAGAAATAATGTCACAATTACAACTGCTCAGAATGTTTTCCCACAGACACATGTTTGTCAAAATTTAACATTTATTGAGGCACATTTACAAATTTTTCCAGCCACAATAAAAATTGGGAACTGTCGGTCTACCCGTAACAAATTCGATAAAAATAGACATGGCATATTTTACGTGTATATTTGCATAGGGTAAATCCGGGAGACGCGGTCGGGCCGGAGAGTTGGTCGTGTCGCTATATTTTAGAGTCTATACGTAAAAATGCATTAATGTGCAGACCAATTACTTCTCTAGAAGTCAAATAGTTGAATGAATAGCGTTATTTCGCTTCCTTCTATGTTTTTCTGGATTTATAGGTTATAAAAGGTAAATTGATGTTACATTTAACCTCTTTTGTCAAACAGCGGTTGTACAGAATCGTATTTAAAATATACTTCTAAGTTTATTTTCCTTTAATGTTTGGAATAATAAGATAGTAGAGATATTGAGGGACAATGCAGCCAAAGTATTTGGCCATATTAACTCTTCCTCTCAAAGCTAACGAGAAGACCATGTCTCGCTACAGAAAGGCGAGATGGTCGAGTTATGATTTTTTTTTATTATTTTTGTTTATTTTTTTATTTTTTATTATTATTTTATTATTATTATTTTTTATTTAGTTTATTTATTCACTTTGGTATTCATTTGCCTTGCTAATCGCCAGTAGGTAATTCACTTTTTCTTTGATGTGTTCTTTACTTGTTTAGCGTAAACAAATTAAATATCAATGAATCCGTAGTTGTATTCACTCATAAATAATTTTGCTTTATCCTTTGTTGATTTTCCATGAATAATTATGTGAGTGGTCTCTGCGAACGACGAAAACCATTTCTCCCGGCACCTCGGGAGAGGTGGTCAGATGTCATGACTTCAGTTTTCAACCCGATTTACAGTAAATATTAGCTTAAACAAATATCGACCAGTTTTTCTGAATCGGCATAAAATTCTGAACATATTAGGTTTGTTCTGATAAAATAAGTAATATCTATAGTAGTTTTAATAGCCATTTTATATTAGGTCGACCGCGTCTCCCGGATTTACCCTATGCTGTTTGCATATTGTGACGTCCCGGCCCCACCACGGTATCGCGACTTAGTGTCGGCGAGCGCCACCAGAGGTCTAATCTTCTCGCTAGTTCTCAATCTCCCATCCATTCGTATATATACAAGTTCCGAAATCACATCCTCTGTGTCCCCGTGTGTGTCTAGGGCAGGGGCCGTCAGCTGTAGCCCTACTGATGAGTCTAGCTGACGGTCCCAAGACGAAACACACCTCTTCTTTTCCTCCTCGATCCTTTAAAAGCCAATCCACCCGCCCCGCACAGTTTACTCCATTGCGGCGTAATCCGACCGGCCTTAAGGGCGCGACGGTACGTTGGAGGCAGCGGGGCAAGAACTCCTTGTCATTGTCCTAACCTCCACCCAGGACGTGACAATATGTTACGTGCATAAATATCCGCAGTCTATTTATATGTAGGAAACATCAGCAACTAAGAGAAATGACTATTAAACGGCTATTAAATACATATCATACAATATATTTACCTATAGCGTGTTTATAAAGTGTCTTGGTATTATAAGATTCCATGAAAGTTCAATTTGTTCTATACCTATGTAAACATAATTAAATCCAATGCACGAGTATGAAAAAATAACAGCGTACCTTAAAGTCGTCGCTCACTTGTCAGTGAACGTGATAGTTCCGTGCCAACGCCCATTGGTAAGATTAACAAAAATTAAAACCGACTTCAAAAAAATAAAAATGCGCTAAAAAGTAAAAAGTAATATTTTTCCCTTATTTAATCTATGACTCTCAATTATTTTAAGTCGACGCCAGATTTGGGCAGGGTATATGATGAGACGCCGACACAAAAAAATGAGAATCATAGATTAAATAAGGAAAAAATTATTTTTTACTTTTTAGAGCATTTTTATTTTTTTGAAGTTGGTTTTAATTTTTTTTTAATCTTACCAATGGTCGTTGGGCGTTACACTTATTGTTAGCTTTGCAATTCTGCTGAGGCTTCATTAATTTTTGAAAAGTAATAAATAAAATTTTGCAGAAATTAATAAATTCATTTCGCGACATTTCGATGTAATTTTGTGCCAATTTTGGTACACTTCTTGAATATAGTTTTCCTGTTTCGAAAGTAAAACTGAAACTATAACCCTCTTTTTGTCGACTTTGCCATATGCCACTGTGTTAAAATGCATCAACTTTAATTAACAATTTCTCGATAACTATGCGGTAAATCGATTTTAAACTTTGTACAAGGGTTTCGTGTATTCCAAATTAGTTTTGAACGAAATTTGAAAGAATTCTTGAATTTAAAATATTATTCAGGAACTACCTTAAGTGCATTAAAACTGAGAAAACTTTTCATTGCCTTGGATTTCGTACGAAATATTTCTGTGAACGATGAGTAAATTTTTGATTACCTTGTTATCGCGTAGCTTTAACTATTATTATTAGTTTAAATAGTGACAGTAACTACTATTCTCTCGGTATAACAACGTGTTTTAACATTTTTTTCTGCCTACCGGATTTTTCTGTGGTGGTGCATCTATCCCTACATTGAGGGATAGATCCCTCAAAATCGAAGGAGAGATGCACCGTCGATTAATCCTCTTCAGGACATTCCGAGGGTATATATAAGAAAAGCAAATGCTCGTGCCAGAGATAGAAGAACAGCTGAAAGAAGCTATTGCGAAGCTAAGAAACAAAGAAAAAGGTCTACATGCTGTTTCTAAGGAGTATTGCATATAAAAAAGGACTCTGTTAAGTAGATATATATCAAAGACTGACTAAGTAGTCTAGAAAATATAAATAATAGAAAATTATTGGAGGAACTAAAACATGAAAAAGTAGAAAAGGCACTGCAGAAGAACATAAAAATACAGTCTGGACTGCTTCCAGCAATGATTAGAACTATGAAGAGTGAGACCAAAAAAGTAAATTCTAAGATAATTTCAACTAACAAGGAGAGTATTTTAGGTGTCCGCCTCCGATCATTTTGATTTTTGGATATGTTATAGAGGACCGAAAAATAAGAAATACGTGTTTTTTTATTTTTCCCCGTTTTCATATTTTGGGGGTGAAAACTGTGTTCAAAGTTAGGGTTAAAAACTAATTTTTGTGGAATACCTCGAGAACTATTAGAGATAGGGGAATAGTGTCAATGGACGAATTTTGTGTCTTTGAATGCGAAATATGACTGACTCAACAGATTTTCAAAAAGTTCACAATTATGATTTTTCAACCCTAACTTTGAACGCAGTTTTCACCCCCCAAATATGAAAACGGGGAAAAATAAAAAACACGTATTTCTTATTTTTCGGTCCTCTATAACATATCCAAAAATCAAAATGATCGGAGGCGGACACTTAAAATACTCTCCTTGTAAGGGAAAGACTAATAAGGAAGAATCAAAGATTAAACCAAAGAACAAATCAATCATGACTGATTAAAACTCTGATGACTATTGTAATGAATGCTTAGATGATTACAAATCAACCAGTTCTACAGTGAATTGGATTCGTTTGCCCGGAGTGCTTAAAATGGCTCCATGAAACATGTACCATGTATCCATGTATCCTCCATTGTGTAATATGTGTGGAAGAGAAAAAAAGGAATAGAAGCAGGTAGAAGAGAGGGTACAAATAAATAAGTGCATCTCTCCCGAGTCTGAAGTGCATCTCTCCTTCACACTTAGGGAGAGATGCAGTTTCTCAATGTTTTTTAGAAAGCACATTATATATTAAAATAAAGTTTTTATATATTTAAGGGGGTCTTCTAGTGTAACGAAGCATTTTCTTTGCTTTCTTTCGGAATTTTTTATGAGGAGCTTGTAAAAGTTATTGCTACCCGGTTTATTTCTACATATTTATCTATATTTCGATTACATTTTCTATTTTTTTTTAAACCACTTTGTAGTTGTTTTTGAAAAAAAAGCGGTGCCCATACGGTGTCCACTATCGGACGGTTTCTGATCATTTGAAACAAAAAATTCAAAATGATTCCTTATTTGTATCCTTGGCTATAGTCGGTATTAGAATGAAAGAAAGATATTGAAAAATATTGAAAATTTAAAAAATGACGGCACTTTGAGTTTGAGTTTCGATTTTCACACATTTTTTCGACTTTTTGGGGCTGTCAGAATGAAAAAAATTAAATATTTTCACACAATTGTGGTAGCGGCGAAAGGCACACGTGTGCTGAAGATGTATGCAGAAGTTGACCTTAATTGGTCAAATCAATCTTGAGATATCGTGGACACCGGTTCGAAAAACATGGTTGCAAGAAAAACGTGTTTAATGATTTGCATACAGTTTACACAGTAAAACTTTTACTCACCATCAGTCAGTCAAATATGAATTGGACAAAATCCTTTTGCACACATATTTTCCATAACCGATACCTACTTGTAGAAAATTGAAAAAAGAAAAATTCGATTTTTTTTACTTGTTACACTAGAAGACTCCCTTAAGGGGTTATGCCTCGTTAGCTTTCGAAAATGAACGCGATTTTCGGGAATTTTTTGTGGAATATGTACTGTATATTTTTTTACAACTATTCGCTTATTTTAAAAGTACATATATCGAGAAACTTTCAGTAATTTTATTATAGAAAAACATTAAAAAATATGCGAATAACAGCCATTCTCGCGGAAGTTGTTTTGATAAAGGCGCTATGCGGTACGCAAGTTTTCTCTTAGCCGGATCATATAAAATTAAAAATTCAAAAACATTCTGTTAATATGTGGTTGAATTCAGTAGATGAACGAAGGTTTTTTCAAAAAGTTGATTTTTGACAAAATGGCGGCCGTTTAACGCAAAACCACGCTTTCTCCATGCCTAAATTGTTCGTTTTTCGTTACTTAAAAATAGAGTTTTTGTTAAAATAAAAAATCCCTCGTTCATCTACCAGTCTTTAGTATATAAGAGAAGCCTGCAAAAGTTTAAGCCAATCGATACAGCGGTTTCCGAAATATCTTGCTCACCGATATCAAAACAGCTTCCGCGAGAATGCCTGTTATTCGTTCATTTTTTCTAATTTTTCTATAACAAAATTACTGAGAGTTGCTGCATATATGTACGTTTAAAATAAGCGAATAGTTGCAAAAAAATATACAGTAGATATTCCACAAAAAATTCCCGAAAATCGCGTTCTTTTTCGAAAGCTGACGAGGCATCACCCCTTAATGTTATATTTTCTTAAGGAGATTAAAATAAATAATTAAACTACATTTACATATACTTTCAGTTGTATTTATTTAAGACTTTATAAGCAATAGAAAATGTGTGGTGCGTCTCTTCCCAAACAACCCTAGTGAATTTTTGTCCAAAGTTTGGTAGGTAACACTAAATCGCAAGGTATGAAGATTATAAAGCAAGTCTCTTGTGAATCCGGTTAAAACCCGATTTTTGAACAGTAAAGCTGTAACTATATCCTGATACCTGTATAATTCTTGCAAGATTGAAATTCAATCGCACGAAGCAGCTTGCAATTAGTACCTTATTATGAATTGATATCCGACCTAGCTACGGTACATTTATCTCCGTTCCTCGTTCTCCTGGCATTCGCTGCCCGTTTGTCGCCTACAAGCACTAGGATACAAACATATTCTATACACTTGCTAATAATTTCTGTTACTTGGGCACCTTGGATATATGTACCGTAAATAATTTTTTTATAACACATTCGCAGAAAGCGAAATATGCAAAACGTAATATTATAATTCTCTGCTACTGATCATGTATAGAATTACATAACACACATTATTCTTCATTGAAACAGCAAAACAATCTAACGCACAGTGCTCAAAAAGCAAAAAATTGGGTTTTGAAATTTTGTATTTCATTTCATGGAATTGATAGTAAACAGTCCTCCGACATAAGAACATCATAACTTAATAACAGAAAGAACGCATTTAAGGTTAGTAATTACATTCAAAGTCGAATAACCAAACGCAAGCTGCCACAGACTACACGTGGGAAATATTTACCCACTGCATTTTTGTCGTATTTATAAGTTCTTTTCTTTCTTTTCTTTTTGGAAATAAGCAAAATATATCCCCTTTTCGTTTCATTAATTAAAAATTCTCGCATTTAAACATATGGATACGTACCAGTGGCTCAAATTATTACATTTTTTGTCGCATCTTCTAAATTGTGGAAAGAATGAAAAAAAAACGAAACATATCGGTTCTTTCATTTTTTACTACAATTAGTTCTTTTCATGTCCTTTAATTTGGTATAAATTTGTCTGCTCCCGACTGCTCACACATAAGAAAAAATACGCATAATAAAACGAAAAACTAGACAAATCTGTGCTAGAATATTTAGTATTAAAAGACACTGAGCTTCCAATTCCTTCAGATTCAACTGATAGTAATGAAGATATATAATAACAATGAATAATTTAAAATTTATTATCAATACGAATTGTTTAAAAAATTAATTTTATTTTTTTTATAAGTGTTTCATATGTTTGTTATTAATTTGTGCTTAAATGTATTTAAAATTATATATATTTTATTTGTCTTACTTTTATTATGGACAAAAATATATGTTAATGATTAATTTATGTTAAAAATTAATGTTTTTGTGAATAAATATGATTAACATATCAATTACACGTAAATAACAGTATCTTAATGGAAAATTGATTTTTTTCCGATATATTCGTTACACCGTGTAACGGTGCGATTGTAAAACAAACCGTATTGCACCTCACTTTGTTAAATTGTGGCGTATATTACCTCTGTGTTACTTTTTGTTAATATTGTTAAAGCTAAGAATACTAACAAGGAAAGATCCCGAACCCGAAAATTCAAAAAATTCCGAAACTTTGGGAATATGCAGGGGATTTCCTCCTGATTACAACGCAATTTTTGTTTGCTGCGCAAATTCACTCTACGGGAGTGAAATTAACCCCTGAAAATTCGGCTATTTTCCGATTTTGTGTTATAACTCGCGAACTGTAAGAGATAGAAAAAAGGTTTCAAGAGAAAAGTTACTTCTTTTACTTAGATCTATCATTTGGTAAAAAATTATTTTACAGCTCGCTAGTTATAACACAAAATCGGAAAATAACCGGATTTTCTGGGGTTAATTTCACCCCCTTAGAGTGAATTTGGGCAGCAAACGAAATTGCGTTGTACTCAGGAGGACTTCCCCTACATATTTACAGAGTTTCATAATTTTTTGAATTCCCGGGTTCTAGATCTTCCCTTGTCAAAAGTATGGGGGTTGAAACTTGGTAACACGGCACACATGAAAATGGTCACTCCTACGAAAAAAACTCATAGAACCTTTTTTGTAGAGAATTCCCTAGGCTATAAATTGTATAATAACTATTTTTGTCGCAAAACTGCTAGATAACGAGATATTCGCGAAAAACAGCATTTTTACCTTCAACCCTCTGTAAAAATTTTAGCGGGGGTCGGATCGATTGGGACTTTCGACATATTGTTTAAAACGACGAAATAAAGGCCCATACCAAAATTTAGCTAGCTGGGATTTATTCCGAAGACATATCCTAATTTCACTGGACTAAAATATTATTCAGTTGTTTTGTAATTGCCATGCGTGTGCGCGTGGAGGAAGCCAGAGAGAAAAGAATCTGAAAAAATAAGACAAAGGGAGAAAGAAGTTTACAAGCGAAACTTAAAACTGCTAGCCTATAAATTTAGTGTCTATAACCAGTTGGAGATTTAAATCACAATAAATAGCAGGAAATTTAAAACAGATTACGTATGAATTAAGAACACAAAATAGCAAAGAAACATTGTAAAGAAATAAGGAAGAGTTTGAAACGTGTTCACTTTAATTCCATTCTGAAATGATTAGAACTTATCGTGTTGAGAATATCATACTCATAGGCATACACTGTAAAACACCCTGATCAAGGTATTAGTTCAAGGTTAATTACCTGTTCTTCCTAGATCGTACTACAAATCGCAGACATCTGGACTTGCTAACGATGGCAGAGATCGTACCTCATAATTTTGGGGCAATCACTTCCATCATTCTAAATTCCACCTCTCGTATTCTCATAACGTCAGCTCAGACTGCTCCAACCCACCTTCTACATCGTCTTCTTCGTGCTCGTCGCGTAGTTCCACGGTAGTAGGTCGTGATCTTCTTAGATGCGTGGAATTGTCGCAACGAAACTCGTTATCTCGTGTCTAGAAACAGAACAAGCCATCTAACCTCTATGCCAGAGAGAAAAGGACAGACGTGATTCGGGGGATATGACAAATGAAAATTGAACATTTCATGGGAAAATGAATGCCATTCGATTTATCACGGATATTTATTCATCAATGTTTATTGAATCTATCATATTCTTAACATCCATTCCGAGAGTTCCGAAGCCGTGTGTTTCTTACACACACTCTATCAACGTTCATCTCTAAGGATAACAATGCATTTGCAATTGTAATCGAAACGATATCCGTAACTATTTATGATACATCGAATAATAAATTATTCAGAAGAAATATCTTAGCTCGTTACAGTTTTCCTACATTCGCGATCATAATTTACTGCAGATCAATAACTCATAAAATGCTATTTAGTATATACGCGAAATCTCCTTTTTCTCAAACCTCCTGATAAATCGTTTGCCGGTATGAATAATTATTTCCCAGCTCCTGAACTCCGCGAGGACGAGAACGCAACAGAATTTCCCTAGGATATCTTTCTCTACACCTCCATCAAAATTAACCAGCGTCATAGGCACGCGATGTCACCGATTACGATGCCCTGCAAGTTGCTCTAACGAAACTCGTTACCTGGTACCAGGGACATCTAGAAGCAAGCAAGAGGGATGCGACGAAGCAGTCGACCAAGCAGCTGTAACGAAGAAAGAAACAGGAACTCAAACGGCATGAGCTTGAAGAGAAACGGAGCCCGGCGATGGCTTCTAGCTATGAAGCTTCTAAAGAAGGAGAAAGATGAAACGCAGGGGGTTGGGAGAGGAGGAAGGGGGGGGGCGGGGGCGGGGGCGGGGGTGAAGCACGGACATCCACTGATAGAGAAAGAAACGAAGAATGAAAAGGGGGTGGAGAGGAAGAGAGAAGCCCAGATGAAGACAGAGAAAACGATAGAGGGAAAGAGGCATATAAAGGGGGATAGTTGGAGCGAGGGTTGGCTGGGGGAGGAAGAGCAGGAGGTGGAGGAGAAGGAGAGATTTGTGAAGGTACGAGAAAGCAGCAGAGGTAGTAGCAGTGGCAGCAGCAGTGCCCGGGCATCAGGGCACAGTTTGGTCGGCGCAAGCGCCAGCCGGTAGACGGTTCCTGGTGCGGGCTGCAGGCGGCAGAGGGTAGAGAAGCAAGGGAAGTGGGTGTCGGAGGGTGCCCGTAGGAAGTTTATCGGTGGCGAGTGGTGGTGGGTGGAAGTGGTGCCTTCGGAGGTGGGGTTGTAGGTGGACGGCAGAGGTGGAGGTGGAGGTGGAAGCAGGAGCATACTCCGTATACCGAGGATTTCCAGGCAGCAGACAGTCTACGGCCCGGGACAGAGGGACCAGGACCAGCCTCGGAAGGGAGAGCTCGTCGTGGACCCTCTTCCTATCGATACGTGCGAGCAACGTACTTTTTGGACTTGTCGGTGGCCTTGAATATATACGCAAGCTTCAAGCTCTGTTTGCTGCAGGGAACGGATACGTTTTAATGACAATTCACCGCGGTCATCTGCGGGACGTTGTAACTGGTGCTCGCGTATCGATACAGATTCCACTTGTGTGATCGTTAACGTCATCCAGCCGTGTGCCTCGCGAGGGGACCGCCGATCGGTGGCGAGGGAAGAACAACCTGAAGAGGAGGAAGAAGGGAGATGAGCGGTGTCGTTCGGCCGGGAACTGCTCGGAGCACGTGCCTCGCACGCAGAAGGCGCTCCGAGCGGCATCAGGTGCGCTAATCGAGGACCGATCTACGAAACAAAGTGAGACAGATAATAGAACGCTGCGCCACGATTCGTACGCCATTCTGTCATACATAAGTTTGGCATCGTCTCACGCATCCCGGTTGACCTTTTCCTAAAGAACGGACATACAGGAATGACAGGTCGTGCTGTTAACGTGTCGAGAACGATCTCGATGATCGCTTTATTAACATCTATCTTGATGTTTGTCGGAGTCGACGGCATGGGACACGGCGGTGGACACACTCTTGATCGTTCCACGTTTCATCAAGGTAAGTCTACCAATCAGCTCCTTCTTAAATTTATTTCACCTCTTATTTCGTTGGTTATTGTATAATTAATTTATTTAACAAACTTGTTTAATTTAAATGAGATCGTTCTGTAATTTTCATCTATTCAATTCTCATGTATTCTTTTAAAACAAGAAGAAAGCGAGCGATCAAAGTAGGTTGTTTAATTAATAAAAATTACACGATTCTTCGTTTATTGTTGGCCAGCATGAGTAGATCGGTATAAATTAATTAATTATCGCTCAGAGCATAAGAACGAGGATTTATGGAAAGCGCACTGAGGTGTAACACATCTGTATATTATACAATACAGAAGTTTGGATGTCAATATACGATTTTAGTAGTAACTTCAGCTAGATGCGCCAAGTAAATTAAAATAATAGGAACTAAAGGAAATTTTCAAGTATTTAGAATCTCCTAATTAATCAAAATAAATACAAACCAGCCGGACAGTCGTCTCAACTTTTATTATCAACAATTAAGTAGGACGCACGACATGTTTTCCAAAAGTGGCAACTCGTCAACTTTTTATAGGAAAATTTGAAAAAGACGGAAGTTTAAATATGTAGATACCTATCGTTCGCAGCAAAATGTTGCCTACCATACGATTTACGAATACCGAAAAACGTGTTCGAAATGCACATGGTAACGCGTATTGACAGATGCGAAGCGCGAAAATGAAATTTTGACAAGCCATCGCGGAATGTCTGCTGCTACTCGACCGTTTCGACAGTCTCTCGATTACTTACATTACTAGAAGACTAAAAATCCCTATTAATACTTTGCATCGTACCTGTAGTTACAGTTACCCCCGATGTACATACTACGTATCGTCCAATGACGCATCAAACTGCTACGGGCTTTGTGGCGTTCTACTACGTTCATTAAATTTCCACAGTGCATACATATTCGAGTCATACGATAAATGAGTATTATATCTCACTGGAATAATACATGTATTACTCGAATCAATAATCCAAACAAGGGAAATAGCGAGGGGACAAATGAGAAAGAAAAATGCTCAACGAATTGAAATCTACATATCTGAAATTAGTTACCCCCGGAACGTAATGCTCGCGATAAATAATACGGAGACGCGAACGGAGAAAACACGTGAAATTTTGGGAGGATGAGCAACGCGAGGATCGCCGTTAATTAAGAGGAAATAGTAACAGTGAGAAGAAGAACGCAGAAAATTGCGAACGGGGAAAGTGTCGTGATCCGTAGCACGTAAGCGCGCAGTTTAACGACCTATCCGAACTCGCACCCGTAACACGTAAGGTCAACTTACGCAAGAAGAGACTCAAAATGTACTCCCTTAGGGCGATCATTCGGCCCTTGATCGTTTGGAAGCCGCAGACAAAAAGTCATCTCACAGCCGGTAGATTTTTACCGCACCAGCAAAACGTGTCATGTGCCGCTGCTTACCGTATTTTACCAACTTTAGCGCCTCGAACATCTTTTTGTTTTTGCTCCTTTCTTCTCCGCTACCCTTCCGTCCTGTTTTGGATGTGTAAGCCAACGCGATTCACGCCGTGCACTCGTGTTTCCGCAGCATCTACGTGCCTCGGTGTTTCCCTAACAACGAAAGGTACAAGAGTCATCATTGTAATGTATACTTGGGGATTCCACTGAGAGGTTTTTGTTATATTTATCGTTTCAAATCTGCAACGTTACTTTGTTAAATCTTTACCCCGGAGAATAATTCTCTGTGTTTGGAGACATTGTCGGAAGATCACAGCTTCTTGCGCCCGGTGACTTTTCGCAGCACTTAATGTTTGGAAAATGAAGTGTCTCAAAACACATACACAAGACTACAAAAGTAGTCTCTGTAATCTATCGTTTACCTACATACCCATCAACGAAAGGTTGTGATGGAAGGAAAGCGGCATGGCAACCTACATCGCATAAACTTTTCCAGCAAATTAGCTAAAGCTTTGCCGTTCCGAGGACGACTTGAAATCTTATTGTAAAGTTTTCTAGCAACATCTTATTGATCATATTTTCTATTTATCCGTTCCTTGAACTCGATAGCTCTGCGGTGTCGATGGCCCTCATACATTTTTGAAATTCATTTGGTTAGATCGATAGGTATAAAACATTATAGTACTTTTAACTACTGCTAATAATATCTTGGAAGTTACTGTGTGCAGCGAGTATAATACAAATTTCTGTAAATGCATCGGTAGCAATTACTTTGTTCTTTTAAGGGGGTCTTCTAGTGTAACGAAGCATTTTCTTTGCGTTTTTTCGGAATTTTTTATGAGGAGCTTGTAAAAGTTATCGTAACCCGGTTTATTTCTACATACTTATCTATATTTCGATTACATTTACAATTTTTTTTAGCACGAGAAGATTAAAATTAACTCAAATGGACCACTTTGTAGTTGCTTTTGAAAAAAAAGCGGTGCCCATACGGTGTCCACTATTGGACGGTTTCTGATCATTTGAAACAAAAAATTCAAAAGGATTCCTTATTTGTATGTCCTTGGCTATTACCGGTACCAGAATGAAAGAAAGATATTGAAAAATATTGAAAATTCAAAAAATGACGGCACTTTGAAGTTTGAGTTTCGATTTTCACACATTTTTGCGACATTTTGGGGCTGTCAGAATGAAAAAAATTAAATATTTTCACACAATTGTGGTAGCGGCGATAGGCACACGTGTGCTGAAGATGTAAGCAGAAGCAATCTTGACATATCGTGGACACCAGTTCGAAAAACATGGTTGCAAGAAAAACGTGTTTAATGATTTGCATACAGTTTACACAGTAAAACTTTTAGTCACCATCAGTCAGCCAATTATGAATTGGACAAAATCCTTTTGCACACATATTTTCCATAACAGATAGATACTTGTAGAAAATTGAAAAATTCGATTTTTTTGACTCGTTACACTAGAAGACCCCCCTAAGACAAAATATAAAGACAAATATTTAAAACCTCGCGTTCATTACTATGGCATAATTTACTAGTAACTAAACCATTTGCATTATATTTTTTAAACCATTGAATGTCTCCCAAATTCCAAAAGTGCTTAAACGTAGTTTTCCGATCCTCACAACTTAATAAATTCAAACATTTTTTCGAACAAAAGCAAATTTTACTTTCAAATACTTTGCCACCAACAACTTTACCATTTTTGATAATGTATTCTTTACCACTATTTCTCCTAATTTTTCTCATATTTTCAGTATAATTAAGTATATTTCGCGTTTTCTTTATTTTTTTTCTTGCCCCACATCTAAGATTAATAAATATTACAAATATAAATAATTGTTTCCTTTCTCACAAGTTACTTACACCCAACAAATGACTTGCACCAATATCGCAGCTCATTATGAAAGTGACACTATCATGTCATCGCTTACTCGGCGACTATTTTGCAACAATTCTTTCATAATATTGAAATATAAATTAATATAACATAAAATAAGAGAAATCTCATTTTTCAGGACTTTTTACTTACATTTTTCATTGGAACAATTTCATTGGGAATATTGTTTTTACGAGAAATTATTCAATATGCCCATGGTGTTGTTATTTTCGAACGCAGCGTATCACATGCTCCGGAAAATTTTTCGGTGAACGAGTCCCGAAGCTGTGTGCACAACTGAAACACGATGTGCAATCGTTGCGCGCACACAGATGGGCCTCTTTTCATTCGTCCCGTACATACACGCACACACGTGAAACGCACTTTTTGTCTTCTCATCATCTTGACGTACGGTAACTTTTCATCGCGCTTTCATACGTGTGTGTAACTCGCGCATGGGAGCAAGTTGTACGGTAAGACAGCAGTATACCTTGCCACATTATAGAAAGCACTTAGAGAGGTGGCAAAGGTATGCAAGATCGAAGAGGGAGAGTTTGGAAAGCAGGAAAGGGAAGAGCATGGGAAGCGACCGCGGGAAATCGCATGCAGCGCGACCTACTTCGAGGAACAGTCGGAATTCGGGATTCGTTATTAAGAAAACTTCGGTGCCGGCCGGTGGTATGAATTTTCCGGGTCTCGCGAGGGAACTCGAGGGTTGTCAAATTTATTTGTGTTGCACGTCCAATTACGATTACGTCGGTGTTTCATCTTAGAGCACACCGTAATTTCTTCTTTACTCCTGCGAACTCTATGGTCCTGCATTTCCGCAAGTTTAGCTACTAAAATGTTTCATCTGGTAGACACAATTCTTGCAATATAAATTGTATTATCTCCGATTCACCAGATTAATTTTTCTGTTTTTGTCCTCCTTTTCACTTTTCCCCATCAGCTTCCTCGATAATCACGCGGCTTGGTTCTTCTTTATGTCCATCTAAAACTCACTCTCTAGTAGGTATGTATATTATACTGTAATTCGTCACTGCCCCGAGTTTCTCATTCAACTCTTTATGTTTAATATATTGATCAGTTGGCGAATGAAAACTGACTGCTTAATTAGAATCTTGATGAAGAAATTTAATATCGCTCGGTATTGCGGTTCTCCTGTACACGAGGAACATTGTACCGAGAATTGCATGTTAAAGGTAACGCGCATTCTGCAGACTTCGCCAGAAACTAATTTCGCTTTATTAATTTGCTTGGGGAATTTTTATTGTATGTACTTTGCGTCGAACAGATTTCTAAATCCTTCTGTCAACAGGGTAACCTACGGGCACGTGCTTTCAAAATTTTCTGCACCGTTATCGTCGACAATTATGTAAATGAGAAGCAAAATCTTAAACAATAGAATTTAAATTTATCAATTTTTTTAGAAACAGTAGATTACTATTTCTTCGTTACTTTCTTGTAAAACGAGTTTTATTTCAAGGGGTCGTTAATATAATAGAAATAAATTCTTCTTTAATTTGTTTATTAAGTACAATTCAAAGTCACTCTTCCTTTTTCAAACGGACTTATATATTATAATTACCGTGTACATATTACTTGACTCGTAATGTTGTTGTACCTAACGAGAAAACAAATATATCCATGTATGTACATTGTACACGTTGACGTTTAGATTTTCAGATAATCATGGACATTGAATGGGTTGCAAATACACATACATATGCGGATGGTGATATAGGCAGAACCAGGGGACAATATGCGTATCTGTCTTTCTCTGTCTCACTTCCGACCATTTAAATATAGAAATATATTGACCACGATCATTTGAAAATTGTCTTCTTATCATCAGGTACAAGAATATAGCAATAAAACGATGGATCAAATGAAACGGAGGAAAAAGAGGTTTAGATTTGGAATAGGTTTTATGAAAAATTCTAAGCAACTGCTACATTTTTTAACCGACTTCAAACGAGGGTAACTAAAAATTAAAAAATAATAAACTTTGCACTGACTGCACAGGTGCGCTAAAAAGAATAAAATTATTTTTAAGTCGGTGCCAAAATAGAAACAAAATTAAATAAATTTATAAACCTTTATCAATTATAGTCCATTAGTACTCTAACGCCCGGGAATTAGAACGCGCAAAAATTTAGTGGGACGTGCCGCGTCCAGCCGTTTAATTTTGTTCTATTTTGGCACCGACTTAAAAAAATTATTTTATTTTTTTTTAGCACACCTGTGAACTCGGGTTTTTACTTTATTTTAAAAAGTATTTTATGATTGCCGTCTAATCATTTTATGAGATTTTAAGTTAAGTGTTAAGGAAGAATTCGTCCCCATCAGCTTATAGATGTAATCCTTTGGATTAAATATGTCCATGAAATACGTTTCTCGAAAAAATAATTTTTTAAAAAATATTTGAGATGACCTTTATGCGCGAACTACCCTACATAATATTTTTCTTAAAGAATTTAGTATTTGTAATTTATCATGCAATTGTAATTACTGTGTAGTGGTATTTGCAATTACAATTAATTAGTTGCATTTTTCCTGAAGTTCAACAGATTCCATATATTATATTCTTATATCTTCAATATAATGCTGCTCCTTCCCTTTTTAGTTATCTGATCTGTCGTTAAATATTGTTACTGTGCCTTGCAAGACACATAATGTAAATTAATTACTTATATTTGAAAATTACGTCGCGCTTTATAGAGCGAAGAATATTTCAAGCTAGTCTTTTGAAGGTCGCACGAACGTTGCACCTCTAAGGGCGAGAAACTCCACCCGTTTCCGGATTTACTCCTGGAATTTGAAGCAATTCGTATAATCTTACGTCGTTAACTTTATTTCTTCTTCGAGAGTAAGTTTTCGGGCGCAATAAGTTAAATTATATGCAATTTCTAGTTTCTTTGTCCGATAAGAATGTTTCCTTATTCAGGGCTTTGCATGGATATATTTTTTAATGTCTCAAAATTAGCAAAGCAAAATCTTATAGCGTGTTCCCAAGAGTTTTATGTCGTCTCTCAAGAATGGGAACGAGAGATAAGAGAGAAGAAAGACATTGTATGCCATAGCGGATTCTCCGTTTCATCAGACTTAAGATTTGCCTTCCCCTATACTTCTTTGAGCTTTTACATTTGTATTATTTAAAACATCCACAGAGAATATTTCTTTAGAAATAATAAGAAACTATTCTAACGCATGCACGTCCTGTAACGTAATAAAAAAAATTAATGTTAAATAAGTTTAGAATATTATTATCACAAATTAGTACAATTCAGCACTTATTAGCAGAAGTATCTTAAATTATATTTTCGTACTAGCTATCGCGGAAATTCGATAGGGGCACGTTTTCAACTATCTTAACCTACCACGTGTCACATATGTACACATGTATCGATGTATCTGTGACGCGTCGATTCATCGTTAGAGCCTGTTGTCCTACATGCTTATATGACACTTACATCTGTGGTTGTAAGGAAAAGCGCCGCATGTCACAATTGCAAAAAATTCGAATTTATGCATTAATTCAGCTGTAGAATATAGGATTTATGTATTCGTCAGAAAAAATGCATGAAATCAAATTTTATATGCTAAAAAAAAAACATTTCACCGAAGTCCAATATTCAACTCATACGCATTTGACAAAACAACGTATGGTAAAGGACCCAATTACTGCCACCTACCCAACTACTGTCACCCTAAGCTGTTTTACTTAAAATGACGAATAAATCTTGTGAAATGATACATAAAAAAATTTAGCATACAATTGAAACTGTTCTTTATATGATACAAAAAACAGCACTTAATTTTTTCTTCGTTAATTTGGATAAAACGATCGAAAGTTTTAAGCGGATATTAGGAGAGTGAAACCGATGAATTCCTTACTAGCGAAAGAGAAAACAAGACGTTAAAGAAAATGCTGCAATTGTAATATTTAAGCTATTAACATGACAAAATATAATGTTTTACATAATATAAGCATCATAGAACGTAATAACGATCGGAATTCAACGATTCGTTAAGTCTTTTTATTTATTAATTGGGTGACAGTGATTGGTACAAGCGTTTCAAGCATTTTGGTATTATAGTCCAGTGAAATTAGGATATGTCCTCGGAATAAATCCCAGCTAGCTAAATTTTGGTATGGGCCTTTATTTCGTCATTTTAAACAATATGTCAAAAGTCCCCATCGATCCGACCCCCGCTAAAAATTTTACAGAGGGTTGAAGGTAAAAAAATGCTGTTTTTCGCGAATATCTCGTTATCTAGCAGTTTTGCGACAAAAATAGTTATTATACAATTTATAGCCTAGGAAATTCTCTACAAAAAAGGTTGTATACGTTTTTTTCGTAGGAGTAACCATTTTCATGTATATCGGGTTACCAAGTTTCAACCCCCATTCTTTTGACAGGGGAAGATCCCGAACCCGGAAATTCAAAAAATTATGAAACTCTGTAAATATGTAGGGGATGTCCTCCTGAGTACAACGCAATTTCGTTTGCTGTCCAAATTCACTCCAAGAGGGTGCAATTGACCCCTGAAATTTTTTTTATTTTGTATTATTACTCGCGAACTGTAGGAGATAGAAAAAAAGTGTTCAGGAAAAACTTACTTCTCTTAATTAGGACTAACATTTGGTAAATTATAGTTCTTACAGTTCTTACGGTTCGTGAGTTATAACACAAAATCGAAAAAAAACAACGGATTTTCAGGTGTCAATTTCACCCCCTTAGAGTGAATTTGAGCAGCAAACGAAATTGCGTTGTACTCAGGAGGACTTCCCCTACATATTTACGGAGTTTCATAATTTTTTGAATTTCCGGGTTCGGGATCTTCCCTTGTCAAAAATATGGGGGTTGATACTTGGTAACCCGACATACATGAAAATGGTTACTCCTACGAAAAAAACTCATAGGACCTTTTTTGTAGAGAATTTCCTAGGCTATAAATTGTATAATAACTATTATTGTCGCAAAACTGCTAGATAACGAGATATTCGCGAAAAACAGTTTTTTTTTTGTTCAACCGTCTAGTAAAATTTTTAGCGGCGGTCGGATCGATGGGGACTTTTGTCATATTGTTTAAAACGACCAAATAAGTAATTTTAGGTGTAATTCCTATGGTTATAAACCGTGTAAAGTACCATGCTTCATTCTCCGAACTCTCCGATTATCCGAACAATTCGAATTTCCGAACCACCTCGGTCCCAAGCAGTTCGGATAATTGACGCTCTACTGTATTCTGTTTATTATTATTTACGTTAATTATACGAAAATGGAATATTATGCAAAGTGAAGGAAATATACGTTTATATCTTTAAAAAAAACAAAAACAAGGAAACATTGAGTAATAAGGAGAATATTGGTGTTTGGACTTTAAACGACAATATTTCGAAAGTGTAAACATGTGATATGCGGCGTATTTCCTTAAAACCACGGATATATGTGGCACATTGTTTCCTATTTACTAGATTTTCTGTGTGTATAAGTAAAAATCTGCGGTATATTGTACAAAACTACTCTGGTGTCTGTGGCGTCCGTTTTTCTCTACCCCACGGAGGCAGCGAAGGTGTTGAATAACGTAGAATTACAGTAAAGTTTTAAATATTATCATTGGAAGCCACTATCGTTGTAAATAATTTCTATATCTAGAGACGCGGCAGCGTCTCGACGCCAAGTACAGGAAAGACACCCTGTATATGTCGACTGTCGCTACCGCTATCATTTACTCGAGAAACGGCTAATCCAACCTAACCTGAAACTTATTTCATTAATATCTCATCACGCCTGCAATATTTTCTAAATTTAAAGGCATTTTTCTTATGTAAACCGCACATAAGCTTTCGAATAAGACCAAATTTCAATAAAATCTGTCCACGCATAACAGAGATATCATAATATCGTCTCATGGATCTGTCAGAAACGGTAAGATTTTCTTTTCCTTCTCCAGGCCAAATTTTCGCCAAAATAATACGTATATGCGTTACACGCACACCTTCAGCCAAAAGAAACTAACACATGTTTCGTTCGTCATACGCGTTACACGCGCACCTTCAGCCAACAGAAACTAATGGCGTTTTCGGACGGTCGCACTGGGGCGCACTGAGTGCGAATTTTGGCCAATCGGAGGCGAAAAAGTTCACACTCTTCGCTTCCGATTGGGTAGGGTTCGCACTCGGGCCGCCCCAGTGCGACCGTTCGAAAACGCCATAACACATGTTTCGTTCGTCATACGCGTTACACGCACACCTTCAGCCAACAGAAACTAACACATATTTCGTTCGTCACACGCGTTACACGCACACCTTCAGCCAACAGAAAATAACACATGTTTCGTTCGTCAAACGCTATCTTCACTGTGCAATCTATTCCAAATTTTGACAGCTTACAGTCAGGTTATAAACTTGGCGAGTGTCAAATAAGGAAAGTTGTCAAAATTTTCTGAAATGTCAAGAGTTTTTACACCACAATCCACACAAGACACTGAATTATTGTCTCAATTAACAAGGTAAGTCGCCAAAATTTTTTAATAGAATTTTTATGGGGATTTGTTTTTATACCAGAAAATTATTTTTAATTTAGGGTTTTTATGTAAATCTTATCCCCATAAAAACTTCAAAAAAGTAAAAAAATTACGCCAAGTACATGAAATCAAATAAATCACAAAAAATATAATATAATATAATATATATTAAAAATTATCTGAAGTCATTCCCTATGCAAATTATCTTTGTAAAAAGAAGTGATATCCCCATAAAAAACTTCAAACCGAAAAAATGTTAATTGTCTTATTAATAGTAAATTAATAATTTACAATAACTCACGATTTATTCTACATATATTTAATTCTAATATCATACGTAGCATATGCACACGCACACATACACACATTCACGAATGCACGCACAAGAAAGAAAGAAAAAGATTAATGCAGTTTATACATATGTATTCAGTTTAACAACACCAATTCGGTGAGCAGCGCCAAGTATTTTGAATAAAATATTTATTGCTATTGAAATATTTATTTCTATAAAAATATATCTGCTTAATATTATTAAGCGCAGTTGGAAAGCACCGAATCTTACATTGCGTTACACCGTGTCACCTTTGCACGCTGCGGGAAAGCACCTTTATGTACTTGCAGCTCATTTTTATTTCACAACTTTTTTTTATTTTGTAATTATCATCTATTTTTTGTGATTTATTTGATTTCGTGTACTTGGCGTAATTTTTTTACTTTTATAACTTAATGACGTAGAATACTTGATAAGGTAAATGTCCCAATACCTGGACACTAGTGCAAGTAATACTGATTATTACATTTAATATTCGCTTTATCCATGAAAGAACTATTTTATTCAATTACTCAAATATTCAATAAAATATATTCATATACATATTTGTCTGAGTAAACTTGTAACACGCGCTGATATCACTTTTTGGTTTTTATAAACTTGTAACAGTCGTAATAAAAATAAATTTTCTTCAACTCTCCAGTTTACACCATTTTATTATTGCTCTTATCTGATTTGCTAAACAGTCTCTACATTTTCTTAAGCGAATATTTTTAATAATGTTTAGTATATTGGTGCAACTAATACATTTTTAGAAAAATGGCACCTTGTAGTACTATTTTTTGATTGGGAGATTAACATTAAAGTTCGTATTAGTTTTTTATTCGTGTGTCTATCTACTGGTAGAGTGAAATCCTGGAACGGCCCTAAACCTGACCATGTGTGCAAACTGTGAAATAAGTACGCGTTATTGTTAACACAATAATAAAATAATTATTTAGCACCTGAGCAAATATTACTTTGTATTCTTGTTATCTTGTTTGAATGATAATATTTAATTCACGTGTAAAATTCTTGTGTTACACATGAATACACATAACCTTAAAATTAGTCATTCAATAATACATTCTTCTTACTGAAGTTTTTTTTACTGATTTGAATAAATTACTTATACAGAAGAAACATGCCAAAAGAAAAAATTATTGTGTTGTTTTTTTATTTAATTTCCCTAGAAAACATCCAAATTGCTGATGTTTCATTATGTGTCCAGGTAATGGGACAGTAAAACGGGACACCGGGACATACTAGTTAAACTGTCCAGGTATTGGGCCATCGTAAGGACTATGAATTTTCAATATTTTTCATAGTTACTCAATCCAATAATATGTTGTTTTTTTTTAATGATACAGTACACACGATGCCCCATGTAATTTCAAAATCGTTTTTATATAAATCGACATGTATAACTGAAAAATTCTCAAACGTGTTTCCGCCGTACCTTAAATGTCCAGGTATTGGGACATTTACCTTACCTTCATCGATAGCAAAATGTATAGGAGTGTTGTATAGTTTTGTCTCGTTATTAGTCCGACGCTTGTGGGACAGGCCGAAGCTCTAGCGAAACGGTACCTATGCTAGTGGGCTCGCTTTGGCCTTTGCCGTCTTCTTTCAACAAGACGATACTCGCTATCTCGACCGAAATTTATAGCTTGTTGATGTCGCGTGCCCTCTCGCTTAGGCCCGTTACGCACTGCCCACCAGTCGCCGGCAATTTGGTCGACAAGAGACCAGAAACCTTTGTTATTCGCCGCAACCAAATCCGTGCGAACTCATATATTTCCGTGTAATATAGTGTCATATATTTCGCCGGCAACTTGTCGACAGTGCGTAACGGGCTTTATTCTCAATCTCTCGAAATTGCCGCGGCGATTACAAAAGAAGTAGTGGGGATGGAAATGTACTTCTAACGAAACAGGAGACCCGGACTTATTACAGGACTATACTAATAGGGAATTTAATAAGGTTTTCGTCACACAGATTTTTCAAAAGTTGTTGAAGTTACAGGGAATTCTTTAAACTCCGTAAGCTTATTCGGGTTTATTATGGGATTGAGATAATTATGGAACGCAATATGTACAATAATAAATAACATTTTCAAAGGTATTGATTTTTGTAGCTTATTATTAGAGGGAGTAAAGTACCCTATTCCCTTTAAACCAACAGTACATTCTCTGGATGTCTGATGATCCTGTCTTTGTAATATCGCTGACTATATAGTTTAAATCCTTTAACCTTCACTCTGTGCATAGGGGTCAAATAGACCCCAGTCATTGTAATATGCGATGTAATAGGTTTTTGCACCTAACAAATATGCCAGGCAACTAGGATTGCCTCAACTAAGGTTTTACACACACATTATTAAAAAAAAATCGAAAAAATATTATCTATGACGTACCTACGATAGTTTTAAACCAACCAAGCATAGTTTGGTGCATTGGGGTCAAACTGACCCCAAATTTTTTTCATGCATTTTGTATCCAAATTTATATTATATATTTTCTTTTGTGGGAATATCTGAGTCGGGCACCCAGTCAGAGACGTCTCGGGCCCTCCACGATATGCGTTGCCGTTGGGATGACGGCATTTGTTTAGGTAAGGAGCATTTGTTTCCTTAGCGCATGACTCGTCGTCGAGCGTTCGAGAGTCAGTCCGGCTACGAAGCTTAGCCGCGCAAGGTCGCTGAACTATACAGAACTAAAAGATACTACTTTTGTACAAATTATTGTCTACAGTTTCGAAAAGACTCCTATTTTGTATACAATATTGCATTTCTTTTTCTTTTGTATATTTCTATAAATATTAACTATTTTTTTTTTAAAAAAAATTTACAAAATATATGAAAATATATATGGGGTCAGCATGACCCCCGTGCACAGACCATGGAAAATTTACTATGCACAGAGTGAAGGTTAAACTCTTGTAAATGTAAATCAGAAAAGGAATTTCTGGAAAACTTAATAAAGTAGGGTAGTTTGAAATAATCCTTACTTGGAGCATTTATTGACAATAATAACATACTAAATTGAATAAGTAATATATTGAAGTAATACATTTTTCGTAAGGTTTAAGGGGTTAGGTTACTGTAGCGATGCGGAAAACTAGGCAATTTGTAAGTGGCAGTAAAAAAAAGGTAAACAACCGATTAATACGAAACTTTATACTTTATTTATATATAATAAGTATTAAAAAAACCGCTGCAATATTTAAAAAATGTTTATAACTAAGTTCGTACGACGTCTTTTTCCGGAACGCCTTTTTTTAATGTCCAACTGGTGTGCAGGATTCCGGCAAAACGGCTATTACTTGCAACAAAAACAGAAGAACATTAATTATGATAAATTCCTAAGCATTGACGATCAAACATTTCAATGTTTGTTAAAATTAACAAAATGGCGGGTATTTCAAATTTAGGGTTCGAATTTCGACGAAAAATGAGTCAATTTATTGTTTATGTTTCGCAAAACAATTAGAAAATTTAAAACAACGGATCGTCAATGCTTAATAAATGTAATAGCAAGAATAATTGTAAATTTTCAAAGCGATTGATCAAATAGAACTCGAGCAATCCTGCACACCGTTTTGAAAAACACGGTTCTGAGAAAAACGTGTTTAAAGTTTGAAAACGTAATTTGCGATATCGCTTTGGGCTCTGTATCTCCAGAAAAAAAAATTGTGAACACTGTGAAAACCCCCCAAAAAATCGATTTTTTCACAATTCTAGAGTAACCTAACCCCTTAATCTAGCTGTTAATTATAATTTAGTAATTAGAGTTATGGCATGGCAATTTAGAGGTAAAGTTAATATGAAGTACAGGGTGAGTCACACAACTTGTCCACCCCGAATAACTTCTAAAATATGTGTTCTAGAAGAAAATGTTTTATATAGAAATTGCACGGTATTAAACGAATGGTTTTAAAGAACCTATTTGTTTACCAGACATCAAGGTGACTTTGACTGTTTTAAATGGAAGCGTACTTTTTTGTATCAAAATTTAAAAGAGCAGTGAATTTTCTATAAGAAAGTATTAAGGGGTTACACCACCTTGGCGCTCGGAAAAATAGGTATAAAAATAAACTTTTTTTTTTACGCTGCCATTAAGTATATAAAATAATCTTTATTTTACACATATATAGTAGTTTTATGGATAATTTACAATATTAGCGATTAAAAAAAATAAAAAATGGCGGAGATATAAGCCGATAAGTAGGATAAGTACCTTGCTGATGGTGTACTTGATTTCTCTGTTAGGCATCATCTAAAACATAAAAAATAATTTTTTTCTTATTTAAAAGGGTAATAGCTAAAATGTGAAGTAGGATTTTTGTTTTTGGGTGCCATGTTCGAAAGTTATACATTTTTTAAACTCAAAATTTCGATTCAAATTCGAGTTTTTGTTTCAAACAGCTGTCATTTCTACAAAATTTTTTTTAAAAATTTTTCCCTACGTCACATTTTAGCTATTACCCTTTTAAATAAGAAAAAAATTATTTTTTATGTTTGAGACGATGCCTAACAGAGAAATCAAGTACACCATCAGCAAGGTACTTATCCTACTTATCGGCTTATATCTCCGCCACTTTTTATTTTTTTTAATCGTTAATATTGTAAATTGTTCATAAAACTACTATATATATATATGTGTAAAATAAAGATCATTTTATATACTTAATGGCAGCGTCAAAAAAAAAAGTTTATTTTTATACCTATTTTTCCGAGCGCCAAGGTGGTGTAACCCCTTAAGCTTTATTTTCCCTAAACCTAATAATAGCAACAGTTGGAAGGAAGTTAACGGGCATCGCTTTGAGCACCTACACTTGATTCCACATTGGAGCATCTCGACGCCCCTACCGATTTGCGACCGATCTGCGCAGCTCCCACTACTACCCACGGTTTGAACCGCATGCGATTGGTCGTGGTAATTTCCAAGGAATAATTGGTACATCCCAAACGCGGAACCTGACCGTTGTCAACGTAAACAGTCCCGCACGAAGAGTGAACAGAGAGAGTAGAGAAGGCCGTGCGACGGAGAAAAACATAGGCGGTTAAGTGGGGAGGCGGCGTAGCAACGTCGCCTGAGGGTCGTGCCTGCGCGAAATCTTGATGCTCTACTGTGGAATCAAGTGTACTGTAACTATATACCATTCCATATAACAGTCGATCTACGCTAGTGGTGGAGAATTATCGATAGTCGTGACTATCGATAGTGGTCGATAGTAATCGATAGTTTGATCCCTACTATCGATAAATTATCGATTGTTTCCGAAACGTCAATTCACTATTATAAGCGTATATATTGGAAAAAAATTAGCAACAGTTGAATATAATTGATGTTCAACGCCAAATAAAAAAGAATGCAAAATGAAGAATATAGGAAGTGCTTAAAAAAAAATAGTGTACGAAAATAACCATTGATTTTTATTTAAAAAAACAATTAAGTCCACCTTTTTTGATTTTATCCTGGACCTCTTTTCAGAAACGATTTGTTTAGTTTTACTGAAAATTCTTTCAGACTCTACAGAAGTCGCTGGAATACAAAGGTATTTTCTGCATAAATCTGACAGTGGTTGCTGTTCTTCACTTTCCTAAAAATATTACAATAGTTATTATTTTAAATTTAACAATTATTATCAAAATAATAAACATTTTAAATAGCATGTTACCTTCCAATATAATAAGGGATCTGTATTCTCTGGAGAATTACTCTTCTCCAAATACTGTCTCTTACGTATAATTACGTCAGCTTGGACAATTTTTGATTTCATTTTATTGCGGTCGCTAATAAATGAAAAAAGTGATTTCTTCTTGGGTGAAATCTTTTCTGGAGAATTTGGTTCGTTTTCACTCGTTTTTTTCATTAAAGCGTGCATCTCCTTCTCAAGAAACAGGGCAGCTTGATTTGCATTTTCATTTACATGAAACAAATTTCAATCGATTTTGGGATACCTCAAAGATCGAAACAAAAAATGGGTGCCGCTATCGAGTCTCGAGACTCTCGAGCACGTGGATAGCGTCATAGACTTATATAGACGGAGCAGAAGAGAGGACTGTAGGCGAGGGGACTGTAAGATCGGAGGGGAAAAGGCAGAAACCATACAGGCAATTCGGTAGCTAGGTTCGGATGTATTCGGTTCTTGTCGGTTCGGCATTAATGGCTATGTTCGAAACATAACCACTGTTGGTCAACTATTACTGTTCTAAAGCATCGTAGTGGTCGTTGTATATAATCATATATTAATTGAGTGTAATAATGACTTATTGCGTAGTAAGCGGTTGTGCAAATCGCAGGAAAAATAAAAACTGCGAACAGTTGGAGAAAGAAAATATAAATAATGATAGTATTCGATTTCACATGTAAATAAACAAATATACATACATAACCAACAATTTATATATTATATATATAATCTTAGAAATTCAAATGTGTTGCTTGATTATCGAATAGATAATATGTTTATAATAAAAATATTTTTTTTTTCATCAGTTATGTCGCAGCAAATGAGCGATATATATCTATTATACTATATAATTATTTATGCATATTAATTATGTTTATGAACTTTTAAGCTTACAAAATCTTTAAAAATATAAATATTATTGCATATATCTATAAGTACGATTTTATTTAAAAAAAGGTTCATTCTATTTACTAATTTTGTTATATATATAACCTACATGATATACGAAATTTTGAATTATGTATAAGTATAGCTAACCTTTTCGACTAAGTATCCCTCATAGATATATATAACGTCATTGAATTGCCGAATAGCCCCGAGGAGGAACGGAGTTACCCGATTTGCCTGTATGACAGTCCCCTTACCGCGAATCTTACAACCCCCCTCAGACACGCTCCGTCTATATATGTCTATGGATAGCGTCATGACATGAACAGAATGGAAGTGGGGGGAGAAAACTATCGATCACCATCGATAGTCATATAAAAATATCGATAGCTCCCGATATTAAAAACTATCGATAATTATCGATAGTATATCGATAATTCTCCACCACTAATCTACGCCCCCACCGATTTCCAACCGATCTGCACAGCTCCCACTACTGCCTGCGCACGCGATTGGTCGTAGCGCTTTCTCCGCTGGTTTCCTATTAATCCACAGCATCCTCTGAATCATCGTTGCGCGGAACGAGTCTACTCTTAAGTGGAATTCAGTATAAGACCATGAACAACGTTTTTGCAAATATTTGGTTAATTATTAGGTTTAAGATAAATAAAGCTTCAGAATTTCTTATAGAAAATTCACTGCTCTTTTAAATTCCGAAACAAAAATGTACGCATTCCGTTTAAAAAATTCAAGGTCGTCTTGCTATCTCATAAACAAATAGGTTATTTCGAAAAAAACGTTTCAGCATCATATGTTCCCCTCGATACCGTGCAATTTTCGTATAAAACATATTTCTGTAGAACACATACTTTAGAAGGTACTCAGACTGGACAAGTTATGTGACTCACCCTGTATACTTGACACACTGTTTTCCTGTATTCATATATGTAAACGTAATTAAATAAGCAGATGTGGGTTATGTAATGGACTGTATATAAACCGAATCCATTTAATCAGATATTGAATGAACGATTCAGTAAATTGCATACGTAAATTAATATATATTCCGAGCAATAATTAATGTAAAAGTAAGTAGGGATGTAAAATTTAATTGTTCTAATTTAAAATTAAGGAAATGCACGATATTCAGAGAGATTATATTTCTCATGGATAAAAATCATTCAACATTGAGTCAATTCACTTTGGTGAATTTTGTACTTAAAACGCTTTTCATTGAGCAATCCATAAAGTAATATTATTCTGAAGATTTGTTCACTGTAACAGATTAAATTGGTACAGTTTAGTTAATGAAAATTTTAACGCAGATATCTCATATCGGGTAATGTTGAAAATCTCTGTCGCATGGTGGATTGCGTTGAAAGGAATTACATGAATGGGTGGTTGTGCATACTTCGCGAAACATGTGGAATTCCAGATCCAGTTATTAAGAAAACTTGAATGCAGGTCACCGGTATGAATTTTCCAGGTACTACGAGCGAAATGGACCGTTTGCCAAATTTATTTTCGTCGTTCCAGGCACAGCGTAGACCCTACCGCGATCGATCACATTTTTTTTTACTAATGAAACTGTACGATCGGCAATGCTAGCTGGAACATTCGTCTATGTTCTGATTGCCGTTGTGTTCAAAGTTGGAAATGATTCATTAGTAATGGTACCGCTGCTGGTACGGCCGGTATTGGGAATTCAATGCGTCTCCCGACAAGTTTTCGATTAAATCAATCGCCATGAAGTTTCCACTCGGTGTTATTTGAATCTTGCCGGGGTTTAAATATCGAGAAACTTCTGCGCTGGGTGTAGCTCTTTCAATGTCTCGAGAATTCTTGAAAAATTCGAGCACCAAAATTTTTCGAAACGGCCCCTTGGAAAATTGCAATTGCGAAGTGTTTCCATCGATTTGTGTTCGCTCGTCTCTTAGTATTTTGCAGCACAGGGTTATTGAAAAATGTATAATGTAGCGTTGTTTATAGTATTCAATTAATAAGCGTATTCCGAACCGCATTGAATATAAAAGCTGCAAAAACGCAGCGCACACGGAAACAAAAAAAAACGTGCACAATTTATTGTTTGCATATTATTTGTGGCTAGCAGGGAAAGGAAAATAAAACTAAACTTGGGTATACATTATTACCATTAATGATAAACCAATATTTAAACTTTAACTTCAATCCGTGAAGTTCCTAAATATTTTTCCACGTCTGTAATGCATTTCAGTAAATCGTATTTACATTGGAGTAAGTAATCAAGCGATAATGAAAATTCGTAAAACATGATAAGATTATTTCCTTCACCGATGTACCCGGATTTAAATGAAAATAGCGGTAACCAGTAGACTTTTAAAGCCGAGATTTAATTATGGCATATATTGTGCCGGTGCACGCAAAGAGAAACAGCGGACAGAAGTAATTACGTGCTTGGCGATAAACATGCAAAGAGTATTTTATTGTAGCAGAATTTAAGGTAATTTCGGTTTATACGAATGTTTAATTTTCTACGGATCGATAATGTTAACGTGAAAAGTGGTGGAATTAAAAACAATTACCGTTATCTTCGGTATGGTAAACCCTTGCACTCATTATTCGATATGTAAATTATGCGCATTATTTTCCTATTTACATATTTCCATTAGGCATGTCAACCTACTCATTTAATTACGCGTTTCTATATTGGTCGTACATCGGAAACGTCACTAGCGATTTCAAGCATACTTACCTAGGGTGACTGTACCTAATATCGCCAGGCAAAAGTTAAATCGCTGTCAATTGAATAATAATTGATATTTTTGCATGCAGTTCGTTTCAAAGTAAAGAGAAATTATTCATCTTTCATGTAGCATAAGTTAGAATCGTTGAAACCTACAAAATTTTAATTGGGACTCAAAAAACGTAAGACATGCAAAAATCGGGTCCTGAAAAAAGTGTACCTAATATCGCCTACTCAAGAAATATTGATTAATTCATGTACCTATATATGAGTTTTAAAGTCATTTTCATATGTGCTTTTAGTATTTCTTGCTGTATAAATGTTTTTTTTTATCCATCTTTGATTTGATTTTTATTAAAATAATATAGAAATTTAAAAATATAGATTTTTAAAATATTTTCTTTTTTACGTTCCGATGTACATATTGGACAAATAAAGTTTATTTCGGTCGCTCCGCACATTTCGTGACCTCACCTGTAACAAACATTACATCGCAACACGCATACTGCTAAAAGAAAATCGCTATTTTCCTTACGAAAAATATTTGAATCGATTTCATTTCTTAAGTACATCATTAATTAGGTATTTCTAGTAGATATTCTTGCATTCACAAAATTATTAGACTTACCTTCTCCGAATGTGATGTAAAATTTTGATAGTCCAATAAATGTTTACACTATTAAGATTCTCTAAAATCCTTTCCTTTCTGTAATTGTTGATCACATGATGCTGCAATTACAGTATGTCTTCCTACATAAGGTAAATGTCCCAATACTGGACACTAGTGCAAATAATACTGATTATTACATTCAATATTCGCTTTATCCATAAAAGAACTATTTTATTCAATTACTCAAATATTTAATAAAATATATTCATATACATATTTGTCTTAGTAAACTTGTAACAGTCGTAATAAAAATAAATTTTCTTCAACTCTCCAGTTTACACCATTTTAGTATTGCTCTTATCTGATTTGCTAAACAGTCTCTACTTTTTCTTAAGCGAATATTTTTAATAATGTTTAGTATATTGGTACAACTAATACATTTTAAGAAATATGGTACCTTGTAGTATTATTTTTTGAGTGGAAGATTAAAATTAAAGTTCGTATTAGTTTTTTATTCGCGTGTCTATCTACTGGTACAGTGAAATCTCGGAACGGCTCTAAACCTGACCATGTGTGCAAACTGTGAAATAAGTACGCGTTATTGTTGACACAATAATAAAATAATTATTTAACACCTTAGAAAATATTACTTTGTATTCGTGTTATCTTGTTTTAATGATAATATTTCATTCATGTGTAAAATTCTTGCGTTACACATGAATATACATAACCTTAAAATTAGTCATTCAATAATATGTAGATTCTTTTTACTCAAGTTTTTTTACTGATTTGAATAAATTACTTATACAGAACAAACATGCCAAAAGAAAAAACAACTGTGTTGTTTTTTTTATATTTAATTTTCCTAGAAAACATCTATTGATGTTTCATTATGTGTCCAGGTAATGGGACAGTAAAATCGGGACACATGGACATACCAGTTAAGCTGTCCAGGTATTGGGCCATTGTAAGGACTATGAATTTTCAATATTTTTCATAGTTAGTCAATCCAATAATATGTTGTTCTTTGTAAAATGATAAAGTACACACGGTGCCCCATGTAATTACAAAATCGTTTTTATATAAATCGACTTGTATAACTGAAAAATTCTCAAACGTGTTAGCGCCGTACCTTAAATGTCCAGGTATTGGGACATTTACCTTATGTTTAGGTACTAATTCAGTGCATAACCGATAAATTTTAGAGCTTACTTTGCGAGATATAGTGAGTGGCGATATTAGGAACACTGTCGATATTAGGTACAGTCACCTTACATATGTGTAGGTAAATGTTCTCATGAAGAGTTTCGTCAGAACCGTCGAACGAGTTGGATCTGTTTGTAACAGGGCTGCAAATTCTCGATTCCGACTCCTCTTTTTTCTGGCCACCGACTCTGACTCCTGCATTTATAATAGATTATTAACATATATACCACCTGGGTGGTGGTTCACACCTCATTGTCAATAGCGATGGGAGTTCATAAAGCCACTGATGTGTCATCATAAAATAATTTATGTTCAAGGTTTCGTAAAAATTTTATGAATTTTTTGACACATTTCAAGTCTCTTAAATGCGTATTTAAACGATTACGGGTGGTTTACCCCCCTAATAAGGGTGACTGACGAAAACAATATCATCCATGCAGCAAGTTATAACGCAAACGAAATTGATATCAAGTTTTATTCAACACAATTTTGTACCCCTCATGAACTTTGCGGGGTGGTTTCACCCCCTAAACATGCAAACGGGCCAAAATAAAAAGACACCTGTTTCTTATTTTTGGGTCCTCTAAAACATATCCAAAAAGAAAGCAATTGGAGGCGGACACCTGGGAACCTCTCCTTGTCAGCGTCAGGAGTATTTGCGAACCAGCTATTTAGCTATACAAGGTCTTCGGTTATGCGTGGGAATAAATTTAAGGGGTGATTCTGGACACATACTAAGACGAAAGTCAAGAATAAAGATATTGCGGTTGTGGTTTCGTTTGTTAGTTATACGCGTTTAAAAATATGCCTAAAAGCGGGAAATCCGCGTGCACCGCCTGCACGCGGGGCAAGTCAGGCGAGGGGTCGAGTAGTGGTCATCAAAGCCACTGTCGCAGGGGGTTACTCATCTCAGAGATGCTATGCCGAAATTTACCGACACTCGACATGGCCACATGATTCTGCGACACTTAATCCAAAAATTAGAGGATACCTACTCGCTAAAATCCATTATTTCCATTATATCCACTGTTGCAGGCCACTGTGTTATCCACACACACGCGCACAGAAATTACACCAAAACACATAATCACCCTACCCAAAAGAAATCAAAAAATATCAGATCTCGCTAAAAAGCGTGTAAAAAAATTTAAAAACATCACAAATTTACCCGCACTGAACACGGAAAAAAACAGATTTACACGCACTCAGACATTTTAAACTGATAACTCTTCATGGCTGACTACTTCGCGATGTGTCGATGCTCGTTGAAATAAATTAATATCGGTGAAGTTGGGTTGAATATGAGGGTCGCCAAAACAAATATAGTTGAATGAGTTTATTTGTGTATGCGAGAGTTCCGCTAAACTGATGCAGAGAAAGGTCAAGTATTTTCAAACTGCAATAAATGGGAACGAAAGCCATTCCAAACCTACTGCCACAGCTGGGGTTATAAAGTAATTTGGGCCTACCTGCTCGCGGAACGGCTCATTCAGGTTAGCTGCGCTGCACTTCATAGACGCACATTTCGTTTTGGTGCATCACATAGTCAGCATTTGAATGAGCATCGACACATCGCGAAGTATACAAACATTCAGTCGACCTGCGGGAGGACGGATTTCTCGGCATGTATGAGTCCTGGAACAAAAAATAAAAAAAATGTATAATCTATATACAGTTGGCTTTGGAAGTACGTAGCCGTTTTTTTTTATTGAATGTAAACTTTTTTTTATAAACAATTTAATGCTCTTGTTTAGATCGATTCATTTCTTAAAAAGTGCACCGTTTCCACAAAAATTGATTAAAAAAACCCCACGTACTTCCAAAGCCAATTGTATATAGATTATAAATTTTTTTATATTTTGTTCCCGGACTCATACATGCCGAGAAATCCGTCCTCCCGTGGCGGTGTTTTCAATAAAACTGTTTTCGACGACGGGTTCTGTCGCCGCCATTTTGTATGAAAATGACAATAAAAAAAATTGTTTTTCGTACTTCAATATGTGTTAACTAAACCCTCTGACAAGAAATTCTATACCGTTAGTCATACTCCCAAAATAAATTGTCAAATTTAGGTCCTTTTTCTGCCTCTAGAGTGGTTTTACCCCTTAATTAGAATCGATATGAAGACAGCTCTATTGACTCGGATAATCGAGTCCAAGTACGGATATCCGGATGCTCAGATCTGGATTTCAATTCGGATTTCGAGTTACAACGAGCAATCCGGATACTCCGATATCCGGATAGTAAGAGTCCTAATCAAAACACCTGTTCGCTTAACTAAAGATAATTTTATTACGAATATTCCCGGAAGATTTCAAGTGAATCCGATAAAAATTGACTGAGTTATTAATCCGCCCCGATTTGAAACATGTTGCTTCGAGATAATCGCGTTTAAAGTTTTGAAAGAACTTATTTTCTGCAACTCGAAGATCCAGTGACCCTCTACTTAGTTCTAAACAGTATATAAGTTCATAATCCCCCTTTTTACATACATTTGAATTCTGGGACATAAACGTTTCGAGCGATTAACACTAAGTTACCTATGCGTGCACTCGGTTCCGAGCGCTGCGCTACCTATAGGTACAAAACCCTCCGTAGCACCCAGAATTTTTCGAGATCCACTTTCAAACTGTGCGGGTATATTTTTGAGACCCAGACATTGATGAAAATGCACCAAAAAAATCTGAAGAAAAAAAATTTCGCAGTGGCTTCCCACCTTAAGACACTGAGCAACATGTTACGCGACATCTACCCAAGCTTAACACATCGTACTATCAAGAACCGGTTGATTAGAAATATTAAAAAATTAGAAAATTATGACAACGACTCGAATACCGTTTTTGATTCAGCTTAATTACTTGAACACCTCTAACAAATATGCAACAACGCATCCACGGAACTACCAACCTAGCCCGTCAGTCCACGGAGCGTCGCGTCATAGACGCGTACGCGTAGGGACCAATCGTCCGCCGGGCATCTTGACAAATGCAGATCAATGATCGACAGTTGCGTCGTACGATTGGTCTCTACGCGTACGCGTCTATGACGCGACGCTCCGTGGACAGGCGGCCTTACTGTCGCTGCACATTATGTACTGAAACGCCACGAGTATTACACAACGAAAGGAAGAATCATAACATACATATGTATACTCCAAGGAATTCATATTTTCATTTGTGGTGACAGCTGGTTAAAACCGGAGACGAGAATAGCAGTCAAAGATTTGAATGTTGTCCGTAAAGACAGAATTGGTTGAAATGGAGGTGGTATTGCTATTTTTATTAAAAAGTCCATCAACTATCGCATTTTTCCAGATATTAGGTAGAGTTAAATTAACGAATACATCCCCCTCAATTAATTTAGTAGCAGTCTACAGAGCGTAAGGTCCCTCCTTAAGGGGACCTTCCGGTCTAAAAGTCGATTTTTTTTTATTTCATTTTTCGAATGTTCAACCTTTTAGGAATACGTGTTTAAAAGGATTTGTTGAAATTCGTAAAATTCCAGAAGTTATAGGCATTTGAGTAGCGGCAAATGCATGAGCAACAACCGGGCACTCGGCGCTCACGTAAACCTTTAAGGGGACCTTCCGGTCTAAAAGTCGATTTTTTTTTTATTTCATTTTTCGAATGTTCAACCTTTTAGGAATACGTGTTTAAAAGGATTTGTTAATATTCGTAAAATTCCAGAAGTTATAGGCATTTGAGTAGCGGCAAATGCATGGGCAACAACCGGGCACTCGGCGGTCACGTAAACCTTTAAACGCGTTTTTCTCGAAACAGTGTTCTCAAAACGGTGGGACCTGTATCTCCAAAAATTATTATCCGATTCGACTGAACCTTCTGTTATTTTGAAGAATACACTTCTGGCTAGGGGGGGGAACTAGAAAAATTACAAAAAATTGAAAATTTATAATTTTCAAAGGCGTTGAAAGGACGAAAAGTACAGGGAAAAGTAATTTCAAACTTCAAGTGTCGTTATTTTCTAAAAAAAAATGTCATTTTTTTAATTTTTTCTAGTTCCCCCCCCCCCTAGCCGGAAGTATAATCTTCAAAATAAAATAAGTTTCAGTCGAATCGGATAATAACTTTTGGAGATACAGGTCCCACCGATTTGGATCAATTTTTTGACGCCTTGACTTTAACGACTCCCCAGGGCCGTCTGCAATAATTAATTATAAAACAAAAAATATATTTCTATAACTTAAGACATGCTTAATACAATGCAAAAAGTCCCATTAAATTATATATAGTAGTTTTCCTTTAATTAATTCCTAAATATCACCTATTTTTTTGGGCTCTAGACCGGAAGGTCCCCTTAAGTCAAAGCAATTAGGACAGGATCATGCACGTAGTTCCTGACCATCGACCGTGCATCCTGGTATGGGTATCAATGCTCATAATAAAGCATGGAATTGCACAAACTACTGAAAGGCTATTCAATAGTTTACTAACAATAAGTCATCATATTTTTCTACACAATCCTGATACCTTCACGCATTTCGACTTATACATATAACAACAGTAAATCCAATTCCCATTTAGTTTCCACAACTCCGGATTTAATGGAGAAAACTCGTGTTGATATTTTGGATGATACCCGCGGATCTGAACACTGTTTCATTGATATAGAAATTACTGGGAGAAAGCTAAATACATTTACAAAAGGTAACAAAGAAATTGTCCTCAAAGAAAAGGAATTGGAACAATTATCAAGAGGTAATGACACAAAGTTTCTATCTGTTTTGTCACACGAATTCAATAGCAATTCTGTGTGGACAGGTATAATTTCTGCGTCAATTGTATGAAAGAAACTCTTACAAACAATACACCCCCGAGGAGGACGGTTGATGACAATAAGCACCATAACTCTGTTCCGTGGTGGGACAAACGCTGTGATAGAGCTAAGGGACTGAGAAGAGCGGCCTACAAGAAATGACAATACACGCACGAAATGAACGACCTTATAAGCTATAAAAAAACTCGTTGCTCCCGCGAATGAAAATGTTCCCACTAAAAAGAAGGGAATACTTTCGCATTTTTGTTAAAAATTTTGACACTAAAAGTGGTAGTAATTATTTCTGGAATACTTGCAACAAGCTGAAGATCAAGTGGACGTGCACTCGGAGTAAGGCGACTCCAGTTGATCAACGCCTAATGAAAATACAAGAATGCCTGGACAAAAGTGCTCCTCCCTGGGTTGCATCCAACCCTGCCTGTCTTCCACAGTGCTCTTTTAAGCGGTTCTTTGACACGCGATTCGATTTCATTGAATTGAACTTTGCATTAGATTACAAAAGAAGGAAAAAACCGACTTCAAAGTTGCACTAAAGAGGATACAATAATTTTTATTAAATCAGTGCCAAAATATAAATAACATTAAATCGGCTGGACGCGTGACGTCCCACTACATTTTTGCGCGCTCTAATTCCCGGGCGTTAGTGTGCTAATTAACTATAACTGATAATGTTTTAGAAATTTATTTAATTTTGTTTCTATTTTGGCACCGATTTAAAAAAATATATATTTTATCCTTTTTAGCGCACCTTTGAAGTCGGGTTTTTACTTTTTATTAAAAAGTCTATTATTTTTTAATTTTTAGTTACCTTTGTTTGAAGTCGTTTAAAAAACATTTATCATGGTACCAATTAGGGAACATACTCAATATAACAACGAAAGAATCATCCAAATCGGTCCACGCGTTACAAAGTTATGCGCGAACATTCATTAAAACTAGAATTCTAGATAGTTCTAGAGTATCTAGATAATAATAAAAAGAATAATATGGTACCACCGGCTCTTCATACTCTTTCGAATAAAAAGAGAATCATCGAAATCGGTGCATCTATACGGCAGTTATGCGTGAACATACATACATAATGAAAACATACGTGACGAATTGAGTAACCTCCTCCTTTTGAAGTCGGTTAAGGTAGTTCCTGAATAATCTACTAAATTCAAGAATTCTTTCAAATTTCGGGCAAAACTAATTTGGAATACAAGAAACCCTTGTACAAAGTTTAAAATCGATTTACCGCATAGTTATCGAGAAATTGTTAATTAAAGTTGATGCATTTTAATACAGTGGCATATGGCGGAGTAAAAAAAAAGAGGGTTATAGTTTCAGTTTTTCTTCTGAAACAGGAAAACCATATTCAAGAAATGTACCAAAATTGGCACAAAAGTACATCGAAACTTCAGGAAATGAATTTATCAATTTCTGCAAAACTGACCACATAGTTTCTTCGTAAATGCCCATAAAAAAATAGGTTTACGTGCAAATTTTTCAGAAACTTACATAGAGCAATCAACGTGGCAACGTCGCACAATCGATGTGTATTAGACATTAAAATAGCGAACGATGATTCAAATTCATATGAACATTTTTCTGACATTTTGGTTATAAAAGACACTCCGAATGAATGCGACGTTGTCAGATCTGCTGCTCCAATTCACTACGCTAACCAATTTAATATTCTATTTTCGTATTACAATTATTTATATTAACATTGAACTGTTTAAAATATATATACATGATATTAAAAATTATTATTATTATTTCTATGGTATCATACTACTTTACATTTATCGTTTATTACCCAACTCTAATTTGACTAACTTAGTTGGTTAGGAACTACCTTAAGCTGATCTGTTTTCGAAATAGTGTCAATTTCCTTGCTAAAAGGTATCTCCTCAAATGTAATTCTATCAAAGACTTAACTTCAAACAAGATTTTGTTCAATAATAATAAAGATCTTGCTGAATATTTCCTTAAGATTTAGTGTCGAATGAAAAACATCCCCTTTTTAGTATCGGCTATAGCACATTATTTAATATTCCACCTTACGATGTTGTCTTGGGCGAAACGGTGCGTGATTCCTGTGATCGTAATGTTCTATGTACTAACGTGTTTCATTGAATCTAATCCTTCGAATACTATTGAAATCTATACCAGGGTTGACTAACTGGTGGCCTGCGGCACACCGGGGGCACCTCCACTAGGGTTGATACAAAAACCGACTTTTGAAAAAACCGGTTTTCGAATCCCACTATTCCCAAAAAAACCGGTTAAACCGGTTTTCGAATTTTCATAAAAAAATATATTTAAAATAGAAAATAAATATTTATACTTATTTTAAAAATCTTCAGTTCTTTTAATATTCATTGAATTACAAACGTATAACAAAATAAAATATAATCTATCTACACAAAACCAAATAAATAAAAAAAAAATAACTAAAATCCGTTTAAGTCCGTACAATTTTTGAGTTCACTTAATATTTATGGATCCACAAAAATATAACGCAATAAAATACACGGCATTCAAAACCAGATGAAAAAACTAAAATAACTAAAATCCGTACAAAATATAATTAGTATTTTTCTTCCGAAAATATGAACTCATGAAGATTAGTTTTACAGTAAACTGTTAGTTACTACAATATGCTTGAGTGCGAAGCGATTTCAAGTCAAAATGTTAACGTTTTTAATTAAATAATTCATTCATTTTTACATATTAATTCTAGTACATAAAACCGGTTTTCGTACTTTACAAATTTATAAAAAAACCGATTTTTAAACCCGGTTTTTAAAAACCGACAAACCCTAACCTCCACCTTGCTGCCACGCTGAACGACCCCCTCTATACCTACCAGACTTCATTTCATAAATTCTTTAAATGTTCCAATAGCAGGAAATCCAAAGGATTCAAGTCAGGTGGTCGAGCTGTTCATTCTGCTAGGCCTGCCCGCCCTTATGCACCTTTCACCAAAGGTTCGATTTAAATGTTATCTCACATTCATTGAAAAATGTAGTAAAGCCCCATCATACTAAAACCATGTGCATCATTTTTCCGAATACGACACATCATCGAAGACTTCGAGTAAATCGTTATTCAAAAGTTATAATAACTTGCTTCTGTTGTTCTGATCCGTAGAAAAACTGGTTCTAGAAGTCAAGGTCCCAAAAATTCTTCTATTTACATCCAATGTGATGAGACTCACTTATGTTGCCGAACCCTCGCGCACACGAATGCACATTTTACATCGATAGGATAGATTTTAGATCCCATATTGATTAGTATAGTGAAAAAAGGTTGAATAATTTAGTGGTGTACGTGTATAATATGTACCTAGTAATCATCAAAGTAAGCAAACAAATGTCTTGACCAGATACGTCTGCAAATTAATACTGGAGGGAATATAGACATAGGCATTTTTCTGTTTCTGTTAAGGGGGTATAACCGTTTGGAAGTGTGAAAAATCGGATTTTTTTACACATTTTCATAGATTGATGTTTTAGAAATATTATAAAACAAGTTCGATGTAGAAAATTCGGAAAATTGGCGAAGTTATAAGATTTGAATGAAACAACCCAGGTAGCATGGGGCATCAGAGTCAAAACTTTAGACGCGTTTTTCTCGGAACTATATTTTTCATTACGGTGGGCCTAAAAACTCGCGCTACGTTCAACCAATTCACTTCAAATTTTGCATGCAGGATCGTAATAAGATTCCACATCGTCCACCGAGGCCTTTTTTTTATTCCGATTCCCCGTTTAATATTCATAAAGAAAAAAGGTGGCCTTTTCTCTTAGAAAAATGTAACTTTACCTTTGATCTCTCACCATTTCTTTATTTTTCAAAATGTTCAAAATCGGCCCCGATAGACGATAACAATTGACATACTTTATAAGAAGATTTTATTGTTTTTTAATTCACAATCAGACACGACATACAGCTGTTTTTACGCCCACTGTTTAGCCGTTTAAAATGGAGAGACTTTCGGATATGTATCCATAACTTCCGAAAAACAATAGTTTTTTAACTGAAACTTTTTTTATAAGTAGTTCATAATACTATGTAAACATAGTAAGAAAAAACGGAAAATCTTCATCAAGCCGTTGACTTGTAAAAAAATCCACAAAATGTACACATTTTCCGAGGGTTCAAACGGGTATACCCCCTTAAGGGGACCGTCCGGTCTAAAAATTGATTTTTTTTTATTTCATTTTTCGAATGTTGAACCGTTTAAGAATACGTGTGTAAAGGGATTTTTTGAAATTCGTGAAATTCCCCAAATTATAGGCATTTAGGAGCGGCAAATGCGTGGGTAAAACCCGGCCACTTGGCACTCACGTAACACATTAAACGCGTTTTTCTCGAATCATGATGTTTCCGAACGGTAGACAGCATAACAAAATAAATTATTAACCGATTCCAAAGAACTTGGTGGCATTTTCTTTGTAATTGAATTCACTATCGCATCACCCTCTGACAGGGCCGTCCGGAGGGGGGGGGGGCTTTTGAGTAAAAATCGCTTATTTTTACAATGTGATCGACATTACGTCACATAGACCTAAGTATATACACTCGAAAACGAATCTTTATATTTCCACTAGTGCTAGATGCCAGCCATAAAGTTTGTCATAATAAAGAGTTTAATTTTGTTTTTTCATTACATATTCTTCTTTATCGACACCCCAAAGTTCTTTACCGACACCCCAAAGTTGCCCCCCCCCCTGGAAAAAGTCTACGGACGCTCCTGCCCTCTGACCATTAATTTTAGATGTCATAGTTCTTCGTTATTAACATTTTTAGGCGCAGAATTACCCCCTTTTTCGCATGTTTGTGTTCAAACGTGTACCAAACATCGCCATTTTGCTTTATTTGCCTTCTTAAAGGCTGATGCGATAGCGATTGATATAACCTATAAGAATACTTTTGGTTTTTCGATTTCAGACAATCCTACGTCGAGTTCTACTGTCTACCGTTTGCGTCTCTTTTGTTGCAGCAGTGCACTGAGCGCCACGTAAAATTCGAACCGTCATAGGAAAATGAAAAAAAAAAGTTTTTATATCCTTGAAGAACGAATACAGAAAGACCATAAAGTTTTTTTACTGCAAGTTGTAAACTTTTTCAATAAAAAAAATCCTAAAAATCACCTATTTTTCGAGCGCTTTGTCCCCTTAAAGCCGATTGTGTACAAACTACGATACGTTATGACACACTAATGGACCTGCAATGTTTACGTGTCTTATCGATATTCCTGTATGCTTAACGTTGTCAGTCTTGTGTGAAACATGTTAGTGAACGTACTACATACTATAGCGTAATACTGTTACTTGCTGTTAGCTTACTACTCTAACGCGGCAATGGAAGACATGGACAATTTGACATAAACTGAAAAATTTTCAAAACTGAAGACTCTCTTGGAAGAATTTCATATTTAGTACATCCCCGGTATACCGGTGTTAAAATTTCTTTATTATTCCACGTTAAGAACTGTTACATGTAGATTTGGAGTTGGCACCGAAAGTCTTTGTCTAGGTGTGTTTATGTGTTGTCTATCACATCAATAAATGCATACAGTATTTAACCCGACTAAACCTTTCATACTTTTGCTGCTTTCCACCTGGTTGCAACAGGTAACCTGACCTCCGACGAAACTCAAGCAAAAGTAAAGCAATTACTTTCTAAGTTTTTAGAGCAACAGATTAATAAATATCCATATGGGGAAAAACTTATCTACTTCGCAATAACTTTCCATTATTACCTAGTTTATTGTAATAGACTGAACTTGAAATTTGCATTTACCGGAAATTAAGAAATATGTACTTGGTCGGTTTTACCAAGAAGCCAACGATATGTATTCTTGCTAACTCCTATCACAATCCGCGGTGAAAAACGTGGTATATGCAAGCAGACACGAAGTTGTTCTTCGTTGAAAAATAAATTTTTGTCATATGAGGCTTCGGTTTTGATAATAACGTCGAAATTTCGTCGAGTACACGTGCATTTGTATACCTGGTATTGTTCGGTGAAGGTGGATCGTTAATACAATATTTGTGTTGGGGTGCAATATCATAAAATGGTAAAACATGGTAATGCAATGGTAAACATGTTTCTAAATTTTATATTTTGTAGACTAATTCAGCATATTCGCGTTTCTCGCACGCAACGTTACCTGGGCTACTACATACATATATGTATAGAAGCCATATAGTTCTCCATTAGAAGAAAAATTGTTTTGTAAAATGTTTTAAATTAAAAATACGATTGTTGAATGGATCGTGCTGGAGTTGCAACGTAGTCTGCGAGATCACCTAATTCAGATTTGACCGGACTATTAGATTTTTATTTATGCGGCTGCGTGAGAAAAAAATACTTCAAACTTTTGCAAATCATATTAACAAGAGTTTGTGAGGCCTTATATAGTAAATTAGAATCATGTTTTCAACAATAAGATCAGCGTTGTCAACAGCAATTTATTTATTAATAAAATAACTGGTCTATAAATGTGCTTAATTTTTTCAATGCCATTTTGTGATCAGTAGGTACCTACTAGAGGTACAAGTGTTCGTGTACTGCATGAAATATTAAAGTTATTTTTTCCAAAACGAAGCTGTGTACAAAAAATATTTATTCTACAATTTTGATTTATTTATTTTTTTTGTTAATTCGGAGTCGTCCTATGCCTGCCTGTATCGCGTTTTTCGGCATATACTGAACGACCAGGAAGTTTTCACTTTTCAATTATCAATGAACATTAATCACGCTGATATTCTGCGCGTGATGCCATAGTAATCGAGATATAAAACTAACAGACTTCATGTCAAATTTGAACGAAACCAAATTATACAGTCTCACACGATAAAACAAACCATACAGAAATATCCGCTAATTTTCTATCGTTAAATGCTACACGAAACACAAATATACTTAGCATTAAAAATCCCCATTAAACTAACACGTGGTTTCAGTCCAAAATATGTTCTGTTCCAATTCAATTTTTTCCGCCTGTTAGATTGTTATTGGCTTTGATAATTATTATTTCTTGAAAATATGAAGTAACGAGTAATTTATTAGAGATTGTTTTGTTTTGCGTCAGATTAGATGTTGCAGCAGTGTTGTTGAAGATTTAGCATTGTTAAACAGAATGTAATTAATCAAGCCAGCAATAAAATACCTCCGTGTCATAAAAATGTTTTATTTCGTGTAGAAAAATTCATACGGTTTCGTTTAAACAGATAATGATGGGTTTGCATAGGCTAGAAAAATAATGATTTTTGGATATAATTATTTTTACACTTCACTTTCCTTATGAAAATATTATACTAAATACTTGCCGTAGACATTTTAAAATTCCTTTGATTGTGAGTAGGGATTGCAATAGAGGGAATACCGTTGCAATACCGGTATATATTGCAATACCGTTTCCCGGTAAATCGCGAGAAATACCCTCAAATTTTTACCGGTAATTCGATAAATGACGTATATCAATATAGCGCATATATGCGTTCGTTATTTCGGTCTACATCGTTATCAGTGAAAAGAACTTCAATTACTAATAAAGACGAAAACCGAAGTATCTCATGAAGAATCAACTCTAAGCCAAAAGAGAACTAAAAATCTAAATCAAGTCATCAAAACAATGGACGTATTTTCAAGTAGAAAAAGTAAGGAGAAAATATATAGGTACACATGGCATATGATTTCTTAATGACTATCCGACCAACGAGTGTAGAACCTGCGAGTGCTTTATTCGTGGCTGGATTATTTTGTACAAAAATTAGATCGCGATCAGGAGAGCAAAGTTTAGACAAATTATGTTTTTTGCGTGCTTATTTGTTAAAAAAAAAGTTAAATAAAAATATTTAATTATGCATGTAAGATAAGATTGTTTTCATTGTTTTCGTGGTGAAGATCCATATTAATAAGTATTGTCAATAGTTACACAAATATATCTATTTTGTGTTATCTCATTTCATATTTTATATTCAGAATAGTTTTATTTGCATATATTTATTATAATGCTCGATTAGAGTTCAAAAAAAGTTTTTTTTGTAATGTTTACTCTTATATTTTCAATACCTTAAAAAATACCGGTAAATTATCGGTAAACCGGTTTTGATTGAAAATTTTACCGAATTACCGGTAATTGAAAATGTCGGTAAATTTGCAATCCCTAATTGTGAGTATAGGTTATGTTGCCGATAAACTACTCTATATAGAGGTTACAAGTTAATGCAACGTACATATTTTTTATCGAAATTTGGTATCTACGAATGAAAACTCCTCGAGTCAAGGAGCGACTTCATGTCTCTTTCTAATTTTCTGTAATTCGTTTATACTCATTGGCCTTACGATCACGCCCAGGGGATATGTACTCGTCCAGATTGCAACCTTGATTTGCCCGTGCCTTTAGCTGCCTTTAGCGGTGTTATACACGTTTAGTGCAGGTACCTACTCAGAACTTATACAGATACTGGGATTTCGCAGAGGCCACTCAAGTGGAGTGTCCTTATCTGATTCCCACTACAGGAGTGCATTTCCGTATTTGCAAATATTTTACACTCATACAGCCGAATACGGGAGAGAATGTTTATGAAAGATTTTAGGCAGTTCAGAGTAATTGTATGCGTCGGAAATTTTATTTTCCGCGTGCCACGATATAGCAAACATATTTTTTGTAAAATTTAGTCACTCATAAAAAAAGTAGACGCATACAGAAAACTCGTATCTATTTCATCAATCAAAACGGTCCACCAATCTTGATTGCACTTTTTCACCTCTCATTCACGATTGAAGCTCGTTTCGCAGCCGCAAACAGCGCCAACCAGGACCCCATGTATTTTTCTTTTGAAGCCCGTCCATAGTTATAAAGTTATATATTTGGAATGAGCTGGAGTAAAAATAAGGTGAAACAGGAGAGAAAATATTGGTTCGTGTCTGTTTTGCGCACCGTACAATTTTCTGGTTTCATACGAGGTCGAACGTGATGTTTCGCCCGGGGTGTTCTCTCTTTTTTCCCGTCTCTTCTCTATCGTTCATTCAATGTAACGTTCCCTTGCCTTTCCACGCTCCTTTCCTTTTCCTTCCCTGCTTCTTCATCCCTCTCGCCAGGCATAGTTGTCTGTCGTCCTCCTTCCGGGATTTACCGCCATCGGCATCGCCGCGATTGCGGCACTGACTGATTTGGGTTACGTTGGGTTTCGGAAGGCCTACCTTGCTTCGACTGCATAACTGTCAGACGTTTTACAGCGACATCACCGTGGGAGCGATTTTGTGGATTTTCGTTTCAGGTCTCACGTCAGATGGCGTAATTATTTTGGCGAGCCGGAAGCTTTTCTACTGTTTCACGGCCGCTTCTAACTTCCGCCGCGTAATTTCGTCGCGTTTAAATGACATTTATGAATTTACAGCAGCCATCGATCTTGCGTGATTGATGGCTGACCCATACCACTATTTCAGCAGAATTAAATCGTTCGAATATGTCTTGCCAATTGCATTTAGATAAACTTGACCGAACCAATGTTTATGCTTGTTCCCTTCTTTCATTTCAGCCTTTTCCAGTTAGTACGTTTTCTCGATTGGAGTGTCTGCTGTATGTGTATGTATGTTTGTAATGGTGCATATTATCATCTTAACACTACCTACGTATTTAATGAACAATATCTTTTAATTTGTATTAATAAATAAAGGAACGTTCCTAGTTAATTTTTGCAATTAATAGAGAATATTTCGTATAAAGTATCTTTTTAAGCATAGAAAATGAGTCATTAGATATTACAGACTTATACAGTTGTATTGAAACCTGCCATTTCTACTGTTGGCAAACTTTTTGTTTTCATATAGGTAGAATGGGAGTGAAACCGCCCCTAGCTTAGTTGTCAGTCTCTATTCATTCAAGTTTTACGCCAATGACTTGTCAATGCTGGAGATATTAAGCGTAGTATATACACTATGTACATATCCCTTCCAGCCTGAAATAGGAAATCCAGGTCAGTTTAAAATACTGCACTCCGATTCGCACTTTCATCGACCTTATCCACTCGCTTAGCACTCGGCACGATGGTAAATTATAACTCAGCTGCGAAGGAAGAACGGTGAAGAGCTGACAGCATCAAAATTAATTTCACGTCTTCTTTCGTGCTTCCCTCGTGGCTCCAGGAGGTGCTTAGATGGATGCCTACGTTTATTCGCGAGGAAGATATAATGGCCCCCTCTATCCTTCTTCTCGCTAAAAGGCAGATGCTGCTGTTGAAAACGCTGGATTTTTGTGCCGGCGAACAATCTTTAGAGGGGGGCATAAAAAACTTGTACAAACACGGTCTGGCAATAAAAAGAACCGAGACCATAAAAACAGAGGAGGTGAAATTGGAGGAAAAAAGGGAAGAGTTGAGGGATCGGGAAATTCGTAGGAAATATTTCAGAATAGATCCTCAGAATCAAGCAAAAGGGCAATAAGGAGTAGGAAAACAAACAGAAGCGAACAAAAGAGAGGGAGCAGAAGAGGTACGGAAAGGGAGAAGGACAAAATGGTATAGGAGTTGAGGAAGTTGAAATAGAAGACAGGTGGTCGTTGCTATCAGATGCTCCTGACCTCCAAGGTAAGCCCTTGACGTCTACACCGAGACCTGCCTAATTCCTTCCTCAGGGAGTCTCTGATACGGCCAGAGGCTACGCCACGTAGACGAGTTAATGGAAAGAAGCGTTAAACGTTTCCCTCCGCAAACTTCACGTGATCATTTTATTTTCCTCCCACACTCTGTCCATTTTTCTCGTGAAAATTTTTGCGCGAGCTTCTCCGTACTCGACAATTATTTCAGATAATTGCAATATCATTGGAGAGAACAGAAAATAATTCAATTTAACACGGAGATGTCACAGCTGTGGGGTCGCTGATTTCAATAAAATATTCTGTGGTGAACATATTGCTTAAATGAAAAGAGATTGAATCCTATCCAAGCGTTTGTGCCAGTTTGCATTACTTACCAAAATATTTAATGGTAAAAAATATTTAATGTAAGTTTAACCTAACATAACAAGATTCAAAATTGCACGTAAAAGGGACAAGACTTTTAGTAGGTAAACACACACTGGTTAAGCCATGCGTTTATCTGCACCAGGAGGCTGCCACTCTCATTTGTGATTTTGGGACAGTGTTTCGACTGCCACCTAGGCAGTTCCAATTTTTTCGAACTAAAATTCAATATGGCCATCCATAGTGTTTATGCTAAAAGGTATCGTATCGAACTGGAAACTCCCATTTGCTTATTATTTGAGGCAGTCAGAGCAACAACGGACCAACCCACATTAAAAAATTTTGTTTTTCCTATTTTATATGGTTAGTAGAGCCTATTGGATTACGTTATTGCTACTAATTCAATTTCGAAAGAAATGTAGGTTAGTCCGTTGTTGCTGTGACTGCTTTATTTCACAAAATGCAAGACGTCCTCAAACCAGTTGATGCACTGCATGAAAACTGTTGTAAAAGCTGTCGAAGAAACAGGACTTATCATCCTCAGTATGGTTTGCGATCAAAATACAACAAATGTTGCAGCAATTAATAGATTATTACTGGATTCGCAGACTATGTTGGGCGGCCATATTGAATTTTAGTTCGAAAAAATTGGAACTGCCTAGGTGGCAGTTGAAACACTGTCACAAGAAGATATGGTATCGGCGCACTGGTTCGGTCACTTAACAATTTTTTTTTTTTATAAAAAATTTAAATCAAAGCTATTTTGCAAATATAAATGTTAATATCAATTTCCAACGTTTCGGTCATTAATTTTGACCATTATCAACCATTGTCACAATATCGAAAATGAGAGTGGCAGCCCCCTGATATGCACTTAGTGCTTCTGCCACAGATCTGAACAGCTTCGAAACGTTAACGATAAATTAATATCTCGTAAACTATTAACCGTCTACGTTTAATACCACATATCATTGGCTTTAGTATTTCAAGCTGGATCGTTGTGCAGCAGCCCGAGAAAAAAGACGAAGATAACATCTGTGGACTTTCCCCTCTAAAGTACTCCGCCACTGCTATGTACCTACAGTGTTGTCTCGGTATGAGGAAAGGTCCTCCGTTTCGTTGAGGATACATTTCTATCCCCGCTACTTCTTTTGTAGTCGCCGCGGCGCGGCGAGTGCGAGAGACTGAGAATGAGCGAAACGACACGCGACAGTGACAAGCCATTTTCGTTCGAGATAGTGGCGGCAACGTATTACTAAGGGAAGACGACAAAGACGAAAGGCGAGCCGAATAGCATACCGTTTCGTTAAATATTGTCTCGTTATAATTATCAATATTTATAAACGTTACAGTGCTTTTTTTAACGTAACTATTTATTACTTACTAATAAAAGCGGCGCTTTACTAAAAAATAGAACATAGAATGTAACAGAAAGTAGTTCTAAAAATATATGATAACTTACTACTGGTCTGACAAGCAGTTGACAATTAAAGAAGAATCATATGTATTGTAAAAAGATGAAAAGCTTAAATATTGTGTACTGTACAAGAAGTAGCTTAAGGGGGAACACCACTGCGGCGGCCAGAAAAGTAAGCCATTTTTAAGAATTTTTTTCCAGGAATAATTTACTGTTTTCATAGAAAAATTTTATTATCTATCTTTAGTACGCTGTCTTAAGAGACTATGCAAAAAAATAAATAGAAAAACATCCATAAATTTTAATACATTAATTAATCTTCTAGACCTCCCCACGCGAGCTGGTCGAATGTGTAACTATGAAACAGCAGGTCCGAAATTAAATTTCATTTTTTTTTTTTATAAACTATAGAGTGTAGTTTCCGTTGTACGTATGGATTCTTTGATTGAAAACAATTTTTTTGAAATACTCTCGAAAAATTGTCCATCTTATTCGCGGATTTTCGAAAATTTTCGTCTAAAGCGCACCATTTTTACAAAAATAATTTGTTTAAAAAATCGGCACGCACAACGGAAACTAAACTCATATAGTTTATAAAAAAAAATTAAATTTGATTTCGGATCTGCTGTTTCATAGTTACACATTCGACCAGCTCGCGTGGGTGGGTCTAGAAGATTAATTAATATATTAAAATGTATGGATGTTCTTGTATTTATTTTTTGTATAGTCCCTTAAGACAGCGTATTAAAGGTAGATAATAAAAATTTTCTATGAAAACTGTAAATTATTCCCGAAAAAAAATTCTTAAAAATGGCTTACTTTTCCGGCCGTCGCAGTGGTGTTCCCCCTTAATTATGCTTTTACAGAAACATTTCGCTTTGCTGATAGATATTGTCTGGAAAGCAAGCAAGATTTACATTAGAAGTTTCTTAAATATGAGGCATTGAGAGCAAAAACGGACTAACCCACATTTTTTGCGAAATTGAGTTAGCAGCAATAATGTCTTCCAATAGGCTCTACTAATTATATAAAATAGAAAAAATTACTCTTTTTCCAATGTGGTTTAGTCCGTTTTTGCTCCCAGTGCCTCATATATACATTAATATTATCAAAAATTTAATTTTTATGTTCAAAATACACGTTAATACACATGCGTATAAACTTATTAACAAATTTTTTCAGTTCTCATGTCACTTGCCATCGTCACAATCAGATTTTTGTTTATCATTAGGTAAATATTCGGATCGACTATCAGAAACAGAGTGATTTTCTGATAACAACGAACGCGAATTTTCATGTCTTTCACTCATGGTGTAAGTAAAACGGCGTACAATTATTTTTTAAATAATAAACAACAAACCAAAAACTTTACCCGACTTTAAAATGACTTACACTGATTGTCCTCTGAATCATTTTACCCAATAATTCCGTGGTCAATATAAGTACCGCCATCTATTGCTTACATATGAAACTAGTGAGGTAATTGATTTATCAACTGAAAGTTTTAACTATGGCCGGTATTCACAAACGTGTCTTAAGATTAAGCAAATGCTTAAGCATTCGGCATCCTTTACTAGCTACTAGGGTTAGTAGAGGATGCCGCATGCTTAAGCATTTGCTTAATCTTAAGACACGTTTGTGAATACCGGCCTATAAAGAAGTTTTTGGACTATGTAACTCATTTTTAGGGAAAGTTGGACTGATTAGCTTCTGAACCCTCCATATGTACATACGTTTGTATGAATTGATGGCATTGCATTTAAGTGCAAAATACGTTATTGAAAGTTTTTCTCCCATATTAAACTTACACCCTGCATAATTCGCTACACATCACTTAACGTATTCAGATTTCGCTATCATCTTTCACTTCATATACAGTTTTGTCCCGTTACGAGCACGATGCGCGGGGGACAAGTTGTTCCCGCAACTTGAAGAATAAATTTAAAATCAAAATAACCCAAGACTAAGCCTCCAACGCATGAACTTCGAATTACGATTTTAATATTGCTACGACCACGAAGTATGCAAATTATGAGCACGGAGTATGCATAATTGTATACCTATAGAAGAAGATCGTCTCTTACCGACCGTGGTCAACAGAATAAGCACGATGCTATAAATAGATAGGATAAAATTTATATCTTATGGTAGTTCGTTTCACCATCGACGAAGTATTGCAACGCTGGCTCGTCGTAGGAATTAGAATCCAACCTGGGTAAAATCATAGGCATTTGAAACCCGCGATTTCGAAATGTTTACGTTAGAGTAATAATTGGAAGATCGTCTTATTAAAGTATTCCGTGCAACGGAAGGGACAGAAGGATCGCAAGAAAACGAGAACACATTCGCTCTTCAACCGTTCTGTTCACTTCCAGTTTTTTTTTAACGGAAAACAAATTTATTTAACATAAACATTTATATAAACAACAATGTTATTTGTGGAAGGAATGCTTTAATGATGTGACTTGAAATACCTCACTAAGGAATTGGAACTTGGTATATTTCAGTCAGGTGCTGAAACAGAGAAGGCTTTGAAAATGTTCGAAATCCCATCAGTCCGAGTATCTCGCTGAAATATTCCAACTTCCACTTAGGTATCCTTTTACCTTAACACTATACTCCTATTCTGAGGTCGGGTAGGAATAACCGAAACACACTTGATAATTTCAAATATCTTTATTTCATATAGAAGTTAACAACATTTCAAGTTACATTTATTCTTACATTCTATCAGGGATGCCAGGGATTCTTTGTGGCGCAACACCTACAGGAGTGGTGGTTATGTGTGCGTGAACTGATGCTAGCGCCAAGGCAGCCAAGTGGCCCCAACGCGAAGCCAACCACGGCAACCAGCGTCGACAAACTATTTCCCGGCGACGCGGGTTGGCCGTAGTTGCCTTCGCGTTTGGGCCACTTGGCTGCCTTGGCGCTAGCGTCAGTTCACGCACACATTACCACCACTCCTGTAGGTGTTGGGCCACAAATATTCCCTGGCATCCCTGCATTCTACCAAAGTATTCCGAGTTAAAGAAATTCTTACCATTTAGGAACTAGTTCTTGATCATTGTAGGGGGCATCCCACTTTAATACAGATGTTTACCCTAATAAAACCCTAAATCATAGACTCTTTTGCTGGTAAAAGATAACTTTATATTTAAACTTTAAGGAAAAATGTAAAAAAGTTTAAAATAAATGTAATTTAATTCTTTATAAAGTGTGGAATAATAAGGTAACTGGGAACTAGTTTTTGATCATATTAAAATACATGGGAACTAATTCCTCATCATGTAAGGAACATGATGACAACACGCATAGATATAATTTATTATGATTTATATCCTCCAGAGCTTGTTTTAAATCTTCTTCGCTATATTTTTTATAAGGGGTTTTCTTCTTTGTACATACCACTTGAGGTCTGTACAAACCTGCTTATCTGAACAAACCTATTTATTATTCAGGTGCTCAAAAAATTAGTTACACTAGAAAAAATTGGAACTAAATAATTGATCACTGACTTTTAAATCAAAATGATATATATATAATACTAAAATTTTTTTCCTACATTGTAAGTAAACTATTTAATAAGCAAAATGTATGAAAATAACCATTAACAGTTGGATAGTGCTCTTTTACTCCCGTCAGTAAGAGGTGGCGTCCAACAAGAGCTGTCTGCAAGTATGCTACCTTACACATTCATTTTCACGAAAACTCACAATACTAACTGTTTTCACACACAACACACATATTCTTGAATTGTCAATTTTTATTTTAAATATTATTTCAAACAATTTTTTGTTGACATAAACTTAAAAGAACGATTTATTTCACGATCTGATAAAAAATTAGTGCCTGATCAAAAACTACTTAGTTCCTTAACGGTATATCTAACTAGAATATTTGACAATCGCAGTGGTCCGCTCGATTTTCACCAATTACCAGGTGGTACCACGAGGATGTTGCTCGTTCGGATACCCGTAGAGAGATAGATAGAATCAATGTTCCATCGATCTTCCTTTAGGTACATGAATACCTTAGCCTACTAAACCAAAGAGATGGATGGAAACAAAGTTCCATCGATAACTTCTGTTTTGGTATTGAATCTAAGGAACTGCCAAGGAATCACTCGATTAAAACAAGTTCAGCAAACGGCAACCCGGGTAAGCATGAAATGAGTATTCAATGGCGCAGTTCCTACCACCCTGCTGTCCGAGTCAAAAGGGAAAAGACTAGGTGGGACCAGACTTGAGCCGACTAACGCGGAGATTGGGTAACCGGCCCAGTGACTTACGCAGGCAATGTACCAAAAGGTACACCCCTTACGCCCGAAACTTTTCCCTTTCGACAAGAACACCTAGGATGAAGCTGATCCACCTATACCGATTCTATGCTCCGTCATTTGCTTCCGGAGACGGAAGCAGCGGCGACCTCCTCGTCAGTGATGAGGAGCCGATAACCCAGAGCTAATAATTCAATAAATACTTGGCAATTTTACATGGGGTCGTAAATACTTCATACTATCATCACATATAATTGTGGGATCAGGAACCCCCATAACATAAGAGGAGGACACGGAATAACTAAGATCGGGAAGTCGGCGGTAACCGAGTTGGCTAAGGCGGCTGGGACTCTGAGATTGTTACAGGGGTTTTTGTTATGACTTTCCCCACGCTTCCCATTCGCCCTGCGAGCTTGACTGTGCATATGTTGTATATATGCTTCTCCTCCCCCTCTGGCGGGGACTGCGCACTGTTGTGTGTGTATTTATCTATGTTTGTTCATCACCGAGTGTTTGTCCGGAAGTCTTGATGACTATCGAGCAACCGGACATCATGCCGAATATCTGGGCTTTTTTCTTAAGTTTGTTGAGCTCTGCTTTAATCCTTAATTGTACATTTGTTATTTAATAAACTTCATGATAAAAAAAAGCTAAGGCGGCTGGGCTGGCCAGCGCGCAACGAATCCAGAGATCGCGGGTTCCAGTCCTGCGTCCGAGGCTTCCTTTTTTCCGTGATCCTACATAATTAGTCTGGGCTTCCTTAGATATCTTCTTTCACTACCACTTTTCACTATCACTTTCCACTACTTTCTTTTAAATACATTATCTTACTAACTCCCTCTCCCGTTTGCATGACAGAGAACAAGTCATGCAAACCCATCGAAGAAATGCACGAAATAGAAGAAATTATGCAAACCCATAAAAAAAATGCACGAAATGGAACAATTCATGTAGAAACCATCGAAGGAATGCATGAAATAGAACACATCGTGCAAAACCACCGAAGAAATGCATGAAATAGGAGAAATCATGAAAAACCATCGAAGAAATCGGTTGCAAAGGAATAAAACTGAATTTTCACTTTGGCATAACAACAAAACTTGGAATGACTTTGAACGAACCCCAAAATTCAATCGGCACCAACCGAAAAAGCTACCTCAAATCAGAGGGTCGAGTGAGTGGAGGAACGACCTGATTTGAAACCCTGGCCAGGTCTTCAGGAAGTCCAGTAGGTCCGAATGGTCCAGAGCTGCCTGGTTCCCGGACGTCCTCCAGGCCCGGAGGACCGTGAACAACTGAGTATCTGCAGCTACGTGGGGTCTCACTGCGGGCCACAGCAGCCGCGATCACGTAAACGCGTAAGCGGTTAATTTCATTTTGTTGAAGCTAGTTAATTATTCGACAAGAATTGATATTTCCGCTAAACTATTCATTCCGGTGGCTATTACTATGATAAATAATGTTAACAACATTTACACTAACCGACCAGTATAAATTCTTGTTAACTATGATCCTAACTCTAGATATCAAGCAATTAGTAATATTTGGCCTTGGACTTCGAATAAATTTTCTTTTATTCTCAATGTTTAATCGTTCGATAAATGTTAATGCTTATACATATTACACAGTGTTAATTAGAATGTATAAATACATTTTAGTTGGACTTCGTATAAATGAATAGTTGTAGGAATATTTGTAGAAATATTTATAAGTATATGCAATTTGCTTTCTATATGTAGACGATGATGTTTGGAATTTTAACTAATTCCTCTTGCTAGGAAGAAGGATGCGTAAGGTCTACAAGGGCCCGAGTAATTATTATACAATTAGTCGAACGTGTAAAGAATGTCGCAGCAACTTTGTGCAAGGCTTTAAAGAACTAGATTTTACTGTACATTTTTGTATTGGCGGTGAGAGAATTCTCGAGGCAAATAGGATCCAAGAAACAGTTGAATAATTATTATCACTTCACAAAAATGTTTAAAGAAACTTCGTGTAATATTTCTGGTATTAACTTCCAGTTACATTTAATTGAAACAGTAAAATTTGTCTAGATTTGCCTCGAGAATTCTCTTACCGCCAACACAGGAATTTACAGTAAAATCTAGTTCTTTCCGCATACAATGCGTAATAATTCCATATACAGTACAATCTCGACTACTTAAACGCCAATTTTATTAAAGGAACATTTAGGTAACACCAATTTACAGCCATTTTGCGCAGCAGCCACTATCTTTTTCTTATGTAAAATGGCAGGTGAACTTTTTACCTGTCTGTCAAAAAGGTGGTCCCACCTAATTGCGAATATCTCGTGTTGCGAATGACCGATATAGTCGAAATTTATATCAAATTAAAGATAATTGAATCACCAACAAATGTACCTCGCAACATTTTCAAATCGGTTCAGCCGTTCGGGTGAAATTCTTTCTTCATTTTATTGTGTTATTTCAATTTTAATTAATTCTGAACATTTTTCAAGTATTTTGTTAATATAAAGTGTGTTTTAGAAATATTTCTGTTTCTTTTTTTGTCTGTTGTTCGTTTTGGGACTCGTTTCTTTTATGGGGAACTAAATATAATCGCCCATCAATGCCTCATCCCAAAATCCATACTACCGCCCCTCAATACCCTTCATATCCTGATGGAATCTCTCTCCGTGTTCGTCATTTACGTCACCAAGATTCCCCGGGAAACAATTCAAGTGAGAATGCAAGAAATGGATCTTCAGAGACATGTTTACGCCCATTGAAAAAAAAAATGAAAGTACTACGAGTAAAATTAAATGAAATGAGAGTATTGCATACCAATTTTTGCGAAATAATTGAGCAAATCGTCAACAATTTCCTCGTAGTTTGGACTTTTTTTGTTTCCAAGAAAATCCGAACCAATCAAACGAAACGAATTCCAGGCGGCAGCTTCATCGGGTGACAAATATTTTTCAAACTTTTCCTCTTTCAGCAATTTTTTTATTTCTGGACCGGCGAAGACACCTTCCTCGATCTTCGCGAAAGAAAGATTCACCAAAATGATTCTCAAATAAGCGAACGCTAGGCCTTCCTTGTTCAGTGCTTTGACGAAGTTTTTGCGTAGTCCCAGTTTAATATTCACAAAATCGTCTCTAGATTCGGTATTCATCCATAGATTTTCTTCAATACCACCTTGTTTTCTTCGTAAAAGTGCAGACTCAACGTAAGAAATGAGAAACTGGGCCCATTTTTGCGATTTAGATTTTTTCCAGATGATTAAATGAATTCTCGATTTCAATTTCGGTAAAAAAAGATTACTTTTTTCATATATTTCCATCGATTTCACCAAAACTACTGAACCGATTTGAAAATTTTGTGAGGTGCATTTGTTGGCGATTCAATTACCTTTAATTTGATACAATTTTAGATCATATCGGTCATTCGCAACACGAGATATTCGCAATTAAGTGAGACCATCTTTTTGACAGACAGGTAAAAACGTGTCCATAGAAATTTTTTTAAACCTTATTTTCTGAATCTGCGGGCAATTTTACATAAGAAAAAACAGTGGCATCTGCTGCGCAAAAATTCTTTTTATTTTGTAATCTAAGTAGTGTAATTATCAAAACACTTATCGGGATATTCGATTACCGGAACATCGATTACCCGAATCTTTGATTATTCGAAAAATATTTTCTATAGAAAAAAGCACAAACCAAAAAAAAATCCATTTTTCATAATACATTAGGTATGTGTCTTTACTTCACCATTTAACATTCGCAGTTCGATTTACGTTAATGAAATGTGTAGGTATTGTGTGGGATCGGGGCCACCACAGTACCCATGAGAGAGAAACCGGAAGAGTGGAAGATGGGAGGTCGACGTACACGCAGATGGCATCTCGACCAGGGAATTACAAAGATCGCGAGTTCGAATCCCCCGGCGCCCGTGCCCTCTTTTTCCGCGGCCCCTACAATTGTTTATATCAAAATGTCAGTAAAAGGAATACGTGTGGTTTTAAGGTAGGCTCCCACTACGCCTCACCTCAGCGCGACTTTTTTTCTCGCTTACATCTAAAGTCGCGTCGCCTCGGGTTTGCTCTGCTAGTCCAGTGAAATTAGGATATGTCTTCGGAATAAATCCCAGCAAGCTAAATTTTGGTATGAGCCTTTATTTCGTCGTTTTAAACAATATGTCAAAAGTCCCCATCGATCCGACCCCGCTAAAAATTTTACTAGACGGTTGAACAAAAAAAAACTGTTTTTCGCGAATATCTCGTTATCTAGCAGTTTTGCGACAATAATAGTTATTATACAATTTATAGCCTAGGAAATTCTCTACAAAAAAGGTCCTATGAGTTTTTTTCGTAGGAGTAACCATTTTCATGTATGTCGGGTTACCAAGTATCAACCCCCATATTTTTGACAAGGGAAGATCCCGAACCCGGAAATTCTAAAAATTATGAAACTGTAAATATGTAGGGGAAGTCCTCCTGAGTACAACGCAATTTCGTTTGTTGCTCAAATTCACTCTAAGGGGGTTCCGTTTTTTTTTCTCGATTTTGTGTTATAACTCACGAACCGTAAGAACTGTAAGAACTATAATTTACCAAATGATAGTCCTAATTAAAAGAAGTAACTTTTTCCTGAACACTTTTTTTCTATCTCCTAGAGTTCGCGAGTAATAATACAAAATAAAAAAAATTCCAGGAGTCAATTGCACCCTCTTGGAGTGAATTTGGACAGCAAACGAAATTGCGTTGTACTCAGGACGACTTCCCCTACATATTTACAGAGTTTCATAATTTTTTGAATTTCCGGGTTCGGGATCTTCCCCTGTCAAAAGAATGGGGGTTGAAACTTGGTAACCCGATATACATGAAAATGTTTTTTTTTCAACCCTCTGTAAAATTTTTAGCGGCAGTCGGATCGATGGGGACTTTCGACATATTGTTTAAAACGACCAAATAAAGGACCATACCAAAATTTAGCTTGCTGGGATTTATTCCGCAGATTGGGCAGATTTCCGTCTAATTTCACTGGACTATGCCTGAAGTTTTCAGCTTGCCTCGGTTCACATTTTTGGACTGTCGTCCAGAGAATTCACTGCCAGCGCGAGTGATAATTGCTTTAATGGTCACCGAAGACTTTGGCATTGCATCCACTCACACTACGCCTTGCCGCGGCTCGCATTACCTCTCTCCCCTAAAATATTCTCGAGAAGAGATCCACCGATCCGAGTCGCGACGAGGCGAGGCGTAGTGTGAGTCCGATCGGCAGATCTCTCCTCAAGAATACTTTGAGGAAGAGAGGCGGAGGCGAGGCGTAGCATGAATGAATGGATGCAATGCCAACTGCTTCGGTGACCGCTAAAACAATAAATTATCTCTCGCGCTGGCAGTGAATTCTCTGAACGACTGATCAAAGATGTGAACCGTTGCAAGCTGAAACCTTCAGGTGGAGCCACACCGAAGCGAAGCGTTGTGAGACCTTGCCTTAACTTTATCCAAAACTGTAACAAGCATAAAGAGTGTGGCGGAGAGAAGGAAGGGAGAAGGGAAAGAGGAATCTGGACAACATTTTTCTAATATTTCCTACGCATCCCTCAAGCATTCCCTAGTTTCGAAACAATGTTATGAGGCGGTATGAAGCCTAAACAGAAAATACGAGTACCGAAATTATGACATTAAATGGAATAATGTCAATTTGTAAGTTAGGAAGTTTGGAAAGCAAGAATGGACACTTTAAAAAACTGTGGAATCTTTATTTAAGGCTTTCCACCTACGCTCAATGTTGAAATACTTGGAAATGAATAGTTCCGCTTACCTCAACACCGTGTGCCACAATTGATTTGATTAATCGATGGTTCACTGTACCACATTTCACTTCTTATAATAATCAACGAATGTCTTCAGCGCACAGTGGTCGAAAATCGAGAAAAGCTGGCCAAAACCCTAACTTCTGAAGTCACCAGTTATGGTTTCAGAATCCATCACCGTTTCCAGCTCCAATCTGGCTACTAATTACCAACAGTTAGAGGAAGGTAAGTTTGTCATCACTCGCTACCGCTCATTCCAAATTTGAGTGTTGTCGGTGTGCTACTCTCTCCGTGAAATTGCTCGTGCTCTTTGTGACTCTTAATAGTGTACTTAAAACTGGTAGAATAACCGTGGATTCAGTAGGTAGTGATAACACAGTCCTATAGTATATGTTGGTACAATTTGGAGCATGTATAGCAATGAAGGCATGAAATTTCAATTAAAAAATTGCACCGCCTGTCAAATCCACTGATGAAGTAATATTTTGCTAGAGATAAAGTTTACATCTGGGCAAAATTTCTTCTTCTGTCAGTGAGTGCAATGCTTCAGCTGTTGTAGCGTACAAAGAGCTTGCAATTTTGACTTAAGATTCATAATGAGCGACCTGAAACACTCCAGGATACCAAGTTTACACTTGATTCCACAGTAGAGCATCAAGATTTCGCGCAGGCACGACCCTCAGGCGACGTTGCCACGTCGCCTCCCCACTTAACCGCCTATGTTTTTCTCCGTCGCACGGCCTTCTCTACTCTCTCTGTTCACTCTTCGTGCGGGACTGTTTACGTTGACAACGGTCAGGTCCCGCGTTTGGGATGTACCAATTATTCCTTGGAAATTACCACGACCAATCGCATGCGGTTCAAACCGTGGGTAGTAGTGGGAGCTGCGCAGATCGGTCGCAAATCGGTAGGGGCGTCGAGATGCTCCAATGTGGAATCAAGTGTAGACCCAATCTGATGTTCTTCTGATATTTACGCGTCCGCCATATTATCCGCCATTTTTTTTTTCTTGTAATTTTGACCTCAGATTCGCAGTCAGCGACCCCGAAAACCGTAGTATACCCGTTTTTGTACAAATCAAAGGTCCCCTTCATCTTTTGGCCATTTTTGGGGATTTTCGGACCACTGTGCAGCGTATGAAACATTAGCGTTAAAAATGTCAGCACAAACGTGTATACTTTCGCTATAAACCTATAACAAAAAGCTTGATTCAAGCCGGCGAATACCCAGCTGTGACTTCTCTATATAAATATTCTAATTGCTACAAATCTTTTTCATAGCACATACCTAAACCTTCGTGGTATTACTGCAAGAGCTTTATAATGATAAATGAAGACTTCGTAACACTTGTGTATAACGCGTGCAACTTTAGTACTCGTAAGCATTTACTTAGGAATCTTAAATAACTATTGTAAAACGCAATAAGAAGCAAAGTATAGCTTAACTTCAAAAAAGTAAAAAAAAATACGCCAAGTACGTGAAATCAAATAAATAAAAAAACATTGAAGATAATTGCAAAATAAAAAAAAGATGTGAAATCAAAATGAGCTGCAAGTACATAAAGGTGCTTTCCCGCAGCGTGCAAAGGCGACACTGTGTAACGCAATGTAAGATTCGGTGCTTTCCAACTGCGCTTAATAATATTAAGCAGATATATTTTTATAGAAATAAATATTTCAATACCAATAAATATTTTATTCAAAATACTTGGCGCTACGCCTCGAATTGGTGTTGCTAAACTGAATAAATATGTATAAATTGCATTAATCTTTTTCTTTTTTTTCTTGTGTGTGCGTTCGTAATGTATTTTAGATTGTAAGTTTAGATTGTGAGTTATTGTAAATTATTAATTTACTATTAATAAGACAATTAACATTTTTTCGATTTCGCAGCGCCAAGTATTTTGAATAAAATATTTATTGGTATTGAAATATTTATTTCTATAAAAATATATCTGCTTAATATTATTAAGCGCAGTTGGAAAGCACCGAATCTTACATTGCGTTACACAGTGTCGCCTTTCCACGCTGCGGGAAAGCACCTTTATGTACTTGCAGCTCATTTTGATTTCACATCTTTTTTTTATTTTGCAATTATCTTCAATTTTTTTTTTTTTATTTGATTTCGTGTACTTGGCGTATTTTTTTTACTTTTTTGAAGTTTTTATGGGGATCTCACTTCTTTTTACGAAGATAATTTCCATAGGGAATGCCTTCAAATAATTTTTAATATCATATTATTACCGAGGCCGTGGCGGCCGTGAGTAATAAAAAAATAATCCCCATAATATATTTATATAATAACATAAATATTATAATAATTTTAAAGAAATAAATTTTTTATTTTATACATATACATGAAAATGTGCTTATTTCATTTGCTCGTGCAGCAGAGTTACTTTCTCTTTCAGCTGTTGAAATAATTATCTTCGTCTGCATCGTTAACTGAAATAGGACACATTTACTAATTATTTATAAATTATCGTACGTGCTCATATGTCTAGATCATTAAATGAATAATTGCGTATGCAATGCAAAACCATACCTTCAAATTTGTGCGTACATAGTCTGACGTAGATCACACTGCATCATCTTCTGCTTCGATTATCCGTAAATATATAAAGCCACATTTTAGTTATATATACAACTTATCGTAGAACTTATATATATATATAGAAATAGAGTGGTCTTTTGCTATAGTAAGTGTACAGACTACATAATGTGTCCGGAGGAGGTGAGAGTGTATGGCAGAAAGTCTTGTTGCAGGAAATTTAAATTAAATGCTAATGGTAATAATTCAGCGAAAATGAACGAAGCGATCCAATATTTTTAACGCACAATTTATTGGTGTTGGAATAAAATTAATTTAGTAGGTTTATTGGTGAATTGAAATATGTTAATGGGAATCTAATCTAAAAAATTAATGAATTAATGAATAGCGTGGCAACTACTGTGGATTTTATATATTAAAGTATTACGAATGTCTTTCACAAGAGATTGAAAAGCATCAAGGGAGATGTGTTTTCAGCGTACTTTCTTCACTAATGTGACTTGCTCTACATTGCAAGCAGTCCACCATAATCTATTTTCTTAATAATTCTTAATGCTACGTCGTTTGACAAATTTTGTAGATTTACCTTATTTGACAAATTTCCAGAAACTTGTGCGAAACAAGATGCTCTGTCTATCTATCTAATCTTCTCCGGACAACCTCCAAGCCTGTGCGTCCCCTTCATTTTTATCCCAGTCCTGTGCGTTCCCTTCAGTTCTATCCAAGCCTGTGCGTCCCCTTCATTTTTATCTAAGTCCTGTGCGTCCCCTTCATTTCTATAAGCTTTACATAAAAACTCTAAATTAAAAATAATTTGCTGGTATAATAAAAATATCTGTCAATTTAAATGCAATGCAATTTGTTATAATATATATTTTGTACATGCATGGTACAAATTTCCAGAAACTTATGCGAAAGAAGATGCTTCTCTGTCGAACCTTCTTCGGACAACTTCCAAGTCTGCGAGTCTACATAAAAAATCTATTAAAAAAATTTGGCGACCCACCTTGTTAATTGAGACAATAATTCAGTCTCCAATGTAGTGTAAAAACTCGTGACATTTCAAATTTGGACAACTTACCTTATTTGACACTTGGCAGGTTATGATGGATTGACACTTGGTAGGTTATAAAGCGATGACACTTGGTAGGTTATAATTCAATAGTACACATAGGTATACATATGTAAAATGACGGACGCCGATCCCTGCCGAATGATCCCGAGAGTCGACGAACGAAACATACACTAGTTTCTTTTGGCCGAAGGTGTGCGTGTAACGCGTATTATGTCGACAAAAATTTGGTTGAAGGAGAATCAGAAGAAAAATCTTACCGTTTCCGACTGATTCATGAGACGATATTATGATATCTCTGTCATGCGTGGACAGATTTTATTGAAATTTGGTCTTATTCGAAAGCTTATATGCGGTTTACATAAGAAAAATGCCTTTAAATTTAGAAAATATTGCAGGCGTCATGAGATATTAATGAAATAAGTTTCAGGTTAGGTTGAAATAGCCCGGCGACGAGTAAATGATAGCGGTAGCGACCATAGACATATATAGACGGAGCGTGTCTGAGGGGGGTTGTAAGATTCGCGGTAAGGGGACTGTCATACAGGCAAATCGGGTAACTCCGTTCCTCCTCGGGGCTATTCGGAAATTCAATGACGTTATATATATCTATGAGGGATACTTAGTCGAAAAGGTTAGCTATACTTATACATAATTCAAAATTTCGTATATCATGTAGGTTATATATATAACAAAATTAGTAAATAGAATGAAGCTTTTTTTAAATAAAATCGTACTTATAAATATATGCAATAATATTTATATTTTTAAAGATTTTGTAAGCTTAAAAGTTCATAAACATAATTAATATGCATAAATAATTATATAGTATAATAGATATATATCGCTCATTTGCTGCGACATAACTGATGAAAAAAAAAATATTTTTATTATAAACATATTATCTATTCGATAATCAAGCAACACATTTGAATTTCTAAGATTATATATATAATATATAAATTGTTGGTTATGTATGTATATTTATTTATTTACATGTGAAATCGAATACTATCATTATTTATATTTTCTTTCTCCAACTGTTCGCAGTTTTTATTTTTCCTGCGATTTGCACAACCGCTTACTACGCAATAAGTCATTATTACACTCAATTAATATATGATTATATACAACGACCACTACGATGCTTTAGAACAGTAATAGTTGAGCAACAGTGGTTATGTTTCGAACATAGCCATTAATGCCGAACCGACAAGAACCGAATACATCCGAACCTAGCTACCGAATTGCCTGTATGGTTTCTGCCTTTTCCCCTCCGATCTTACAGTCCCCTCGCCTACAGTCCTCTCTTCTGCTCCGTCTATATAAGTCTATGGTAGCGACAGTCGACATATACAGGGTGTCTTTCCTGTACTTGGCGTCGAGACGCTACCGCGTCTCTAGATGGCATAATGTAAAATGGAAAGTTTAATTATATTTTTAGTTGAGGACATTTCATTCTATCGTATATTATCGCACGATTACTTTATCTCTCAATGGATGAGGATAATAATGTTGTATGTTGAGAATCCTATTCCGAGTACAATTATGCGTAGAGTGACGGTTTCCGTGTAGTAATAAGTTAGATCGAAGATACGATTCATCTAATTTGTTCTTAAGGTATTCTCTGCTACGCCAGAAGCTCTATCGCGCGGACTAGATAATGGAGAGGATGGTTATCCTTTGGGACAAAGGTACTTTTCGTTAGGTCGCTCCTTTAACCGTTTCGTTAAACTCTCGTGACGTCTTGAGCTTAAAATCTCGACGGGCTGCTTGTCACTTCTCTACTTCCGCTCGTCCGTACTCCTGACAGCTTTGTACTTAAGTTCATCACACATTCCATTCTGGTAATTGAGAAATCCTCTGAGTAACCCCCGTTTTAGAAGGATTTCTACGTCCCGATGTCCTTCGCTTCGTTTTCTTCAGTGGATAATCTTGCGTTACGTTTGGCCTTTCATTGATGAGTTTTATAGGAATGAAATTTTTCACGTTTCAGGTTTACGACTTTTACTGGTATTATACTTGTTGATATATGAATAGTTGTCGTGCCAGTAGATGACGAATTTGTTATACCGGCATTCGATACGTTTTTAATATGTTGAAAGTGATGTTGTCTGGTAACTTTAACGCCTCGTATTGGTAATATTTACCAACACTATGGGATTAACGCAGTTCAGTATTACCTATACATACGTATTTCATATCACACCACGGCAATTATTATTAGAATAGTCCAGTGAAATTAGACGGAAATCTGACCAATCTACGGAATAATTCCCAGCAAGCTAAATTTTGGTATGGGCGTTTATTTCGTCGTTTTAAACAATTTATGTCAAATGTCCCCATCGATCCAACCCCCGCTAAAAATTTTATAGAGGGCTGAAGGTAAAAACATGCTGTTTTTCGCGAATATCTCGTTATCTAGCAGTTTTGCGACAAAAATAGTTATTATACAATTTATAGCCTAGGAAATTCTCTACATAAAAGGTTGTAAGAGTTTTTTTCGTAGGAGTAACCATTTTCATGTGTGCTGGGTTACCAAGTTTCAACCCCCATACTTTTGTCAAGGGAAGATCCCGAACCCGGAAATTCAAAAAATTATGAAACTCTGTGAATATGTAGGGGAAGTCCTCCTGAGTACAACGCAATTTCGTTTGCTGCCCAAATTCACTCCAAGAGGGTGCAATTGACCCCTGAAATTTTTTTTATTTTGTATTATTACTCGCGAACTGTAGGAGATAGAAGAAAAGTGTTCAGGAAAAAGTTACTTCTCTTAATTAGGACTAACATTTGGTAAATTATAGTTCTTACAGTTCTTACGGTTCGTGAGTTATAACACAAAATCGAAAAAAAAACGGATTTTCAGGTGTCAATTTCACCCCCTTAGAGTGAATTTGAGCAACAAATTGCGTTATACTCAGGAGGACTTCCCCTACATATTTACAATTTCATAATTTTTAGAATTTCCGGGTTCGGGATCTTCCCTTGTCAAAAGTATGGGGGTTGAAACTTGGTAATACGGTACACATGAAAATTGTTACTCCTACGAAAAAAACTCATACAACCTTTTTTGTAGAGAATTTCCTAGGCTATAAATTGTATAACAACTATTTTTGTCGCAAAACTGCTAGATAACGAGATATTCGTGAAAATCGGCATTTTTTTACTTTCAACTCTGTAAAATTTTTAGCGGGGATCGGATCGATGGGGACTTTTGACATATTGTTTAAAACGACGAAATAAAGGCTCATACCAAAATTTAGCTTGCTGGGATTTATTCCGAAGACATATCCTAATTTCACTGGACTAGAAATGCTATTTAAAACAGTTGCAATGATTATGCAACTAAACCATGCATTATCTACATTGTAAATAGTGGCAGCTAATTGCTTCGTGTTTATAATGTTATAGTCGTGTATCTATGCATACGTATCATTTGCATTTTGTAAAATTGCACCGGGAACATCGAGAAACTGGAATAGTAGAAAAGCTTCCTGCAAGAATGCAACACTTTTCGACATTTTGAATTATTTAATTTACACGAAACGAAATTATAGATAGGTATGATCCAAATTTATGTGTATGTTTGAATAACTCTTTTATGAAAATGTCGCTACATCATAAATAGTTAAAATATAACGTTAATCCTCATGAAACTGATTTTAAACTAAAAATCAAATTCACGTTAAATAATACTCGGAACTCAACAATAAAGTACAGGGATATCAATTTCTCGTATTTCATAAATTATATTATTGCTCTATTATACACAAAAAATGAACGAAATAGCGAACGATATACATTTTAGATCGATAACACATTTAAATGCCATGAAATTTTAATGTACAGAGTTCCACTGCTCATTATTCACACTTACCCCGGAAACAATATTTAATAATTTATTGATATATGGACTGATAAAACAGATATAATTATTTGATTGGATCACTTTTTAGTTTTGGCACAAATTTCAAAGAGTCCTGATTTTCAAAAAATGCTTAACTTTACATGGATTTCTTATTAAATTATTTATATTCGTCGAAACCCTCTAGACTCTAGATTGTGTAAAAATTTTGGAAAATATGAACACACTGCACCATTTAAATGTTTGTTTTATAACTGATTTATCCAACTCTTGCAAAAATGATCTGATTTAAATTCCGACTGGCAATGTAGGTGAAATATAATTAAATACTGTTTCAAATGAAATGCGGTGCGTACATTATAAAAAAAATTAAAACGTCCATTTTGCCAGTTTAACCCTTCGGTGGGCGCGCCCGCGGCAGTTAGCCGCAAATTTTACATTTCGTATTGTACCATATGTAGTGTTCAAACTGGATCCATGTCCAATTCAGGATTCTTCCAGTGGACATTTTTGCATCATGCTACGTACTTGGAATTTTTTTTTTTTTTTTTTTTTTTTTTTTTTTTTTTTTTTTTTTTTTTTTTTTTTTTTTTAGAGGACAGAAAAATAAGATATAGGTGTTTATTAAGCAACTAATGTAATTTCGATTTTCTTCTGTGAGACCTAAAATTGTCTAAATTTAGAAGTAAAACAACGAGAACTCCGATTGCGGTGTAAATGCCGCAACGCGCCCACTCATGCAAGTCTGAAGAGCGCGCCCACCGAAGGGTTAAATGAAGCGTCGTAAACTCTATCTTAAAACTTGAATGTATCGGAAAATATTAATTTTCGAAAACATGTATTTTATCATTTTCTGAAAATTGACTATTCTATCAAATATTGCCATAAGAAAATAGCCACTCTATTTAAAAAGAAATAAAGTTCAGTCACATTCTATCAAAGTATCTCTAATTTATTCCTCATGTTTATACCAGCAGAGTTATGTCAGGTGGGTCATAGAGATTAACGAATCACTCTGTATAATAAACTATCCATACTATATTTTGTTTTCTAAGTTACCTAGTCAATTTCAGGATATATGCATGTATATGTTCTTTCTTCGGTAGCTTTTCACAAAATTCTATAAAATCAGTTATTAAATCATTTTGCAAACAATCGTTAATTTGTTGTGAATGTATTATTATCCGCGTCCGGTGTTGGCGCCACGGGTATTTCAGATCGGCTTCGCGTTGTCTCGACGCGGCTTCCGCTCTTGTCTCTGATCCCGACCGTCAAGTCAGCCACTACGCGACGCGAGAGTTAGAAGACTAATAACGTGCTAAGCAACCCACGTGGACGGGGAACTCCGTCCTGCGATCTATACTATATATTTATTGTTCTATTCTCTTCATTAATACTTTATCTATACAAGCGGTAACGGTGCTTCATCTACTGTAACCTGCGCTAACATTTGTGGTTCTTGTAAATCTAAAAACTTTGCTTCATGAAGTTCAGAATTCCTGCATTCTTCCATTTCAGTATACTGTAAACAAGGTGTTAACCCAGGAAATATATGAGGCACAGCATCTGTTTTCAACTTCTTTTTAAATAATTTTTTCCAAGAACCATTAATATCTTTTACTATTTCTTGAGATAAAATCATATCTTTTGTAATAGTTTTGCGCAAACAACGGACCATTTACTGGGTTCCCAATTTTTCTGTGGTATATTTTGTATCCACTTTTTCTTTAAATTTTCATCACGAGGAAACTGAAAAACAGGGGTATATTTTACAAAAGAACTTGCATAATTACTATTGCAGTTTGGAATACAACACTTGTCTGGCATCTGTAAAACAGCATCAAAAACATAATCTCCATAGGTCGTACTGATTTATTAAAGTTTCATATTTATTAATACAAATACAAAAAAAATGTCAACAGAAATGGAGGTTATGATCGTTTATTATTCACCGTATTAATCTATTTTGCAATTCTTACACTTCAATAATATATTATTTACAACACTTTTTGTCTACACACATAAATTACACTTCTATAAATACACTAAATCAACATTAAATCGACATAACTTAATAGTAATACATAATCACGACGTAACGCGCGAAAGGTTTCAGAAAAATTCGAATAGGACTGATGACAGCGTTGCCAAATTCACTATGTTCCGGCCTGTGCTACAGCTTAAGGCTCGTATAGACTGGGCGATAATCGCCGGCAACTTTGTTGCCAGCGACTCCAGCGTGTCGCCTGGCGACTCGCTGGGATGCATCGGCTTGTCTCCAGCGATTTTTACCGAGCGGCTGGTATCCAGCGACTTGTGTCCGGCGACTCGGCAACTTGTGTCCCCCACCTTATGACCAAGACCATGGGGAGCATATTATATTAGGATCAATCTGCCCTGCATCCCTCCCAAACGGCCACTCCCTTGAAGAGGCCCTCTTCACAGCAATATCTTCTCTCCGCGGCCCACCATCTTTCGCACGGAATGGGTCAACGCGTGCTTCTGTTTTGGAATTGAAGCGCGAGTTTTTACTCGAGAGATAAGGGATCCGTCTCGAATTTGCAGGGAAGACGGCGCAGGCGGGACCACGCGCAGTCAGCGGGCTACCATTTTTTCTTCTTGTGTCTCTCTCTCTCCGCAAGGCGTATTGATGTTGGATAATACTTTTTAACTGCTATACCTGGCACATTTAGATAAAAACTGAAGGGGATGACTTGTATACCACACCTGGTTCTCAAAAATTAATCAAGCTGATCGGCCAGAGTGTTTCGACAGGGTCCCGGTTTATGACCGTATTGTCCCGTGAGTCAGCGGTTGACAACGCTACCTGCGCGTCCGAATTCAGTTATCTTTTACAGCTGGCAATTTAGTATTTTTGAAGCGAAATTTCTTCATTTCTTTACGACTAGGCAATAGCTTGTTCTCGAAGTGTTCGTTGGGAAACATTTGTCTACCAGATGTCGATAATGAGTGGTATACACGGTGACATCGGACGCGCAGGTACCGTTGTCAACCGCTACTCGTGGGACAATACGGTCATAAACCGCACCTTGGCGGAACACACTGGCCGATCAGCCTGATTAATTTTTGGGAACCAGACGTGGCACACAAGCCAATCCCTTCAGTTTTTACCTAAATGTGCCAGATATAGGCTTGCGCCGTCTTCCCAGCAAATTCGAGACGGATCCCTTATCTCTCGAGTAAAAACACGCGCTTCAATTGCAAAACAAGAGCACGCATTGACCTGTTCCGTGCGAAAGAAGGTGGGCCTCGGAGAGGAGATATGTATTGCTGTGAAGAGAGCCTCGTCAAGGGAGTGTCCGCATATATATATATAATAAATTCGTTTAATATATATATATAAAATAAATTAATGTTTTAATAAATATGTATATGTGTGGTGTTTTTCCATGCAGTAGATCATATAGTAGATATTTACGTTAAAAATTTATTATATATATATATATATATATATATACATATATTTATAGATATATTAAATTTTTAACGTATACATTTACTATAGGATGTACTTCAATATATATAGTGCGTGGTGTGTTGCCACAGAGTCGGCGATGTTTCCCATTCGGAACGGGAAACAGAAATACAGGCACTAGACACTCGGGCGATGTTGCTCACCGTCCACTTGAATACAGTTTTTCGGGAACATGTGGCCAACAGTCATTTCTAGAAGGCCGTTTGAGGCAAGGGTCGAGTTGCTGTATCCCACAGCGATTGTTGCAAGTCGCCGGATACAGGTTCCGGCGACTTTTCCAGGTATATTCGTATCTCTTTACCCTTAAAGGACGAGTCGCCAGGCACAGTTGCCGGACACAAGTCGCCGGATAAAAGTCGCCAGATACAAGTCGCTGGCGACAAGTCGGTTATCCCACCGACTCGCCAGCGACTCCGGCAACGAAGTTGCCGGCGATTATCGCCCAGTCTATACGAGCCTCAAGATACTAATAGCGATTTCGGCAGACACGGACTGGTGCAGTTTCGTGCTATGCCGATGCTACCTGAGCACAGTGCCAGTGTAGTGCAAACTTCACATTCGGATGAACGGAATAAGTGCACTAGTGCAACCTTTCTCGCATTGCGATTTCTGACCGGTTCTGACAGCGCAGTCCAGTGTAGCCAGGTGTAGCGGATCTCTCTAGGGAATTTACCACAGAAAACTATGCGCGTGAAATGATGGCTGGGTTCCGATTCACGCATAATGCAGCATAATGCGCATGAAGTGCATAGGGTACGTGACATATCCTATGCAGTCGATGCGCAGTATGCGTGAAATGGAACACAGCCGATGTTCACACCAATTAACGGTGACAAATATATATTTCGTAAACAATATGGGTTTTCCTACAAACGCTGGGCACGATGGTAAATTCGATCACGATTGTTCCCAATCACGGGGATTTCTGACAATGATCCGTGATTTTTCGTGATCGCTTCTGATTCGTGGTGAGCATAACTGTTCTTTGCACGCGTCACATAACCCCAATTTCTCTCCAAACATCCCCAAACGTTCTTATAGAAGTTCAGTTGTATATTTTGAACCAGTGTAATTGTTCTTGATTTATTTAAATATAACGAATATTTCTTCACTTTAGTTAAAAAATAAAAAATATGTATACCTGCGAGAATACTTTAGCCAATCAAATCAGTGTGTGCATACATTGACTAGTAGACATTTTGCACTCCATCCCTATTCCCTAACCAGAATCCACCAGAACAGAGCTGAGTCAGCTCTAGTTCACCCGAATTTGCGGTATGGTGTCGCATTGAAAAAGTTCGCACTAGTGCGCACCAGTGCGTGTCTGACGAAATCGCTATAAGTGCTACAGACGGCCATGAGTCAGAGTATTAAGTTCAGCGAATGCATACATTTTCACTAGTCAATGTATGCACTCACTGATCCAATTGAGTAAAGTGTTCACAACAAATGAAATGTATACCTTTACTAGTGGATGTATATTGAATATGTTACAGTCAAAGCGTTGATTCAGCGAATGCTCAGAGAATGTATACATCCACTAGTAAAAGTATACATTTCGTTTCTTGTGATCACTTTAGCCAATCGGATCAGTGAGTGAATGTATGCATTCGCTGAATTCACGCTTTGACTGTACCGCACGCGAACCTATGGTTTACGACACAAGCGAAAAAACGAGACAAACATACTCGATTCATCATAAAAATAGTTTCCGCGAAACATAAAAAATGAATTTTGTTATGAACTTTTACAATTTTTTAAAATAGGATATATGTTTCCACGTCAACCGGATCACCTTCGAGTCCAAAATTTGACGAAACGTGGACAAACGTGTGAGAGCTTAAATTATTCGTCTGCGCATGTACTTTCGATAGAAAGTTGGCATTTTGAAAAATTCAATATGGCGTAACCAATATGGCGGCTACAATCTGCAAAATTGGGAGAGAGTTTAGTAATACTATTAATAAAAATCTGAAAATGACTCGAACGGCTTGAAAGTGAAGTGATTGCGAATCGACACGAGTCGCTGATTACGAATCTAAAGTGATAAATGACGAATTCAAAATGGCGGATTCAATATGGCGGCTATGCACACAAGATCTTGTTCCAAGGTACTGTAAGTTACCCGACACGATTAGGAAATAATTACGTGGGGTTTTTGAGGCCATAGATCACGTATCTAATGCCAGATTTTCAAAATTCAAAATGGCGGATGCAATATGGCGGACCAAAATTTTGAAAATTTTTAATATTCATGAAAGTTTACACGCAAGGGTTCTTTGGATCGCTCGTTACGAATCCGCTGTCGGATCTTTAAAATTCAAAATGACGGATGCAACATGACCAGTGGCGTATTTAGTGTAAACAGTGCCTAGAGCAAGCGTAGAATTTGCGCTCCCCTCCCCCCACCCCCTCATGCATATCATTCCAATTCCATCTTTTCTATTCTACTTCTTGGTTAAAAGTCTTCATTACACAATACATTTAGAATTTAGATAATCATTTTAAAGAAAGTGGAGTTGAAGGGCGGAAGAGACGAAAGTTGGAGGCAAGTGAAGCCGAAAAGTGCAGCAAGTTTTTTTCGAAGCTTCTGTAAAGAGGCATGCGAAGCACACGAATAACAAGCGTAAACTACTAACATTAACCATCCAAATAAATTTATTCAAGAAACACTATTTCCTTCGGCTTTTTGCGCCCCCGGCATTGGCGCTCAGGGCACGAGCCCTACTTGCCCCACCCTAGATACGCCTCTGCATGGCGGACCATAATTTTGAAAATTATTCAATAATCATGAAAATTTGTATGTAGGGGTTCTTTGGATCGCTAATTACGAAACCGCTTTCAGATTTTCAAAATTCAAAATTGCAGATACAACATGGCAGACTAAAAATTTGAAAATTCTGAAAATTTTCATGAAAATTTGTATGTCGGTGTTCCTTGTGTCGCTCGTTACGAATCCACTGTCAGATTGTCAAAATTCAAAATGGCTGATCCGATACCAACGCGACGGCCGGGCATGTAAGGGCCCTTGCATGAGTCGGATTCTAGAAGAGTACAAAGCAAACAGACGAAAATACAATGAAGTAGATGGTTACTTCTTCCTCAGTTTTAAAACTTCTTTTTTGCGGATGCATCATATTGGTTGTGCCATTTTAATGTTTGTCAATCCGATCTCATATTCTTAACTAGCTTAAAGTAACCGGCGTTGCCCGGGTAAAACTTCGATTATCACGGAGTGTCAGTAGGGAGAAATAAGGGGGAGGAATGGGATGTCCAGATTTCACGCTAGCCTATATTTTCCGCAGGGTTCTAGACACTAATATATGTCATTCCTGGTCCTAGACTACGTATATACAAAATTGCAGAAAGATCCGTTGCGTAGTTGTGACGTGATTGAGTAACAAACATCCAAACATCCAAACACACTTTCGCATTTATTATATTATTGCAGAAAGATCCGTTGCGTAGTTGTGACGTGATTGAGTAACAAACATCCAAACATCCAAACATCCAAACACACTTTCGCATTTATTATATTATAGTAGGGTTAGGTAAGTCTTGTCATTCTTTTTGTCTTCTGCTAAACAATCGTTCATATTTTACGGATCTTGTACTGCATAATGAATTAATTATGGAATTTAATACTGTACAATGGTTATGGAATTTCTTCTTTGCCCAAATAAAAAGAGCTTCGGATGTTAAAATCGCTCTGATTGGGTTGAATTGTAAACTATAACGTAATGCCTCCCTTTTTAAGGGAGCATGCCATGTTGCATCCGCCATTTTGTATTTTGAAAATCCGACAGCGGATTCGTAACGAGCGATCCAAAGAACCCTTAGAGCCGTTTCACACGACGATACGTGTATGATGGATACCGATGTTACATTGATCATTATGGGACCGTTCACACGACGATTCTCAAAAGAACAATGAAAATCGGTATCCATCATACGCGTATCGCATGCATGTATCGTCGTGTGAAACGGCTCTTACGTGTAAATTTTCATGAAAATTAAAAAATTTTCAAAATTTTTGTCCGCCATGTTGCATCCGCCGTTGTGAATTTTGAAAATCTGGCATCAAATACGTGATCAATGGCCTCAAAAACCCCGCGTAATTATTTCCTAATCATGTCGGGCAACTTACAGTCCCCTGGAACAAGATTTTGGCGGCATAGCTCACTTCAAATTCGTAATCAGCAACTCGTGTTGATTCGTGATCACTTCACTTTCAAGCCGTTCGAGTTATTTTCGGATTTTTATTAATAGTATTACTAAACTCTCTCCAAATTTTGCAGATTGTAGCCGCCATATTGGTTACGCCATATTGAATTTTTCAAAATGCCAACTTTCTTTCGAAAGTATATGTGTTGACGAACAATTTAAGCCCTCACATGTTTGTCACGTTGTATGGCACAACGTTTTCAGGAATAAATATTAACATATAGGTATTGTTCATTATTCGTCGATTTATAAAATAATACACTTTTACCACGTATGTATGAATTCTATCATGATGACTACGATAAAATAAAAACACATTGTAATAACAGAAATATATACTTGGAAAATATCGTTTAAACAATTACTTAAATTTCTTTTTCTACCCTGCTTACCCTTATTTTGTGTAGATAAAATATTAAGTTCAGATTGCCCCGGGGTATGTGGTGAGGGATGAAACAAAGAGAAAGAGGATGAGAACGAATGCAGGAAGCAGAGCGCTAGGAATGAAGAGGAAGGTGAAGAGGCCGTGGTTGGCTTCGCGTTGGGGCCACTTGGCTGGTTTGGCGCTAGCGTCAGTTCATGTACACATTACCACCATTCCTGTAGGTGTTGCGCCGCAACTAATCCCTGGCAACCCTACTGTGGCAGCTTGCGTTTGGTTATTCGACTTTGAGTGTAATTACTAACCTTAAATCCGTTATTTATGTTACTAAATTATGATGTTCTTATGTCGGAGCACTGTTTACTATCAATTCCACGAAATAAATTACAAAATTTCAAAACCCAATTTTTTGCTTTTTGAACACGGGCCATGACACTGTGCAGTGGCGGCAACTCGCGGTCTTGGTGACTGATGCACGCGTTATCTTACAATGTAGTATCCTCCAATGACGAAAATCTCAATTTTCATAATTTTCATCCTATCTTTTTGAAAATAGTACCAATGGATTGGTGCAGTTTTCTCGACGAAAATGAGCCAAAACGTCGGACTAGTTTTAACAGTAACCAATTTTAATATATTATCATGGATAAACTAGTCCGATTTACAGGCTGTTGCAAAAGTCTACATACATTACGTGAATTTACAATGTATATCGCCCTGGAGGGATTTACGCTTGGTGCAAGACTTTGGCGTGTTTTCATGTCGATACTATCTAGAGAGTTCATTTAAAATTTCATTCTCTCAACCGTAAAATGATTATAAATGTAAGGTATAATAATGAAAGAGATAATGGTCTGTCGACTTCTCTACGTAATTTTCCATATTACTGACATTCAATGTTTTGAGAACTACTTAAATTAACAGGTGGAACTTCGCAAGAATTAGTTCGTCCAAATTCTTTACAACTGTAACTTTCTTGAAAAAGAATCAGTGAGTAGGATATAAAAGTGCTTCAATCTGAGAGTCTGTGGTATATTAGTCAGTATGCCGTATCGATAACTTTTCGATAGGAATTACGAGCATCATCAAGGACGTCTTTCAATTTCTCGGTGGCGATAGCAGACGTGCGGAACGATATCTTTCGTCTTGTTTGAAAAGAACGTAATCTGTTTAAAAAGTCGAATGTCTCCTGATTTACACGCTCGTTCCTGTATCCCCTGAGGAGAAGATGGAGGAGGAAAGACGAAGTGCGAGGGAAGATTTGCGACGAGAGAAACTTTTCCGTAGGAAAGATTAAGGTGCTAGCATCCACTCCTCCATATCTTTAAGTTCACTCGTCGCTTCAGCCTTTACGGCACCTTAAAAAGACACTTTCTTGGTATTCCTTCACGCAACTGACGAAACTTCGCGATTAGACTTTTAGGAGAATTCGAAATTAATTATCTTATTTTAAATTTATTCCTAACACAAATAAGTAAGTGCAATGAACATAAAAATAAGTTACGTGGGGTGCGTGGTGAATGTTGGCGAAAGTTATTTTATGTTTACCAAATTCTGCCAAAATATTAAAAGTTTCTTATTAAATACCATTCGTTTCCATTGGTTTTCTAAATCTACACCATTGTATGTATTGTGTTACGGATAAAAAGTCTTCTGTTTTTTTTAATATAGCATTTAAACTGGAATACCTACCTGCAATTTCCTTCAGCTTCATGCGCGGAAAAAAAATTTGATTCTCCAATATACCAAAATCCAGTTAAATGTATCCAAAGTTTTGGTTTTACATGTAAAATCTATCATTGAATTTCCGTAAAAAATACGAGAATTGGCAAACCCAAATTACAATGCCAAAAACTGTTTTTAAAGGATGTCTAACTGGAATATAAATGTATTTAACGTACCATTTCACACGAATATACGATTTTTCGCGTGATACGAATGATCAACGTACTTATGTACATAGCAGCGTTGTAGCTTGTTTCTCTTTCAAAGTCTTATCCGATCTTCTCGCTGTAGGGTTATTTTTCTCGCGAAATGCACGAGGGGACATTTCACTGCCGCCCCTCTGGCACACGCGTATTCTTCTTTTTTTTAATGCGAATTTTACGGCGCGTATTTTCGCGGTACACGCTTTTGCTTTTTATTTCATGGTCGTGAAGCGGTTCATACGCAACAGTGTAAACGTCCATGGTGCAATGCGCGCACGTGTGTACGTGTTTGCTTACACGTACGTACGTTTTTAATGTGCACTTATACAGGATCTGTTGCCTGGCACGTGCTTCTCCTATTCCTTTCATTTCTTTTTTTGCTGCTGCCTACAACCGCCATAGAATTTTTTTTTCGAAAACACGGCTGTGGGTATCTTCTCATTTTCGTTTTTCAATAAACGGGCCATTCTGTTAACGTTCCAAGATTATGTACTCTAGTATATATATATACACACACACACACACACACACACACACACACACACACTTATTCATTATTAGCAACACATTGTCATGAATGATCATGCATAGAGTCTTTATTGATAAAAAACTCGCGTGCATGCGCATGATACTAGAACAAGGGTATTATTATAAACTTAGGATCAATTCTAGCCTTCTATAAGTTTACCAACATCTTCCTTATTCTTAATGTATACTAATTTTATTTAACATTAGAAATTCCATATCGTGAGACTTTTCGGTCGTTAAGTAACTGCAAATAATATATTAGAATTACGCCTATCTACTTCTGTCTTCTCCCTAGCTTAACCTGTTTGTTCATCTTTCCACTCTGCTTCTTCCCATGCGATTCATTGGAAAGTATGTAAATTATTACGACAGTTCGGACGGCGAAGGTTTTGAGTAACCATTTTATCTGAAGGATTTGTAGTTCACTCAGAAATTATAACGATACTATAATGACAATAAATATATCAATTGGAAACAGTTTACGTTCCTAGTTTGTATTTTCATTTTAAAGGCAATCTTGCTTGAAAAAAATAGTAATATTTATTGACTACGACCAAAAAGACAGTCATGTATGTACCATACTTTAGAATATTAAGAATAAAAGTAGTTTTTCTAATTCCTAAGGTTTTTAATTACTTTGTGATAGCACTGTGCAACTATTACCTAAAGCAAATAAAACTGAAATATTAAAATAACAATTTATAACAGGAGAATAATTAAAAGCAAAAATATAAGTTCCAAAACATTATGAAATAAAAATTTTCTACGTAAAGAAAGAAAACAGTTTTTACTGAAAAAAAATGAATCATTAAACCGTTTGAAGCCTTCTCATCAATTAAGGACTCACAGCTGTGTTTGTCCGTGCAAGCCTTTTCACAGTTTTCCGCACTTATTCCACTCTTTTTTTGCTGTTAATCGATGTGAAGTACTAGACAAGAGCTCGCAGAGTAGCATAGTGGAGTATCTGCACAGTTGCTAGAAAAGTACGACGCGGATAAAGCTCATCCCTCTATTTCTGTCTATAATGAAGAAGGAAAGGGAAAGCGAGTGTGCGATGAAAATACATTCTACGCGCATCTATTACTGCCAAACTGGAACGAAATTTATTTGAAATATATTCTTACAATCAAAAGTAACGGGAAGAATAAAGTTTGACTTACTTGCATATCTACTTTGAAATTTTGTAATTTCTTGTGATTCCTGTCTGTTTTCATCCAAGAAACTAATCATACATATAATGATGAAACTACTATTTATATGAAAATTGCTAGTACATTCTGGTGTTATTTCAATTTCGGTCTTACGCACACGGATAAAATTTAAACTCATTATAAAGGAAGTAATCAGGTATAATTAAGTAATAATCACCGGTGTAATTAAAATTGATGATAATACAGGAGTGACTAACTAATGAGTCACATAATCCGTTGCAAGTCAGTATTTTCATAATGAGTCAAAATAATGCAAATTTTTGCTATCTGATTTACAACGAAGTGTGCATCGTGTATGGTATATTATGATTTTATGAAAGTGATGGATTTAGTCGTTTAATTTTCTAAAAGCGGTTAAAGTTTTTTCAAGAATTAAGATTTCTCTAGGTCACTTTAGGTTTCTTTGATCAAACAACTGGTACTACGGCTTTTTCAATCGCCGTACAGTTGAAATGTGCATGCTAAGTGACCTTAAGTTGTCCTTGATCTCAAAATGATTGATATTGGGCATTTATCACAAATGGTACGTACCTATTTGTATCAGGATTGTAAACACTACACTTCCTCTAACTAGGTGTAACCGTATTTTTTATGAGGCTTCATTAGAGAACGTATTACAGTATTTATTCGTTACAAACTAACGGCTCGGAACCGGCGGGAATCTAACGTAAAGGGGACACGATTCCAAGCGGCAGTTTCTCGCTTTTTTCTTGCTGAAGGCGGGAGGAAAGGAGATGGAACGAGAGCGATCAGAGGAACTGATAGCAAGCGAGGAACGGTTCGAGACAGACGACGCCCTGATACTTTGTCTTACTCCATCTTTTGGGCGCTTGATAGTTTGTCCTTTGCCTGGTTGTGCGAGCAGCTGCGATGGGCTGTGACACGCAGGGTTACTGGGAAAGACCCTGCAGTAGGGTGGAGTGAAATTTTTTTTTGACAATTTCGCCAACACTGTATGTTTAATTTTTTACCCTATACTGAAGCTTCATTCATACCAAAAATTAATAAGTTATTACATCATCCTCAGGTGGCGCATGGTAAATTAAAAAAAGCTTATAAAGACTTTATAAATTTTTTACAAATCAACTATTCCGCGCTTTCCTTAGTGGCCTCTCTGGCTCTAGCAATTGTTGATTATTAGTTCTACTGACTCAAGGTCGAGATCAGATACAGTGTGCGGTCCGAACTTGTCCCGCGAACACCGATCGAGGGGAAATGGCCCCTTCAAGTGAGCCTCCACTGTGATATCTAATTTTAGTTGTAACATTAATTAAAAATTATTTTTAGAAATATTCTGATTACTTATTTATAACCCTGTTTTCCCAATTTTTACGAAAACTTTAAGTCACCTGCGCCACCTGAAAATAATAACGCAGACGGCTGAAATTTTACAGTTACACACTTCCAGACACGGGTAAAAAAATAGTAATACAGGAATAAGAGAATATGTATTAAACATTTTTTTCATCTGTTTCGCTCCATCCTACCCTGCAGCAGCGAAGTGGGAGCATACGCGTAGTGGAGGGGGAACACCTACAGCAGTGGCGATATATGTGTGCGTGAGACGCGATGATGGGAAACGAACCGACTGCAGCGCCATGCCATGGTCAACCAGCGTCGCGTGGAAATATGTTGTCGACGCAGGTTGACCGTAACGTCACTTGGCTTGGCTTGACTTGGCGCTGGCGTCGGTTCGTTTCCCATTGTTTCCCATCATGACGTCTCACGGACATATATACCGCACTGATGTATATACTATGGATACAGCGGTTGAAGCGAATTGATGGTAATTTTTACATGCCAGCGCCGCCACCGTTCGACCAATGTATTAAAGGAAATAGCGCGAAGTTTGAAAAATGTGGTTTATAACAGACTAAAAGAATAGTGAAATATAATGTATTATTATATTATGTAGATAATGTAGTATAATCATATAATACGAATTGCTTGTATGATGGTTGAAATTCAAAAAAGTTAATCAGAACAAATGAAATTCATGAAAATAGTGAAATAAATATATAAATGTAATATAAAACGAACTGAAGTAATGATAAATGAAGTTCACAAAAAGTGAATTTAAAATATTTGTAAACAGTTTTGTCGTTTGCTTTATTGTTATCTTTACGGACTTGTGTAATGTCGCATTTTTCTTATTGTTGCTCAAATTCCCACAAAATACGCATTTGCCCATTTTGAAAATTTACTTGCATAACCACTATACACTGCACAATTTAGCTACTTTTTTCACTAAACACTTTTTATATTCCGCATCAGCGGCAGTTGGCGATCGGTTGGCGTGGCAAAGTGTGGAGCACCGCGGGTGATCGCGGGGCGAAGGGAAGTAAAGTACATCGGTCGAACGATGGTGGCGCATCATGCCAAAAGCACCTAGTGATCCTCTAGGTCAGGGCTCTCCAAGGTCCCGCACGCGTGCGCTTGGGGTTCTCCCACTCTCGTCCGCGTTGTCAGGGATACCGCGCGACGCTAACCGCGAAGACGCTAGCCCGGCTAGCCCGTCACGGCAGCCTTCGCAGCGTCGCGCGGTCTCCTTGACAACGGAAGGTACGCTGCGTACAGAGGGGAAGCAGGCGCGTGAGGGGCTCCTACGCTGGAGAGCCCTGCTCTAGGTAGTGATCGGTATAACCGCAGCCATTTGGCGCAAAACCGGAAATAACATAACCCAAACATTCATTAAATCGTCTGCTTTCCAAGCTGCTTGTTTATCTACCTCTTTCTATCCGTATTTATGTCTCTTTCTTTCTTACAGTTTCTTTCTCTGTCTACTTCCGCTCTTGCCCCATATGGCGGCAACCAATCAGCGACGATACACGTTTGTCCGATCACTCTCTAGAGGATCACTAAAAGCACCTTCAAATCGCTTCAAGCATCTCCAATCCATAGTATATATATCAGTGATATACCGCCACTGCTGTAGGTGTTCCCCTCCACTACGCGTATGCTCCCACTCCGTTGCTGCAGGGTCTTTCCGGCAACACTGGTGACACGGGCCTGCGTCGAGCTCTTACGACATGTGCGGAGCCGTCTTCGTCTAAGTCAGTGGTTCGCAACTTGTGGGCCGCGACCCGTAAGGGGGTCGCGAAGTATTTTCTGAGGGGTCGCCACGGTTATTTTTAGATGACGCTTCTTAGCACTTACTTATTTTACTATGGTTACATTGCCATAGTGTATTAATGATGTAACACTAATTTTTCATGAATAAAAAAGAGAAAAAGCTGGTTACCCAGATGCAAACAGAACCATCGGACTACATAAGATAATTAAATATATTAAATATCTTGAAGTGTATATATATGTGGGGATCAGGAACCCCCATAACATAAGAGGCGGATACGGAATAACGAGGATGGGGAAGTCGGCGGTAGCCGAGTAGGCTAAGGCGGCTGATCAGTGCGCGTAGAATCGAGAGATCGCGGGTTCGAGTCCCGCGTCCGAGGCTTTCTTTTTCCGTTTCCTACATATATATTAAGAAATACCTATTTTTAATGTTTTCATTATCTTATTCAATTCATCTTACCTTATATGTGGCGGGGGCTAGGTTATTTGAATATTATAGAAGAGGGTCTCCACTCAAAAAAGGTTGGGAAACACTGGTCTAAGTGCACATGCCCATCGCGCACGCAAAGGGCGGTGTAGAAGTGCCGTCGAGCTGGCGGGTTGTAAAGCCGCCCGACACTTGCCTTTCTTTATTTCAACTTAATAAAATAAAGCCGCGTTGTTGTGACTTACGTTTAGTAAAATTGCACGTTAATTTGGATAACTAATTTATTAAAATATTACTGTAACTATGGTAAGTGATACAAAAAAAAGTGTTCACTGTTCGATGGTTTGTGCGTAAGTGAGTCGAAAACGCAAAAATGGATGCGCTGGTCAGTCAGGAAGCGGAAGCAAGGAACATGGGTGTGCGACCTTCTAACGCTCGCGATTGGTCAAGTAACCGTGATCGTCCCGCGCGTTTCGCAGAAAGTTTTCCCCAGGAAAGCCAGAACCGCTCGTGACGTCACAGGCTGACTCATCCAAGCATGGGGCTACCAAATTTTCCTGCGCTTCTCGGCGCGTTCGACGGGAGGTATAAACCCTTTGGTCAGTGGATCTCAATCACCTTGTACCTTGCAACGCAACAGACGGAGTATCCAGCGTCCGACAGACAGAGCGTACCGTTTCTCATCCGCTTTCAGCCCCTCTGACTTGCTCTCGCTTGATCTCCTAACGTGTAGGCTAAAACGAGCTTGTAACGAATAAATCATGTAGAAACAGTGTCAACACCGCCTGAAGATATAGAAGGCAATTCGCCAAGGTTTTTTGCTATAAGCATTATCCTCATTACTTCTTTTGTAGTTGCCGTGGCAAGTTCAAGAGACTGAGAATGGGTGACAGGGTACGCGACAGCGACAAGTCATGAATTTCGGTTGAGATAGTGGCGGCATCGTCTTACTGAAAGAAAACGGGAAAGAATAAATGCGAGCCGAATAGCATATCGTTTCGTTAAGGCAGGGTACCACTAGTGCAACGGCGCGCCGCACACGAGGTTTTCGTACACTTGAAAGGGTCCAATTTATAAGGCCGCGCGCACGAAATGGGCCGACACTCTGCCTGGTGCGCACGCGGATGCTTGGCGCGCACGTCAAAGACACTGGAAATATACACTAGCCTCCTTTTCTACATCTTGCTTTCTTTATCTAAATGAAACTAACGCCGGCGGTTAGGTCAGTAGCCGAAACAACACTTCAATACACTAAACTAAACACTAAAAATATGTGGCGTAGAATTAACCCTGACTTCAATCTTGAAACTCGAATCCTTTGTAATAAAATTATAAATTAACGATTATAAAATGCGGTCTACTTACTAATGTGGTGAGAACTGTCAAAAGAACCACTTTTTTGTATTCCGTGTGTAGAACATGTTTGCTTTATATTCTCTCAGTGAACTCGTTACAGAACTTGTTACAATAAACAAAAGATTGATCTTGAAGCACGTACGCTGCTGGACTTCTATTTGGCGTTAAACACGTGACCCTTCACTTTATGGTGCTAGAACTCTCTCATTCCTGTTGTTTGTCTTTTTCCGCAGCATACGGGGATCACTCATACAAGGCGCGTTCAGAAACTGCCCACGCGTCGCTCTCCAATTCACATTTCCAACAAATTGCGACGTTAAAGCCAATTTTGCGACACATTTTTTAACAAATGTCCACTGATCCAAGTGTATAGAATATCCCGCGAAAGCCGCAATACACAATGTTCATACACCCTGTATACGGGAATTTGCTTGAATAATGTTTAACGTAAAAATAAATATAGACCTATCATTGCTATTATAGGTTATTTCTTATTTTCTAACCTTGAATGACTACAGTCTTCGATTTCGTAAAGTTATTGTAGTGGCGCATCAATGATATCACATCAGGATGCCTAAACTTATAAAAAAAATTAACAAATTCAGTGCAAAATAACGCAATAGCAACTAAACATTTGTTATCATATAGGTACCGAGTTGTCTCGAAAAGAACCCGTATCTCGAGTCCGGGCACGAGCTCTTTTCGAGACAGATAGTCTATTCGGGTTGCCTTTAGCGAGAGGGCATGCGATAGCGACAAGCGATAAATTACGGTCGCCACTGCAGCAGCGTCATCTATCGAAATGGGACGGAATCAACTCTCTAGCACCTCTCACTCGCGGCGGCCACTGTAAATGAAGTAGTGACACAGACAAGTTCTTGTCAAGGCAGAAAACACGTTTTTTTTTACATACCACTGTAGTTTGTAGGTTATCTTTTGTTTCCATCCGCTACATCGAGCAATCGGTGACATAATTTTATACGCATTGCCCGACATCGGCCGATATCTAGGAAGTTTACATACCTACTTACTTGGAACGATATTTCTTAGCCAAATGTAGTATGTATTGCGTTTGAGACCAATATACTTTTTAAATATGGATCAATAACGTAATACATTACATATCTCGTATACGCTCACTCTGTGATTGCATTATTTAATTGTATAAACGTGCATTATGTATTATACTCATATTTATACATAGGACCACGTGCACATGTTTCATATAATTATAACATTGCAGATGCCATTAATTTATTTATTTATTCATTATTATTTACGTTACGAGCCAGAGAGGCCGGGGAGAGAACGGTATTTCCCAAGATGTATTGTGCATCAGCTTGTTAGGTAAGGGCGCGGACGAACCTGATGCGAAATCAGGGAGCCGCTAGGATTATCATAAACGAGGACGAAGGGAGCGAGGAAGGAAGGGAGATCAGGGAGCCTTTAGGGATGGAATCAGACGCGGACGAACCTGACTTTAATAATCATGGAGCCGCAGGAGAGTGAAACTTTGTGAATGAACCCGATTGCAAACAAATTCGGCGTAGGTATAGTCGAGGAGCTGCCAGGAGGTTGCAGTATTCACAGATGAACCTGGTCTCAAACCAGGTAGCTACTAGGAGGGTGGTAGATTTACAGACGAACCTGATGCGAAATCAGGGAATCGTGGGAAATGTTAGTTATGCCACGTAATTCTAAATTAAATTTTGATACAACTTGAGCGATAAAGTTGTATCGGTGGATACGTTCAACTATCGTTCATAAGGCTTACAAGATAGAATAATGTTTTTCAATGATTTACTTGATTTTATCAATGAATAACTATTCTGTATATTGGAAAGTCAGTCTTTTGAGTATAAGTGTATAGTGTCGCGATAAAGAATTAAAAGGTTAAATTACCAATTATTGCACGGTGTTGACACACTGGCGATGCGGGGTCTAAGAATAGTTAGCGGAAATTGCCAAATAAAAGTAGAACCGAACTTGCGGATTCTATAGGGTTAACTGTAGATTCCAAAGGGAACCTGAGCCCGATCTCAGTGGCTACAACCAACTGTTAACGAATCTGGTACATCGTGACTTTGCACGTAACTGTACAGTTCTGAACCGGCAAGAGTTGAACTAACAGGGTTTATAGTTCTTAAATGATTGGGGGATTCACTTAAAATCTCCATATAAGGAATTCTTTAGGAGTCCTCACGGCATTCTTCTATATGAGAGAGGGAGGGGGAGAGGGAGAGGGAGAGGGAGAGGGAGAGGGAGAGGGAGAAAACTATTTTCCATACGTAACAATTATCACACATTCAAATAGGTGGTCCATAATAAATTTTATTTGTTTCATACTCTCCAACGCGAGAAGGGCAAAATTTCAGCACTCAATTGTCTCTTCTGCATTTTTATAGATTTAGTTACAAATATTTTTTCAGGGTATAATACAATGTACAGGGGTTTCCCGTTGTAAGGACGCCGCTCGAGGGATAAGGTGGTTCCTTACGAAACGGTATGCTATTTGGCTCGCGTTTCGTCTTTGCTGCCTTCTTGCAATAATACGATGCCGCTACTACTCGCAGGCTTGTACGAGCCAGCATTTTCGAGAGCATGGAGAAAGAGCATCTTCAAGCGCCTTCATGAGCAACAGTACCGTGGTGGGCAGTGTTCGTGAGTCAGGAGTCTCAGGCCCCTTTAAAGCTAGCAACGACCTAACCCCTGATCATTATCAGTCCTGCCTTACAGGACACGCACACTATCGCAGCTAGTGGTTATATAGTGGGGGATACGGTGGGGGAACTGCTCACGGCGCGACGCCGCACAGTGGTCCCAAATCGCCAAAAGCTGGCCAAAATCTTAAAACGTACTTCAATTTAGTCAGAAATCTGTACTTCGGGGTTTTTGGAGTCGCTGGTTACGAATCTGAATTTCAAATTTTTCACCACAAAATGGCGAATCCAATATGGCGGATATGCATATTAAAAAATGGTTGGATCTACACGAAAGTCGCACCAAATAGGTGTTTTACCTTAAATGTACGTAAATCATAACTATTTCAATAGGTATTTACTATCCTGACATCACATTTTTTACATATATTGCTAACTATATATTGTAATTGTTGTTTATTTAATACATATCAAAATTCTACTTATTTTCAAGAGTGGCTTCCGTTTTGTAGAATTGAAATTGATGCACTTTGCACAAAGTTATAAGCTTTAGAAGCGGGCGATACATTCCAACTGCACTTTCACGCTATTTACTCTTCGAAAGGACACTTTTGTACTGAGATATGCACATCAGGTAGATGCGGTTGACTCATATGCTGTGCGTCATTGAATGCCCCAACTATCAATGTACCCAACTGAACGATTCAAAACCTTCAATTTGAAATTTCATTTTTGAGGTTTTGACAAGCTTTTGGCGATATGTGACCACTGTGTGTCGCTCTTGGCTTACCCACCACAGCCCAGTTATACTTTAGAGCAAACCTGGTTCATGGCTTGTCGCTGTGGCGTGCCTCGTGCTCACTCCCAGTCCCTCGCACTCGCCGCAGGCACTGCAGAAGTAGCGAAGATAAATATGTTCTCTTAACGGAACATGTGTCTAAAAGTGAAGGAAATGTTCGTAACAATAAATTGTACGCTATTATAATTCCACCGATGTGATGTGCATACAAAAATAAATGGTGTAAACTATTATTCCATTATGAAGACTTCAGTATTTTTAAAAAATATTCATAGCGAACCGACACCCGAAACGCGTCATTTTTTGCGGATAATTTCCAATTTATTATAAAAAATAAGGGTCTAAGAAGAAATCTAAGTAGGTATACCACACGATACAACAGGCCTTTTTCTTGTGGGAAACATCAAGAAACACTGGAGATCATGTACAGTTTTCAATACAGAAACGAAATAGTTTGGCAAAACATGCAGTGTCGGCAGCAGTGTCCACGGGAAATATGCTGCGTAGTAGGATACTCGCGTCGCAGAGAGGGAGAACGCATGCGCGCGATGACGCGGTGACAGTTAAACCAATCAACGCCAAGATGGGAAACGATGGGAAACGAAACGGGGTGTCCCGTCTTGGCGTTGATTGGTTTAACTGTCACCGCGTCATCGCGCGCATGCGTTCTCCCTCCCTGCGGCGCGAGTATCCTACTACGCAGCATATTTCCCGTGGACACTGGTCGGCAGTGGTAGAAAGCGGGAGAGCTCTCCGCAGTGTGTAACCGATTTCTGGGATCTTCTTCCGTCGCATTCAATAGATATAATAATCTCGCATGCTCAAGGTGCAAATCCATGAGGAGACAAAAATATCGTCTCTCACATGAGACTTTAATCTCACCAGACAATTATTTCATTGTTTTATTATTTTTTAATTTTTTGTCATTTGTTTCATGAAATAATTCTCATTACTGTCCTGAGACAAGTTTCATGATATATTTTGAAAAATCTCGTCTCTCGCGACTATTTCCATTATTTCCATTTTGTTATTTCTGAGATTTTTGTTTCATGATAGAAAAGTCTAATGTAAAATCTCATTGTGGATTCTTACCTTTATACATATATATATATATAGGATCACGGAAAAAAGGAAGCCGCCTCGGACGCGGGACTCGAACCCGCGATCTCTTGATTCGCAGCGCGCTGGCCAGCCGCCTTGGCCCCCTCGGCTACCGCCAACTTCTCGGTCTTTGTTATTCCGTGTCCTCTTATGTTATGAGGGTTCCTAATCCCACATATATATGATAAAAGTTGTCAATACTGTTCAAAAACAATATTCCAACAATATTAAAGTGCGGTTTAATAATTGTAGTGCATATAATTGTAGGGATGCTAGATGATTAAGTAGAATTCACTAAATGGACACTCGGAAACTAGTAAGACTACGGTTATACTGGATCCGTAGTCGTACGACTAGCTTGTCGTCCATATACGGACGTATTCGGACGAACGATTCCAAGCCACTAAAATCAATGGAAGCGGTTATACTGCATAGGGGTGTGCGGGTACAGGATATCATGGGTACCCGAACCTCGGGTCGGGTCGGGCAGCGACCGGGACGGGTCAGCATCCCGGGGATTTGTCGACACATAAATATATTCGTGTACCCGTTATCTTCAGCCGCAATTTGCGACACGGGACCCGATTTGCGATTCAGGATCCGACGCTCGATTCAGACGCTCATATCAGACGTTCATGATATCACAAAGCATGTATGGATAGGTATCAGAAGGTATCGATACCTAAATGATACCTACTCAAAAGATTCTATCCTTTGTAAGTATGTCCATCTTGGCTGGAATTGGTATCGATACTATTCGAATCCAAATCAAGCATAAAAGTATCGATTCCCAAATGATACCTACAACAGTCTCGATCCTTTAAACTTGCCTGAGTTCGGGTCTAACGAAAGCTATAACACTCGGTGATGCATCGCGGGGTGTTGCTTCCGCCACGGGGTGCCGGGCGCCATGTCAGTTTGTTTGACTAGCGTCACGAGAGAATCACCCTGTACGTCTGTTTCGGTGGCTCCAGAAGCCGAGCTGAAGCTGAGCGCGACGCTGTTACGTTGCTAACCATAGGATCGGTGGGGGGAACTGCAGGCGTGTGCGTGCAGGCTCGTACCATGAGTCTATATAGCTCTACACTCACGGATTACCCCAACACAGCACCGTGGCTCCCGGTCAGAGATGCCATGGATCGTCCTGGCGCACAAGATTGTCAGTGGAAGGGGAACCAATCTTGGCGTCGATTGGTTTGACGTCAGGGCGTCATCACGCGCATGCGTGGCGTGTTCTCCTTCCACACGATCCTGGTTGACAGGGATTCCTGGTAGCGATGTCAGGGAAAGTTCACCGGAGTGTCTCCATGATGGAGGGGGAACACGCCACGCATGCGCGTGATCACGCCGTGACATCAAACCAATCGCCGCCAAGGTTTGTGCTCCCTCCACTCCGGAGACACTCCAATGAACTATTCCGTGTCATCGCTGATTCCTGGAAACCCTGCTCATGCATTTTTATCTTGCGCTCCCCGAGATTTACACTCACAACACGCAGTCCAGTCACCCAAATCCCCCACGTGCATTCGGAGACACCATTCAAACCCCACACTTCTGACATATTCTATACTCTACCATAAACATCCCCCCCCCCCGGTCCCAATCGCTTTGTTCCAAACATAATTTATTAACCGAAGAGTCTTCGCACACCCACATAATATTTTCGGGTATGTATTACCATAAATCTTGATTCCGTCGAATGACGTTTTTACTTTTGTCGTCTTAGAACGGGGTTTATACCTTCTCGGTTTCTCCGTGCTTGCAAATTGACGCAAAGCATGCTTAGTGTACAATCAAAATCATGGCAACGAAATGTGCAAGTATAGATTGCGATATAAGTTTTCTGTGGAACTAAAATTGTAGTTGGATTTGTCGCGTGTGTAAGAATTACAAAAGAAGTGTGGCGTTATTGTTGCTCGTAATTCTTCCTGTGCCATGCATGCGACGTGCTACGTTCTTTTGATATGATTTTATGTAATGTATCTTTATTTTCATATTGTTATTTACCAAGTTTTCATTTAATATACATTAACGAAAATGAAAATTAATGAAAATGTCGAAACACTTTATAATTTGTAATTTATAAGATGAGTAATATTTTTTTGTAACGTACAACAATCAGTTTTGTCGTATACTCCTCAAAATGAAAATATATATAAAAACTGAAAGTAAATAATTATATTAATATCGGTAAGAAACTTATTTGCTTATTCATGGAATGCACTTTCGTATATACAATAACAGATTATGACGCGGATAAATTTTATTTCTACATATTACCGAGTAGAGTGTCCCATTTACATTTTTGGAAGGTCACCTTGAAGGTACTTCAGGATCATCCACGTTCTTCGGTATAATACAATGGCGTGAAATGACATTCACGATATCATGATCTTGAAATGATCTTCCAGATAATATTTGGGGAACAGTTCTTCATTATCAGATACACCTGTTTGAATCAATCCTCCCCCTTATTTTCAGTCACTTTTTTATGTCTTCAATAACAACAGAAATATTTTCTTTTTCACTTCAAACGCGTTCATTATATTTACCCATCGCGTTCCTGTTTTTTACCTTTCTTTTTCAGTTAATGATTCACGCGCTACGTTTGTTCAGTCCAGTTCATTGGTCAACGGAAACTCAATTTTCATACTTTGTAGTTTTCGCAAATAAGCAGTGCACAACGTGAGGGAACAAAACACCTTCTATGCGCATAACACAAAGAAACAGTTTAAAGCGCCTAGTGTTGCACGCAGTTTTATATGAATGCAGTGAGAGTGAATGATTTAGTGGAGGCTGTGTTAGTGGACACTCGAAAGTCTAGTGGAAAAGCTTAATGGCTCTCGTGATCGGAAGGAAGGCAGGGGAAAAAAGAAAACGTTCATCGGTGTTGCAACGCGCTACAATTTTTTATCCATTTTACGAGTGCCTCGAGTGTTCGTTCGAGGATGAGACTTGGAATAGAAGAGAGATGAGAGGCCTGAAGCAGGTAAATTCGTGGATATTAAATTATACCCTGATATAAAAATTGTCGGTCTTCACTCGTATTAAAGAATGTCATTGCTGTCAATGGTACCGGATACCTCCAGGAGTATTATAAAGTCTAGACCGGGCCTACCCAGTTCGTGCCTCTACTGAATTCCATCTAAGAGTAGACTCGTTCCGCGCAGGGATATACTGTTGATTGGTAGGGAATAGTGATTGCATCGATACCGATACTATTAATGATACTCAATCAATTCGATCCTAAACTACTGAATGGGCAGTGTCGATGCGTATTGAAATTTTAGCTACTTGGTATCAATTTTCGATACTGATACTTCTTGAATTGATATAAAATCGAAAAGTGCTTACACCGAATCAACACCCATCTGATACCTCATGAAAGTATCGATACCCGTTTGATACCTCATGAAATTATCGACACCCGTTTGATACTTCGTGGAAGTATGGATACCCATTTGATACCTCACGAAAATATCGATACACGTTTCATACTTCTACAAAAGTTTTAAAATTATAGATACTCATTTGATGCTTCACCGAAATATATTGGTAAAAGAATAGACATTTTATCAATTAAGCAAAGTGATGTCAAGGTGATTGCGGTAAGAAGAAATTGTATTGACTCCCCAGTTAATTGTGTCATGCTTACGACTAGATTCCTCGCCTCAATATATTCATTTATTAAATTTGCTGGTCCAACTATAAAGTGATTACGGTTATATTCAATGTAATATATTACCTAAGAATAAACAAATTAAGACTAATGAATTATGGGTTGTTCAATGCTACATCCGCAAAATACGGTTTTATGAACAATATGGAGCAAAACTTTAGTATTACTTGTATCGTTTATAGATGAAAATGAGTATGTACTTTAATTTAATATTATTGCCGTTATTTTAAATAACAGATAAATATAAATATTTCGGGGAAATGTTCGTGACGTGCGTCACTAAGGCATTCCCCCTCCCGAGCAACGACTCGCAAAGCAAGCCCGCGTCACGCGAGAGCGTATCCCCACCGCGCTCGACGGCCCGCGAGTCTAACTCGCGCCGCGACCGATAGGCGGCCGCGGATGTGATAACGTTCTCGCGGCAGCTTTTCGCGCCGCGGAGCATAAGACCGGGGCCGCAAGCGACGGGGGACAGATTGCTCCATGGCTTAGCCTTCGATGCGGAGTCGTTACGTGACAAGCTCTTTTTGGTTGTTATCCTCCTCCAAGGGAATTCTAGCGTGCCCGAGTGCCTTACCCGCCTGACCGCTAGTAGCCCGTTCCTTGGTCGGTACATCAGCCGAATCTCGATTCGCGCTGGACCATCCGGCCGTGGTGGCCAACCAGCGGTCACTGATAGCTGGTCCACCGCTCGAAAGGCCTTCCATGTAGAATGCGCGGGGCCGAGGTTCTCACTCGCCCGGCAGTAGACTCCGACCTTTGCCCCAATAACCGAGGCGTTAACCGAGGCCGTCGACCAACCGGTGCGACCGACCCGAGCCAACGCTCGCCGCCGATTCTACCGAGCCACCGTGGTTTAGAACGCATAGTTTATAAGATCCGCCTAGTTTAGAGCACCGCTAGTCTAACTATCTAACTTTAAGAAATTAGCATTTAAGCCGCCTAGCTTGTAAGAAATAGAGAATAAGCCACCGCGTCGCGCGATACCGCGGGTTTGGACAACCGCGAGACGAACAATAAACTCCAGATCATTAACAAAAGGAACGAATATATTCATTTGGCGAACCCTCGACACACTCGACTGAGCCGGCTAAGGACCGCTCCTCTGGTCTCCCGGCGTCCCACGAAAGCGGGTCACATGTTAAAACGAGTATCAAAAAGTTTGAAAGATATGAATGTTGGGAAAACTGGTAGAGTAAGCAGTAACTCGACAGAGCAAATACAATAGTATCTCTTTATTTGATACTGTGAAGTTAATAGTACTAAATGATGAATACAAGAAATATAAGATACTGTTCGTGTAAAGGATCGCGTGTATAGTGAATCCATCCTTACAAAAACCTTGTCCGCGCAGGGATGATTCTGAGGAGGCGCTGATTGGTCCGGCTCCTCACTTAACCGCCTACGTTTTTCTCCGTCTTACGACCTGTTACCTCTCTGTCAACCGTTCCGGAACCTGCAGTATTTACATTGACATCGGTCACGTCCCGCCCTTGGACGGGCAGGGAAACCGGCAGGTAAAGCGCTACGAGCAATCGCCTGCGTCGGGCCCGTAGACAGTAGTGGGGGCTGCGCAGATCGGTCGCAAAACGGTATGGGCGTTAGGGTTTTTCTTAGGATGGATTCAGTATAGCATCTACTGACTGGGACAACCACGGTCCTCGGTGGTTGACAGACCCCCAAAGTGGCCGAGCGGTGGCCATAAATGTGACACCGACAGTGTCCAGACCTCAGTCCTCTGTTTACAGCTCGTATCGCTGTTTATCCGTATACGCCAACACCCCTCCTCAACGATACGAGATGGAAAAAACTGAAAAAACCTTATTCAATTAGTCCACATCTTTCAGGCATGGCTTTAAGCTTGACCTGTTTAAGCGGTTTCGTCATCATATCCGCCAACATGTCTTCCGTAGGGCAATATTCAAACTTCGTGACACCTTTTTCATATAAAATATTCACATATTGATACTTAGTATCTATATGGTGCGGTTTCTTACTGAACTTCGTATTTTGTAACATTTTAAGACAGCTCTGATTATCCTCGTACATAACCATTGGTTCCTTTAGTTTATGCTCTATATCTACCAGCAATCGTTGTATCCAATACCCTTCTTGGCATGCTTCGGCTAATGCCACATACTCAGCTTCCGTTGACGAAAGCGCAACGAATATCTGCTTCCTGCATCCCTAGCTGATGGATCCTCCAAATAATTGAAATATATATCCACTGTTGGATTTCCTATCGGGTCTGTTCTCGGCCTAACTTGCATCCGCAAACCTGATCAGCTGATTCATGCTTCCATGACCGCCTAGTCGTAGCCGCTTACCTTTTGTACCCTTCAGGTAGCGCAAGACCCTTTTGCCTCCGTCCAGTCGGTACTCACCGGCTGCTTCTTGAATTGGCTCAGAATGGTTACACTTGCTGCAATATCCGGTCGTGTGTTGACGGCTATATACAATAGAACTCCGATGAGTTTCTGATACCTCTTGCTATCTGGCAGCACAGGTTGCTCATTGTCAGCCCTTACTTTACAATATCCCGGATCGAGAGGAAACTTCGATGTTTTGGCATCCTGCATTCCTACGCCTTTCAGGATCTTATCGATGTAACTCTCTTGATTAAGATAAAAATCATCTCCCTTCTTTTCTATCTGAATCCCCAGATAGTGCTTTAAATCTCCTAAATCCGACAGTTGGAAATGTTTGTGCAGTTTGTCTGCAATTCACTGGATTATTTCTTCCTTTCTTCCGGCGATAAGCAAATCGTCAAAATAGACCACAATATACATCTTTATGTATTACGACCTTCCGCCAAAGTCATTCTACAAACCCTTTTCAATAGAAAAACTTTACTGGATAGCGTTGCCTTCTGGTGATAATTCTTGAGTGACTCCCAAGCTTCCTTCGCATGAACCGCCTTCCGGATGTGCACCAACTGGTTGTCTTCAATTAGAAGTCCGATTGTTGCACGAGCTAGATCGTCGTTTTTCAGTCACGAGATTCATCTATCCCGACTTCCTATAGTTTATTTTGAAATGCGAGTGATATGAGATGGGCGTCCATGATCATGGACGTGCAAAAACTTACAAGGAGAGGTTTTTAGGTGTTCGCCTCCAAATGCTTTGGTTTTAGGTATGTTTTAGAGGACTGAATAATAACAAATGCGTGTTTTTTTATTTTGGCTCATTTGCATATTTCGGGGGCAAACCACCCCTGGTAAAAGATTCAAACATCAAATTGATGAGTCCCTAAATCCACTAGAATTTAGCATTATATATAATCCTCTAATTCAGAAGGTCACAAAGAGTCGCTCGGACCCCTTTGCGATTCTGGGCTCAGGGCCAGAGCCGAACGTGGAGCTGAGCAACGTAACAGCTTTTTATTTAAATCAGTTTGTTTAATTTTTTCAGTGTTTCGTCAGAAAGTAATTCACAATTACCCCTTCTGAATGTATGTACTCTCACTGCGTCCTTCAAAGTCCCATTACTCTCATCAATATACAGGGTGTCCGCGGGAAGACTGGACAGCTGAATATCTCCTAAAGTATTGGAGATAAAAAATTTAAAAAAATATGTAAATTACTGGTACGATGGGGCTGCTAGATTCGCCGGGACGGATTTTTTTTTCGATTATTATTTTAAAAGATACGATGGTCAAGTTCGGTTCTTCAAATGGCACTAACTTTTCTGAAGTCCTGAGTTGATAGTGCGTTCCAAGACGAATTCAATAAGCTTTAATGTATACACTTGATTTTCACTGGTTTTTGAGATATTGCGCTTGCAAATTTGCTGATTTTCACTTGAAAAAAACCTCTGGAATAGCAAGGACCGGGGTCGGTCTTGCTGGCCCCACGGGTGGCAGTGCCTGCTGAAATAGATACCTACCTGCCAAAGGTCTACGCAGACCCAAGGCTGGACAATTCTTTTCCGTCAGAAATGCTACTTAGGTAGGTACATCTGCGGTATCGAGAAGCGCACCGTTACTTTTATTTTGCACTTGCTTCTACGCTCGGATGGCCGGTTATTTTGGAAGGGATGCAAGTTCGATTGGTTAGGTTAGGAGGTGTGAAAGTTGCTAGACTAAATTTCAACCATAGGGAGCAGATTGTATTAGAACCAATCGGATTTGCATCCCTCACAAACGGCTGCTCTCTTGAAGAGGCCCTCTTCACGGCAATGTCCCCTCCCCAATGCCCACCTTCTCTCGCGCGGAATACGCCAACGCATGCTTTAGGTTTTGATATTGAAGCTCGTGTTTATACTCGAGAGGACCACGCGTCGACAGCGGGCTACCCCTTTTCTTCCTGTGTCTCCCCACGAGGAGTATTGCCGATGGATTGTAGGAGCGTAGATGTCTGGATGCCAGTTATTGAATTCAGGAGACGATAGAAACACTTTATTACAAAACACACATGTACTATAATTATAGTAAATCGTATTCCTCTCGAGCAGGAGTACTGATAATGATCGAACTTGCGCCCCACTTCGCACAGACCGATTACGCGGAGGGTAGTCGGGTGTCACACACTGCACAATTGATACAGGGTAACAATTCTGGAGCAACGCCCGTCAAGGAGATGCGGCCTGGTACCCCGTTACGAGGATAGCCCTTCGCAGTGCCTCGCCCGATTTTTATGGCTTTTTCCAGAAAAAGGTACGAATCCTGGGCCGAACGTAACGAATTTGGGGTCGAGCCCCCGCAGTCGCGGGTGAAATATCCATTACAGCGTATTAAGAAATTCTTTTCTTCATCGTGTCGAAAGGGAAGTGACGCCGATGGATTCCTTATGTTTTTCTGATGAAAACCATATAAAATATCACGCAAATTGGACTACTTTGACACAAGCTATTTGTATTCCCTATGCAAAAGTTGTCCGATTTACACCACATTTGGCATGATCTTCATCGGAAACCTCCAAGGAATCCATCGGCGACACTTCCATATCCATACGATAAAGAATAAAGAATTATTATATTTCTTAAACAGATAATTCTGGAGCTACGCCCGTCACCCCGTGGCGAGGAACACACCCCGCAGTGCCCATCGAATTTTATGGCTTTTTCCAGAAAAAGGTACGAATCCTGGGCCGAACGTAACGAATTGAAGGGTTTCGACCCTCGAAGGGTTTGGAATATCATTAAGAAATGAAAAATGTACAGGATTTCAAATGTTTGCTTCTTTTCTTCATCGTATCGAGAAGGAAGTGACGCCAATGGATTCCTTATGCTTTTCCGATGAAACTGACACCAAGAACTACGTAATTCGGAAAATAAGGATGAAAATGAACAATTCATTTCCATAACCTCAAGCTAATTTCGTTAATAATAGGCCGATTTACGTGAAATTTGGTATGATTTTCATCGGAAAAACACAAGGAATCCAGTGGTGCCACTATCATATCGATACGATAAAGAATAAAGAATTATTTTATTTCCTAAACAGATACAGGGTAATTCTGGAGGTACACCCGTCACCCCGTGGCGAGGACAACACCCCGCAGTGCCCATCGAATTTTATGGCTTTTTCCGGAAAAAGGTACGAATCCTGGGCCCAACGTAACGAATTGGGGTCGAGTCTCCGCAGTCGAGGGTGAAATATCCATTTCAGAGTATTAAGAAATTCTTTTCTTCATCGTGTCGAAAGGGAAGTGGCGCCAATGGATTCCTTATGTTTTTCTGATGAAAAATCATACCAAATATCACGCTAATCGGATTACTTTGACACAAGCTATTTGTATTCCCTATGTAAAAGTTGCCCGATTTACATGACATTTGTAATGATTTTCATCAGAAAACCCCAAGGAATCCATCGGCGACACTTCCATATCGATACGATAAAGAATAAAGAATTATATTATTTCCTAAACAGATACAGGGTAATTCTGGAGGTACGCCCGTCACCCCGTGGCGTGGACAACACCTCGCAGTGCCCATCGAATTTTATGGCTTTTTCCGGAAAAAAGGTAGGAATCCTGGGCTGAACGTAGCGAATTCAAGGGTTTCGACCCTCGAAGGGTTTGGAATATCATTAAGAAGTGAAAAATGTACAGGATTTCCAATGTTTGCTTCTTTCCTTCATCGTATCGAGAAGGAAGTGATGCCAATGGATTCCTTATGCTTTTCCGATAAAACTGACACCAAGAACGACGTAATTCGGAAAATAATGAAGGAAATTTCGTTAACAATAGTCTGATTTACGTGAAATTTGGTATGATCTTCATCGGAAAAACATAAGGAATCCAGTGGTGCCACTTTCATATCTGTGCAATAATGAATGAAGAATTTCTTACTACGCTGAAATGAATATTTCACATTTTCACCCTCGACTGCGGGGGCTGGACCCCAATTCGTTACGTTGGGCCCAGGATTCGTACCTTTTTCCGGAAAAAGCCATAAAATTCGATGGGCACTGCGGGGTGTTGTCCACGCCACGGGGTGACGGGCGTACCTCCAGAATTACCCTGTATCTGTTTAGGAAATAATATAATTCTTTATTCTTTATCGTATCGATATGGAAGTGTCGCCGATGGATTCCTTGGGGTTTTCTGATGAAAATCATTACAAATGTCGTGTAAATCGGGCAACTTTTACATAGGGAATACAAATAGCTTGTGTCAAAGTAATCCGATTAGCATGATATTTGGTATGATTTTCATCAGAAAAACATAAGGAATCCATTGGCGCCACTTCCCTTTCGACACGATGAAGAAAAGAATTTCTTAATACTCTGAAATGGATATTTCACCCTCGACTGCGGAGACTCGACCCCAATTCGTTACGTTGGGCCCAGGATTCGTACCTTTTTCCGGAAAAAGCCATAAAATTCGATGGGCACTGCGGGGTGTTGTCCTCGCCACGGGGTGACGGGCGTACCTCCAGAATTATCCTGTATCTGTTTAGGAAATAAAATAATTCTTTATTCTTTATCGTATCAATATGATAGTGGCACCACTGGATTCCTTATGTTTTTCCGATGAAAATCATACCAAATTTCACGTAAATCAGACTATTATTAACGAAATTAGCTTGAGGTTATGGAAATGAATTGTTCATTTCTTTCATTATTTTCCGAATTACGTCGTTCTTGGTGTCAGTTTCATCGGAAAAGCATAAGGAATCCATTGGCGTCACTTCCTTCACGATACGATGAAAAAAAGAAGCAAACATTTGAAATCCTGTACATTTTTCATTTCTTAATGATATTCCAAACCCTTCGAGGGTCGAAACCCTTCAATTCGTTACGTTCGGCCCAGGATTCGTACCTTTTTCTGGAAAAAGCCATAAAAATCGGGCGAGGCACTGCGAAGGGCTATCCTCGTAACGGGGTACCAGGCCGCATCTCCTTGACGGGCGTTGCTCCAGAATTGTTACCCTGTATCAATTGTGCAGTGTGTGACACCCGACTACCCTCCGCGTAATCGGTCTGTGCGAAGTGGGGCGCAAGTTCGATCATTATCAGTACTCCTGCTCGAGAGGAATACGATTTACTATAATTATAGTACATGTGTGTTTTGTAATAAAGTGTTTCTATCGTCTCCTGAATTCAATAACTGGCATCCAGACATCTACGCTCCTACAATCCATCGGCAATACTCCTCGTGGGGAGACACAGGAAGAAAAGGGGTAGCCCGCTGTCGACGCGTGGTCCTCTCGAGTATAAACACGAGCTTCAATATCAAAACCTAAAGCATGCGTTGGCGTATTCCGCGCGAGAGAAGGTGGGCATTGGGGAGGGGACATTGCCGTGAAGAGGGCCTCTTCAAGAGAGCAGCCGTTTGTGAGGGATGCAAATCCGATTGGTTCTAATACAATCTGCTCCCTATGGTTGAAATTTAGTCTAGCAACTTTCACACCTCCTAACCTAACCAATCGAACTTGCATCCCTTCCAAAATAACCGGCCATCCGAGCGTAGAAGCAAGTGCAAAATAAAAGTAACGGTGCGCTTCTCGATACCGCAGATGTACCTACCTAAGTAGCATTTCTGACGGAAAAGAATTGTCCAGCCTTGGGTCTGCGTAGACCTTTGGCAGGTAGGTATCTATTTCAGCAGGCACTGCCACCCGTGGGGCCAGCAAGACCGACCCCGGTCCTTGCTATTCCAGAGGTTTTTTTCAAGTGAAAATCAGCAAATTTGCAAGCGCAATATCTCAAAAACCAGTGAAAATCAAGTGTATACATTAAAGCTTATTGAATTCGTCTTGGAACGCACTATCAACTCAGGACTTCAGAAAAGTTAGTGCCATTTGAAGAACCGAACTTGACCATCGTATCTTTTAAAATAATAATCGAAAAAAAAATCCGTCCCGGCGAATCTAGCAGCCCCATCGTACCAGTAATTTACATATTTTTTTAAATTTTTTATCTCCAATACTTTAGGAGATATTCAGCTGTCCAGTCTTCCCGCGGACACCCTGTATGTGTACATAATTTTCAAACGAACAAAATGAAAAATGAAACGAACTGATTTAAATAAAAATTTATACAAAGTGAAAAACAGGGTACAGTGGAAAAAATAATTCAATTTTTTAACAATTCAGGTAAAAAAAAGCTTTATACTATTTACTAATTTTCTTGATACTTATAAACTAAATAATATACGGAATTTTGAATGTACATCCATTTCGACTATCTCTCGTAGACATATAATGAGGTTGTAGGGTAAACGATACAGTTATTGACCCGGGTATAGAAGTTGACCACTTCAAATTGCTGCCGTCAGAGTCTAATCAACCTGGGCGTGTCCGCATCAATGATGAACTTTGATCAGAAAAGACAGTCTTACCTTTCGTTTCAACCAGCAATCGGTATGCGTGGACCAATATGAGACGAAGCTATCGAGAAGGATTGATTAAATGTTTTGACCAATAAAACTCTTGAATTTTTTCGGACATAACGCACACTTATTCTGATGTATGTATTTCTACGCTAAGAACTCGGTTTGGCCTACACGTCGGGAGCTTGGCGCTATCCCCACCATTTCTGGTTCACTGTTGTTCTGCGAAGGCGAGAGCGAGATGGAACGAGAGCGAGTCAGAGGGACTGAAAGCAAGCGAGGAACGGTACGAGACAGATGACGCATTGATACATATTTGTCTCGCTTCGTTTTTCGTGCGCCTGATACTCCGTCCTTTGCGTGCGCGACGGGCATGAGCGATTAGACACGCTTTCATTCCATCTCGCTCTCGCCTTCGGCAAGAAAGAAGCGAGAAAGCGGTGGGGATGCTTCGCTGCGTATTTACGTACCTCACGGACATCCCCACCGCACGACGACCAGGCGTAGCCCGAGAGAGAGTGAGAACATTGAGAGAAGGAGCACCGAGGCAGGCAAGCGTTGTGGTGGGAGAATAGGGGAGACCGGGGATAGTTTGGACAATTTTTTATTAATAGTCTTTAGCGGGCCTGTAAGATGCCTTACGGCTATAAATTGTACACCATTCGATAGCTCAGAATGTGTGCTATTCATTTGAACCTGAGAAACGGGCCTTACATTCCCTAGTATTACCTTGAGATGAAAAAAGTTCAGAGTTGCATATTGTCCAAAGTATCCCCATTGGTGGGGTTACATTGGACATAGCACGGGGATAGTTTGGACAGATGGAAAGGAATGATAATGAATAATCCAATGAATATAATATTGATTTAAAATGACAAATAGCCTGTTGGGCCATTAAGGAGCCCGACCTCCATGGTGTTTTCCAGAGCCGCCCGAAAGGGGAACTCGAAGCCAATGATACCGCGGGTGTACGTCGGATAAGAAAAACTGTAAGAGTGTATGTAGTAGTGTGCGGTGCAAGCTCGTATTCATAGGCCGAAATAAGTGGCCTTTTGGACCAGTGGCAGCACTGGGGCCCCTAAGAATCCCAGTCATTCAAGCCTCGCCTATTCAAGTGTTATCTGTCCAATGTAACCCCTCATATCATATCAAAACAAAATTATTCGTGCCTTTCCTCAAAAAAGATACTTTGATTTTTGCATAGCATTACTTTATTCTAAACACATTCAGCAATGCCTCAAAAAAGTTACAATAAAATTTTTCCATAATGAAGTATCCGAATCACAACAAAAAGTAGATGAAAATATTATACAGTAACATACAAGAATTGAAAAGTGTGACATACCTTGTCATTCGTGAATGCAACACGCCATATTGAATATCAGTTGATTTGGTGTACATATAGGCACAAACTACAAAAAAATTTGCAATCATCATGACACTATGGAGGCAATTTTCTAACTGTCCAATGTATCCCCGTGTCCAAACTATCCCCGGTCTCCCCTACCCCTCACGAAACTCACCGGCCAATATATCTGAACACGACTTTAGGTGGTCAACTACTGTATCGTTTACCCTATATCCGAATAGCACCGAAGAGGAACGGATTTACCACTACTCGCCCACTTACCGCGAATCTCTCTCCCCCCCCCCCCCCCGAATTGCTACTGTGCCCCTCTGTTTTATTACAAGTTTTCACAAATAGTCTTTCAGTTCCTTAGGCTACGGTTATACTGCATATGTAGTCGTGCGACTAGCTCGTAGGGGTTTGCAGGTACACAATATTACAGGTCCCCGAGCCTCGGGACGGTTCGGATCCTCAAAGTTTGTCGACACATGAATATATTCGGGTACCCGTTATTCCGGGATCCGACGCTCGATACAGAACATGATTTTTCCGTGTGGTCTTGTACTTGAACTTTTAAGTTGTGCTTTTGCCCATTATGATTTTGCAGTGTGATCAAATGTAAGAATTTTTTAGCAAGGAAAATATTACACAATACTATAACGTGTGAAATAATACCTATTTCCTTCTTTTAACCACAAGTGAAGGATACTATTCCACATTTCAACATCGCAATGTTGGTGCATAGCTTAAGAATCAATAAGCAAGAAAACCATTATTATTATAGAATGTATATTTGCCTTGCTTAAGGGGTTAGACTACAGTGACGGACCGAGAATATAGATGATTTTCAGAAGTCCATAAAAATATAAGTAATCAGTGGATTAATATGAAGTTTTGATTTATATTAAATGCTCATATGGACTATACAAATCGACCATAACATTTAAAAAATAATGGTTTCCATGGCCGCGGGAGTCCATTGTTTGAAGTACTTCTTTTGTTGCATGCCCACTCGGTGTGCGTGATTACGCAAAAACGAGTTCCCTGAAACAAAAATCCAAGAAATGTGATAAACTATAATACATTGTTTAAGCATTGACGATCGCACATTTTAAAATTTGTGAAAAGCAACAAAACGGCGGACATTTGAATTTTGAAGGTTGAATTTCGAAGAAAAATTTGTTAGTTTCTTGTTTATATTTGTGGAAATAAATAAAAAATTGCAAATTTTTTATCGTCAATGCCGAATAAATAGTATAGTGAAGATATGTGCAAAAGTGCAAAGTGATTGAGTGAGTAGATCTCGCGCAATCGTGCACACCGTTTTGCAAAACATGGTTTTGAGAAAAAAGCGTTCAAAGGATAAGAACCTAATTTTTTTATGGTATCGTGAACTTACATCTAATCAGCCAATCCTGCTTCATACATCGAGCCTTCTGCTTCACGTACTGCTTCTTCTCTGGCTGATTTTTCAAGAGCACAATAACTCGAAGCGTTTACCGTTTCTCATATCTGAGCATGAAAAACAAAATGCTACGTCGTGTCAAAGCGCGTCGAAGCACGTCGAAGCACGCCAGTATGCGATTTCGATTTCGTTTCCGTACCCCAAGAAATAATGTCGTTCTCACGATGAGACCTTTTGCATTATACTTTTAAGGCTTCAAATTATTGTTTAAGCAAAAAAAATGTTGTATTTTTGAAATTTTTACTGGGGTCTAACCCCTTAACAATTTTTACATCTAATCACACTGCAAAATCATAATTATGTTCCGAATCAAGCGTCAGATCCCGAATCGCAAATCAGTTCCTGAGCCGTAAATCGCGGCTCGAGATAATGGGTACCCGAATATATTTATGTGCCGACAAATCCCCGGGATCCCGACCCGTCCCGATCACTACCCGACCCGACCCGAGGCTCGGGTACCCGTAATATCGAGTACCCACACACACCTATGCAGTATAACCGCTTCCATTAGTTTCAGTGGCGTTGATTCTGGCTTTCTCAGTCGTCCACATGTACCTATTTACCTCGCAAGTACACGTAGGGTGATATATTTCACTAATAACTGTTGCCAAAATATTATGTGTGTTTTCTGCGTGTTAGAAGCGACAAAGAAATTTTATTTACCTCGACTTAGCCTTATTTAGAAGCATCGAACCGCGATATCTCTCGTGTTCGACGAGGCGAAGAGGGGCCGAAGGGAGAGTGGAGGGCATTCGTGGTGTAAACTTTGCTAATTTCTTGAAACTCTAGAATCTAGAACTTCCTTCGGTTACTCGATACTCTTAATTCACTTCTGCGAGTTTAAACATTCTCTCACATTTAGCCACAGTACGACGCAGGAATTCAATAAACAAGTTACACGTTGCTCTCCTTTGATTTCGAAGTTCCTTTCAATCGCGCAGATTAATTAAGACGGATCGCGGAAAACTAATTAAGGGCTGACGTTTAATCGGTCCGCCGCCATAGGCACGGCTTTATACGGAAAACTTTCTGTACGAAAGCGTTTGCATATTTTGCAGCTGCGCCACACTGATGTCCCACTTTTCGAGTGTTTAAGTAGTTAGTAGATCATTCAGTGCGCAACGGATACCAGAAAAAGACAATGTAATTTAAATAGTGCGTTGACGGTATCCCTGAATATCAATGCGCCAAAAATGTATTTTTCAACATTCATTAAAAGCAGACAGTACCAAAGAACGCAGTCGACGGTTAACTTTTAAAGCAACTGTTGATGTACCATGTGAGAGTGTGATTTGCGAAATTGCTAGTTTCCTTCATCAGTAAACTCGCAATCACGAGCTTTAAGTCTATATTTGCAAGTGTAGCTATCTGATTTTCATGATAAAAAACAATGTTGTGTGATTCATTTTGACGATAGTTTCCCAAAATTGTTTAGCAGTCGTAAAGTGTTCTTTCTGCATTTTCTTTAGTCCGCCATTACTATTCCAAAATCCACCAAGTTCAGGTATGTAGTTCAGATCTGAACCAACATAAAACGTTGTACTACTCTAGATCGTAGTTGAATAAACATAAATTCAAATCGGTCGTTTGATTTCTTTTTGTGTCCATTATAGTAGTAACACGAAATTCCTAGACCTGACACCAAAAATCGCTTCCAACTGTGTTTACTCAGTATAAGGAAAGGGTGAAGAAGGAAAACGCAAGACAGAAGGGGAGTATAGAATCGGGAAGCACGAGATTAAAAAGGAAGGAACATAAACGGGAAGAAGTGAGGTACGGAAGCGGATAACAAGAATAACGCGAGAGAGGTTAGGATACGAAAGAAAGAAGGAGTGGGAAGGAGCGTGGTGTAGTTAGGAAGTGGCCAACAGATGGCAGTAAAAATATAGTAGGCAGCTTAGGCGTTGAGGCGCTTAGTAGTAGGCAGAAAGCAAAAGAAGAAGGAACGACCCTCCAAAAATGTCTGACAAGTGGGGCAGAGGAAGAGGTGGAAAGAAACATGGAAAAAATACTGTGAGAACTAGAGGAGATGAGAAAACAAATGGATAAGAAGCATGTACAGATAAAGGAAAACATAACAGAACAAATTGGACAATTAAGAAGAAAAATACTGGAGGAGGGAAAAGCAAGAGAGAAAGAAAAACAGAGATAAAGGGAGATTTGACAGGAAGAGAAAAGGAATTCTAGAATTGAAGATAACAAACGAGAAGAAGGAGAAAGAAAGCCGAAGGAACAATATAGTTATAAAAGAAGTCGATTGGAAACCGGAGGTATCTAAATTGGAAGTGAATGAATTTTTAAAAGAAAGTCTGAAGCTGGAGGTGGAATTACAAAGTATACGTATGTTGAATATAAATGGAAGAAGTAAATCGACGATTTTACGAGGAAAGAACGAGAAATACAAAGTTATTTGAGAACCATGGCAAAGGAGCAAAAAGAGAAGGGATTGGACGCTTGGTTTGGAACAATTGGAATTGACACCAAATGGTACAAATGGAATGAAAGAATAAAGAAACTAGAAGAGGACAGTAGAAGAGGAGGAGTAGAAGTTAAAATAGGCAGGGGAGTAGCATGAGAAGGACTCGGCTGGGATGGGGGACGAAGGGGGAGGTGACTAAAAATATGTTTCTGGAATATAGCGGGAACAACTAACAAATGCGCAGATACCTGGAACTATCTGAATAACTTCTACGTTGGGCCTGCGTTTGCCCCATGTGCCACTAATCTATTGGCGATTTCGTACTGGGCATTAGGAAAGGGACCCATAGGGCAAACGCAGGCCCAACACGGCCCTGAAATGAAGGTCATGAGGCCCATTTGCCGCCCCAGCCTGCTAGAGTATCGCTTACATCCCTCGGTTTTCCCTTAGGTGCCTACCCGAGGTCCCTCGGGCCGGATGGGATTTTACTACTGGTTTCTTTTGTTCAATACCGTAAAATCTCGAACTATGAGGCCATTTTTCGAGGTGATCCCATCTGATTTCGAAGTTAAAAATGGTATCAATCGTTTCGTCTTGGCGAGATCTTTCCAACGGTGTGTAGCATACGCTGTTGGCTAGTAGGTCACTAATCCCCTCTGCCGCTTAACATTGTCCTTTTGTAATGATAAAAGCCTATATATTGTACTCTTTTACTGAATGCCACACGAATTCCTGCCTTCTTAGTTCGGAGGAAAACCGCTCTTTCCCCGAAACCTGCGACCTCCACTTGCCTTGTGGCACTCGGACGTTACAATAGCAAATACTTTCTCTGCAAACTCTAGCGATCACAACGGTCAATGATATATAAACTAATCGTGAGTTATTATATTTTAACCACCAATTTGATGGTCATTCGTCGACCGCATATGTAGAGGGTGTGATAAAATTAATGGTCCAAACTTTGGGTACAACTAATACTTGTTAAAATAAGTCTAAACGTGTTAATAAACACGAGTATAGAATTCAATAGTTTCCGAGTCATGCGGACAAATTCTGTTTCATCATAGCAGATGTTCAAAATGTCTTCCGCTCAATTCAATGCTGGTCACGACAAGTTTCGTTATTAAGGAAAAACCCACTGATTTACGAATACACATATCGGTTATATTTCTACAAAGAACTGGTAAATTCTTAAAATCTTTACTAATCGACGCCATCAAGAGATAAGAATACCTGACATAGTAGTTAACCGTTAAGAGAACGTCCCATTGGTGCAACTTCGCGCCGCGCACGACTTTTTCGAGCCACTTGAAAAGGTCGATTTTATGACGCCGCACGCACGAAATGGACCGACGCTCGTGTAGGTGCGACAGCGAATGCTTGCGCGCACGCCGAAAACAGTGGATAGACTAGCATTCTTCTACACAACTTGCTTTGTGTTTATCTGGCGCCGACTGTTCTATTCAGTAGCTGAAACAGGGGTTTCACACTTCGCCGTCGCCGAACCCTATTTCACTGTGCTAGCGACACAAATCACTTTTTACTTAATATGCCAGACATGAGGAAGATGCCACCAATATAGCAATTAAAAAGTATTATCCACTGAACAAATTATACATAGATTGCAATTATTTAATAGCTAATTCGATGTTCCCAACGAAAGAATTTTATAGCGAATTCGGCACTCCGCACTGGTGCGCATTGAGTGCGAACTTTTTCGGTGACAAGATCACTAGCGCATTCGGCAGGCACGCACTAACTCTGTGCTGTTCTGGTGGTGCCCTTGTTGCATGATCTCGTGGGGCTTTTTATTGGAACGCGAGTTTTTCTAACTTTTCTCTTTATTAACGCATTTTTTCTGGTTAAAAATGTTAATTTTTCATATTGTTTAATTGAAATAAAAGTACACCTTTTTGTCCCAAATACGGTGCCCTTTTTTAATAGCGTTCCCTACAATCCCTAGCGTTCCGGCTCTCTCTGAAAAAGGAAAATAAGGTTAGGTTTAGCGGGTACTGAGGGAGCTCTGAGAAGGCACACAAGCGTTACAACCCTGTCCCTTTTAGTGGCTTCACTTTAAAAAGTACGAAAACGTTTCAAAAGTGCTCATTTTGCTACTTTTTCATAAAATTAGAAGCTTTTATGATACAATTAACGATAATTATCAATTTATTCACTTCTGTAAAGTACTTACATATTAATTAATTAAAAAATTCTTTGGATAGCTAAAAAGTAAATTCTGTGTGTCGCCATTGTTACTACTCGTTTCCAATATGTGACCGTCTGCGGCGGCGAGACGGTTTCCGGTGGGACGGAGAAGGAGTGAGATGCCGACTCAGTCGGTAAGGCCGGGTTCGACGAATTATCAAGAACGGAGTAAACAAATAACAAATGTTTATTGGTGTCTGATGTTACAAGTTTTGTCGTGGTCCGGTCGCGGTGCCGACTACGAGTCTGGCGCGTTCGATTCGCGGCGGCGGCGCTGGCGACGAGCTGGTGGATTGAAGATGCGCAGTTTACGTTCTACCCTGGACGGCCTAAAAGGCGCGTCCGTGCGGGAGTCGTATAACGGAGTTCCAATGTGCAATAGGGCTCTGGCCTATAGGGCGCGGAGACACCTCACTGGTGGAGGAAGGGCGCAAGATTTACTCTCAGCCTATTTCGGAAAGAGGCTGGTAATTGGCACAGCGTGGCGATGGCCGACGCGTGCAAACCTTAGGGAGTTAAAAAGAGCGTCTCGGGTGTACGGTCCGGCAGCGTTACCCACTATCCATACGGTACGAGAGCTGTCAGCCTTGCTCGCCGCGGCCTTTATATTGAAAGGCCGTACATCTTCGCTCGCGAGTCGTGTCGCGGTTTCGCGGCCGCGGCGCGAACTCGGCTTATCGGTTCGGCGCCGTACGCTCGCGCCGCGCGTAACGTGACTTCGACACAAATAATAGTGTATCTAGTGGGAGTTTAAAATTAGTATGCGACACTAGCGGTCGGTACGCGAAGTAATGGCCGACGCAGGTATACAATTTATTGCGGTCTACCAATTTTCACAGTATCAACGAACTGTGTGCAGAAAAAAATGTTGCGTACCAAATTGTAACGCTACAACGAACAATGAACTCAATTTAAGTTTTCGTAAAAGTGCCAAAAAGTGGAGCAAGTAAACTTGTCCACATTCTATATTTGTACATATTCCAATATTGTGTCTAAATGTATTGTCAACATTTTTACTGTAAAAATAACTTTTAAATAAACTTTTATACTACTGGTTCCATATAAACACATAGTAAAATATATACCTGCGTCGTCCATATTTGTTACGCCACACTAGCGCCACCATTCCTGTGGTGGGAGTTTTCTTTGCCAATCCAACAGGCCAGACATGCACAGTTGGGAACTAAAGAACTCCTTGCGTTCTGGGACTCTGTTTCAAATCGAGCCTGGAACTGTTACGTTGCTAACCACTGCACTGCAGGCTCGTACCATTATTGCAGTTTCCCTCATCCATGCTGTCGTTAGCAACGTCACAGCTCTGCGCAGCCAAGGGTGAAATACCCACTACTGCATATTGAAATTTCTATATTTTTCATTTGATCTTCATGAAAATGGTACCAATTGATTCCTCAGATTTTCCGGATGAAAATGGTCCGAAATACGACCTCAATCGGACTATTTTTAACGAAGTTGGCTTTAAGTTCTTCGTATTAATTTTAGATGCAATTTTGTTAATTCTGGCCCAAATTATGTCGGGTTTGGTATAATTGGGAAAACACAAGGAATCTATTGGTGTCACTTTCGTGAAGATCCAATGAGACATGTGGAACTTAACATTTTTTACTTCTTAATGGCTACCGTTATATTGTTACTGCGGTTCTCTATTCGCGAGCGCCGAGGGCTCGTTGCGAAGTCTCAAGTAAGCAAATTATAATAGTGGGGATGATTTTGTATCAACCTAACCGAAGAAAATTAATTGTTTCTGAGAAATAGAATAATTTGAGATTGATCTTTATTTATATCTTTATATAGAACTATAATTCAATGACACATAGCTGTATAGATTATAGTGTACTACAATTATTGAGGACCTTGCAGCAAGAGGGGTGCGACTCCATTTTTTACAATTTTTGAGTAATGATGTGTAATATACGTAAAAAATTCTACATCGTTTGGTGGACATTTGATGCAAATCCGATAACAAATGAGCGATTTATTGCAATTTTGGAACCTGCACCCCTTACTGTTTTGTGCAATATTTTTGTTTCGGGCAGTTCGAGATTTGAAAAATTCGCCAAAAATAGAAATAAAAATGTATGACTTAACATTGTTAAGTCAAAGCAATACTTTTATAAACAGTTTTTTTCTGATTTACTCGAAGTTGGTAAAGACGGAGCTTTTGCTGCAAGGTCCTCAAATTATGCAATCTAGAATTATTAGTATTTACAGCAATAATTATGATGTTATTGCGCTTTTTAATACATAAACTAATAACCATGCACAATAAATACACATATGCAACTGATATGTAGAAGTAAAGTGTACATTTCCGTTGAAAAACACAGTTTCCACAGTCTTTTCGACGATGCGTGCCTGCATTTATGTGTATCTACACGGGATACTAGTCAATTCTCGGCATAGCGCGCTCACAAGCGTTTCGGACGCACGCCTGGTCGTAAAAGTTGACCGTTTCAAGTGTTGCAAAGTGGTCGAAAGTTGTCATAATGACTCGTACGCGGTGCGAATTTCACCAATGGGAACGTGTTTTTGCGTCAAATCGGGCTGCGCATCAGCAACAAACGTGAGCGGCACGCAATTGCACCGATACACCGCCTTTATGGAAGAGAACATTTGGGACAACTGGAGCTTAGGTCGGTTAGTTTCGCGACGAACTCACCGAGGCAGTGATGCCAGAATCGTGGGACGTGGGACAAATCCTTACCCCCACTATGACCTACCATCGTCTCCCACTATGGCGTTCCGTCGTCCCCCACTTTCTTCCCATCGCACTGTACACAAGCATATCCCTACCCCTGTCCGTGTGCTCGGCAGCCCAACGGGCAGCTCACACGGACAGGAGAAAAATATGCTTGTGTGCAGTGCGATGGGAAGAAAGTGGGGGACGACGGTACGCCATAGTGGGAGACGACGGTAGGTCATAGTGGGGGTAAGGATTTGTCCCACGTCCCACGATTCTGGCATCACTGCACCGAGGCACACACCGCACAGTGGTCCGGAATTGCAGAAAGGAGAACTAAATTCGTATCACTGTTATTTATGCGTTATTAATTATAAATGAACCGGTTTTAACGGTTTAAGTCGTAGAATCTGAGTCTGGCATTATTTTTTTCTAGGATAACGAACTACGCTTATAAACAACTTTTATACGCTCGGTCGAATTTCCAGCATGTAAAACATACATGGCCATCACTATTTACCTTTTTACACCTGTTTCTTCACATTTCTTCAGCATAATTGTTTTTTGGGTTATTTGAGAGATAGAGATGATCATATAACGAACAAACTCTGGCGATTTTACATCGAGAATTTACTGTATTATTATATTAATGTCGTAGGCAGAGATGGGCAGTATTTAAATAAAAAATTATTTAAATAACGTATCAAATAAAGAGACGTTATCTTTTTCCGTCGTCGAATAAAAATCAGCCGAGTTATCTTTATTCGAAGCGCCACGGATAAAGCAGTTTATTCGACGGGAATTCATCCGACGGCCAAAGATACTTTGTTTATTCGAAGGCCTTTCATCTTGGGCATCGAATAATTGTTCATCTGTCATTGTATCTTTATCCTAGAAGCTCGAATAACCGGCGAGAGTCTTTGTGGCCCGAGCCGCGCGAGATCGGCGTTGCTCGGCGCTGTGTCATCGATTATACAGAATCTGAATTTGTTTATTTTTCATCGTATCAATATGAAAATGACACCAATGGATTACTTGCATTCTCCCGATTAAATTGAGAGAAATTAATATAATATTATTTAATTTGTGAGGAATATACTATCAAGAACAAACCCCGTGTTGCTCTGAAAATAGAGTTTATTTCGTTATTTACACGTTAACTTACATTATGTACAAAATCCTTACCTGAAAATAGAGAAAAGACAATTAAAGTCTATTCTTTAATGGTCAATTCCCCTTTACACAACTTTAAACTAACAACATAATTAATCTTATATTTAATTAATTATCATGACCAATTAATATCTTTTACACGTGCCTCTTTTAAGGTCCCTCTATATCTCCGCCGCGCACGACAGTCTACCTTACCGACGCTTTGGGCGCGGTAAAATTGAACTTAAAGAAATACATTTTCTTTATATTAAGGGGGGAGCCTGGTGTAGCGGGTCGAAGAAATCGATTTTTTTTGTTGCAATAAATCAATAGTTGAACATCACAATAATATGTTCCCAAAGCCGCAAAACGAAATTCGAAAAATTAAAGCGGATATGGCCGGTTTTGCTATGGAACGCCAGGTTACCACAAAACTTTAAATGCGTTTTTCTCGAAACGACAGTTTTACAATCTGCGGGCAATGTAACTCCAAAAATATTCAACCAATCGACTTGGCCTTGTACACGGATATTTGTGAACATTTTCTTCATAGGGCTACGTTATTAGTATAATGATATTGTTTAAATAAATAACTTTTTTTTACACATTTAAGGCAAAATTTCGTTGGAAAAAGTGAATTTTTTTTCAAGAGGCCGCCATTTGTTCAATTTTGCATCTTTTAAGTTATGAATTTATACGATCTGTGCGTACACTCATAAACTAAACGAAAATTGTTCGATTTTTGGTTTCAGATGAAACCAAAAGACGCTACGTTGCCCGCAATGCAACAATTGCGTCGCCAACGGACTGGGCATAAGCCGTTATAACTTTGTTATTTGCCGCTCATTTTTAATAAAATTTTTTTTTATCTACCTTAACCTGATAGTACAATATCCTGAAAGTTTCAGAAAGATCGATGAAATACTTTCTTTAAAAAAAATTCCCGAAAAATGCCTCGATTTTCAGCTGGTTACACCAGGCTCCCCCCTTAAATCAAATCGGACTACTTTTTAAGAAACGGGCTTTCAATTCTGCAAATAATTTTTTTACCTAATTTCCTTAATTGTGGCCGTTCTCTCACAATCAGTAATCGACTCGTCTCGATTTCTCAATTCTGTTGTAACAAAATTTCTTCGACACTTACACTAATAATGCCAATACAAAAATGACCCCAATGCGAATATAATATTACGTACAATATTCATAAATTACAAATAAATAGCGCTACAGAATGCATTTTTCAGCATGTATTCGTTTCATTATTGGTACAATAAAAATAGTTTCTCTAATCATCAAATAATTACAGTCATAACATGTCCGATAGCGGATGCACAACAAAGATCATTTCTGTAGAATAAAATTACGAAAAAGTGGTGAAAAAGAAATTTAGTTCATTTTCAATGTAATTTCGACACTTGTTATAAAAATTTATATTGTTTTTATAAATTAAATACATATATTCTGTATGTCCGTTTATCTATCGTTAATATTTTACGTATAAATATAAATTACGTGATACGTAATATTACGTATAAATATAAACATTTTATATTACACGCACTATCTGAAAGGGACTATGCAACATATTTTGCGTGTTGAAAAAGGCATTACGTGGCCTTTATTTGTAGTTGATGAATGTTGTGCATAATATTATATTCGCATTAGTATCATTTTCGCAGTAGCATTATTGTCAGCGAAGAAGTTAAAGAAATTTTGTTAGTCAGACGTCAGTAATTGATACGTATCGATTAATGACAGGCGCATTGCGTATGTGTCCTGTAGGGCCAGTTTTCGACCAACATTGTCCGAGGGAGAAAGATATCGTGCGAGCTAATGCGAGCGAGAGGGATGATTTCCCGATCGTCCGCAATGCGCAGGCAGGCAGCGATATCGCCGACGGCGATTAACCGGTGCCACGGTAGAGATGCCACGGCGCGGCGCATGCACATTTCGGGCGATTGGGACTCTACCCTTCTAGCTCGCGCACAATGTTGGCCCGGGAATGCCGGAGAATAGTTCACCAAAGTGTTTCCGGAGTTTTCTAGATATAGAAAAAGATGCAGCTTGTGTTTAAACTAATTATCGATATCCGTCACCATTCTCGAAATATTCCACGAAAAAGAAAATTCTACATTTTCTTCAAGGGGTGCGTTCACCCCCTAAAACTGCAATATGGCACCAACAAAAAAACGGTTTGTCTGACAGTGAAAAAAATATTACATCTGGTAGATGATGATATATCCCAGAATATAGGAAACATACCTGAAAGAAACTACTCTAGTTTTCATATTCGCAAAACATAATACCGAAGAACATTCAGTTATGAATTTGAGGTGTATTTAGCGAAACCACAAATTGGACACAACCGGGATCACAGTTGGTGGAAATTAAGAGAAACTAAAGTTCCAAAAATTTGCAAAAAAAATGTCTGCATACCTGCATCATCAGCCAGTGCAGGGAGGGTTTTCTCTACAGCGGTAATATTGTAACCGCCAAAAGATCGTGTTTGTCGCCGGGAAATGTAAACAAACTTGTTTTCTTATATCAAACAGGTTATTATCATAGTATATATAACTGTAAATAAAATCTTAATATACTACTCTTTGCATTCCGTGCTTTAATCACTTTACTTAAGCTTCTTCTCTTTAATCGAAATCCAAATAAGGAGAGCTTTATATTTGAGTCATCATGATCAAAGAACCGAAACCGGGTACTCGAATACTCAAATCTAAGTACGGATATCTGGATGCTCAGATCCGGATTTCAATTCGGATTTCGAGTTATCATGACTAATTCGAGTACTCAGATATTCGGATAGTAAGAGCTCAAATTACAACCATAGCCTCGTGCATACCATACGTGTGGACCAATGTTTTCTGAACTAAAATAAAACAGCACCGACTGTCGGCATCGCTCGCACTAGCGGACGGCCGAAACCTGACTCACAATCAGGGTCCCCAGGAAATGGGTTACCGTAGCCTATTCCTAGTGGAGGGGGAACACGCCACGCATGAGCGTGATGACTAACCAATCGACACCAAGATGTTGGCTCCAAACCAATCGACGCCAAGGTTGGTTTCCCCTCCACTATGAATAGGCTACGGTAACCCATTTCCCGGGGCCCTGTTCACAATCAGAGGCACAGTATGCGCCAACAGTACAGAAGCGAAGGTGTTAATATATGTCATAACGAACCTTGATAACACAGTTCGACAGCCATCTGAACATGTAACACTCAATAGCTGTTTCATATAGGTTTTCGTGCGCGGAACACGAATCCGCAAACCGTTTGTCGCCATCACCCTCAATTTTCGAGAAATTCGATTTTGAAAAAAAAATGCAAATTTTCAATTTCGAACATCTTCTGTGTTGAAACAGTAATAGTTATTCGGTTGCTTGTTCCGTCAACTTATTCTATGAACCCTCCCGAATACAACGATATAAGTTATTAGTACATTATGAACATTTGTTTAAACAACGATTAAAGGGAAAAGAACACCCGAAATGCACACATTTTTGCAGATTTCTTACAATTTATCTAAAAAACTAAGGGTCTAGGAGAAAATCTGACTACTCCACGCGATTCAGCCGACATTTTCCTTCGGGAAGCATCAACAGAAGTGGTAAGTCGCGTTTTGTTTTCGCTACAGAAGCGAAACCGTTTGGCAAAACGGGCGGCGCTGACAGTGGTAGTCACGGGCGTTAAGCGATTGTGTTACGATGAGCGGCAGTGGATCGCGCGCCGCCGCACAGTAGTCCGAATCGCCGAAAACGTGATTAAAAATCCTTACGTTCACATTTCGCACTTTATCATTATGAAGATGGTCATTCCAGGGGGTTTTAATTATTAAGCATATTAATTATTTACAATCACTTTCTATTTTACTCAAATATGTTTTCTTCCATATTTTCAGAAATATATGTATGTAGAAGCATGTTGGCGGGTCGCAGACACTTACTTCTTCCGCGCAAGCGGCCTGATTGCCGCCAACATAATTGGTTATTACTCGGAAGTCGGAAAAAAGTGCAACTTCTCCTTTCGCACATACATTCCTTATACTATAGACTATCAAATAATATAAGTTTCAAAGATGCCTGACGATTCCGAAAAATGTAACATACGATTAAATACGACCATCTTATATTTCAGTTATTTATAACTTGTTATATATTTCACTAACATCGAATGAATGCACAATTTCATCTTATGGATAAATGAAAGCATTTTCAATATCTGAAGTGTGAATTTATAGAAATTATTGACCTTCTAGTTTCCGCGCGCTCAATAGCTTTTGCTATCATAAAAACGCTATCTCGTTTATTTTTCAAAATTTGATGCCGTAATTAACTTCAAGTAACGTAATCAAATCAGACAGTACTGTTAAAAAAAAAACATAACATTATTTTATCGACATTTCCTCCCCCCCCTACAGGGCTTAGTTTTAATGTAATAACAATTTTGACCTCGGAATCAGATTCTGCGACCCCAAAAACCCCTGGAATGACCATCTTCATAATGATAAAGTGCGAAATGTGAACGTAAGGATTTTTAATGGCGTTTCCGGCGATTCGGACCACTGTGCGGCGGCGGCGCCGCACGTTTTGCCAAACGATTTCGCTTCTGTATCGAAAACAAAACGCGACTTACCACTTCTGTTGATGCTTTCCGAAGGAAAAATGTCTGCTGCATCGCGTGGTGTAGTCAGATTTTCTCCTAGACCCTTAGTTTTGGAAATAAATTGACAGATATCTCCACAAATGTGTGCATTTCGGGGGTTCTTTTCCCTTTGATCGTTGTTTAAACAAATGTTCATAATGCACTAATAACTTATATCGTTGAGTCGAATAACTATTACTGTGTCTACACAAAATACAATCAAAGTTGAAAATTTGCAGTTTTCTTCTAAATGGAATTTCACAAAAACTGAGGGTGATGGCGATAAACGGTTTGCGGATTCGTTTTCAGCGCTTGACAACCTATAAGAAACGACTATTGAATGTTACAAGTCCAAAAAAAAGCCAAATTTTGTCGAACTGTGTAATCGCAGCAAGTTCTTCAAGGTACATGCAAAAATTTACTCAATCACTTACAAATCATTTCTTGTGTTTGTCTGCTTTATGTGATCATATAGGGAATTGTACAGTCACAAATAATGGCATGGTTAAACCGTCATCGATTTAAAAATCCCTCGCACTACACCTGTTCTGCTTCACTCTAATATTTCTAACATTCCTCCTAGTATCATATTAATAAATTCCCTCGTCGCGCAATTCGCCATTTTTAATGATCGTATTACTAATTTTGTAGATGAAGCTACCTAAGGTATTATCATTTTCGAAATCAATAAATGGCATGCAGCACGAATATTTTTAGTAATTGCCGCAGTGAACAGTCGTTACGAATAGTTTTTACCCCTTTCTACGGACTCAGAAACTTGTACACTTCTTGAAAGATGCCGCAGTAACTGGATAAATGGCTTTGCATGATTTCAACGAATACAGGTCATTTCTTTTGCCTATTCTGAAACTAAAATATAGCAGAAAAAATGTTTGCAGTTCTCATCAAAATAGCAACGATAATTTTCAAATGTTCAAAGGGTCTATATGTACCTATATTAAGGTGGCTCATATTTTCGACTTTTGAATTTTCTTCTCGGCATCAGCCAGAATAATACCAAATGATAAAAAAAATTGGTGTAAAGTTTTAACCCGCTCGGATAAGGAAAAAAGGTGCCTTGTACTGGTCCCTTGAACATTTAAATAATTATTTAACAGCTCGCAAAGTCGATTTTATCTAATTATCCTCTAAGTTATTGATTACATAAAAACACATTTTAAACAAAAGTTGTAGATCCAGACAAGGAACATCTTTTGTATTATATTACTTTTTCTCGTGCGACAAACGATTTTCGAAAAAAGTCCGAAAAACTGAAACAAAAACATTTTTTTTCAAATTTTGAAAGTTTTAAGCCTTCACGATCACTTTTTATTTATGAAGGCGGAAAAAGATTTTAATTTTTATTTTCGAGGACTATTTTTTACACATTTAAGGGGGGAAGCCACTGTGAAAAAAATATTTTCCGTTTTTTTTTGCATTTTCTCAATGCTTGGGGTCTCAAGATTATACCTGCACAATTTTAAAGTGGATCTCGAAAAATTCTGGGAAATACGGAAGGTTTTGTATAGGTAGCGCAGCGTTCAGAATCAAGTGCACGCGTAGGTAACTTATAGCGATTTCGGCAGACACGCACTGGTGCAGTTTCGTGCTATGCCAATGCCATCTGAGCACAGTGCCAGTGCAGCACGGTTTCTAAGGTTTTCTAGCACCGATTACATTGGATTTGACATGCGAGCAATCTTGTATCGTATTCGACGAACAAGAGCTGCCCTGGTGTAGTGCAAACTTCACATTCGGATGAACGGAATAAAGTGCACTAGTGCAACCTTTCTCACATTGCGATTTCTGACCGGTTCTGACAGTGCAGTCCAGTGTAGCCAAGTGTAGCGGATCTCTGTAGGGAATTTACCACAGAAAACTATGCGCGTGAAATGATGTTCACACCACTTCACACCAATTAACGGTGACAAATATACATTTCGTAAATAATATGGGTTTTCCTACAAACGCTGGGCACGATGGTAAATTCGATCACGATTGTTCCCAATCACGGGGATTTCTGACAATGATCTGTGATTTTTCGTGATCGCTTCTGATTCGTGGTGAGCATAACTGTTCTTTGCACGCGTCACTTAACCCCAATTTCTCTCAAAACATTCCCAAACGTTCTTATAGAAGTTCAGTTGTATATTTTGAACCAGTGTAATCGTTCTTGATTTATTTAAATATAACGAATATTTCTTCACTTTAGTTAAAAAATAAAAAATATGTATACCTGCGAGAATACTTTAGCCAATCAAATCAGTGTGTGCATACATTGACTAGTAGAGAATGTATACGTTCGCTGAATTGCGCTCAATTAACACTTTAACTGTAACACAAGCTATATTGATGTAGTTTATAAAAAATTATTCAATCAATCAAATTCACTCAAGATAAAAAATCACCATCAGTTATAGCGAATTCGGTACCTCTATGACTTGGATTGGTTGATTCTTATAGAGCTATCTTCGTTTCTATCAGAAACAACCAATCCTAGTCATTTTCTGGCACCAGTGCGGAATCAGTGCGAGGTACCGAATTCGCTATTAAGGTCGGGGCCAGATATATTGGCCGGTGAATTCGTTTTCGCGAGCAACGATTGAGGAGAAATCAACCACCACCATCTGACGATCGTGGATTTGTCAGTTGGAGTTGCGTGGTCGTCGCAGGGTATGGTGGGGTAACGGGAACGCTGCTCGGCTCCGCCTGAATCTAGCCGTTTGGCTGTTATTTATTCTTAGCGTAATAGTTGTGTGCGTGACGAAGCTATTCATAGACCAATACGAGATGAAGCTATCGAGGAGGAATCAATGTTCTGACCAATAAAACTCTTGAATTTTTTCGGATCTAACGCACACCTATTCTGATGTGTGTATTTCTACGCTGACAGCTCGGTTTGGCCTACACGCCAGAAGCTTGGCACTATCCCCACCACTTCTGGCTCACTCTTGTTCTGCGAAGGCGAGAGCGAGATGGAACGAGAGCGAGTAAGAAAACGTTGAGAAAAGGAGCACCGAGGCAGGCAAACGGTGTGGTGGGAGAATACCCCTCACGAAACTCACCGGCCAATATATCTGGCCCCGACTATAGTGATTTTGCTGTCCATCCCTATTCCTCAACCAGAATCCACCAGAACAGAGCTGAGTCAGCTCTAGTTCACCCGAATGTGCGGCATGGTGTCGCACTGAAAAAGTTCGCACTAGTGCGCACCAGTGCGTGTCTGCCGAAATCGCTATTAATGTCAATCGCCCGAAATCTTTATGTCCAAGAATCCAAATGTATCTAATAAGAGGGCTTATGAGCTTATATATTGTTTAGAACTAGGTAGAGAATCACTGGCCGCGACGAGACCGTATACAGCTGCGATCTTTGAGTTGCAGAAAATAACTTCTGTCAAAACTTTAAACGCGATTATCTCGAAACTACATTTTTCTAACTGAGCGCATTAATAACTCAGTGAACTTTTATTGGATTGACTTGAAATTTTCAGGGAATATTTGTAATACAATTATCTTCAGTTAAGCATACCAGTTTTTTGATCGAATAATTCATTTAATCGTAACATTGAAAAACATGTTGATTTTTTATACTTTTTGTTCCAGATTTCTTAAGTCCGCCATTTCTTCAAAAATTAATATTTTTTAAATCTGTACGCTTAACTGAAACTATTGTAATATACTTTAAGAAACCGTTCGAATTTTTCAATTCGGAGCAAATGTTGGAAAGTTACACGAGCGCCCGTCTTGTAATTTTTTTTGCAGAGCCTAACGTTATCGTATACTGTGTATTTTCAATCTGAGAGCATAAACTATTTGTTAAATTTTTAAATTTCATCGTAAAAGAATGTCTTGAAAATAGCCTTTATTTTCGACCGTCACAGTTAGTGTTGTAAAAATGAGCTTCGAGCCGTGAGCTTCAAGAGCTCGAGTCGCGGCTCAAACCCTAAAGGCTCGAACCCTTAAGGCTCGAAGCTTGTAGCCTTGAAAGCTCGAGCCTTTAAAGCTCGAGTCTTCAAGCTCGAAGGCTCGAACCTCGTAGCAGTCGTAGCCATGACAGCTAGCTCGAGTCGTATAAATTGTATGTAGTGAAGTGATGTACAATTGGTGGAACCATCAAATATTATATCAAGGACTTGGAGTTAACTTCATTACTATTAAACACAAAAGCCTCCAGCTTCGAGGCCCAAGCCTCGAAGCTTGAGTCTCGAGCTTCGAGAGCTCGAGCTTCATATGATATTAGCCTTAAAGGCTGAGTCTTTAAGGTTAAGGTTTAAAGCTTTGAAGACTCGAGCTTTATACAACACTAGTCACAGTGGATTCCCTCCTTAAGGGGGGCATATACCGAGATATGCCAAAAAGATCGATGTTTTGCATATTTTCAGTCTTTGATACGTCATGAATGTTTCCTGAAAATTTGGGACCGAATTTGCAAAAATATCGGTGATATAGACATCAGATAAATTTGACATGTTTTTTTTATGAAATCAATAACTTGGAAACTATATACTATATACATAAATAATTATATACAATCGACTTTGTGAGCTGTTAAATAATTATTTCAATGTTCAAGGGCCCAGAGGCACCATTATCCGATCGGGCTGACTTTACACGGATTTTTTTTTATTATTGGAACTATTGTGAGGTGTGCCGCGAAGAAAGTCTTGAAAAAAAATTTCATCAGGAGTAAATGAGAGGCACCCTAATGCATATACATTATCTATTATACATACATATAAATAAATCCTTTCGAATATTTAATGCCCCTGGCGATATCTTTCAAGTTTCATGTGCTTTAAGGGGTAACACCACTGTAACAGCTTGAAAAAAGCGTTTTTCTGGCAATTTTTCTTGGATGGAAGGAAAGGTAATAGAATAACATTACTGAAGGAAGTTATGAAGCATTTATTTTGTTATAAACAAAAAATGATAATTGAGAAATATTAAAAAATGGCGGCAGCACTGAAGCCATTCTCGTGAGGCATGTTGAAGTTTTAGGTGCTCTGCGGCACGCAGTGTAGCTGGTGCAAATTTGAATCTGGAAAAAAGACAAAAATATCACATAAATTTACACGGTTATAGCTAGAGAAATACGTAAGGGATTTTAAAAATATTGATTTTTGTGTGATTGGTGAGTATTTGAATAAAAGACGTTCAATTTTCTATAAAGAGAGAGCAATCATTTGTTAATAAGTAATGTTTAAATTAACTTATCGAAAATCTCGTACGTATTTCCCTTCGAAATGTTATTTTAAAGATATTGTTAAAAATTCGAATGAAAAGAATGAAAATTGTTGGAGTTATGCTGCGTACACGATTTTTCAACACGGCACGCAGCATTCGACACGCGACACTCCAACAATTTTCATTCTTCACGAGAATGGCCTCACGAGAATGGCTTCAGTGCCGCCATTTTTAAATATTTCTCAATTATCATTTTTTTTTAATAACAAAATATATGCTTAATAACTTCCTTCAGTATTGTTATTCTATTACCTTTTCTTCCATCCAAGAAAAATTGCCAGAAAAACGATTTTTTCAAGCTGTTACAGTTTTGTTACCCCTTAAATATCTCTATCAAATTTAACGATATGTGTGTAAGTCAATTAAATCGGGCAACTCATTTTGCTTGCTTGGTCATAGTAATTAACTAGCTTTTTCCAGCAACAAAATTTCGAGTTAGGTGCATGTACCTATAAAAGTAACCATTTAGTACGGTACATCAGTGAACGCAACGGGTCATAAAACACTTTTTATAAGTGACGTTTATTGTGCGTCTTACTTTATCGGTCTCTTCGTTCAGTTGAAACATTAATTGTAATTGCAGTGCTGATCAGGGAGTGGACAATCTTGAAAGTTTCCGCGAACGTAGAGAGTCGCCTGAATGTCACATCCAATTTCTGTAGTTACACTGGGTGACTGTTTCACTCCCACGATTACTTTTACTTCGCGATCGTTAGGGGAGACCGGGTATGGTTGTCTCATTTTCCTATTTTGATTTTTTTACGGGTCATAGCTGCAGGGAAGTTGATTCAAACATAGATTAATATAAACTGCGTACGTCCGACTTTATAAAAAAAAATTGCTCCTGTGGATTTTGTCAACCAGATTAGGAGATAATTCACATTATTTGCAGGAACTATTTTGTGACAACATAGCCCGAGGCCGGGTTGGTTGTCACAGTATCTGGGGTTGATTGTCACACATTTGGATAACTAAGTTTATGAATAAAAAGTCGATTCAATTAAGAAACTAATATCAATTCCTGGGTCACCTCACCTGTGGACGTCTTCTTCTTATAAGTTTGCGGCATTATTATTGAGAACTGTTGCCAAACAAACAAGAAAATAATATCACATGATAGGTACAGCACGTTACAGCGGGATTAGCTGTCACATGCGGCAAATACCTAACCCCAAATGTTCTGTGACACCTCACCTGTGGACGTCTTCTTCTTATAAGTTTGCGCCATTATTATTGAGAACTTTTGCCAAACAAACAAGAAAATAATATCACATGATAGGTACAGCAAGTTACAGTGGGATTAGCTGTACATGCGGCAAATACGTAACCCCAAATGTTCTGTGACAACTTACCCCAAATGTTCTGTGACAACTTGCCCCAAACCGTTAAACAATTTCACCTCTGTATTCATGTATTAAAAAGTTTAAAAAATGCAAAAAAATCATTACAATAAGTTAGAAAAAACTCCTAACTACGAGAATAATGCAACAATGTTATAGTCAATACTAAGGAACAACCTATACTTACTTGATAGAAAATACGGCATAATTTACTTCGAGCGCACGAAAAGAAAGAATGATACATCGTGTATCCATGCGACTCCACAACGACTTGTGTGATGGGGGAGGAGGCGACGATATGTTTACGCATCGCCATGGATGATTAGTACATTCCTATTGTTTATAGTTTCTTTATTATAGCGCTTGTGACAACCTACCCATGTGACAACCATACCCGGCCTCCCCTAAAAAGAATTCGAAGAGCAATTATCGTTATATAACAGTTGAGCTATAATGAACATGAAGAGGAATATTCTCCAGACTTAATAAATTTCATTTCTCGCACTGTCAATTGGAAGGGGAGAAATACTCGCGATCGTCGATTCTGAATCGTGAGCTCACGAATATTAATATGACTTTCGCGTGCTGATAAACGAACCTCCTCCTTCATCGCTTTCGTGAAAGAAAAAGGATAAAAGCGATCGTTCCTCGTGGAAGTATTTTGCGGCAAGTGTGCCATGGCCGTACGAGAAGCAACAAATATTTCTGACAACTGCGGGTTTGTTGAAAAAAGTTAGAAGAATGACGTTTGACGGACATGCTATTTAGTACAGTCAAAGTTATTTATAGGTTCAACCTGTATGTACCGCCAGACCAGCAATTGCGGAAACTCTTATTTTCAGCGTATATACGAACCGCCCACTCGACTGCAGCTTAGGCCGAGTTACGTTTAACCGCAAGCCAACCATTTGTATAGAAAATCGTACTCCGACCTTTTTTTGGAAACTCGCTTCAACTAACTTTCTGGCCTGCACATTATTTTCAGTCTTCTGGCGCTTACCCGATAACAGGTGTTTTTATTAAATCGGCGACTGCCTCTTGTTCCTATGTTCGTATTACTTTACTTGGCAACATAACTTTATCAATTTCTGATAGACTAGACCAGGGCTGGCGAACTTCTCCGCCGGGAACCGCCCGAGCCCTACTCTCAGTCAGCCGGTTCTACCACCATCAGCAATATGCATTTTTACAATCTGCTGTACAATATTTTAATGAGAGTAATGAGTAAATGTGTTGGATGTTATGTGGCTGGAGTCGGAAATTATCCATCGATGGTTTAACCGCGCTTATCTGGAGAGGTCTTCTGGTCAGGTGTTCTTGAGTCTTCTTTCAACACGCTGGATTGCTAATTGCATGTCGTTGACTAGATGGTTTTCGTGGTTTAAGTTACGATTTCTGTATTTTGTTGCATGCAGTCCTATGTCCAGATTCGAACTATTATTGTCGTGTATAACAATACTTTGTTTTCATTTCTGAGCTGTGATTTTCTTCCTATTAGCCACTTGAGGCATTGATAGGAGAAATTAATTTTTTTCGATGTGGGTTAGTCCGTTTTTGCTCCCAATGCCTCAATTCATTTGTTGCGTCGTATTTTTAGCTGTGCTTTTTTAGCCATAACGTGGGCATTTCAAGTTAGTTTTTGGTCTAGGTGAAGTCCAAGGTGTTTAATTTCGGTCTTAAATTGGAATGGGAGAGTTATTTATTGTTACACAAGGGCAAGTACCTTGTCTTAATGTAAATGTGATCTGGGTGGATTTTCCACTGTTGATTTTGTTCCTCCATTTCCTGAGCCACGATCGCAGGCAGTTTAGGCAGTTTTGAAGATTTTCTGAGGCTGTGACCGGATTTTTGTGTGGAGAGAGTATGGCAGTGTCGTCTGAAAACGTTGCAATGATAGTCTTTTATGATACTGGAATGGTCCGAAGTCACTACTTTGATGGTATCCCTGATTTTATCGGACAATAGTTTGAGAGAGAATTGTTCTGTTTCACCCGGAAGTATCTATCAGAGAGGAATGAGTTTTGTTTGAGATAATAACGGTTTGGAATGTTTCTTTTTAACTTATATAGCATCTCTTTGTTCCAGACCTAGTTGTATGGTTGAGTGCTCTTCCCTAAAGCCAAATTGGTGCTCAGGGATTAGGTTTTTCAGGGGGTTATGTACAACTATGTAGGAGCGAGAGCTTCATGCGGCTCGCGAGCCGCTAGTAGAGAGCGTAGGAGACAAATGGGTATGGAGGACGTCGTTCTCCTACGGCTTATTGTCAGCGGAGCAGGCCAGAAAGAGAACGAGCCGCCAGTTCGTCACCCCTGGTCTAGAAGAATAGTTAAAATATTAATAGGGGGAGAGGTGGTAATATGGACCACCTTTTTGTTTTAGAGAAAGTAATTAATTTTAATATTTAAGTATTATCTATTGCATCAACAATCGTCAGTAGTGTTAGCGAACGTATCTCTTACCATGTACTATTAGTCCCTCGGGTGCAAAATAAAATCGTTGAAAGAGTACAACAATTTCTTTTAACACAGTGCAAAATGTGAGTTTTCGAAAACGGGGTAGTAATATGAAGTAGATGTAAACATTTTATTCTTCATTACTGTGAGCTTTTTATTATTTAAACAATCTTTGTTCTTCAAGTGTGAAAGAAAAAAATGATTTTAGAAATGAAAATACAAAATATACTTTATAAGTGAAGAGGAAAAATAAAATGCAAATCGTATTCACATTCTTCATGAACAGAAGTCGCAAATGAAGTGTTCAGTTTCATAACCACTGCACAAAATATGAGCCTAATCCTCCCATACAGCACACTCCATTGCACGAAGGTTCCAGGAATGTTGCAGGAAGGTTCCGGTGCAGTAACGGAACGTTCCAGCAACATTGCTGGAACGTTGCAGGAACCTTCCCGCAACCTTCATGGAACGTTCCGGACATTTTCTAGCAACCTTCATGGAACGTTCCGGACATTTTCTAGCAACCTTCATGGAACGTTCTGGAGATTTTCTAGCAATCTTCATGGAACGTTCCGGAGATTTTCTGGCAACCTTCATGGAACGTTCCGGAGATTTTCTAGCAACCTTCATGGAACGTTCCGGAGATTTTCTAGCAACCTTCATGGAACGTTCCGGAGATTTTCTACCAATGGTCACGGAACCTGGAATAATACATGCATTTATTTTACAATTTTACAACTTTAAGTGCTGAAATGAGATAAATAATAAATTTACTTACTCATTACTAATTTTACTATATGTTTGAATATATGAATGATTGTTTTTGTATATTTCTCTGCCACAGAATCCTCTATTAATTTATTTAATATCAGCAGCTTCCACAGCTTCTCTTTAGTAAATGAATCTATAAAAGGTCATCAATAAATTATTTCAGTCATGTAAAATGGCTTTATTAAAAACAACATTCATGTAACGCCAATCACAGGCTGCATTGAAGCGACGCAATGTAAAAATAACAATCACCGTTACTTTAAATAATTGAACGGAAAGTGAAATGAAAGTTGTACAGTACGTGCATGTTTACAAGGAAACTGTGTGAAAAGTAAAAGCTTGTAGCACAGAAAGCAAAGAAATATATGTATTTTAAATAATTAGAAAATTGAAGTTGGTTAATAGGCATCAAATATTTTATATTAGTTACTTTAACTTGAAAATAAGCTCCTTAATTTGAATAATTCATATATATTACTTGCGAAACGATCTGTTTTTAGCCTTCTTGGAAACAGTGTATTTCAAAATGATTAGAACAACAATAAGGCGTTCTTTGAATGTACGAAATTGAGGCCCAGACCCATGTTCTGTAACCAACGATGCAGATAGTTTTCGTTCTTCAACGGAAATCTATATGAAACAAACAAAAATATTTATTTTTAAGAAGTTCGACATAACCTACAAGTAGCATATACATGGGTTCTAGTTACCCGTGATATGTCAAACCTTCACCCAATTCACTCAGGTCTCCTGCGCCACAAAACACACACTTTCTAACCATTTTTATTACTTAAAGCAATTAATAACTAATCACGCTCTAACTATTTACGCGTGTGCTTTCTTACGTGCTTTGGCTTTGCAACCTGTCGTGTCGCACGTGAGTTACGTCACACAACGCCTGGATCTTCACCACGCCGCCGGCTTGGGAAGATCCACCAGAGCCAATACTATTATTATTTTTATTATTGTTGTTGTTGTTGTCGGCTTGTATAGAAAAAATATATGAATATTTAATTGTCAGTATTTATTGTAATTTAATTAATTTCCTTAACCGTGATCATTGCTAGAAAATCTCCGGAACGTTGCGAGACCAATGCTAGAAAATGTCCGGAACGTTCCATGAAGGTTGCTAGAAAATGTCCGGAACGTTCCATGAAGGTTGCAGGAAGGTTCCATGTGCAATGTTCCACCGCAACATTGCTGGAATGTTGCGGGAGTCTTCCTATGTCCGCCCCTGTGGAACATTGCACGGCAACCTTCCTGCAACCTTCCTGCAACCTTCCTGCAATGGAGTGTGCTGTATGGGCTGACACATTTCGCATTGAACTTAAATGTTCCTCAGATTTTAATGTCTCGAACGTCTAGAACGTCTTGTTCCATGTTATCAGTGTTACCAATGCCATTTTCGAAATGATCCAATAACCCTCGACAATGGAAAACATTTTTAAAAAACTGTTCCTACCATTTTGAAGTTTAATCTCATTACTATTCAACACAGTATATTTAGTGTTTTACATTTAGCAATAAAGATAGTCAAATCATTTTTTAAACTTAACTTATGAAATGTTTTGATGTCTGGCAAATGTAAAAGCTGCTGCCACAACCGTCAACAGTTGACAGTTGAGGAATCTAATGGTTATAGCTACTACTCTCGCGGATAAACGCCAAACGTATTTAGTTTCGGAAATAACAGTCTGTTTCATATTACCACCCTTGTCCCTTAATATTAATTGGATATGATATTCGTCTTGACGAAAGTGGTCAATTTGGCTATAGACGTTACAGCTTAATTAACCGTGATTAAGTATCATTATTTTTCATTTTTATACCCATTTTACTAGTAGTATATTTAAGAAAAAACGTCTATGTTTCGGGATTGCCTAATGCAGTAGCAATTTTTTATCGTTTTACGTAACTTTGTCTTAAGTTTAATGGTTATTTACGCCGCAATGTGAATAAATTACGTATAAACACCGATCAAGCAGTTACGCAAAAACTTCCACTTTGATATTTTTTATCCTTAAATTGGTCGACAACATTTTTTTCTGAAATTTCAGACCGGAAGCTTTCGACAGTGTTAGTTTTATTAAACTCAAAAAGTTCACGTGCCTTTTAAAAGTGCTCTCAATACGTATGAACTTCATGCAAACTAACGGATCCTGATACATAGAAAATTCGTTATGCGAGCCTCGTATCCAGTCATGTGGACCGTGTGTGATTTATGCTCTACACACTCTACACAGTTATTCTCAATTTACACGTAATCGAACTTTTTATTTTGTCTCGACTGTTGGTATTTCGATCACCCTGTACATAGGAATTCCCCTGTTGCACTCGTAACCGCTGGAAGCATTATCGTTGCTTCTCTTTCCTGTTTAAACGCTGGTCGCTATCCAGTGAAGCGAGAAAGCTTAGTCGAGCAACTACTTTCTTCCGCTGATTGTTCTTTTCTTTTACATCTCTCGTTTCAAGCTCCATTTCTCATCCGGTCAGTTCTGCTGCTTCTTACTCGTTCCTTCTTATTTCATGTTCTCGTCTCGCACCCCTTCACGCCACCATTTATTTTCGCGCCTCTGTCCATCTTTTTACGCCCTAGAATTTAAATATCCTTGTCTTGCGAGGGTAATGGAAATACGTCAGCTATTAGAGTGCATTAGGTATATTGGAACTACATTTCCTATCGATAGGCATTACTGTATGCCTTTGTACAGTTACAAGTACACACAGTGTTCTCTCGAAATAGTACTAAGGTGAATGTCCCAATTTCTACTCATTTAAGAGGTTGCTCGTCATAAAGAAAGTGTAAAAAATTTGTTTGCGATCAAAATTTGCAGAGTAATTGATTGATTCTTGAATGATAAATCAATCAATTCAAAAACTATTTAAGAAAGATATTTTAAGATGTTTAACTATTAGTAATTTGTAAATAAATACAATGCTCTAAATGTTCGCATTTCTGCTGACGAAAAAATAGCTATGTACGTCCCTAGTAGCATTTTTGGTTGGCATACAGTTGTGCCACGCACATAATATTAGTTGGCCAACAGTTAGATTTGGCACTTTTTTTCAGGTTGGGCCAACAACAGATGGCCAAGGTAGGCTTTCCTACTGTTGCTCAACTATTTATAGGGCCTGCCGTACTATATGTAATAGTAATCCAACGGTAGACAAACGGTTGGATTTTGAATTATACTTATTATTTATAGGTAACGGGAAAATGTTAGAATTTCAACTGGTAAAATTAAAAAGTATCTGCCAGTACGGTTGCTTCCTGATACTTTCAATTTCACCGGTTAATCTGAAGTGAAAACAATTTAGGTATATGCATAATATTAAGATATTTATTATAAATCATATTAGTACAACTTTTAATTGCAGAGCGTCATACTGGCAAAAGGAATGCAAATAAAGCTTTCATCATTATTATTCTCTTTAAAGTTAGGTAACAATAAGCATTTCTTATTTAAATCCGACGAACAAATATATTTTTCTTTTTACGACTAAGTAGTCTTAAAAAAGAAATAGGTACATTGTAAGTTAACTCAAGTTAACCTACTTACAATCTTCGGCGAGCCTCGTGAAGGCTCGGGAGCTTAGGGACGCGGTGCGCTGGAAGAAACGGCACTTCTTCTCTGGCATCGAGACACGCGTTGCGCATTTTTGTAACGCACGCCTCAGATAAATAAACCGCAATCTTTTCACACCCGTGAATTAGCAAGGAGGACTCATTTTAAACCAGTTCTCTTCATATATGCTCTAAGATCCAGTATAACCGTAGTCTTAAACAATGTACAAAATGACTGTCGACGTCAACCGTTCCACTCAACCCTCTCTTCCCCCAGACAGTCTTTATAAAAAGTGTAGCCAGTGTGGGTTCAAAATTCTTTCAATTATTATGTGATATGATTTTATTTTCATCCAAACCTATATATTTGTTTTTATTACCTTTAACTAAATGTATTTCCGTAGGGCATTATTAGTTGGCCCACAATTAGTTATTCGTAGACAAATCACCGGAAGACGAGTGCAATATTAAACAGTTGGCCCAGTTTGTAGGCGAAACTACTAACCACCTCCCAACTGATTCCCAACCGTAGGCAAATTGTGGGGATGCAAATACAACAATTAACGGTTGGGCCCTGCAAAGAAGGTTTGTAGGCGAAACTACTAACCACCTCCCAACTGATTCCCAACTGTTGGCTACCGTTGGCCAACAAAAATGCTACTAGGGGCATTTCTACTCACCATTTGTACCAATTTCTGCTCACATAATATGTTGCCTTTTCAGGTTAAAATAATTTACATCTTGTATGGGGAGGTTTTCTAACACAATAATAAAGCATAATATGATGGTAAATAAAAAATAAAATGCCTTCGAATAGAAATAGAGGTTACAGCGTACATCGAATTGTGAGGTTATGTTACTAAAAGTATGGTGAGGAGAAATGCGGACATGACGGTGATTCACTTGACCCTAAACCTACTCACCTGTTTTCTACTTAAAAAAATTAAGAATAGTAAAAAACTCTAAATTCAGAGCACAATACGGTATCTGTTTTTGTTACTAAATAAGAACTTTCACTGCAAAGACTATTTTGTCTATAAAATGTTAGTAAATAAGAACTTTCACATGCGCTGTTCCTTAGCACAAACAGCTAAAACACGATGGAAAAATCGTGGGTCTCTCGTTTTAAAAGTTTTTCGTTGTTTATGCTGCACTTTGTTCAGCCCCAAGCTAGTGCAAAACTCGTGTAAATGTTCAAATAATTTGGAATTATTTCGTTTACTACTATAGTCCAAACGTAACGCTTGTAATAATAAGAAAAATAGGAAATGAGTAGAAATCGGTACATGAGTAGAAATGGGGACTTTTACCTTATCGCTTTCCACCTCATGATGAAGATTATTCGCTATTCCCCACTAGTTCCTAACTGTGAGACGAGCGATCGGCCTCAGAATCTTGCCCAGGTCATAATAAACATTCGTCGCTGGCCCCGACTCGCGATACTATTTCGAGAGGATACTGCATCCCTCATTCTAGTTGGGTTGTAATTGTGGTATAATAGAAAAAGAATTGATTCTATGTTGAGGAATAAGTTGAAAATGTTGGTTTGGAATAAAATTGGTTTGTAGGACTTTTCATTTTGAAAGAATTGTTTTGTTGGGTACACAAATGCGTACGAGTTGGCTGGTGTGTTTGCCTATTACTAACTTGCACTTCCAATTACATCCTACAGTATTCCTCAACATTTGATGGTGGTCTAATTTAAATAATGCAACAAACTTTTACAAAATGTTAGTTTTTTTATTATCCTAAAATATGTGTGTGGATTGATCATGGTGGTGCAATAACTCTGCTCCTAAAATCGTCAGACACTACATCGTTTGATTTCTATTTACAACTAGCTTTATTACCCGGCTTCGCCCGGAATTTAGATTCTAATTTTACCGTCCCAAATAATATTTCCCTGAAAAAAAGTTGATGCTTGCAAGAAAGAAACTTCAAAACAAATCAATTTTACTAATTCAGTCATCCACAAATTATTTATTGAGAATCTCTTGCTCTGGGATCATCCCAACATTCTCAACAATGTATGCGTTAAGCGGTCGTCGCTGTCCGCACCACTTCTTGGAATCATTCGGTCGAGAGTGAGAGAACCCGAGGTACCCGAGAGCGAGCGAGAGGTGACGAATGAGTCGTGCGGCGTTACCGTCTGCTACGTAGAGAGATACTCTGTCTCGTTTCGTCTTTCACGTGCCTACGCTCTGTCTCTCTCTCTCTCGCGATCCTTCGGCGGCTTGGAATCGTAGACACTATTCGTTTATTTTAACTAATAACTCGAGAAGGGAAGGACGTAGCGAGCTGAAAATAGTCACATTCATCTGGATTAGCCAGGCATAATGAGCCGAGATACCTTTCGTGACCCCAGACTTTACCGTTAGAAAGTTTTTCGGCGACAGACAAACACACACTTTCCGCTTTATAGTATAAGAAGATTAGGGGTGATATTAATAGATAGTGGCATTAAAGGTGCAAATATTAAAGATAAAGTTTACCAAGAAGCTGAGAATCGTTTTCAAAGTAAAAGAACACATTACATAAGAATTTGAATAATTAAAATTACATATACATACATATAGGTACATACTACATATGTATGTGTATATGCAGGGTGTTTCACTGCAGGTGACCAAATATTTTAGGGGTAGGGGAGGATTCAACAGGTCGAAATAAGACGAAAAATATAGAATACAGTTTATTAATATTGCAATTCGTTTTTGAGAAAATTGACTTTGGATTTCAGCCGAGATATAAGGTCCGTTTCACACATACACGGCATCACTTGTTGACGCATAAACATCACAGTTCGTATACGGTTTTTCGAGTTAGTTCTTCTTCAACATGGAGCGTGGACGCGTTATAGCAATGATGTTTCTCTATAGACGAACTAAAAAAAAAGGAGGAATAGGATTCAGTGGGTTCACCCAATACCTACTAGTATATTATGCTTTGAAGTTTTAATTAACTAAGCCTGTATATTTGATTACAAAATACAGAATAAAACTTACCCAAATCGTTCTTTTCAGCGTCTTCTAATTACTCAAAGTCATTTTTAAGTTCTAAAAAAATTTTTTTTCAAGCTTTTTTCCGTTTCTTTTCTGCCTTTCTATGATTCTAATATCTTGTTCCATGTAAGGTAAAAGTCCCCAATTCTACTCATGTACCGATTTTTACTCATTTCCTATTTTTCTTATTATTATAAGCGTTACGTTTGGCCTATAGTAGTAACGAAATAATTCCAAATTATTTGAACATTTACACGAGTTTTGGACTAGCTTGGGGCTGAACAAAGTGCAACATAAACAACGAAAAAATTAAAAATGACAGACCCACGATTTTTCCATCGTATTTTAGCTGCTTGTGCTAAGGAACAGCGACACTATTGGTATTCGAAAATTCGGCAGAAAATAGTCTTTGCAGTGAAAGTTCTTATTTAGTAACAAAAACAGATACCACAATATTGTGCTCTGAATTTAGAGTTTTTTTTACTATTTTTAATTTTTTTAAGTAGAAAACAGGTGAGTAGGTTTAGGGTCAAGTGAATCACCGTCATGTCCGCATTTCTACTCACCATACTTTTAGTAACATAACCTCACAATTCGATGTACGCTGTAACCTCTATTTCTATTCGAAGGCATTTTATTTCTTATTTACCATCATATTATGCTTTACTATTGTGTTAGAAAACCTCCTCATACAAGATGTAACGTATTTTAACCTGAAAAGGGAACATATTATATGAGCAGAAATTGGTACAAATGGTGCGTAGAAATACGTACATCGCTATTTTTTCGTGAGAAGAAATACGAATATTTAGAGCATTGTATTTATTTACAAATTGATTGATTTATCATTCAAGAATTAATCAATTACTCTGCAAATTTTGATCGCAAACAAATTTTTTACACTTTCTTTATGACGACTAATCTCTTAAATGAGTAGAAATTGGGACATTCATCTTAACTGGCCTTTCCTCGACTAGAGATATCCAAAGTCTATATCTACGTCAACACTTACCATTTTGTATAGAGAAACTGTATCACTATACTCAAATAATTAACACTTTTATACTGTGGATTTGTAAGTAAATCCACAGTATAAAAAGAAACACACGGGGCAATTATGCACAGAAAGTGTGAAAGAGCTATTCCACGTCAAAACGGATAGGTGAAAAATTTAGTTTCACCGATTCTCTTCAAAATTACAGCATTTGTCGATTACCTTGCAAAAACAAAGCATACTGAATTTTAAAGGTCTATGTCAAATAGTTTTCGAAATATTTAATGTTAAAGTATTAAAAATTGAAACATAATCGGCTGACGCGTCATCAGTTAAACTGTAATATCGCGGTCATTTTTAAAGATAATGCCTCCGTCTTGGGCTCATTTTAAAGCTGAAGGAATGCTTTCTCAACCCGTATATAGAATATTTTGTTTATTGTTAATAAACTTAACAGTAATCGATGTCAAAGTTTCAAATCGCGATTTAACGTCGTTCCCACCCACGATCCGCCTTGAAAAAAAAACCATTCGATTCGTTGAGCCTTCAGCTAATAAATGCGTTTTTCAAAAGAGTGGAGAGATTTTGGGAACAGTCAACAAAAAAATAAAACTTACGACAGTGCACACCGCTTGGAACTGCACGGATCCCGTGGTCAGTCCGCACGCACGCGTTTTCAAAACAATCGCCTAGCGTAGGAAAGTATTTATATACAATGCAATAAAACAAACTTTTCGGTCAGTGTTTTCAGTATTCTCCAGAAAAATAATAGGAATATCTGCTCACTATTGCTAATCTTTTATATGGTGAGCAGGTATTCCTATTATTTTTCTCGAGAATACTGAAAACACTGAACGAAAAGTTTGTTTTGTTGCATCGTATATAAATACTTTCCTACGCTAGGCGATTGTTTTGAAAGCGCGTGCGTGCGGACTGACCACGGGATCCGTGCAATTTCAAGCGGTGTGCACTGTCGTAAGTTTTATTTTTTGTTGACTGTTCCCAAAATCTCTCCACTTTTTTGAAAAACGCATTTATTAGCTGAAGACTCAATGAATCGAATGGTATTTTTTTCAAGCTGGAACGTGGGTGGGAACGACGTCAAATCGCGATTTGAAACTTTGACATCGATTACTGTTAAGTTTATTAACAATAAACAAAATATTCTATATACGGGTTGAGAAAGCATTCCTTCAGCTTTAAAATGAGCCCAAGACGGAGGCATTATCTTTAAAAATGACCGCGATATTACAGTTTAACTGATGACGCGTCAGCCGATTATGTTTCAATTTTTAAAACTTTAACATTAAATATTTCGAAAACTATTTGACATAGGCCTTTAAAATTCAGTAGGCTTTGTTTTTGCAAGGTTATCGACAAATGCTGTAATTTTGAAGAGAATCGGTGAAACTAAATTTTTCACCTATCCGTTTTGACGTGGAATAGCTCGAAAGCATCATACAAGTGTAACGTTTATGCTATTTAAACATCCACGGTCTCCGTGCTTTGTAGAGGGGAGGCACGGCAACATCACGCCGCGCCGGCCGTCCTCCGTCTGGATGGCGATGGTACGTGTCACAGTGGTCCCAAATCGCTAAAAAGCGGCAAACCCCTCAAAACGTACTTCAATTTAGTCAGAAATCGATGCTCGGGGGTTTTCGGGGTCGCTGATTACGAATCTGAACTTCAAATTTTTTCAAACAAAATGGCGAATCCAACATGGCGGACGTGCATATTAAAAAATTGATTGATCTGCACGAAAATTGGTATTCTATTGTTTTTGGGGTCGCTGATTACGAATCTGATGTCAAAATTGCAAAAAACCAAATAGCGGATCTAATATCACTGGTATAAACGTTTTTAAGTTAATTTTTGTAAAAATTCATTATTTTCCGATTTTTGACTAAAACGATATAATTAGAATGTCGAATTCAACATGACGACGTTAATTTCAAAACTTTTTTCAAAATTATTTTGAAAATTTTTATTTTTCCGATTCTTATGAAAAACTCAACATTTCGAAGTTTAGTAGGTCACGTAGTTCAAGCATATTGTCGAAAATAATAAAAGAAAAGTATGGATTATAAGTGCTGTTTGAAATAACGAATGCTGTTTTATTTATATACTAAATACACTTGGCATTTTAAATTTAAATATGTTAAAAATCCGCAAATTTTCTCAATTCGATATCATACTTGACATGTTACTTCATATCATGAAACTTGTTACAGCGTCACACTCGGTGACACTTTGTTTTCCTTCCGTTTCATTAAAACATGACTTAAATTTGTGACACATTGAGAAGGGAAATACAAGGGTAAATTCAAAGATATTTTACTTTGTTTCTGTGGAAAGTTTATGTTTATAACACCTACTTTAATGGTAAACTGTTTCACATATGGATCTTTTCAGATAAACTTTCTCTGACACATTAAACATGCTCCCATTTTCAAGATATTAAGCAGCATGAAATTTCGTAAACTTTTACGGCCTATATCTCAATAACCAATCCATATATTTAAGAAATTCAAACGGTATTTGATGCACTGATATATATGCAATCTGCTATAATAGCAAAAAGCTGCTATATACTTCGAAAATTGATTTTTGGCCAGCTTTTGGCGATTTGGGACCACTGTGCGTGTGAAAGACTTCATATGATCTTCGCCCTTTTACCGTGAAAACGGTGCCCAATAAACGGACGACGTGTATGTGTGAAACGGGCCTTAATATCTCGAGAACGAAGCCGCGGGTCCCCAAACGGTAAAGGACTTTTCGAAGTCTTTTTGCATCAGGATGTTGCATGTTACGAACGGCCTTGCAATTTTGGGACACCCTGTAGTAGCTGAAGATAGTCCACAGATTTATTTCTTCCCGGCCTCTTCAGTTTTGCTTGCGAAAACTATACATGTATACAGGCCCGTTCCTGAGTTTTGGCCGCCCAGGTGCAAAAACAATATTGCCGCCCTTATTAATTTAATATTCTTTAATTAAGAATTTGATACGCAGTGTTTACTTTTATATCTATATATACAGCATTTTAAACAGTTATCATGCAAAAGAGTTTACTATTCTTATTAGTCAAAATTTTACATGTAATAAACGACCTGCTGCCGCCAGGTGCGGAGGTACCTTCTGCACCCCCGCCAGGAATGGCCCTGCATGTATACGATCTCTGTTGACATAACATTGTTAATTTGTTTTAATATGTAGATTCACAGTAGCATGCATTTATAAATTCACTGTGTATATCGCGTAAATGCAATGTGCATACGCGCTGCAATGTTCACTGATTCGAAGGCAGAATGCACTAAAATCGGGCTACCCATTGACGCCAGAATAGTGGGACGTGGAACAAATACTTGCCCCCACTATGACCTACCGTCGCCCCCCTCCTGGTTCCCAACGCACTGCACACAAGCATGTCCCTATTCCTGCCCGTGTGCGCTGCCGGTTCGGCTCGTTTCGCCATCAATTCATGTTGTCGAAACCCGAGCGAATGAGTCGCAATCAGGAGGTCGAGAGTTCAAATCCTAGTGCGGTGGTTTTACCTTTTTTTTTAATTATTCTCTAGTTTCACTTCTTAATTTCTCAGTAGAATAAAGACTTGAAAATTATTAATTTGCAAAGCATTTTCGAAATTTCATTTTTTTCATTAATGATGCAATTCGCATTACCAAAAACCGATGTAGTTGGTTGACGTACAATGTTAGCCATTATATATGTACATAAACCGAAATGAACATAATTAAAATTGTAATTATGAATACAATTACCTATATAGGATAAAATATAAATGTTACAATAAACTTATCTTTCTTTGTTGATAAAAATAATTCCACTGATAAAAATGTAGGTACTGGAAGGTGGAATACAAATATGCAGAAGTCATTATAATACAATTGTAACTGACAATTTCTACATTTACACGCCAATGTAATCGATTTTACTAACAGCAGAAGTCACGAACTGTTCTCGGAGTTTGATTACTCAGTCATTTTTAGATATTGGGAGAATGCCCAGAACAACCCCAGAAAGTAGGAGGAGCGGTTTCTTCCGTTTTCCAGAAATAAATTCTTAAAATTGCAGAAATTTAATTCTTACCGCCAAAATAGCGTAGTGCAGACGGTAGCGTATCTGCTTGCAGAACCGTATTTTTGTGTCTCAATTTGAGTCGCGAGCCCCCGAAACCCAGAGTCTTTTTTTATTCTTTCGTTTATTTTTTCTTCATTAAAACACTCTTTTCTATATATTAGCGTTTCTATGGAAGTAGAGAATACTATATGATATTTTAATTTTTGTTTCATAGGGGCAAAATCAGAAAAATTGGTGTTCAAGTTTACATGCAATTGTTTATACTGTTTGTACAAACACTCGGCACACTCGCAGGCGATATTCTATATAAAAATATGTAAGACATAAAGTTTCTTCTCAGCAGGAACGCTTTATGAATCCCGGTGTTGTGTAATTACATTTGTGACTGTGGACGCTACATGGAAAGGCCCCCTCGTTCACATTTAAATAGAAATTACGGTTTGTTACGGAATATAGAAAAGAGCGTCTTAATGAGAAGCAACGAAGAAAAAAATAAACAGAAAAGTGAAAAAGATTCGACGTTTCAGGGGCTCGAACCCAAATAGAGAGACAAAAAAGCGATTCCGTAGGCAGATTTCAAATACCCCACTATCTGCACTACGCTGTTTTGGTGATAAGAATTAAATTTGTATGGTTAGGATTTGTGTATGAAATTTTTGCATTTTTAAGAATTTAGTGGCTTATCGGTGGAATTATTTTTTTTCAACGAACAAACATAAGTTTATAGTAACATTTATATAAAGTTAACATTTATAGAATTTTTTTTTATCTTTTATGCATTATTTGGCATGTTTATTTACATAAAGATTTTGCCCAAATTCGTCGGAAAGTGAAATTGAAGAATAATTAAAAAAGAAAGTAAAACCGCCGCGCTGGGATTGGAACTCCCGATCTCCTGATTGCGACTCATACACTCGGTTTTCGGCACCGTGGATTGTTGGCGCAAAGAGCCGAACGGGCAACGCTCACGGACAGAATTAGGGATGTGTATAAGAATAACTTTTTTTTCAATCCTTCACGAGTATGTGTTGCCAACCGTTGCATTTGTTTCCCGGTTGCGCATACTGTTTTTGCTTTCCCTTCGTACTTGTGGCTTCTCCGGATGTGTGCGCGCTTAAAAATGCTAAATGCAGGTAAATGTATAGCTCCGTCTAATAAAGTGTTTTCTGTGTGAGTTATTGCACCAATAAAATGCTTGTGTGCAGTGCGATGGGAACAAAATGGGGGACGCCGGTAGGTTATGGTGGAGGTAAGCATTTGACCCACGTCCCACAATTCTACCGGTTAGGCTTGTCAAGACCACCGAAGGTAATCCTCGCTGCACCATTTGCCCACCTCTGTGCCCTGTTCTGCATGTCTCTTCACTTCCAATACTAAGGCAGTAGTGGTTTGGTTCAAGTCTTATATTTAATAGGAGATGCTAAACATTGACACAGGTTTTGAAATTTTAAAATCACACATGTTTTTTAAAATGGAACCGGTATGTTTTTAATACTATTAGAAATGCACAATAAATCGACTTCAACGGTACCAATATCGTATAATTTTATTGAAAATTTTAAAAATTAAGCGGGTTTGAGAAATATCAAACGCACAAGCAAGCTGGTCGTTTGCGTGAAACAAAGGAAATCAATGAGAAACCAACAAAGGGAACAGTAAAAAATAAAACACGAAGGGAAGAGAAACAATATACTAATGAGAGAAACAGTTATGAGGAAAATGAGAAACCATGTAAATATACGAGTAAACGGGAAAAATGAAATTGGGAGTTCGCGATAGGAAGAACGCGATATGCTTGAGAGATGGAAACTGCTCACATAAGTCCGTCATGTACATATGTGTGACAAGCGTCGAAGCACGTAACATACATATGTATACATCTGTACGAGACCGAAGAAGATGGGATCCTGGCTGACCTGAATTGTAATCGGAGAAGTGACCCTGACAGGCCTAAACCCGTGGCTCAAACTTTAGACCAGGTCTTGTCATAATGGTTTCATGTGCGTTAGTGGAGCCTCGTATTCGAGATATTCAAAGGACCTCATATGTAACCGGTTACCTTCAGAGTTGGCATGGTAGTTTCTAGTAGGCTTCATCTCTAAACGTACATGTAAGTGCATATGTAATTCCGAAATCATGTAAGCTGTGATCCGTCTTCATATGACTACACTACGTTTACAAGCGACAATCTGAAAATACTGGTGGTCCTTCAGTTGCTGATAAATAGAACAATTTTTCTTGCTTATGGAGGAAATTTTTCTCATGAAGAAAACTGTCTCGTTACTTGCTACTAATGACATTGAAGTTAACCAAAAGACTATGACATATTCTGTAAACTGGCGGGAAACGATAATGAAAATATTTTTATTGTACAATACCATGAACGCCTTTCCAGAATTTTTATTATGGAAATGCCATTAAAAAATGGTTTTCTTAAATTGCCTATAACGACTTTTGTAGTACGAATGAACCTTCCCGGTTTTAATAAAGCCTGGTCTGAAAAGTGGTATTTTATAGCCAAAATTAAAAATCATACCCGTATTAGACAAAAAACTAGAAAAATGAATCAGTTCTGACATTATCTTTGAGTAAAAAATATAACTCAGAATATAAATAAATATTATACATTATACATATTAAATATATGCAATTGTTACCTACTAGCGTGCCCCGTGTCGGCTTCGCCCGAATTATTAGTGTGATTGATTCATGGTTATTAAAATTATAATATGTTTTAACGAAATTAAGTATTTTGAAAAAAAGCTTGTTCTCATTTTTGAGAGCCTATTTTGATGCTGCTCGCTACTTTCGTTTCTTCTTAAATAAGAAGAACGTCTAGCCCCAGCGGATGCCCTAGAAAGGATTCGTTTTGGCATGTTTATGTTAATTAACCCGTTAACCCGAAAATATAAACGTCCGTTATCGGAACTTGAGAGTGACGGTACACGATATGCCCGGCTCTCTTATAGGCATGACCAGGGATTGTAACCGTAACCCTAGGCCGGTTCGGTTCTCAGTACCGTAGACTAATTTACATAACCGGGTAACCCGAGGCATCTAGGCACAGAGTTACCCGGTTAACCCGCTCTCAGAGCGGGTTACCCTAATCCGGTAGAGGGCGTAGTGTTTCCCTATTTTTGTGAAATCGACCTGTACTTATGAATTTTTATTTTAAAAACTATCTATCGCATTAGGTTCATCCTTTTTTTATTTTAATGCAGAAGATTTTGTCTATTTGAATAATATTTTTTTGAAATTGTAAAATTATTTATGTAACGTCAAATTATAAACAAATTTTTATTTTGCAAATTTCTCCTCGAGGGTGACATGTTTCTAAAGTTGAAAAATGTACTTAATATATTCCATGACCGTATAGTATAAACATTGTGTTTTCATTTTAACACTTGCATACTATTTTCTTACAAATCAGTAAATTTCATATATAATAGTTGTGTTACAAAATATTTTTTTTATTATAAATAAATAAATTACCTTTCGAACTTCTACAGAATTGTTACATTTGTTATAGGCCATTCATCCAACACGGTGATGCAATTTGACCAAGAAACGATTTGCACGTAATGTCGTGGGTATAATTCAAGAAAATTCGTAACATTTTTCCTCGAGAGATTAAAAATTACATGGAGAATCAAAACCCTGCAAGTAATTGACGTCATTGCATGCAACCCGGTTCTTGTTAAAATTGCAGTTGCATAGCAGCGGTGGACGCGCGCGGAGCAACCAATATGCATAGTCGGATTTTGGACGTAGAATGTCGTATGTCACTTGTAACCCGCTCCGAGCGGGTTAACCGGCTCTCTGTACTCTTTGGGAGCCGTTCCTTCGGGGTTACTACGGGTTACAGTAACCTTCGCTCGGTTAACCGGGTTCGGGTTAGGGTTAGGCGGCGGTTACAATCCCTGGGCATGACTGCTGTATTCCACCTGCGAGAAGCGCTCGGCCCGATTCGCCGCCTGGCGGTCGCGTCGCGAAGTATCCATCGCAGCCGGCCAAGTCATGACTTCTTAATGTACATAATAATAAATTACACAGATTAATTATATTTTACATGATTAAACATAGCCTATGTCCGTTCTTGTTGTTAAGGGATGCTGTAGTTAAAATTTCGTGATGATTGGTTCAGTACTTTTTGAGATTTTTGTGTACATACAAACAAACGCTATAGCTTTATTATACTAGTAAGACTAGTAAGATAAGACTAGTAAGACTAGTAAGATTAGTAAGACTAGTAAGACTAGTAAGACTAGTAAGACTAGTAAGACTAGTAAGACTAGTAAGACTAGTAAGACTAGTAAGACTAGTAAGACTAGTAAGACTAGTAAGACTAGTAAGACTAGTAAGACTAGTAAGACTAGTAAGACTAGTAAGACTAGTAAGACTAGTAAGACTAGTAAGACTAGTAAGACTAGTAAGACTAGTAAGACTAGTAAGACTAGTAAGACTAGTAAGACTAGTAAGACTAGTAAGACTAGTAAGACTAGTAAGACTAGTAAGAAGACTAGTAAGATAGTAAGATAATACATCCAAATCTAATTAAAGAATGTGATGTCGATAGGTGTGGTTCGAAAACTGGACAGCGTAATAGTGATATACCTAACTTCAGTGGGTAGCTGCAGTCTGCTTGATTTTTTGGTTTCGCATTCTATTTGTGAGTGATATACTAGATATAAATGGATCCGCAGTGTCCAGGGCTCTATGAAATATATCTAGGAGCTTATTCTTCCTACTATCTTTTCTGGCATGAAATTGTCGGTTCTGTTTCTAAAACTTATTTCTTGATCCTGCCGCATCCTCTCCTAAATACCCTGGAGGCGAAATACAGTTTTTAAGTATTTGCTTTCCATGTACCAAAATCATATGGATTGTGAGTGGCATAGGGTGCCGTGGATACTTTTCTTTAAATAAATGACCCGTGTTAAAGCAAATTTTTTTAAATTTTTCCAAATTGATTGTATATTGGCAGGAAATGGTAATTAAAATAATTTTCAAATTTTTGAGTAAACTAATGTCTACACCTGTAATATCGGCTAATATCTCTATTTTTTAAATGCTTGACAAGCCGTATTGCCGTCTGTCGTGTTACCACTACCTCCAAGTTTAGGCTTCTCTATATTCAAGCCAATCTTTCCTAAATTAATTATTAAACCTCTTTTTCCGACAAAGAAGCATTGTTTTTTCATCTTCCTGTCTTACTTGCCATTTTTTTATTTGTATTCTGTATGCGATGTGAAGCACACACTCAAAGTATCTAATCCTTGCGTGCAAGGAACTGACTCCGTACTGAAAATTTTCTTTGCTTTCGGGTTTAAACTGTTTTGCCTGAGAATTATCTATTTTTAATACTTGCGCATAGTGGTCTGTTGCTCCGCAAATAGGGCAACGTTGAGTTGACGTAGTTCCAGTTAATGTATTTAGAACTTTGCCGGCGTTTAATTCTATAATAAGTTTAAATTTAATGTCCAAAATTCTACTTCCGCGTGTTATATGTAGGTTTGATAAAGTATTTTTCAGTGTCTGTTTTCTTTTTCTTTTAGAATTATTTCCGTAGTTTCCCTTGTATATTCTATTCTTAATGGTCTGCAAAACCTGATGGACTGTGGTACGTTATTGTTCCATAAAAGAATATTTTCAGTTGTTACTAATCGTTAGGGTGGGCCGAAAAAATCAAATTTTCGAAAGTCGAAACAGCCTAGTGCGGAAAAGTTGCGTCTGGGGAAGACAAATGAAGGCAAATTTTTTTTTAAATCTGTCAATATTTGACCGGGCCCAAACTTGGTCAAAGTTTTTAATTTTTTACCCTACATCTTTTTTTTATATTGTAATTATTATTATTATCTTCTAATTTTTTGTGATTTATTTGATAATACTCTTTTTCGTCCGCGAATTTTTTATGTTACTTGGCGTAATTTTTTTACTTTTTTGAACATTTTTATGGGGATTTAAAAGAATAGCTACGTCCATATTTCCTCTTTTACGTGCAGTTATTGCTGCTGCATGCACTATTAAATTTGATGCCTCTCGTCTTTGAGATCCGGCTGATTTTTCTTCATACGGCAAGCGAGGACACCTCAGGTGAGGACTGCAGTTATTAAAGTTTCACCACTTACATTAGCATAATTTTGCAGAATCAAATACTCTTCTAACCACTTCGCATTATTCGATTTAAATGTTTTCAGTACTCTTTAACATTTTTTCCACTTCGAAGACAAGGTGTTGCAACATATGCGAATTTTCTCCACAATCGATTGTTTATATTCTTTAGAAATATCATTTTCACTTAACGAACTAAAAATAAAGGTACAAACAGCAATTGTGTTTTTGTTTGAATCTTTTTCACCGTGCGGTATCATAATGTGATCCTCATATTTGATGGAATACTTGGCTGCAAAATAATTTTTTTTAACTGTTTGCGTACAAAACCGTCCGATGTGATTCATACAGAAATAAAATATACTTTCCGACATTGTTATACAAATTTTTTTAAATACTATGTATAATACAGGAAGTGTTTCACTGTGCACATTCGAAAGAAGACTAATGCGACGAGGCAGAAATACGCTACGAGAAAACCAATATCTAGTGTTTAGGGTAAATCCGGGAGACGCAGTCGGGCCGGACAGTTGGTCGAGTCGCTATAATTCAGTCTCTATATGTATACGCATAAGCGTGTTAAGGTTCAGAACAATTGATTCTCTAGAAGTGGAACAGTTGACTGAATGTGTTTTCCGCGAGTCTACACGTCTATAGAGTCTGAAATATAGCGACTCGACCAACTTCCCGGCCCGACCGCGTCTCCCGGATTTACCCTATAAGAGTTAATACTAACAGTAGATAGGTTCACGCAATGAAAACATTTGACACAGTCTGCGTCTTCCCAATCGCTGCTCAAGCTGCTATGCAGTTACACACGTCTAGGACGCCAAATGCAACCAGCGTCATTTCTAAAAGTCTGCATAAAAGTGAAGACTGCAAAAGATTGCACTTGAAATTTACATGCTCTTGTTAAGAAGAGTCCGACGTTAAACACATTTACACATTTTTTTATAAGCATTAAATAAGCAAAAAATGCATATAACACATATAAATAACTGAAATATACTTCCTTACATTTTTACGTATAGAGAATCTTTTCCATAAGCCGGTCTGAAGCCGTTTTTCGAGCTCACGTCTGCGAAGGAAAAACGCCCTAAAATCCATTCGGTTATCGTACACAAGTAAAAGGGACCATGATTTCGACCAGCTCGGTGGCAGCTATGGGAACGGGAGTGACACGACGACGACTCCTAAGGATTTCCTTATATGCAGATTTCTAGTGAGTCCCCACGCATTTTGGGACTTTATAAACCCTTTGGTTGTAATCCCCGTTGGTTCAGAGCTACACGTTGCTTAGAGTCGCAATCCAGACTCGGCCAGGGATGCTGCCAAGCCCCGGCGCCGTGTTCTTGGTACCGGTGCGCCCGGCGGGCTGCGCGGACTCCCCGTTCACCCACGGGAAGAGTGTGTCGATGACCTCCGCTAGGAACTGGAGGTCAAGAGACTCCGCGATCGGGGGCGTCCATTGCCGGAGCTTTTCCACTACTAGCTTATACGCACGCCCAACGGATCCTCCTAAATAGTACCGAGGAGTTCTTCCCACGCCCAGGCTTTGGCCCTCCTGATGCCCAGCCCCAGGATCCGCCGCGTCTCACAGTCGACCCCATATGATCCACCACCGCCGAATCGCCTCGCCTCCTGTGGCGGGCCCGAGTGCACTGGCGCCGAGCTCCCACGTACGTCGCGCGTCGCGCGTATAGCAGCAATTCGCTCGATCACCAATCCATCGACCCCTTCCGGAGTGGCTTGGCCCGGCGCATCGCAAAGCCGCAAATCTGCGTCAATGGACTCCGGAACCATTCTGCATCCTCGTCCAGGCGGTAGGTGAGCCTACCCCAACCTCATTTCACTCTGTCCCATAGAACTGGGCGGATAGCCCGAACAGCGCGATTGCCCGCGTTGTCTGGCTAATCGAGCCACACGAGCCGCCGCTCGTGCACGCGCCATCGGGACTGAGGTCTCACGTCATTGGCCTCCTCCGTTGGCGGGTCCGGATCCTCTTTGCGAAGAACACGGATGTTTGCATACACCTCCGCGAAGAAGCAGTAGGAGATCGTGCGAAAACCTCTCACGACTCTGATGGCAGCCCTAATGCCCTGCCGGTTCGCTACGAGGCCGTCGGTCTATATTGGCGCGCCATACAGCGCCACGAACCGGACGATTCCCACATACAGCCGTCGCACCCCCCCCCCCTGCCTGCCCAGATTAGATATAATGCGGCCAAGACTGGCCAACGCCCACTCCAGTCGGGAACTCGGACCGTCATAATGATGTGTGGAAACTCAGTAGGAATCGAGGGTAAGGCCTAAATACTTTATACTCCGTCCCACCTTGATTCATCTACCTTCAGAGATGTCCGGGGCGGCACACCGAGAACGGTGTCGCTGCTGAATCACACGGCCTCGGTTTTATCCAGTGCTACTCGAAGCCCAAGGTGCTCTATCTCAGCGACGCGACGACGAGTGCCGTCCCTCTCTCGGCGCGAGCTGTCGCCTCCTCCAGTACCTACCACCGGCCGTCACCAGTGGTCGGCAGCTCCGCCCGCAGCACTGCGTCGTAAGCAAGGCCGAACAGGATCGGTCCGAAGATCGATTCCTGCGGAACTCCACGATGCACTCGACGATACTCGAGTGCCCGCCCTATTGGCCCCCAGAAAATGGAGTTAAAGGCATTGACGATGTCTAACGACTCCGCTAAACCCACCCCATCCCGGGAGACGATCGAGCCGAACATGTTGCAAACGGTCAATGTTGCATGCCATAGTGGCTGTCGGCCAGATCGGGGTCAATGCGGAACAGGTGCTGCACAAGGCGGGCAGCCACCACGCGCCCCGAGAGCTTTCCCGCCTTACGAAGGAGGCAGATCGGCCGGTAGCTGGAGGAAGATTCCGTAGGTTTACCCGATTTCCGGAAGAGGACCAGTATCGCCATCTGCCAACATGCGAGGGAACGTCTCGGTCCTCAAGCAGGCGTTAAACAGCCAGATGAGGCTGGGTTCTTGGACGCCAAGTACGATCACCCACGCCGTGCCGAAGACGCCTTCGAACGCCTGATCGCCTCCACCAGCTCCTCGGTGACCCCCAGTTCGTCATCCGATCAGGTGTTTGGTTCGAACGGCGGCCTGGCATGAGGCCTGACACATACCCCTTCCTCCCAAGGAGGCATGTCCCCTACGGAAGCGTAGCCAGATCCTCCCGGAGACACTGGGGGTCCTGGCCTTACGTTATGGGGGATGTTCATGGTCACAGTTAACGCAAATTCATGGGGGGGGGGGGGTCTGGACAAAATGGTCGTAGTTAAAGATTACCGAGGAGGTCTGTCCATGCCAGGGCTTTCGCCTTCACAATGGCCAGGCGCAGAGCTCTGCGCGCGAGGGAGAACTTCCGGTGCAGCCCCATCCGGACACACGTCGCGCAGCAAAGGCATTCCCCCCGCGCATGCGCGCACGTGCTCACGATCCCCTCGTTCAATAAGACGGGGGAGTGTTCCTCCGCCTACTGGAGCAGCGCGTACTGAGCGAGGAAGGCACTGGCAGACTCAGCTCCCAACCTCACCGAAGTAACCCTCGACTCGAAGAACTGGAGGTTAATCCCTCCAGCCATCACGGGCTTCGCAGGCACCCTTCAGGAGCATCGCACCCAGACCGAACAGGCCCCCGACCAGGACATGCACCTCCTCGCAGCCGCCAATGACGGCCATGGTATCCCTCACAGCATCCGAGGTAGCCTGCTCCGTTAACCCAGAAACGTGGAACTCTGCGCGCTTCTGGGCACATACCACATGGAGACCCGTGCCACAAAAGGTCCTTTCTAGGCTGGCCGTTATAGCGGCCGACTTTTGCGGGCCCTCGGTGCCGCGGATCTCTATAACTAGACCCCTGGTTGCCGCCCGTTTAAGCCACATCCCGGTGATGCCCATCGCATTTATACCAATCGTGGGAATCACCTGGGCCTGCAGAGGGCCCAGCTCTGACCCCCCCCCCCTCCCCGTGCACTCCCGAAACGAGGTGAGCATTCTCTGCGCAGTGGAGCTCAAAGTAACGATTCTGGGACTGTAAATCCTCCCGTAGGGCCGTCAGCGCCGCATCCTGGCAATGGACTCGCTTCATCAAGGCATGGACCCTCCCATCACAACCTCCTTCGGGCATATTCGCCCACCAGGCACGAAGGTTGTTCGGGTGTCCGACCCTGACGGCTCCGCGGTGCAGCTCCTTCCTACTAGCAAACGCTACACGTCATATTACCCGAAGTTTCTGCACGTTCGCTATCTTCAAGTAGCTGGACGTACCAGCCACAAATAGAGCATTCTGCAGTTTGTCCTCAACTGTTTGCCAACTCCGGTGCCCTTCTCCCTGCTGAGGTGTTCGTCAAATGGGAGGGGAAACCTGCCTTGTCTGATTCGGGGGGGGGGGGGGGGTCAGCAAAGATGCCCTCCGTAACAAATTCCCTCTTTCTCTTCTTGGTCCCGGAGGGTCCCACATTCGCGGTGTGTGAATCAGCGAGAGATTCGTCGTCCGAATCAGCAGCATGGAGTGCCGTCGTCATCCGCGGGGGCGGTGCACAGTTTGACAAACTGCACTTTTTTTATGTAAAAATCGTAAAACTTTTGACAGAAATAAGATAGTGCGATGAATCTTTTTCGAGGTTAAAACTAAGATGTCGCAAAATAAGGGACAGATATTAAAAAGTATGACAAACAAGTTCTGACTTTGAAAATCTGTCAAAAGAATCCTAAAGGGTAAGACAAATTCTGCGGCCACATTTGAATTCAGAGCGTCAACATCTATAGGAAATGATGTATAACAAGTCAAGGAAAAACTTCAACCACACCTTAAAACGGAAAAGCCGCAATTTTCCTCGAAAAGGTCAACTTTGATATAGATTTTCAAGATCAAAACTTGATTGTCATACTTTTTCAATACTTCTCCCGTATTCTGCATCATCTTAGCTTTAGCCTTAATCTTATTTCTATCAAAAGTTCTACGATTTTGACACAAAGAAGTGCAGATTGTCCCACTGTGCATCGCCCCTTCATAGGTGCGAAAATCGTAGCGGTTGGCTGACTGTCTCTCCACCGCCAGGGTGAGGTTCACCTCCTGGCTCAGGTGGCCTCGTAGAGGCGGTACCACCATCTCCGCACTCCTCACTGTGGGCATACCTTTAACCGCGCCCCCTTCGTTGCCATACCGTGTCTTAGGCACACCACTTTCAAAAGATTCCATAAAATTCCCACGAGAATAGCGGAAGTAAAGGTCATCCATGGCAGAGCCGTGTACCACGGGAAGCCATTGACCCATGACCCAAGCCAAGGGCCTTTTCCGGGTGTCGGCAGGTGCCTAAAAGATTGACGTTAGCGGTTGATGCCCTCACCAACCCACGCTTATTGGCAGGTGCATGCCCCTCAGCCACGCCGAGGGCCTAGGGTTGGATTTATTATAGAGGTTTATCTCCTCGCGGTCCAGCCAGTTGGGGCAAGACCCCCACTCTCTCTGACGCCACTACCACCGGGACCAAGTCCCGATGGATTGTTGCGACGCCGCGGAGTTTACAGTGTGCCTGGAGGCTCCCCGCCACCAGTTTCCCTACTTAATCATCGCGCAAGACAGGCAGGCGATGCCATAAATGAATCGTTACTTCCCATCCAGGGGGGGGGGGGAGGTGCCATCCGTTTCGTTTGCGCCTTGCCGCAGGCTAAACGTAACACAAGACCTCAGGAGTCACACGTGGAGGTGGAACGAATGGTCCTGCTCCGGTTGGGCCCATCGCTTTCGGATCCTTGCCTCCAAAAGCCGGGAGGTGACGACCGGACTTTACACCTGACTTGGAGGCAACATCAGTTCGATCGGGGTGTAGACCGTCATTTGCCAGATTTCTCCGACAAGTAAGAAGTCCGTTCCAGAGCGTTGAGCTCATTTCTGAACTCGTGCTCCCTCAGTACGGAGCATCTACACCAATTGATATAAACACATGTGGACTCTTGGATCCTAAAAGGAGCTGAAGTCCTTATCTCATAATATTTTTGTCACTTCCCTTGTCCCAATACCCGAAATATGTTTGTTTTAATGTGTTACCCATTTTCCGTCTGTGCTACTTTGCAAAACTGGTAAGATGTGTTGCGGGGGGGGGGGGGGGGGGGCACAGAAACAAAACAGGTAGTCCGGGGACTGCGCGAGGTCCAGCCTGGGTCGACCTCCTTTCAAATTTGTGCTTTGCTGAGTACATAACCACCTAAAGAAATACAGATAGCGATTTGGACCCCTCTGCATGCGTTATTCCTGCGCACTTAGCCCTACTGAACGTACACGCAGCCAGATCTGGACCCAGCGGTTAGCTCTCAGTTGGTGATGGAGAATGTCTCGCTGGTGCGTAATTTCACTCACTGTACCAATTACATATTGTCTGTTGCTCCGGTTGTATGCGAACGCTTAGTGCCCACCAGTACACATAGGTACAAGTGGGGATTTTAATAACGAGCTGACTACAATATCAGTTGCACGTATTGTTTACACTGTTAACCCCCGTTTGGCGGATACTGGTTCCATTTGGACCATCCTATATGCATATCAAGCTATTATCTTACTTGTCATGTATTAGTACCATTTCACTGACAAATGTATTTTGTAGTATAAGAGCTGTTGAATAATTATATGTAGTTGATCTGGTTACCTTTCAAACGATTATTAATGCACTGGGACAATATTTCAAAGTCGGTTCTACTCATCAAGATAATAAGAAAAGGTGGCATACGTATATTTCCGATAATACTTAGGTTTGCAGTTATAAGCATTTTTATATTCCGTAAAATACCGGCCCGAAGCGCCTATTAAAGGGCAACCGGCAGACTGGCGCGTTCGTCAGTTGACCTAATATACTATATTTTCATTCACATCCTTTCAATTTCAATATTTCGATCCACAAAAATACAGCTGGGCTTCGTTAAATGCCACTTTAATAGCCGTTTCGCACCAGTGTTTCACGAAATATAGAAATGCGTATAACTCTAAACCAAGCCTTATCGGACATTTTTAACCGACTTCAAAAAGGAGGAGGTTATAGATTCGACCCGTTTGTATGTTTTTTTTTTATGTTTGTCCCCTCATAACTCCTCAGCATATGGACCGATTTTGATGATCTTTTTTTCTTCGTATATCAACTTGTCTTATTAACTTGATAAGTAGGACCCATACTGAAAAATTCTCCCATATATTTATAAACACACTGTATAATGGTAGATATGAAGGAAAAAATAATAATACAAGATTAGAACTCATGTTGTTGTGCCCAGGTAACGCCCAAGCACACATAATACATTATTCGAGACGTTCCTAAGCTGAGACGTTCGCGAGCTAACCGCGACTTTGCGAAGTCAACAAAATGCAAACGCTTCGTCGTAACCATATATGGTAACGCGAAGCGACGACACAATGCCTGGTAGCGAAACAAAACCGATTTGACTCCGCAAATCGAGAGACTCGAGATCCGATTCTCAACCGGATAGCACAGCAAAAACCCACTTGTATACCTGAGTCTAGTTTAGTTGTTTTATGAATAAAGACTTAATCTTAGTCCACCCGGTGGATTCTCATCTTTTAATCACTCGCAATTCCACGATAACGCCGGATCCCGTACCAGCCATCACGCAGGGCACAACAAAATCTATACATTTTTAGTGGTAGTGAGCGAATTTCGCGTAGGATTTCGCTGACGACGAGAAAAACAAAGGGTGATACGCGGCGTTTGATGCGTGTTTCTCGTACCGCCCAAATTCGAATTTGCGCGAACAAAAGCTTTTGTTTTATATAAGTGTGTTATACATGTGTATAAGGGGATTATATTATGGATAAATATAGGCCCTATATTCGCTATAAGATTAGGGTAGACAGTTGCCGTCCAAGAGTTAAACGGTTATTTTGAAACACACGCGAATCGGCGTGATTATGACAAATTTGTGTGAATCATATTCAAAACAGCTAAGTATTTGTTCCGTTTCACTGATATTATAAACATTAATATGCACGTACACGAATAATACATTTACCTAACGTGAAATATTATAATTACGGATGGTGCCATGTTATACGGTTATCCAAAACCCCAAAGAAATTTTTTTCGTGTATATTTACTTGGTACTTTTCGGAAGTAAACAACGGATATACGTTCGCATCAACTACATCTGAAAATTTGAAGGAATCAACAAGATACAAGGGGAAATGTAATGCGCGAGAATTTTGGCTGCACGCTGCGCTCGTATATTTACAAACCTGAACTGCCTTTGGAGGTTGAGCAGGTTATAGAACCTATTGAAAATTTCGCCAAAGATAAACTACCAGAGAAGTGTGTGACAGGATACTTGCAAAAGGGTAATAAGGGTCTAAATAATAAAATATGCAAGCTTGCTTTGGAACGCATTCAACGGCGTAAAACCTTTTGAAGTAAACCTGTAGACAGCAGAAGCAACATTTCTTGATAGCTGTATGTTCTACATCCCGATTTTTGAGAACGTATTAATAATGCGTTGCAGAAGAGTATCTGACAAAAAGAAGGATAGCGAAACGAAGGATTTGCGGCAGATAAAGGAAGCAACAAAGGATGCCAAGTTTAAAAAAAATTAGTTGGAGAAAGCAGCAGCTTATAAAAGAGCATGCACGTTATGGACCAGTAATAGCAAATTAAGTCTAGGAATAGTCTATCAACAGAAAATTCTGTTCTCCAGCTTTGAAGCTGGTTTTTCCACATGGCTGTTTTACCAAGGGTGAGCGTCCGAGTTTCCAAAACGATGGCAAATATTAACTTCAAATTTTGCAACGAACTTCATCGTGTTATTCGTTAAAGTTGACGAAGGTTTGCAATACGTATGAAAGTGTATACAGGGCAAAATGGAATTCATAGTACAAACAGAAAGAGGTATACTTCGTGTACAAATAGATCGAAAACATGGAACAGAATGGTATTAAACGAGGCTTTATTTTCGGGGAAATGGATATTGAAGACTAGTCGAGTACCTGTGCGTATACCTGATAAAGAATTGATAGAATGTAGCAGTACAGATGGTACAACTGCACGTAAAACGAAGACTTACACAAAATTAAATCAAATATTCATGCCGAGAATTGGTTGCACCTTCAACACTAATAAACTCGTGAAACTTTGATTACCAAATTACATTTCGGTTTTTCATTATATATGAATATATATTTTATTCGGTATATATGAATATACAATTTATTCATTATATATGAATTTACATTCGTCGTTCGTACAATTTGTTATATACGTTTTTTGAAACGATAGTTTCATGTATCTTTATTTTAAACGATATCGAGTTTTAATGAAGTTCTAATGTTTCTGGTGCATGTAGCAATGTGGAGTTTTCACGTTATTTTCGCGTGCCTGTAGATCGTGAGGGTTGTGTGCGCGTGTAAGCACGCTCGCGATATTTCGCAGGGGAAAAATTCAACGGGCGCCTTGCGTTCATATAAAACGACTTCCTTAGGAATTAGCAGCTTACCCTCGGCTCTTTTGTTACTGTGTATATGTATGTATGCTCGTAGACGGTTAATATCTCCGCAAAGAGGAATTTTAAGGCTTTAACAACTTGAGACACCGCGACCACACAAGTTTATCCTTTGAACGGGAAAAAGTTGGTCCAACTCTGTGTTCATTTAAACTTTCAGTTCTAAATTATCGGAAATTGACAATAATTATGATCTTGTATAAATTATTAATTTTAAATTTTAGAAATCTCATTGTCGCGAAGGTCTTAAAGATTTACTTTAGTAAACTTTCAGTATATTTTAAAAGATTTCTTTAAATTACACCTTCTTAAGACAATAAATAAAAACGTTGTATTAATTGCAACAGTTCTTGTGGTCAGTGCTACGCTTGCAATACCTATATTTTTCATGTTCTTAGACTGACCCGCCACATGCCAGATAGAGTAATCTCTTGTATCTGGTGAGAATGGGACTATTACAGGATATTAACGAGTAAAACGTTCTGAACAAAGGGTATGCTTTTTTTATTCTATCCTGGACTGCGGCTGCCCAGTTTAGCTTGGAATCCAGGATTACGCCCAGGTATTTGGCCCTATTTGACCACTTGATTTTGGTGGATGCTAGCTGGATCTCGGGGATGGGGGGCTCTTTCTATGAAATATGATGGTTTCCGTCTTTTCCGCCTTGCGCTTGAGCTTCCAGGTGGCAAAGAATTCGTTTAGAGACGCCATGTGGTTTTTGAGATACTAAGTTTCGTCGGAGCATACAGCGATTTGAGTGTTGGGTTGTTTGGGAAGATTATTGATATAAATGTTGAAAAATAACAGCCCCAGCAGTGAGCCTTGAGGGACACCTGCCTCCACTTCTTTTCCTTGGAGAGTGATCCGTTCACTGCCACCGGCAGCTTGCGGTTTGAGAGGTAACTTTGGATAATTTTGAGTATGTACATAGGGGTTTTTATTCATGAGAGTTTCAGGAGAAGCCCGTTTTTTTAACGGGCCCGTATGGCATTTATGCCATACCGAGTCAAAAGCTTTATTCAAGTCTAAGAGAGCCATTAGAGGCATTCTGCTTTTGTTGTACTCTAAGGATATGTATTCTATTACTCTGTGCAGTTGATGGATGGTTGAATGATTTGAATGGAAACCATACTACTCGATGATCAAGATATTATTCGTATCCATGTAAGCTTGCAGTTGCAGATCTTTTCTAATGCCTTCCCTAGTATGCTTAGGAGGCTGATAGGCCTGAAGCTGCTTGGGGATACTTAATTTTTGTTTGGCTTTATAACCAGGATTATCTTGGCAAGTTTCCATTTTTGGGGAAAGTACGAAAGTGTGAGAGATGTAATATAGCTGAAGTGTTAGCTTTTTGGGTAGGTTTTTCAGTTTGATGGCTGTGATCTTATCTGCTCCCGGTGATTTGTTTCGTAGTTTCTTTAGTATGTCCATGATCAGTTGAGGCTTTAGATAATAAAGTTCCGATGCAGAGATGGTGGTGTTTAGTGAGATGTTATTCGCGTTAGTATTTGCTAGGTTTTCCATGGGAGAATAAACAGTGGCAGAGTTTGTGTACTTCTTGGAAGGATTTTGCCAGTATCTCTGCTTTTTCGGAGTCAGTTATGTGCAGGATTCCCTGGGGGTCCTGAAGTGGTGGGAGTCTAGGTGACTTAGATTTTATTGTCTTGTAAGTATTCCAAAGGGTGGTTTCCCTGGTGTTAATTAACTTAATCCTACTCTGCCGGCCTGCATTTTTAATGTGTGCTATTTCTGTTTTAATCTTTCCGGTTAGCATATTTCTAGTAAGCTTGTAATGGGAGTTACCTGTTCTTTGGTAAAGTCTTCTAGCCCGATTTTTTTGCCTGGTTGGGGTGCTGAGATGAGGGCTGGTAAGCTGTTTTGAATTTGCATCAGGGCTGATCTTGGTTGCTCTCCTGTAAGCGGAATTAATAGTTTTAGTGAATTTTGCTATTTGTGCGTCCAGTGCTTCGTGAGTTTCTACTGATGGATTTAGATTGTGATGGTGTGGCAGGGCCCGGTACTTTTGCCAGTCAGTGGTTGTAATAGTGTATTTCGGCAGAGTAGTTCAGGATGGGTCTATGGTTAAAATTACAGGGAGATGGTTTGACGAGAGATCGTTTGCTGTGTCACATAAGGTAGATGTCTGTAAGATATATATCTATGACTGATGGTGCTTGGTTTGCTTGTTGATGTGTGTGACTCTGTGGATGGATTATATTGTAATTAGGTCCAAGTGCCTCTTTAACGCGTATCCGTTTTGGTTGTGGGTGGTGTTATTCTAATAGGTGTGCTTTGAGTTCAGATCGGCCCCTATTATGAATTTGTGACTGTGAGATATGAGCAGCGTGAGATCGGCAGGAACGATTTTGTATTTCGGGGGAGAATAACCTGCCCCTATAACTAGTTGTGGATTGTATTTAGTTCTGATTGTTATGTATTCCAAGCCCTGGGTTGCCGATTGCCTAATATTTTCAAAAGGAGTGGATTTGTGGATGCGTATAGCCACTCCCCCCCCCCCCTCTGGTGGCTCTGTATTTTCTAATGGTTATATAGTCCTTTAGGTAGAAGCGATCTGTTGGTAAGTGCCATGTTTCCGTGATGAGTGCAATATCAATGTTGTTATTTTGTAAGAATACTTATAGTTCCGGTAACTTTTGTTTAACGTTGGTAGCGTTCCATAAGAATATTTTTTTTGGTTGGGTGGTTATTTGGAGTTCAATATTTGAATTAGGTGTATGATCGTCTTGACTTTGTCTATGCAATTGATGGAGGGGATGTATATTTTCTGAATTAACTCTAAAAATTTTAAGGTTGTTTAAAGCTCTCCGGAGGCGTTTAGGTTTCATATGTTATCCAGAATGCCACCATCTGGATATTGGGGGTTTTTTGGCTCGACTAGAGGCTTATGCCTAGTTCACATTAGTCAAGTTTACTGGCTTCAAGTTGCTTCAAGTGACTGGAAGCAGTAAACTTGACTAATGTGAACCTGTCATTCACTTGACTTGAAATATCTTTTTAACTTTCTTTCAAGTTTTACGCGAAATATTCGTTAACATTGGTCAAGTTTACTAACTTCAAGTCGCTAGAAATCCGTAAATTTGATAATGTGAACCTGTTATTCACTTCACTTGAAATATCCTTTCAAGTTTCAAGCGAAGTAGAGAGTGTTCAAACTTTTCTTGCCTATACAACTTGAATAGTGTGAACGTATGTACAAGAGTCACGAAGGTAAGCCGAGTGTCTATTGCTTTTAAAAACTGAGGTTATCATCGATACAATGTCAATGCTGTTGTATCAGGAGAAACCAGCAAGCAATAACCGAAATTGTTTCGCCCTTCTCACCGGATGTCAATGACGATACATTTTTAGACCCTTTTGCGGCTAATACGTGTGTTGGCCGATTGTTTAATTGCAAACCGCTTTCGTCCATGTTAAAAACATTTGAAGGTTTCTCGTGGAGCCCATTGCCAGTGAGAATTCTTTCTAATAATTTAAAATATTGTTTAACAGTCTCCCGATTCATAGCAGTAGCCCGAGCGATAGAAATTCCCTCCGCTTTTCTAATCGACAGGTCGGGATGCCGTCGTAAAAATGAATGCAGCCAATCATGCCCGGCTTTTTCGTTTTCTTTATTAAACGTATGCTTCAATTTCAATTGTTCCGCCAATTGAAATGCCCATATTCTAACGGAGTTTCGATCTGGTGCAAATCCAAATTTTTGTAGTTTTTTTATGTGGCGCACCAATGCCAGTTCTGCATCATCTCCTAAACATGGTGACGGTCCAAGTCTGAATTGGTTTCTTGTGTGAAACTTTCTAATTCTATCTTTTAGGGTTGATTTAGGAATTCCAAAATTTCGAGCGGCTGCATTTACACCCATTGTACCATTTTCAACGCATTCTATTGCTATTTTTAAGCAGTTGCCATCCCATTTAGCTCTCCTATCACTTTTTCTTCTATAATTTGTAGGCATCTCTTAATCTGTAACAATATTATCGAATACAGTAAACAGGACACATGTAGGTAGTGTTTAGAAAACGTTTCGATGTCAGTTACAAGAAGAAGAACTAAAAAATACGAACATGTTATGCCCCTCTCGACATCCTACAACTTTCGTCTGAAACAATTTTTCGAACAATTCAAATTTTTCGAAATAGTGTTGTGTCGGGGCGTTTCCAGTACAGGCCACCCCGACGCAACGGGTAGAATAACTACACGGGTACACAGTAAACGACCGGTTGCTTTATTGGCGATACATTTATGTGTCCCGATTATAGTACGCGTACGTCCTAACGCTAGGACGTACGGTAACCGACTCTTCTCTTGTCGGCCTCCTGATCGTCCTCTTGACGGAGGCCGACCTTCTTCTGTCTTCTGCTGCGAGCACCAGTAGGCTATGCACGGGCCTATACCCGGTGCTCGCAACACTGCTCCTCCCTCTCGAAAAGCGGTCGTCCCGACCGCGGTGGTTCCTCTTCGGGATCTTCGTACCCCGGTCTGAAGGAGTGGTCGTATCAGCTCGGTGGTTCCTTCAGACCTCCGCCTCGGCATTTGCCTTCTCGCTCAGGGGAAAACCACTCCAAAAACCCTGAGCAAGGCGTGGGTACAACGGGACTCTTAGGGGTAGACCTGCTTTCTCTTCGAAATGTCCAGCGACGAATCTGTCTGTTAATGTCCCTCGACGAGACTCTCCTGCTCCTTGTCTTGCGGCGTTCCTGGGACTCTGCTCCTGAACGTCCCACGACGATCTCCACCGCGTCGTGTTGGAGAACTCCCCCGGTGTTTCCAGCGACGAACTCCTCCGGAATTCCCCCGGTGTCCTCGTCCTCTCCCGTGGGTCCCGCGACGTTCCTGGGGCTGTTCCGGAGTGTCCCACGGCGACGTTGTCGCTCCGGCGCTGTCGATCCGACGCTGCCGCTCCGCCGCTGCCGCTCCGCCGCTACCGCTCCGACGCTGCCGCTCCGCCGCTGCCGCTCCGCCGCTACCGCTCCGACGCTGCCGCTCCGACGTTGCCGGTTTGACGCTGTCGCTCCGACGTTGTGTCCTCCTTTCGGTTGCAGGCAGCTGCTTTCTACAGGGGTTGGCCCTCGATGTCCCTCCGGTGGTCTGGTCCGAAACTCCAGTCCTTCTGCGACTCCGGAGTTCCTTTGTAACAGAGACAAAGAACATTAACCTTCTCTCACTCACGAGAGAATTCGTTGGAGCCGGCCAAAACCGGGAGGACGGACAGGCGAGCCGGGCCCGAAAGCAGGGGGTCACAACTCATGAGCATGCTATCGGCCCGTTCCCCGATCAATCCGTCCTGAGTTCCCGGCCCATCTTCGTTCTTCTCTCTTCTTCGCCTCCAGTTTTCCCATCCTTGACTTTCGGATGGCCCCATTCCTCTTCTTGGCTTCTGGTGCTGCCCCAGGGGACCGTCTCGTTGCAGCTCGTCAGCGGCCCCGTCTCCGCGATGTCCCCTCCGACCGATCCGTGCGTCACACGTTCGCCCGGTGGTTGGGGACACCATTTCCCGTCCGCTGTCCACCTCGTAGGAAGGGACCCCTCAATAGTCATTTCCCGGCCAGGATCCCGACCAGGAGGGTAGCGGGGTGGTTCCACGTATGTCCGCACCCCGCTGCGGACTACCACGCTGTTGTGGCACATTCGGGGAATTCGGGACCGTATCCAAGCTGCGGCAGCAGTCCCCCGACACCTTGTCCCTCGTCGTGGGGTTTCGTGCTTTCTGAAACAGACTCAAGAAAAGGGGCCGGGCTACGGAGGCAGCCTCCGCAGTCCAGTCCACTGATTAGCTTAACCTAATCTTCCTTCTTGAGTCTTCATTTTCCGCTCTTCTCGTGTCTCTGGCTTTCTTTAGTCGACGAACGGCTCATCTCGATTGAACGGCTCAACTCTCGGGCTTTGTCTTCGTGGGTTTTCAGTGTTCGCGCGACGGTATTCGTCCTCGAACTCCCTCCGTCGCGACTTATGTACCACTCGGCCTTCCTGCGACGACGTTCGCCCTCGAACTCCCTTCGTCGCAGCTCAGCAGCAACTCCACGCCTTTACCGGCGCCTCCATGTTGCTCCGGTGGTGCCGCGCTCCTGGGGACGCCGCTCGCCAGCAACACAACTGCGTGGATCCCTGGCCGTCACCCAGAGCCGTACACCCACGAATCCTTGGTGTGGTCCGTGCACTCCTGGGCGTCCCCACGTCCCTGTCGGAGTCGCACCCTCCACCACCAATTCTAACTCGGCCTCTTGTGTTGACGGTTCCCCGACTCCGTCGAGCCCCTCGATTCTTCTTGCCGCTCCAAGTCGAATCGGCATTGCTGAGCGTTGTATCCGGATGGCGTTCGACGACTCACACTTCTCCACGGAAACTATTCTTCCCGTCTCCGGAGAAGTCGAAGCGTCAATCTTTGGTTATACAAACCGTGTCCATCAAGCGCAGAGACATTACCCAGTGGTAAAAGGGGTGAGAATCGTACAGTGGGGAACAGATTTCATTAGGGGAAAACAGGGGGAACATATGGGGAAACAGGGGGAACATATGTGGACACAGGGGGAACTTTTACATCCCTACGTCCGACCGTCACAATCTTCTTCGCAGGGACTGTGCTACTTTCTAGCTTTTAGAAAGCTCAAAGCCGTAGGTAATAAGGAAAGTAAACCAAGTACTATCACGTTAAAACCATGTCTATACAAGACGAGACAGCGATCCTGCGATATGTGGCTAACCTCGGGAGCCAACTTCAGAGCGCGCTGTCATTTCGCGTCTCTCTCGTCGCGTTTGTCGATAATGGTTTTCTACATTACCCTATGCGGACTATACAACCAAAGCTCCGGCTTCTTTTTCGGAGGTCGGCTTCTCGAGCGTCCAGAGCCGACCCAGCCATGGTCTCTTCCTTTGTAACAGCTTCGTCGCCTAATCCTCGGAGCTGCTCTGATGTCTGCGGTTCTCAACCGCCGTCGCCATTTGCTGCATTCGTCCCTCGGCGTCGGCGGGCCTCGACCGCCGTCGCTGCCCCCGCTGTTCCTGCGTTTGTCCCTCGGTGTCGGCGGGCCTCGACCGCCGTCGCTGTTCCTGTCAGTCCCTCGCTGGTCAGCTGCTTTCCGGGATGTTGAATCCGGTTCTATCCTTCCAACGTTGTTTCTCGCGTCGTACGCAACGGCTCCTTGCGTATCTTCGGGATTCGCGGCTACGGACCCCACTTCTGACACCAGACGCAACGGGTAGAATAACTACACGGGTACACACTAAACGACCGGTTGCTTTATTGGCGATACATTTATGTGTCCCGATTATAGTACGCGTACGTCCTAACGCTAGGACGTACGGTAACCGACACTTCTCTTGTCGGCCTCCTGATCGTCCTCTTGACGGAGGCCGACCTTCTTCTGTCTTCTGCTGCGAGCACCAGTAGGCTATGCACGGGCCTATACCCGGTGCTCGCAACAATAGTTACACTGCATATTTAACTAATGTGGTCGGATTATCCCGGATTAACGTGGTCGGACTCTCCCGCATTAATGTGGTTGGACTCTCCCGCATTAATGTGGTCGGACTGTCCCGCATTAATGTGGTCGGACTATCCCATAATCAAGGGATGTGATTGACCACCTTATCAAAAAAAATTAAAAACGAATACATACGTATTGTTGGTGTTACACTGTACTTTTATGCATATTATATCCCCCAATATTGGAATAGTGTAAATAAGCTTACCTGTTTTTCCAATATCACCAGCACTGTAACTTGCTCTAAAAACTTTCAGCCTCGCATAAAGATTTAACTGTCTCTTATAATTCAAATATCGATTTGTGACAATGATTAATGTGACATAACCAACAAGCGCATTCATTTGTTTCGTGTCAGTGACACGCAGCGCCCTCTCTTGCATCAGACTTAAGATATCAACACTGGCCGGACTCTCCCGGTGGTCGGACTCTCCCTCACTTACCCTATATGCATCCACGCTCACACTTTCTGACGTAGAAGCATGCGGCCCTGGCTACCGTTTCTCCCATCCACATCAGAATATTCGTACGCGTTCAGCCTTCCTCAGCGTATACGCATTCAAGTCTGGATCCGGCTTAACGGGCATACCGCCTCTGCAGTCATAGAGTTCCCCACCACGAAACGTTTTTCCAACAAGTGGGGACTGAGCATACCGCGGTCTAGTCCGTCGAGTCCGCGCGCACCGACTGCCTCAGGGCAGATTCCCTGTGCATTCCTGCTCTAACGGGACAAAAGTAAAAAATCATGACCGTCCAAAATGAACGAATCTTGGTCATACCACAAGCTACTGAGTCAGAGATATCCGAATGATATGGTACGCAACTGTATACGTACATATTTCATAAAAGTAACGATCGGCCAAACGTACGCGAATCGGCCGCTTAGTAACCGATTGATAGAATGTTTCTGTATCAGCTATATGTATATCAGAAGTGCTCAATTGCATCGCGATTTAAATTGTTAGTATTTTGAATACTGGGTTGCAAAGGTACAAGTAAGTAGTAAATCAAGCTTCAGCCATGAGTATATTAATTTCCAACGAACAGAATTAAAATATAATCATAAAAATGATAGAATTTTTCAATTCTCCCTCTCCCTTTGCCTCTCCCTCTCCCTCTCCCTCTCTAAAAACACGCGCGTATTGGAATGCAACGTTGTGTCAAAATTATAAAGCAATCGGTGAAGTACTTTCGGAGATTAAGATTTTGAATAAACGAACATTTACATTTTTATTTACATAGATTTATATAGAAGATTATATAGAAGAAGATAGAAGAAGATAGAAGAAGATAGATAGATTGAAATATTTCTATCTTCAAAAATGGTGATGTTAGGAGCTAAAATGTGTAATTCATTCTAAATAAAATGGTTGTAAATAACTGTTCTCTACAGAACACAGTTCATATTTGCTTTCCACATTCTAAGAAACCCCAGAATACGAATTTTGGTTTTAAAAAACCCTGTGAGGCTGAGAGGTGAAAGTTTTAAGGGTGGTAAAACAATGTGGATGGTGTTTTTCAATCAAATAATAAACATATCCACTTAACTGATGATTTATGTACGACCTGCGATTTTTGTTCCGCTAGATTGTTTTTGGACAGGCCACTACTGTGCGCCCCGCGAGCGCGCGTCGCGCGACGTCACTTCGCCACATAGCATACTGGGTAGGTAAAGAAGAGAAAAGAAAATTAAACAGAAATAGACAACTAAAATTGCATACTGGAATGTAGCAGGGTTAATGAGTAAAGACAAATAGTTTTGGTATTTCTTAAAAGAACTCGATGTAATAGAAACGTGGATTGAGGAAAAACAATGGGAAGGAATGAAAGATAAATTGCGGCAAGAATTCTCATGGAAATGGAAATATGCCACCAGGGAGAGAAAAAAGGCAGAGCGATAGGTGGAATTATCACAGGTATAAGAAAGGGCATAGAAGAGGAGGAGACGAATGAGAGAAAGTAATATATTGAAGAGAGAAGAATAAAGATACAACATGAAAAATATAGAATAATAACAGTGTACAGCAGAGATATGAAGGAGGCGGAAGAAAAGTTAGATCAGATCATAGAAGAGAAGGAGGTGGATAAATCGATAATCGCAGGATATTTTAATGCAAGTATTGGACAGGAACGGAGCGATTTTAGAATAGAAGAAAAGCATGACGTAAGGAGATCAGAAGACAAAGTTAAAAACACAGAGGGAAAGCTAATATTAGAGATGGTAGAGAAAAGAGGATGGAATATTCTGAACGGGAATATGGAGGATGATGATAAATGAGAATATATATATACGGGCCGAGGGGGAGCACGGTAATTGATTATGTAGGTAATAACAAATATCGAGGCGAAAGAAGAAGTCAAGAAATTCACAGTGGAAGAAAGAGTTGAATCAGATCATATGCATCTGATTGCAGAACTATATAGAGGATATTAAAGGAGAGAGCGGAAGAAAAATCAGTAAGTGGAGGAGAAAAGAAAACAGTTTGGACAGAGGAAGGTATGAGAGAGTTTCAAATGGAATTATACAATATAAACTTTAATAGGGCGGAGGTGAATGAAATCGTGGAACAAATGGTAGGGAAAATAAATAATGTAGTACGGAAGGAGCAAGTAAAAATTAAAAAATGGAAATTGGACAGCTTTAAGTGGTGGAATTCGAATTGAACCAAAAAGAAAAGAGAAACCGGGAAAGCCTTGAGGAGCTGCAGAAGGGGTAAAGGAGACAAAGAAGATTACTAGAAAAAACGAAGGGAGCACAAAAAAGTGTGCGAAGAAAGGGGAAGGGAATTACAAGATAATACAGAAATTGAGGTAATGCAATTATGGGGGCTAGGCAGTCAGATTTGGTAAACATTTAACTTTTTGGGGGAATTAATTACAAGGAAATGAATACAAATTATGATTAGTACTTTTGGGTAATGTTTATTAGTACTATAAACTGTAAAAAAAATTTCTTGATAATATATACTTTAGGGTGACTCTTATTTTCGACTCTTGAATGTTCTTCGCGGCACCCCCAGAATAGTTCCAAATAATAAAAAAAATATCTGTGTAAAGTTTGAGCCTGATCGGATAACGGGAAAAGGTGCCCCTGGGCCATTGAACATTTAAAGAATTACACTGTCCGACAAGGTTTTTTAACCTTAGTGAAATATATCGTTTCCGATGAATTTTTGCTCGCTGAAAAGGAATTTGTCCGTGAAAATGGCGTAGCACGTCAGGATTTTGAGAAAATTGAGGTTAAACATGCCAAAAAGCCTATTTTGCCATATTCAAGCCAATATATAAAAATAACTGTAGGTCCTAGCCAAAATCCGACTAAATAATCGAATTCAGCAAGAAAAAATGTACAAAATACACACATTACATTAAGAGTTACAAATAAATTCTAAGTAAGCAACCGCGTACAGAAATTGTAAGAGATTGAAATCTGTGGTTTACGAGATACAACTTTTTCGTGTATTTACCCAGTTTCTTGTGCGCCATATAGCCAATCTCGTAAACCACAGATTTCAGTCTCTTACAATTTCTGTACGCGGTTTGTTCTATTACTTTTTCTCATGCGACAAATGGTTTCCGAAAGAAGTCCGAACAACTAAAAAAAATTATTTTAAAAATTTTGAAAGTTTAAATCCTTCTCGAACACTTTTTATTTATAATAAGTAATTATACTAATATACATATATATATGACGGCGCCAAAGTCGACTGAAGTGGAAGCGGCTTTTATGTGGTTTTGCAGTGATTACAAAAAAACCGAGCTGCGGATCGTTTTGAAATTTTTACAGCGTGTTCAAAACATATTCCTTTCTGCGTTGAACCTCAACATTAGAGTGTAAAAACTCTGGTTTCCGAGATAAAAAAGAAAATAGATATCTGTGGACCCCGAAAATCGACATTTATCATGAAAGTCCCCAACTCCTAGTCGCTATTTTAATAATTTTGGTTCAATTGTTTCTTCCGAGGTTCAGGCCGAAATTATAGGTTCCAGAAGAAACATATTCCAAGGAAACCGTTGTGTGTTTATTTTTAAGCTCAATAGCGGTGCAAAACCAAAGAGACTTTATTTAAAACACTGCATAATCAACCTCGTATGGCGCCATTTGTAAAATAGATATGAATAAAAAATATTTTTCTTTACTCTACGTAATAGTGATAAACATTGTATACAAGGAAAGGTCTGTGCTTGTTTTCATATCCTTGTAATTAATTTCCCCAAAATACTTGATTTTAAAGGTCGGTTTATACAGCCACTGGGCCGGGCCGTGATGGGCCGAGCCTCTATGGTAAGCTTATGGACGGCGAGGAGCAGCCGAGCTCGGTGGAAATTCGGCGGCTCCTTGTTGCCCGCTGGGCTCGAGCTCGGTGGCCGCTCGTTGAGACGACGGGCCGGACAGGCCGAGTTCGTGCCCTGTCGAAGTGCAACGTTGCTGGATGTTATGCTCCCAACACGTAGGGTAAAACCGGGAGACGCGGTCGATCTAATATAAAATGCCTATTAAAACTAATATAGATATTACTTATTTTATCAGAACAAACCTATATGTTCAGAATTTTATGCTGATTCAGAAAAACTGGTCGATATTTGCTTTAAGACAATATTTACTGTAAATCGGGTTGAAAACTGAAGTCATGACATCTGACCACATCTCCCGAGGTGCCGGGAGAAAAGGTTTTCGTCGTTGGCACAGACCACTCACATAATTATTCATGCAAAATTAACAAAGGATAAAGTAAAATTATTTATAAGTGAATACAACTACAGATTCATTGATATTTAATTTGTTTACGCTAATGACAGAACATTATCAGCTCAGAAATCCGGCAACGCTGCGGCGGATACGCCAAGACAGGTTGCATCTCGCGCTCGTCCGGAACTCGTCCGAGCTCCGGCCGGGGCACGCTCTGCACTCGTCCGGAGCTCGGCTCTTCCCGGCCCGTCACGGCACGGACACGGTGGCTGTATAAACCGACCTTAAAGCAGCGCTGTCCAGCGTTGGGGCCCCTCACGCACCTGCTTCCCCTTCCATTTTTTGTTTCGCGCACGCTGCCTCCCGTTGTTAAGGAGACCGCGCGACGCTACGAAGGCTGCCGTGACGGGCTAGCCGGGATAGCGTGTCGCGGTATCCCTGGCAACGCAGACGTTAGTGGAAGAACCTCGAGAGCACGTGTGCTCGACCTGGGACAGTACTGCCTTAAAGGGAGAAACTCAAGAATGGGAATATATAAATATAGAAAGGAAGAAAAGAATACGAATCCCTAATTAAATAGCAATGGCGCAGATATACGGAATGGGGTAAAGGAAGTTCAAGAACAATTTTGAGAGAAGAATGAGAATATTCGGAAGTATAGTTAAAAGTATTTTGCTGTACGCGTCAGAAATTTGGAAATGGATGGAAGCAGACAAAGTTGGGAAAATACAGGAGAAATATACAAGGTGGACTTTAGGTTTTGACTTCAATACACCAACATTGTAAGCGTTTATTAGTTGGGAAACGGCCTATCCTGCAGGTTTGGGCAGATACGTGGCGCTCCGCCAGTTGGGTTGTGTTTAGAGTATTTTCACTTTGGAGAAAAAGAGTCGGCCGATCGGGTGTGTGGACCGGGGATCGAACCGGGGATCTTTCGGTTCCCGGGCGACTGCTTTAACCACTAAGCTACAGAGAACCAACGACGACAACTCTTCCCCAAGTGAACATACTCTAAACACAACCTAACTAACGGAGCGTCACCTATCTGCTCCAAGCATGCACGATAAGCAGTTTCCCAAATAAACGCCTACAGCATATCTAATTTTGGAGGAAACAAAAACGGACAAAGTAAGGATAGAAGTGGGGGAAAGGGCAATAAAATATGAGGAGAAAACGAAACGGGTGAACAAGAATAAAATAGTACAAGAATGCTGGAGAGAAATAGATGCGAAACAAGAAACGAGAAACAGTCGTGATCGATACAGGTTAGAATGCAGGAAAAATAGGCCGGAACCTCGGCCTCGCGTAATAAATACACTTCTTCCTTTCCTTATGTAACTGAGTACGAGTTTTGTTTTATTTTATGTTCTTTCGCCACAAACGGCTCACACTAGCAACAAAATTCCGCTGTTGCGGAGACTATTGGCCTTTCAATATGGCTATCGTAAGAACAATGAAGCGCGTGGTCGCCGGCGTCGTCTTGTTGATTGGTTTTTTCCAACCGCCACCAGAGGCGCTGGTAGCATGCGGCGCAAATAATCTGTACAAGTCGGAATGGGAGGAAAGAGAGAGACTCGTACTATATGCAAAAAATGATTGATATCCAAGAAAAGGAAATAGAAAGAAGGGGAGGAAATGATTTTTTTGAAGAACTAGCGCAAAGAGACAGGGCAGAGCAGGTTCCATGGCAATACGACAGAACACTAGGAGGTAGACACAACGTACACTAGTTTTTAGTCTCTCTTCGCCAGGCATTACTACCCTGTATGTATTATAAGACACCTAAGGTAAGCACAATTTTTTTGGAAACCCCCCATAGAAACAATTTTCCCTGCGGAATACCCAATTTTACAACATTTGGGTACCAGATGGATACCTGTCTAATTGGCTACGAAAGGGAGAAAGCATGATACTTTGTCTCGCTTCGTCTTTCAGCTCGAGCTCGAGCTGCTACATTCCACATAATACCTGTTTTAGGTCACAGGTACTACCCATTATCCAATTTTCCAGGTTTTGGATTTTTAAGGCATCTTAGGGTGCCGAGGAAACTTCATACTGAATCCCGGAACCTTGTAGTTCATCGGGAAGTACGAAAAAAGCCTCTGGGCAGATTTTGTTAACAAACGAACATCCACCTTAAGCGTCTTATTATATAGGATAGGATTACACGCAAATCAGGGATAACCAGAAAGCAAATTATCTAAATTGAAAGGACAGAGGCAGAGACCAAAGCATGATGGCTAGGTTCAGATGTGGGAACAAAGAACGGGGAAATAAGTACTGTATGGAAGAAAAAGATACAGTCTGCAGACTATGTAAAGGGGCAAGAGAGACGCTGGGACACTTGCTACAAGACTGTGAGGAGCTGAAAAGGGAAAATTTAATGATAAGAGGGATACTAAAGGGAGAAGAAGAAGGAGCAGAGTGGATGCGTATAATTCTGGGAAAAAGGAGAAGAAAGAAAGCCTAAGATGAAGGGAGAAGACAAAACGAAAAGAAAGACTCCCAGAAACACGCAAACACACAACACACGTAGTCCCATTTTGAGGCTGAAAGGCAAAAAATAAACTTAATTATTCGGATCAAGCGGTTCATTAAAAAATATATGATTTCATATAAAAAAATAAATGTGACCTTCAGATGACCTCTACGCATCAGCTTTGTAGTATGATTAGTCGGTCCCCGATCGCCCGATTAAGGTTTTGAGCGGTACGCCACTGGGCGGACGAGAACACGCGAGAAGCGTGGCGTCATTCGCGACGATTCCCGACGATCTGCGACGATACGCGGGGCATGATTCGTCGTCATATTCGGTGGTCGCCTGAGTGAGGAAGCGGTCCTCTTATAATAACCGAACAGTACATTTTGTATACCACTATTCCTATTCTAATAAACATTTATATTACTACTATAGCTTAAAAAATCACTGGAATTAATAATAAGCTCCCCCAAAACCATGCAACATTTATTAGAAAATTTTTCTCGCATCTTCCACAGTTTTTGAGAAAACACACTGGAATCTAATAGCGAATTCGGACGGTCGCACTGGTGCGCACTGAGTGCGACTTTTAGCCAATTGGAAGCGAAAAAACTCGCACTCAGTGCGCACCAGTGCGAGCGTCCGAATTCGCTATAAGTAATAGCTTCACTACCCTACATCATACAAAATGTCCGTACGACCAGGGTGGCACATAGTGGCAGCCAATCTTTACAAAAATTGTAAGATAAAAGTATCAACTACAAGCCTGAAGAAGAATTTTGCCGTGATATTGTGGAATATACAACTTTTAGTCTAAATCTTTAGCATTTGTGCACACAGTTTTACCTTATATTTCTTATAATACATTTTATAATCGTACAATGTAACCTTTAACAATTTTAGATGTGCTAGTACTCTTAAACATTTTAATTACTTCCAGGAACAGCATCCATTTTGCAGAATCCAAATTAGGTTAGTTTTCTTGACGTTATGCACTTTTCACTTTGTCCTTTAATACCGTGCTCACATGCACGAGAACTGCGTGACGAACGAAAGCGAAGTTTGGACTGTGACTGTGTCCCAGGTATAAAAGGTAGACCCTTTGCTCTTCGACCCTTCCATAGGCATATTATCAGAGTACCCAACCCAACAGTTCAAATGCCCCCAACGAAAAATTCAGTTTTAAGTTTGTGGCCAGCTTTTGGCGATTTGGGACCACTGTGCGCCGGTTCGTCCACGCCATCCATCCTCCTAGCATAGCGGCTTCCGGTGTCAGCCAGACACCGGTTCGTCCGCAACTAACCAATTCTAGATTAGAAACTCCGATCTTCAGCTACGCAGCCACCCTCGGCCCTCGGTTCGTAACAAACTCAAATTTATTGCACCTAGTTTTCAAAGAAATCCTATAAGAACTTCGATAAAATGGAGAGTAGAATCAGGGTCAGAAGTCCTGTTTTGAACATTCTTCACACTTTGTTGTAGGCCTGTTAGAGCTTCAGTAAAGATCCTTGAAAAGAATGAACTCACATTCAGTTATCCTTTGGTCCCTTTACAGCACGAAGATTTGTCATCATTCCGAACGTTTAACGCAAAGCGTGAGCATTTCCGGATTCGCAGGTTGAAGTCGCCGGCGGAGTGATAAAGTTGAGCCGTTCGTAGAATACGTTTTTATTCAGCCGCTAGGGCGTCATTGCAGAACCAAGAACTACAACGAAACATACAGAACTCGCAAGATCGACACAACGATAACGAAGGATGGCACACAATATAAAACAAGGTCGCGCAGTTCGGACCGGGATGGTTAGCGGGAGTCGCGGAAAGCCAAGATTTTTGAACGACGGTTTGCGTTGATGCGAGAAAGAACGATGCGTGTGACTCAGGTTTTGTTGCTGAAGCGGTTCGAAAACTACTGTACTGGTAATTAGCGGTCGCGCCGAGCTCGGCCAGAGCCGTTTGCACTACAAAAAGTTCGAGCGCTGCGCGACCGTGCCAACGGTTTTGTGTTTGCCCCGGCTTAACCGTCGTCGAAATGGCCTAAACACCGAAGGAAACGACGAACCAAGTCCAAAAGAAGCGGGAAATGCAAAAAAATGAATTTCGCAAAAAATCGGACGTATCCACTTGTCGAATTTATCGATTCAGTATCCTTCATAAAGATGTTCTATCTATCATAATATAGGGTGCTTCCCACCCTAAGGCGTTTTAGTCTACTCTTAAAGGTCAGCTGTTTTGTGCCGGCGTGTTTTTACGCCGAAGGATTTCCCCCTTGTTCATGACTTCAACATGTTTCCAATTTAATGTTTTGTCGAAAACAATGAAAGTATTGCCCGAGCATCATTGAATTTCTTTGACAACAAATTAAACTAGAAATTCGCTCTGTTCGCTTTGTACAAAATTTCACTGGCAAAAACATTCGGTCGCAAATGGCCTGACCAACATGGAAGGCCATTTTTTAAACCCTTGCGCCACTTAGAGCATTAATGAAAAAGTGTTATAACCAATATAATGTTTGTTTGCGCATAACATTGAAATGCACGTGACTAGTCACCCTAATCGACCACCGTTGCATTCAACGTCTGTTTAACGCTTTCTACGGATGAGATATGCTACAACATCGGCTAAACAACCGCACGCACCTGATGTGTCACTAGCTTAAACTACCCAGCGTTGCCCGTTCTTCTTATATCTAGAACATCAGCATTTATGGAAATGTGAAAATTAAGCAATAAAAATATAATATTTTAAAAGTAAGTGGGGTCTTTATTAATTATTACGCAGTGCTCGCTTACATATACTTCATTACGCAGTGCTCACTTATATAATAATGCACTAACGTAAATTATCGCAAAGTGTCAAGGGAATGAAATCATAGGGAAGGGACGGGGCATCCAGATTCTATGGTACCCTATACTTTCCGTAGGATCCCAGAGAGTATAGCTCTGCAGGTCCAGATCGGTCAAAGGATTAGGAAATACACAGACAGACATTTTATTTTATATCTTCTTCTCTTCTTCTTCTTCTTCTTCTTCTTCTTCTTCTTCTTCTTCTTCTTCTTCTTCTTCTTCTTCTCCTCTACATATATAAACGAAAACGTATGTTTTCCTGTTCCCTCACAACTCAGGAACGAATAGATCAATTTCGATGCGGCTTTTTTAGCGTGTAGTACAATTCTCAGGGAAGGTTTAAGGCTATATATCATCTCGATATTACTAAATGGGCCTGAGTAATAAGCGAAATAGTGAAGCGAGGCAGATAGACCTTATCTTACATGGCGTCTACCGTTCTGCGCGCAAGAGATGCGCGTGACGGTTTCCCGCACAGTGGTGGGGATGCTTGAGGGTCACATCGTTAGTTGCATGTTTAATAAAGAAGTCATGACTCGGCCGGCTCGCGATGGATAGTACGCGACGCGACCGCCAGGTGGCGACCGGGTCGAGCGCTTCTCGCAGGTGGAATACAGCAGTCATGCATATAAGAGAGCCGGGCAGATCGTGTACTGTCACTCTCCAGTACCACCACTTTCCGATAACGGACGTTTATGTTTTCGGGTTAACGGGTTAATTAACATAAACATGCCAAAACAAAACCTTTCTAGGGCATTCGCCGGTGCTAGACGTTCTTCTTATTTAAGAAGAAACGAAAGTAGCGAGCAGCATCAAAATAGACTCTCAAAAATGAGAACAAGCTTTGTTTCAAAATACTTAATTTCGTTGAAACATATTATAATTTTAATAACCATGAATCAGTCACGCTAATAATTCGGGAGAAGTCGACACGGGGCATGCTAGTACATAATACAAGAAAGTCATTTACTTACCTAAGAAACAAAAGATCAGCTTTAAAAAATAACTTTTAACACACTAAATATGAACGTGTACGTTTAATGCCTCAGAACATCGAGAACAATGGAGTAAATAATGTGGGCCCAAAATATGTTACACAGAACTTGCGATATTCATTTGTTAATTCAAATGAAGTGCTAATATTTGGTGGGAGGAGCGAGAACTAGCTTTAGTCGCTACTATACGCTAGTCAATACTACACGCGTCTCCCCTACATATATATAACATTTAGATATATGAGATTAATCACATTCGAAGTTGAAGATTGCTTTTTTGCGATTAAATTGATAATCAGGTGTTCCTAAAGTTATAAAATAGAACTAAATTCATTGAAAAAGGCTGAAGTGCCGATACTTTCGAAAAGGAAAGGGGGAAAATAAATTCGACATAGAAAAACAGCGGAAAATTGGCGTTTATCAGAAAGACCTGATATAAATAGACAGACAGAATTTCTTTCCGAATATTAGATTCGTGCAAACGCAATAACAAACACAGGCTCAAAAACCTATAAAAACAGAATACAGCCGAAAATAGAGAACAGAGGCACAAGACAAACGGTAGAGAACCGCGCAAAACAGCTGGAACACTAGGAGACAGTTCTAAAACCTGTCACGTGGCAACAAACTTCCACGTTATTGCTGTAGGCTATTAATTTTTCCTGAAGAAATATCTACGCTCCAAATAAAATTTCCTCCCGACTGAAAAGAAATTCATAAAAATCGTGCATTTTAAACGGACATTCAGCTAAAAATTGGCGGTGAACCAGCCACGAGGACAGACAAAAAGCATACAGAATGTCGCAGGAACAATGGACGGCTGAAAGAAAGCAAAGCAGCGAAAAGACCCGGAGACCATTTTGTGTGGTATGATTTGAAAGCTAAAAACAAGGAATCTTCTCGAAGGGTCTGTCCGCATGAGAAGGCGTAAAGGGGAATCTACAGGTGCACAACAACAAGCTCCTTTGAACGAGACGTTTTCCTTCCACCCATTGTCATTTCACCTCGAAAAATGAATCGATATTATACTATCGGCATTTATCCACGTCCGGCAATCAGCATCGCGGAGGGTGCGTGTTTTTGTTGATTTCCTCCGAAATTGGCAAGGTAATCTCAAGTCTCGTTGAAATTTTTCACGACAACTACACATTTATGCTTCCCTATCAGATGTGTGCACACCATAAAGAGGCGTACACATGTATACTTGTTTCCGCAATTCTCATTCCACGTCTCTCTGTTCTCCCGTTTCATTTACCTCCAGATATTTGAAAGGTGAATAATGCTAATGGTGATAATAACAATAATCATAATAATAACTATAATCTCCAGTTACGTAGAAGTCGATGCAAAGTTGCATACAAATTTCGCGTGCATGTAACAGTATCTACATGCGGGTGAAAGTTTTCCGTGAGACGATTGGCCTTTAGCGTTTTCAGTAGGCAATCTAAACAAAGAAAATGTATCAGCGAAAAGAAGAGATTTATTTGTACAATATTATTGATTTAATTTAATACCGATGCTACATGCATTGGGCACCATTGGCAAACTTATATTATTTTCGAAATAACCAGAATAAGCATGATAAATTGAGTTCAAGGATATTGTAAATTAAACATATATTTTTATGTTCGAAAAATGGAAGGCGTAACCGTATGCCTTTGTCTCACTGTAGAAACAAGTTCAAACGTTGTTACGGCAAGAAAAGGGTGATTGAATATAAATATTTCTTATTTCAAAAATTTTCAAGTAGATGACAATAAAACCTAAGATATTAATTGCTTGAAATTTTGTAAACTGCAACCCTGAGAATAAAAGTGACTTATATTATTTGCTTCTTATATTCAAACAGGTTTTTGCCCGATATTCTTGTACCTCACCAAAAATATTCCACATTATGTATTATTAATAAATGCATACTACACGCACAATATGTAGGTAGGTATCCCCATAAAAAACTTCAAAAAAAGTAAAAAAATTACGCCAAGTACACGAAATCAAATAAATCACAAAAAATAGATGATAATTACAAAATAAAAAAAGTTGTGAAATCAAAATGCGCTGCAAGTACATAAAGGTGCTTTCCCGCAGCGTGCAAAGGTGACACGGTGTAACGCAGTGTAAGATTTTATGGGGATAAGGTTTACATAAAAACCCTAAATTAAAAATAATTTGCTGGTATAAAAGAAAAATCCCCATAAAAATTCTATTAAAAAATTTTGGCGACTTACCTTGTTAATTGAGACAATAATTCAGTGTCTTGTGTGGATTGTGGTGTAAAAACTCGTGACATTTCAGAAAATTTTGACAACTTTCCTTATTTGACACTCGCCGGGTTTATAACCTGACTGTAAGCTGTCAAAATTTGGAGTAGATTGCACAGTGAAGATAGCGTTTGACGAACGAAACATGTGTTAGTTTCTGTTGGCTGAAGGTGTGCGTGTAACGCGTATACGTATTATTGACGAAATTTTGGCTTGGAGAAGAAAAACATACACTAGTTTCTTTTGGCTGAATAGCTGAAGGTGTGCGTGTAACGCATAATAAAACGCATATAAACGAAACATACACTAGTTTCTTTTGGCTGAAGGTGTGCGTGTAACGCATATACGTATTATGTTGACGAAATTTTGGCCTGGAGAAGAAAATCTTACCGTTTCTGACAGATCCATGAGACGATATTATGAGATCTCTGTTATGCGTGGACAGATTTTATTGAAATTTGGTCTTATTCGAAAGCTTATATGCGGTTTACATAAGAAAAATGCCTTTAAATTTAGAAAATATTGCAGGCGTCATGAGATATTAATGAAATAAGTTTCAGGTTAGGTTGGAATAGCCCGGCGACGAGTAAATGATAGCGGTAGCGACAGTCGACACATACAGGGTGTCTTTCCTGTACTTGGCGTCGACACGCTACCGCGTCTCTAGATATGGGAACATAGATATTCATTTCATGTGAAAATGAATGTGTAACTGTAGTAAACACATAAAAAGAAAAAGGAACACGTGTTTTACTTTGATGTAAATAAAATTTAAAAAATTCATTTTTCACTTAAATTTTACCCAACTAAAGGTGTATTTACAGGCAATGAGAATTCACCTTACATTGGCAAAACTCACGCTGATTTTGAAAATGATATAATGATATTTACAATAATGACAAGTTATAATTTCAATCTAGATTATTGATAATCAATTTAGCATTGATTTCCATGCAACATTTGATTTCAATTATTCATCACCAAGCATTAAATGACCAATACAGCAGTAATATACATACTTTGACTTTACCACACTGGACTGTAAATATTAGTCGCGTTTTAAATACACAACGTTCCAGAAAAAATTAGTAAGACTACTAAATGGTACTAAAACAAATAAAACATTTTATATTAACGCAGGGAAAGTAGGGAAAGTATCACTTCGTGCTTAAGTACACTAAAGAATGCCTTAAAACACTAGGCGTTGTTCAAATAATTACGAATCTATTTTATATATTTTCTTGCAGTTAATTAATATGATTAATTTGTGTAACTTACATTATTCAGTTTAAACACACATGAAAATAATCCTCCAAGAAACTTAACTTTGGGAGAATATCGGGGGTCTTCAGATATGCTACGCATTTATAGATTCATTTGTCGCTTACAATTATTTCGCTGTGTTTAATTATTAATTTCTTTGTCACAGTGCAAATTGTGTTACGTTAAAAATTATGCAAACAATAGATGTAAGTATTATCACTTACTAGCTTACTACATACTTAAGTACATAGGAATGAATGTCATGGTACAATACAGTAAGTACTTATATAAATACTAACAAAGATACTTTGGAATTTGAGGAATATACAGGGTGTCCCGAAAATGTTGGAATTCCTTGAAACCTGTAACTCGTGGGGTGATTTGAGACAACTTTTTCCTTAGCGAAAATGTTCTTCGTTGTTTTGTTAACGAGATATTAACAAAAAACCCCGACAAATCAGAGCGCGAGTCTGCCGGCCGACCTTCCGCGGTAGCGTGGATACGCGCGGCGCTTGTACTACGAACAAGCAAGTCGGCATGCATCGAAGGAAATTGCGTAGAATAGCAAATGAAAAGGACGTAACAATTCACCTGCAGTATACGAATACCCTCTCGTATACATGGGACCGGCTGTGCACTAGGCGCGCCGTCGTTGACCAGGATCGGTACAATGACCTAGCGACACAGGCTACTACTCACATAATTCAACCTTCAGAAAATGTAACTCCGAGGGGGGTTTCAACTAACCTCAGGACCATAATTGAAATTCATAATCAGCTAAAGTCAGTTTCGATTCATTGATTTTGAAAGACGTTATTTAATAATGTTTGATGTCAGAGAGCGCTTTTCAACTGTCAGAGAGCGGACGTGTTGTAAGTTAGTCTCGAGTGGATACATAATAATATTACCATTGGATAGTTGCTTCCAAAATACGAACAAGTTTTATATTGTGAGAGTAGTTTTGACACTTAAAAATCCTAAAAAAATTTGATTGACAATATTTTACCTTCATATATTGGTCTTTTAAGGTACTGTAAATAGCCCGACTTACTTCCTTTACTATTCTACCAATTGTGCATTTAGGCACTTGAAATAAATATTGAAAACTGATGTACGAATCAGCTACAAATTAAAACGGATAGTATAACAGTGTTATATTCAGTAATTTAACTCACTACCAACTTGAAGGTAAAACGTGTAATGTCATTGAAGAGGCAAGGTAGGAGGTGTGGAGTGAGTAGAATATAGGACCGAAAAGAAAAAGGGAGAAAAGATGTGTGCGTTTGGTCCTGGGCCAGCTAGTGGACTCATGAGCAGTGTTCACGGGAAATTCCCACCGGATTTCGGCCTCGCATCGTAGGGAGGAGGAACGCATGCGCACGATGACGCGGTGACGATAAACCAATCAGTGCCAATACGGAAACGAAACACCGCCACCGTCAAGTCAAGCCGAACCAGCCAACTAGCGTCGCCGGGGAATCGGTTGTCGACGCTGGTTGGCTGACTCGGCTTGACTTGACTGTAGCGCCGTTTCGTTTCCCATCGTTTCCGTCTTGGCGTTGATTGGTTTGACGTCACCGCGTCATCGCGCGCATGCGTTCCTCCTCCCTACGATGCGAGGCCGAAATCCGGTGGGAATTTCCCGTGAACACTGCTCATCAGTAAGGTGTAACTAGCAGACCCTGCCTTATTGTTCAATGCGGGGATGTTATGTGGTAGTATGAAACAGGTATACGTTGTCTGTCCGGAAAGTATCCGACCTACACCAATATCTTCAGGCCTGGGTGTGCTATTGTAGAAAACGAGTATTCTCCACTTAGGAGAACCTTTGTGAGTGACCCTGTTAAGCGGCACGGCCCTGCTGCTGTGAGCGTCGAACTTCTAATTTTTCTACAATGACCGAGTGCGTCGACCAACGAATTTGTATAAAATTTCGTCAGAAACTTGGCCATTCATGTGCTATGATCCTGAGACAAAAGCCCAATCTTCTTGGTGCAAGACGGCAGAACAACAACGGCCGACGAAAGCGCGTCAAAGTCCGAGCAATATGGAGGCAATGCTCACTGGTTTTTTTTTCGACCACACAGGTGTTGTTCACCATGAATACGCTCCACGAGGTCAGCCGGCGAATAAGGAGTACTACCTACAAGTTGGCCTCATTTGTAGAAAGGCATTGACTGCTTGCTTCACCACGATAGCGCACCTGTCCCATTCATCTCACAGTACCCAGGATTTCTTGACGATATACGGCATAACCCAAGTCCATCAGCATCCCTACAGTCCTGATGTACAGCTCCGTGTGACTACTGGCTGTCCCGAAATTAAAAAGACTCCTTACAAGGAAATGGATTTGGCGATGTGATGGACATAAAACAGAATGCGACGAGGCAGTTGCTAGGTATTCTAAAAGCTGAGTTTCAGGACTGCTTCAGAGAGTGGGAGCAGCGGCGGTAAAAGGTTGTGACTTCCAAAAGAAAGTGCTTTGAAGAGGACATAATCACCAATGATCCAGAGTAGCTCTTTTTCTTCGAATAGTGTAAGGTCGGACACTTTACGGACAGACCTCGTATATAGGAATTGGCAGTTGAGGGAGAACTTGCGAGAGAGCAGGATCGGTAGAAATGCCATCTTGTGGCGAGTACGGAGGTATCGCGACATCACCATTGTGCGTTTGTAGACAGCAACGGTTTTTCTTAATTTCGTGTTTTTTTTAGCAATTACTAGTCCAATTGTTTATATTGTAAATTGAACTTACACTGCACTCATACGTATAAAGTTACGAAATTACTGGGCATCTTTAATCTGAAGGGCTTGTAAGTGTTGAATATGCCCCTAATTGTGTTCTACGCTGAATCCATGGCCTGACCTAGCAATTTATCTTTCTGTGTTGTTTCTTGTTTCATTGTACGATTTTGTAAGGAATTATAACAACCCTAAGTTTTTGCGCATCCATGATTCACTATCTGACCTCACTGTTATTTCAAAACAAGCTACAGACAGTAAGTATAAACGCATTTCAAGTGGACACGATTTTGAAGTCCGGGTATCCACCAATCCCGCATTTCTGATAAATGTTTGCGAATGTTCACGAACAGTTACGAATGTTTACGTTGAAGCATTTGCCGAGTTGGCCTACCAAACATATGCTTGCGAGCAGAAACGTAATCGCCAGCATTCGTCGTCGATCCGTCAATGATGGTGCTACTTAGGGTTTGTCGGTTTCTAAAAACCGGTTTTTTTTTAAATTTGTAAAATTTGAAAACCGGTATTTAAATTTAAGAAATCCGGTTTTATATACTAGAATCAATATGTAAAAATGAATTAATTATTAAAATAAAAACGTTAACATTTTGACTTGAAATCGTCTCGGACACAAGCATATTGTAGTAGGTAACAGTTTACTGTAAAACTAATCTTCATGAGTTCATATTTTCAGAAAAAAATACTAACAAGGGAAAATCCCGATCCCGGAAATTCAAAAAATTCTGAAACTTTGTGAATATGTAGGGGATTTCCTCCTGATTGCAACGCAATTTTTGTTTGCTGGCAAATTCACTCGAAGGGGGTGAAAGTAACACCTGAAAATTCGGCTATTTTCCGATTTTGTGACATAACTCGCGGACTGTAAGAGATAGAAAAAAAGTTTCAAGACAAAAGCTACTTCTTGTAATTAGATCTATCATTTGGTAAAAAAATATTTTACAGTTCACGAGTTACAACACAAAGTCGGAAAATATCTGGATTTTCAAGGGTCAATTCCACCGCCTCAGAGTGACTTTGGGCAGCAAACAAAAATTGCATTGTATTCAGGAGGAAATCCCCTACATATTCACAAAGTTTCAGAATTTTTAATATTTCCGGATTGGGGATGTTCCCTTATAAGTGGAATAAAGATTTATAATTTTGTGCCACCTTTTAAAAGATTTATATTTTGTACGGATTTTAGTTATTTTAGTTTTTTTTTCATTTGGATTTGTATGCAGTCTACTTTATTGTGTAAATTTTTGTAGATCCATAAATATTACATTTTAATGAACTCAACAATTTTACGTATTTGTACGGATTTTAGTGATTTTAATTTTTTTTATTTGGTTTTGTATATGTAGAGTATATTTTACTTTGTTATATTTTTGTAAATCCATAATATTAAGGAAACTGATTTTTTTTAAAATAAGTAAAAATATTTATTTACTATTTTATAATTAAAATTTCGCATTTATAAAAAAAGAATATAATTTTTGGGAATTTGGGAAAAAAGTTTTTTTGGGAATAGTGGAATTCGAAAACCGGTTGTTTGAAAAGTCGGTTTTTGTATAAACCCTATGCTACTTAAGTAAGTAGTCACTTGTCTCCAATGAACGCGCACAAACGCGCGCGAACAGCGACTTTCTTTTAATGTATCGACATTGGTCGGGGCGCTCCCGAATGTTTATTGTTCGTGCGCACCCCGTGTCTCCGCCGAAGTGAATTCACGGTCGCGAGCATTTTGCGCGGCCGGTGGATACCGAGCTTGAGAGATCTGTCTGATAGTATGCTCTCGGCAAGTTTTCTAATGTCTATCTGCGAGTAAGAATTCTCCAAGCTGCTCTCAAATGGACACATACTCAAGAGTAACTATCCAGAGTACCTCGCGCGAGATCCTCTCAAATGGACACGTATTTTTAGACATGCTGGATAAAAGTAGACGTCCAGAAGGCTGTCTACTGTAATCTAGCGCATACGCTAACAGAAATGCGTAGAATGCAAATTTCCATATGGACTACTCTCTTTCCTGCAGATGTTGATTGTGTAGGTTGACTATTGCATTTCTCGTAAATCTGTATTGTTTCGTCAGTAAATAAAATGGAAGCTAGGAATGCAAGGTTCTTACCATAGTTGCTAAGAAACTATTGACAAAATGTTCTTGTTGGGATATAATTAGTTTGCTCAAATCCTTGCACTCGTTGCACATGCTAAAGCTAAAACAGCTACGTATTGAAAATACGGTACACTGGAGTTTAGAATGTTCTATCATACATGGATATTTTCCTAGTGGCTCCCGTAGGATCTGCTGCAGCTCGTCAGGAATTCTCTTCTAGTTGAGCCGTAAACACTTCTTACTGGCAAGCGTAATGGTCTTACGACATGCATAATGCCCCATATTCTTGGCAATGCATTACATACATGTCCGCTATTTCATTATAACTGTACTTATTAATTTCGCTGATTTAAGAATATCGCTAGATTCCTTTCATCATTTATAACTCAAGGGCTAAAGTATGCGCGACTTGTGTTTATGTAATCTGAATTTTGAAATCGCACGAAATTATTAAAGTATGCAAGATAGTTCGTTTGTTTTATCCGTTTTAATTTCTCCGTTATTTTCAGTGGTACGGAAACATCTATTCGGAAGAGGTGGTTTGCTTCGAAAAAACAAATATTATAATTTTAGACAGTTATAATAAGGCGCTATAAGCCTGATGGGTATACAATAATTTAGGACAAGAATATATTTTATGTCTGTTCGTCTTTTCTGAACGAAACTGAAAGACCGATCGTCATACTTTATTTCTTACCTCACTTATACCAAGATGGCCCTCACGCGACGCGGTTATAAACAAAAGATAATTTATATCTGAACAAAGTCAATACATCCTATAACTTTACGGTAAAGTTTAACTTCTGTATTTTTCACAAGCTATAGTGATTCTTTTTATTCGAAGTCATTTTAAGGTTAACATATCATATATGGTTAAATTTACTTGTTTGTAAGCTACAATACTATGCCATTAAAAATATTTCCTCAACATTGAAAAATGTCTGTGGCCATGCAAACTCGAAAAAAATCATGTTAAAGATCAAGCTTTTAATCATAATATTTATCCTGGTGAATGAAACAATTTCTTCTTGATACATTCCTTCACTTTTTTTTGTCTTAAGTCAGACAAGATAAAATAAACACACGGAGTATTTACTTTCAATTATAGGGGGAAGTGGGGTAGATTGATGCAGAAAAACTGAATCTCATATGTTATGCAACAAAAATGAGTAAAATAAAAAAAAATTTTGCTTTATGCATGTCATAACTAATCAATATTATAATAGCAATCAAAAGAATCATTAAAGTTAGAAGATAATGAGAATATAATGACTTGAGTAAAAAATGGGTTTTGTACCATTCTGCCCCACCTACGGGGCACTTAGATACATTGGATGGGGCACTTTGATACAAAGCGTACATTGTATGAGAATGGAATTATTTACAAAAATTTAATGAAAAACATTTTTCAATGCGATGTTGCAAAGTTGCAGCTTTGATCTTGTATTTGTCAGCTGCCCTCCGTATAGACAATCTTTTCGATACAACTTCGGATATAGCAGTCTTTACATTCTCCTCATTAATACTTCCTCTATCAGTCTTAGGTTTGTACGTTCGCACCATTTTCTGGGAAACAGAATAACTAGTTTACAGATTTCATGCAAACTTGTATATTGGGACACTATTGTATACTAGCGGGGCACTTTGATGCATATCAATGTGCCCCCTGTCTTAGTGTATCAAAGTACCCCAGCGAACATTTTCAAGAAACTAACAATTATTTATAAAACCACTGACCTTACTTAAAAGTCACGTGCAATTCTGATTACTAAATAGAATAACTTACCTTTGGTATTTTAAAATATTAACTAAATGACGTAAAACAACGTTGGAACACTTTCACACTTCACGTAATTTTTTAGTTGGTCGTGCTAAAAACACACCTACTCTCGTCAAACGCCAAAGGTCAAATGGCGGACAGCGCGGTCGCAACTGTTTTGTTCACACATGTCTAGGCACGTTTTAGTGATGTCGCAACATGAATAACGTTTTTCGATTGTTAAATATGGTTGGTGCATCAATGTGCTCCTTGCATCAAAGTGCCCCAGCTCCCCCTACACGTTCTTGAATAGTCGATAATTTTGCCGGCACTAGCAAACGTTTTGAGGAATTTGACCATCCTCGATTCTGTTGGGAGACCTGTTCCGCACTGGGCCCCTTATGGGCCCCTTAAGCTATGTTAACTCGTGGTATGAGCCCGTATGGACGCATGCACACTGTTGCAGTTCTCCCACAATGCACGTAATAGATAGCAACGTAAAGGTGAATTCCCACGGTGCGTGGCTCGGCGCGTTTCGCGCCATACTCGGTGAGTCACGCGCCGTTGGATTGATCCGCTCGGGCTCGCGTGGCTCGGCTTCGGCTTCCCGTTCATTGTCGGCTCGCCGACTTGCGGTTGCTAAACAGACTCACCAAGCCACACGACGTGCCGTGGGAATTCACCTTAACAGTTCGGCGCTCGCTTGTCATACGGATCCCAGAACCTATAGCCGAATTAACGAAAGAAGGCGCCTGGGCGGCCCGTAGGCCGGCGCGCGTGGCTCGGGAGAGACCCAATGCCTACTCCGTACTTCGTGCGACGTTGCCACGTTGTGTAGCAGATCGGACGTCTCTTTCTATCTTCAAGCGCAACTGTATCTCTCTCACTCGCTCGATAAAACAGATTCCTTGATCTACAAGTCACTCCACGCCAAATCGATCACATTTTTCGAGACCTTGATCCGAATGCAATATGTATTTTGTGAATCGCGTGAAATTATGGAAAGGTTTGAGTCATTGTTTAACAGGTTTTGAACTTGGTTACAAAATATAGGACTTTGAATTGTGCAATTTCTGCCTATGTTCGTGAAAAGATGCTGTACTTACGAATTTCTATCTCGAAAACTATCAACAGCTTTGCGTTAATTTTCTTTTATTTTAATCGAGAAGAATTAATCTTTCGGAATAATGTTTCGAAATTGTAAAACTATTTTTCATTTCATTTCCGACAGGAAATCGATGCTTTAAACATGGCTTAAAAGTAATTCGGTCCTTTAAAGATGGCTTAAAAGTATTACTCTAGGATAACACCATTCAAATTAACGTGAAATTTGTAGAATAAAATTTTGGTTATAATTTTCAAAATTACAAAATTAATTTTTCAATATAAGAAAAGAGTATTAGAATAGCCCGCACTTTCTAGATTAAAATGAAAAAAGAATTAATTCAATACGATAAAGAGTTTCCGAGATAAAAATGCACAAGTACAGCACGGTTTCATGAAAATAGGCAAAAATAGAACAAATTCAAAACCAGCAAAGTGATGACTGATATCCCTTCCTATATAATATTTCAGTTTGAACCCTGACATCGAGTGCAAAAAGTGATCGATTTGTCGTGGAATGACGCTAAATAGAATAATAATCCTATGAGCTTGTATTCCTCGACTTGTCCGCCATTCATTCTGCACGGCGCCTGCCGCAATAGCCAATAAGATTCGACACTCTGTCAAATCTCTATGGGAAGGACGTTGGGTTCGCCCTCTGGAAGAGGATAGCAATATACACCCGACAAGGACAACGATTACTCTAGGCCAGGCATCGGAATTAAGTGATCTTTTCGGCCGAGTTTCAGAGGCGACGCCTCCTTTCTCCCGCCGCGCGTCTTGGCCCCCGCGGCGGCCCAGAAGCCTCGAGCGCCTCAGGCCCGTGCCGTATGAACCGCGCGTGGCGCATTGGGGCGACACCCGTATCAATAGGTTTCCACATCACCCATGGGGTACTATTATCGATGCGTTTTTTTTTGTCAGTGGTATCCCCTGTAGGCCTATTCCACTGTGCCGCGTGATAAAAAATAGAGTGGAAAAGCGCGTTTTATTATCAAAATTTTAAACATGTTTGGGAAAACTAGATTTTCGCGCATGTTTCGACGTGCTGGGTAAATCTGAATCTAAATTGTCGAAACGTGCGTGAAAATCTAGTTTTCCCAAACATGTTTAAAATTTTGATAATAAAACGCGGTTTTCCACTCTATCTTTTATCACGCGGCACAGTGGAATAGGCCTACAGGGGATACCACTGACAAAAAAAAACGCATCGATAATAGTACCCCATGGGTGATGTGGAAACCTATTGATACGGGTGTCGCCCCAATGCGCCACGCGCGGTTCATACGGCACGGGCCTGAGACGCTCGAGGCTTCTGGGCCGCCGCGGGGACCAAGACTCGCGGCGGGAGAAAGGAGGCGTCGCCTCTGAAACTCGGCCGAAAAGATCACTTAATTCCGATGCCTGCTCTAGGCCCACAGCTAAGTAGTGGAAAGTCATTGGCCAAGGCGTAGGGAGCCGCGTAGGGGAAGCACCAATCGCGAGCCTGGAGTAGCGGCAACGTCGCAAATTCTGGCCCCGGTCCCAAGGCGCCTTCTTTCGTTAATTCGACTATAAGGAGGTATACGGCTCTCGACTGAGCAGGCCTGCGATAGCGTAACAAAACAAAGCGTATGTCCCTCGCAAAATTTTAAGGAACATATCTATAAAATTCTAATCAAAATCGATCCAGTAGATTTCGAGATTACCGCGAACAAACAATTTTACTGTCTTTATATAAAGTACCCTGCATTGCTCGGGTTTCTTATATGTATCTCTATATAGTATAAAATAAAGTCCCCGGTAAGCGTCCGTTTGTTCGAGCTAATCAAGCCAACCACTGGACGGACTGCGATGTGGCCCCCACCACCCCATAGAGTATTTTCGAGGAATACTTCACTAAATCGTTATTGCTCGGCTTCCGCTTGCCATAGGTTAATATTTCATATACGTAAACTTTCCCCGAGAAATGCTCTATAAACGGTGGAAACCGCATCACAATCCGTCCAGAGGTTCTCGAGATTAGCTCGAACAAACAACCAGGCGCCTACCGGGGACTTTATTTTGTACTACGTAGAGAAGAAGAAGAAGATATTTCAATACGTAACTGAAGAAAATAACAATGATATGTCCTTTTTATTACAACTTTAGTGTTTGTATGAAGTTTATTTTTTTCATTTCATTATGCAGGTTTTGTTATAAACAAATACAAATACAGGATGGTCTAAAACAATGGAACAAGCGGAAACATATAAATTCCTCACGCTTTGAAGTACTTCGCCCTTTTGCAATTCGTCGCTTCGTTTCCGAGATGTGAACAATTACATACAAATCAGGGGCAGCATACGTTCACACACAGGCACAGGAGATGTTAATAATTTTGCACAAACCAAAACGGCGCAGTGCTTTTATGTTCATAATTTTAAATACTCTTGGAGTGAACTAGAAAACACTTTTTTATTTTACGTAATTCGACATGAAAAGAAACTCACTTACTGACACAGCACTTAACTGTTACTGTACACCAGAGATGGGCATTATTTAAATAACAAATTATTTTAAATGACGTATCAAATAAAAAATACTTTAGTCTTATTTGTCATGAATAAGACTAACCCAAGTCAATTTTTAATCGAAGCGTCCATGATTGAAGTAGGTCGATCATGGGGATTCAATCGTCGGCCATGATTGAATACGTCAATCATGGGGATTCAATCGTCGGCCATGATTGAATACGTCAATCATGGGGATTCAATCGTCGGCCATGATTGAATACGTCAATCATGGGGATTCAATCGTCGGCCATGATTGACCTACCTTCAATCATGGGGATGCAATCATGACTGAATGAACAGTGTTCTCGTATTCAACCGTAGTTCACTCGCGTAGCTCGACTCACCTTGGCGAGCCTCGAGACTCGCGAGAACCTTTGATCGATGCCGCGCGAGGCCCGAGCCGAGCGACATTGTATCGTTCACCCGTCTAAACTGGCGCCTGGAATTGCTCGGCGATGTGTCATCGATTATACGGAAAGTGAATTTCTTTATTACTTAACCGACTTCAAAAAGGAGGAGGTTATAGATTCGACCCGTTTGTATGTTTGTCCCCTCATAACTCCTCAGCATATGGACCGATTTTGATGATCTTTTTTTATTCGAAAGAGGGCGATGCCCCGGTGGTCCCGTCCTAGACTAAATCAACATTGGCCCAATATTTTGCCATTTATGGTTAATAATAAAGACTGTCACCTAATTATTATTATTTTATGTACGTACGCTCATATTTCCTCAGCATGTTGTGTCAATATATATAAAACTAAAAAGCTAAAAATAAATTTTTTTATAAAAATTAAAACCGACTTCAAAAAAATAAAATTGCACTAAAAAATAAAAAATTATTTTTTCCCTTATTTAATCTACGACTCTCATATTTTTTAAGCCGGCGCCAGATTTACACAGTGCAAATGATGAGGCACCGACTCAAAAAATATGAGAGTCGTAGTTTAAATAAGGGAAAACATTATTTTTTATTTTTTAGTGCAATTTTATTTTTTTAAAGTCGGTTTTAATTTTTATAAAATTTTTTATTTTTAGCTTTTTAGTTTTATATATATTGACACAACATGCTGAGGAAATATGCGCGTACGTACATAAAATAATAATAATTAGGTGACAATAGTCTTTATTATTAACCATAAATGGCAAAATATTGGGCCAATGTTGATTTAGTCTAGGACGGGACCATCGGGGCATCGCCCTCTTTCGAATAAAAAAAAGATCATCAAAATCGGTCCATATGCTGAGGAGTTATGAGGGGACAAACATACAAACGGGTCGAATCTATAACCTCCTCCTTTTTGAAGTCGGTTAAGTAATAAAGAAATTCACTTTCCGTATAATCGATGACACATCGCCGAGCAATTCCAGGCGCCAGTTTAGACGGGTGAACGATACAATGTCGCTCGGTTCGGGCCTCGCGCGGCATCGATCAAAGGTTCTCGCGAGTCTCGAGGCTCGCCAAGGTTAGTCGAGCTACGCGACTGAACTACGGTTGAATACGAGAACACTGTTCATTCAGTCATGATTGCATCCCCATGATTGAAGGTAGGTCAATCATGGCCGACGATTGAATCCCCATGATTGACGTATTCAATCATGGCCGACGATTGAATCCCCATGATTGACGTATTCAATCATGGCCGACGATTGAATCCCCATGATTGACGTATTCAATCATGACCGACGATTGAATCCCCATGATTGACTTACTTCAATCATGGCCGACGATTGAATCCCCATGATTGACGTATTCAATCATGACTGACGATTGAATCCCCATGATTTCAATCATGAGCGCTTCGATTAAAAATTGACTCGGGTTATTCTTATTCATGAGCCGCGAATAAAATTTTCGTCTTTTGGTCGAAGTGAATTTTTTATTTGAAATAATTTTTTGCCCATCTCTGCTATACACTCTGCTGTACTATACCGTTCACAATAAATATTCCAACACGTCTCCGTGTATTTGTATGTACTTTTGGAGTCTTTAATAATGAGTTTAGCACAGGATCATACACGCCCTCTGTTTGCATAATCTCAAACGTCCTTATTATGCTATTTCGAAATACAGTTGTTCCCGGTTAAGTTGACAATCTCAAGGTCCTAAGAATATCTTTTATTCGAGGAGGTAGGCGGATTTTATGCTTCACTGATTGTGAATTTTATGGATTTCGGAGGTCGAGAATAGGAGACGAGAAGAAACAAAAATGCTAACGCATTTCTCATCGGATCTTCGCGAAAATGATAGCAATGGATTCCTGGCATTCTCCCGATTAAAAGACACCAACTACCATGTAAATCGCTTTATAAGTAACGAAATTACATAAAAAACTAATTTACAGAATTTAAAGCTAACTTCGTTAAAAATAATCCGATATACGCGTTATTTTCTGTATTTTATTCGGGAGAATGCCAGGATTCCGTTGCTATCATTTTTATGTGGAAACAATGAAAAATAAAGAATAAATATGAGGAAAAAATTTATAGCAAAACATTTTTTTTGAAAACAAGCTTTTTATTAAAATATACTAAGAAAGGAAAAAATAATTTTGATACCGCCCCAAATAACTGTCTTGGAAGAGTTCCTTCATACGATTGAAAATAAAGGCGTGGGGCGTAAATATTGAAACGTCCTATTTATATAAATATTTCTTATGCTGTACGTATTTTGATACATTAGTTTTCGAATTCTGGTAGAGCGTCCTTGTTGCACGAGTTTTTTCCACTTCATTGTGGGCAATCTAATTCCTCAATTCAAAATCTATCCTAACATCGAGATCTAACCAGATTAAAAGTTAAGACAAAATCATGCCGTTCAGCAATTAGTTTTGGCATCACTTTTAATATTCAATATTTACGCCTCATGTTTTGATATTTAGTGATATGAGGAAATTCGGATATTCTTCCGAATTGCCCTAGTGGCCGATCGACACGAGTTTTGAGGGGAGGGGGTGTGGACCCTAAATCTAAAATTGTAGCTTCGAGTATTTATTAGATTCCGAAATATTAATAAAAAATTATTGTTAATTTTTTTTACAAATTATTTTTTTGAACTGCATACACGTGGCCTCAACGGCGGTCCACCCTGCCTCCCCCAATCTGTTCTACGAACAGCTGGGCGCGTTGCTCTTACCTCTGCGTGCCTCTTAAGCCGGGTGCAGACCTGAATGCGTATACACTGAGCAGGCTGAGCGCGCACGAATGACGCATGCGGAGGGGTCGAAAGAAAGTGCCATTGTGTCTTTCTTCACCAACTTCTGTGCTTAGCTTCTTCTGTGCTGTGCGTACTCCGCAGTCGTAAAGATGTTGTGATTAGCTAAATCAGGGTTGACTAACTGGTGGCTCACGGGCCACCGCGGGCACCTCCGCCTTGCTGTCACGCTGAACGGCCCCCTCCATGCCTACCAGACACTGACAATCGCAGTCGAGAAGAGAAGGAAAGAAAGAGGAATCCACTGCGATCGTCAGAGTTTGGTAGGTATGGAGGGGGGCCGATCAGCGTAGCAGCAAGGCGGAGGAGCCCCCTGTGGCTCGTGAGCCACCAGTTAGTCAACCCTGAGCTAAATAAACGTACAGCTCAACCCTCCGAGTCATCCTGTTTACCAATACAGGGTGATTCTCCAGTGACGCCTGTCAAACAGGTGCCGCCTGGTACCCCGTGGAGAGGACAACCCCCCGCAGTGCCTTACCGAATTTTATCGGTTTCGACCCTCGAAACGGTTGGAATACCATTAAAAAGTCAGAAATGTCCAAGAGTTCCGCATTTCTCATCAGATCTTTGCGAAAACGACGTTAATTGATATCCTTATGTTTCGCCGATGAAACGAACATCAAGTACGACGTAATTCGGACCATAATGAAGCAAATTTTATGAAATGGGAAGACGTCGCAGGCGGGACCACGCGCAGTCAGCGAAGAACCCCTTTACTTCCTGCCTCCCTCCACGAGGCGTATTGCCGTCCCTCGCGAGTAATCTCGTGTGATTTTTTAACACAACAGCGAGTCGGTCAGGCTGTATGAATTAAAAACAATGCAGGGTGTAAGTAGTGAAGAAAAGAAAGACAAATTATTCAGTAAAATAGAGCTTTCAAGTCTGTCATATGGTAATTGCATTATATTGTTGAAAATGTAATTTTTAGATTTTTGATTAACTGTTTATGATAATATTCGCAATGGATTAAATTTATTCACATAGATCCATCCTTCATGATTAAAAAAATGACGCAAGCCCATACCTTCAATAATTTAGGTCATTAAAATTAATTTCTGTAGGCGGGTTTCGTTAAAATCACCGAAAGCAGGTAACTATGAAGATTTGCATTTTTTAAATAATTTCGAATGCGCAAAAATGAGGACTAAACCTCCCTAATTTCATATGGACTACCATATATTTCAATATCCTGAAAATCCGAGACATCGAGGATTTTAGAAAAGTATCACATCTGCTTCTATCTTCCACGCTGAACGCAATGTACTCCAAACTCCCTTTGATGTGCGGAAGAAAACTGACAACGGTCGGCTCAGACCATGTGCCTTCGCCGGCATTCGCGAGTCGGGTCGCATGCGCCGAATCACCACGAATGACACGTCCACACTAGCATAAGGTAATTGCCCCAGTTGTCGATCAAGTCCCAGTTCTCGATCATTTTCACAAATATTATGATTTTATAGCATTTTTAACAATATTTTTATAATAAAAATGAGGTTTTTTTAATGTAAAATTGTATATGAAACAAATTGGTACAAATGAAACAAAATTTTATTGCCCAAGAAAAACCCATAAAAGGTGTTCAAAATAATATTAAACAACCTTTAAAAAAGAATAAATAAAAAGATGGAAGTTAGGCATAGCTTATTATTACTATTTATTAGTAAATTTTAATAAAAGTTTATGTGTTGAACGTGTTTTGTATGTTTATACAAGTATTTTATAAAAAATTATATTTTTGTTGTACTTAAGTAATTAAAAAATACTGATTCATTAAAATTTATAAGATAATTCAATGAGATAAGTTATTTATAAATGTTTCGGAAGAATTTTTTACCCGTTTTCGTACTTCAAGTTTTCTTTATAACCTCTTTTTTCTTGATCGACTACTAGAGCAATTACTGATCGACAACTGGTGCTGACCGTAATTTAGTGATCGACATCTGGGGCATCAACAGTTTTATTCTCAATTATAATTTCCACATTTAAATATATGTAAATTCTAATTTTTTACTTTGCTATTATCTATATTAATGTTAAAATTAACTGGTAAAAGAAGAAAGGTTAATTTTTGTCCATTTACATCAATTTTTTCATTAAAAACATTTCGACCTCCTACTAACTGATCGACAACTGGGGCAATTACCTTATGCGGTCACGCTCGCCGTTTCTGATGTAGGAGCATGCGGGTGTAGCTACTGTTTCACCCGTCCACATTAAGGTGGGGTCCCACTGGTGCAACTGCGCGCTGCGCACGACGTTTTCGTCCACTTGAAAGGGTCTAATTTATGAGGCCTCGCGCACGAAATGGGCCGACGCTCTGCCAGGCGCGCACGCGGATGCTTGGCGCGGACGTCGAAGACAGTGGGAATACTAGCCTCCTTTTCTACATCTTGCTTTCTTTATCTGAATAAAGCTAACGCCGGCGGTTGAATCAATAGCCGAAACAACGCCTTCACACTTCATACTACTTGAGATGTTTGAAGGGGTTTACTCGTCGCGGTCACCGATTGCTGGAAACTGTGTTTCAAATGAAATGAAGAAGTTCTCTGTCGTGGCTTCCCTCCCACAGTTCCGCCATCACTTTCAATAGTTTCTATGTCGCTCAGTCATTCGCTATCTCAGCGTCCTGTTTGTTTTTTTTTCTCACAGGATATGAGATTGAGGGTAGGGTAGTTACCATTGCGACCAATAATGAAAATTCGAACGCCCTTTGAAGTCAGTGTGAAAAAAGGTTGGTCACAGGGAGGAAATTATATCATACTCAATTGAACCAGCATTCCTCCCAGAGGCCAACTTTCTACCCCTGCACAGAAAATACACGGGTATCATTTATTGAATTTCATTGTTATTGAATTTGTCTTGAAACGCACTACCTAGTGATCTCTAAAAGAATAGGGGAAGGTAGCCTAATTTGGACCACTATGATATCCAAAGACTGCTAAAGTCTTTGCGATTTTGGATAGGCATCTTGTTATACGTAGATGTAGACGAGGTTAATGCAATTGTGTTTGGGTAGAAACGCCTCGTGGTTGCTTTGAGAGAGTAGTTATTTGTTTGTCTAAGTAGACAACTAGTTTACAAGTCTTATTATCTCATTACAAACCTTACTTATTTATCTATAATTTCCACTTACAATTTTGAGAGGTTATGTTCGATTTAGGTTTCTGTTCAATGTTAAACATTAAATATTCAAGTTGCCTAAGTTGGACCGAAAATAGTTGCCGAAATTGGACCGGTCCAATTTTGGCAATGGCATTAGTAACGCTCTTTTATAAGCACATTAAAATTGAAAAAATATTTTCAGGGTTCCCTGCTGGAACTGCCAGTTAGAACCGCATTGAATTTTGAACTGGATCTATCTGGTTCAATGCGGTACTATCTGGATTTCCAAGCAGTGATTTTTGGCAGTTCAAAAAAGAATCCGGTTCAATGCGGATATCCAGATCGATGGATGAAACAGGATTTGCAGGTCCAAAATTGATCAGTTTCTATCAGCAATTGCCATTTGTATAAAACCGGAAGGTTCGTATCTGAAATTGCGGATCAAAAATCTCACGGATTCAATCTGGAAATCCACAAGCTCTTTTGAGTCCGCCGCGATCCGGATTGGTAGAGCAAATAATTAACGGAATGCTTGTGGGGATCGAAGAGAAAAAATTTAGCCCGGTTTCCAATGGATTGGCGGATAGAAAATGAATGCGGTTCCTTCCGGTTTTACGAAACTCATACTTCGAAATAATTGATTTGGTTCAAACACCGCTAGGTGGCCGCGATACTGGTAACTCCTCTCGCGGCAGCGATGTGCGCCGCGAGACATAAAATCGGCGCCGCGAGCTAACGAGGCAGCTTGCTTCCTGATCAAGACTTCGATGCAAGATTGATACGGCAGAATCTCTTGATCAGCGTGCGTCGCTAGCCGGTTACAGCGTAAACATTTCGCCTAATAGAGAGTGGGGGTATAATGGTGATTGGTGGAGGATCTACCCCCCACTCTCTATTAAGCGAAATGTTTACGCTGTAACCGGCTAGCGACGCACGCTGCTCTTGATATAGTAGGTTTAAGAATAAAATTATATCAAACCTCAACTCACGGTGTAAGTGGTAACGGTTATTCGATGACTCCTTGATAACCTGAGTAAATCGGTCGAGGGACCATAAATGTGTCGCGAATACAAATAAAACCAGGTAGTAAAATGGCTTGGAAAAACTGATGAGATTCATCTGCATTTTGATCTACACTTCTAAATTCTACTTAGAAACAACTAAAAATTTGAGTCGATTTCATCCAGAAATATGTGTGTTTGAACATGCATTTACGATATGCAAATCTGTGTAAGAACTGGTAGCAAAATAACTTTAAAAGACCAATAGATTCCATTTTGGTTTGGATCTGGATTTCCAATCAGCTTACAAAATGAACAAAGTTACTCAAGAAGTTTAGTAGTAGGAAATATGCGAGTTACTTCGTGTAAATCCGAGCAGAACCGATGACAAATTGTGCTAGGAAATACAGATAGATACCATCAAGATTTTTACATGCATATCGGGTTTGAAACTGATAGAAAATATTTCATCTGGTTCAATCTGGATTTTACGGGAAGAAAACCGCATCAATCCGGATTAAAAAAATTTTTATGCGGTTCTAACTGGCAGTTCCAGCAGGGTTACAATGTCAAAATACAAAAAAACAAAAAACAAAAAACAAAAATACAAAAAAATAAATAAATAAAACAAATACAATAGCCCAGAAGGCAGTAGAAATAACCAGCAGTCCTTATAAATCGCAGTCAAAGCAAAAATTTAAAAATTTAGTTCACCAAACTTTAACAAAATGCAGAAAATAAAAAAGAAACTGGTGATTCATGGTTTTGTAGATTGTGCGAAGAAACCAAAGAAGAAGAAATGATACAATGCATGAAATGCCACACTTGGATACATACTCGGTGTGCTGCAGTTAGTGCTAGAATTAAAAGGTTCTTTTGATCCAATTGTCGTTAAGAAAGCTAATGGTTCAAATTAGGAGCCTAGCGGTTCAATTTAGGCAACCGTTTCCTAATTTGGACCGATGACACGATTTTTTTAAACTCATTTTTCAGGATTATAAATATTTTTTAAACTATAATAGATGGAATTATTTTGAAGGTACACTTAGTGAGTTTCTTTTCTACTACATAACTTTTATTGACACTTCTTATTTATCTCTATATACTGAAACATATAAAAATGGTCCAAATTAAGCTACCTTCCCCTATATATTTCCATTTAAAAAACCGAACTTCATCATCGTATCTTTTAAAATAATAATCTCCGAAAAAAATCGTCTGGGCTAATAAATTTGTTCCCTCGAACCATGCAATTTCACATAAACATTTTTTTCTATCTCAAATACGTTAGGAAATATTCAGCTACTTACTGTTCCCGCGGACACCCTGTATAGTGTATTACAATTATGCAATATCTAGAAACAGGTATACCTATCGTAGCAGTATAATTGTTGCTATTTACAGCAGTAATTATCGTGTTATTGCTTGCGTTAATATATAAACCAATAATAATAGGCCATAAATACACGCATACAAGCTATATGTAAAAGTAAAGAGTACATTTGCGTTGGAAAACACACATTTTTTCAGTCACTTTGACGATGCGCGGCGTGCATTCGCGTGCGCGTGTGGCAGAGAAATCCTGGCATAGCGCGCACATGATCGCTTTCGACGCGCGCGTCATCGTAAAAGTCGACCCTTTCAAGTGCTCCAAACTGCTCGAAAATCCGAGAAACTCGTAAATCTGACCCGTGCGCGGCGCACCGTTGCACTAGTGGGACCCCGCCTTTAGAATATTCGTGCGCGCTCAGCCTGCTCAGCGTATACTCATTCAGGTCTGGACCCGGCTTTAGGCGCCTTAAGGGGGGTCACTCAAGTGAAAATGAACTACCAGTAATTTTACAGATAAAAATTTGAAAATATTTATATCCATATTATTTTTTACGCTGAAATGAATTATGTAAGAATTAATACAGTGACATTTTTTTTCAAAAATTTAAAAAAAAAAATTTCGAAAAAATTATTCGATTGTAAAATCCATACCCTTATTTCTGTAGAATTGTATACAAAGACTGCAAAAAAAATTTCAGCTCGAAAACTTCATTTTTGTCGGAGTTATAAAGTTTTTTGTTTTTGAGCAGTAACTTAAACGCTCCTGCTTCGTACGTTGGACCGACCAAAATGAATTACCAATTATTTTACAGATAAAAATTTGAAAATATGTATTTCCATATTATTTTTTACGCTGAAATGAATTATGTAAGAATTAATACGGTGACATTTTTTTTTCAAAAATTTAAAAAAAAAATATCGAAAAAATTATTCGATTTTAAAATCCATACCCTTATCTCTGTAGTATTGTATACAAAGACTGCAGAAAAAATTTCAGCTCGAAAACTTCATTTTTGTCCGAGTTATAAAGGTTTTATGTTTTGGCGTAGTACAGTAAATCCTGGTTAGGAGCCCGTTTCTACCACGCGTTAGGAGCCCGGCGGCTATCCCCACCATTTCTTGGAATCCTTCGGACGAGAGTGAGAAACCCCAATGAGCGAGCGAGAGGAAACGAACGAGTCGGCTTTCGTTTCCTCTCGCTCGCTCATTGGGTTTTCTCACTCGTGCCAGTGGCCGCGCGGAATAGTGTCCAGTCGCGTTAGGCGCCCGCCGCCAGCCCCGTTCGACGGGCTCCTAACGAGGATTTACTGTAACTAAAACGCTCCTGCTCCGTACGTTGTACCTTCCTCTTCTTGCAATGCCTGTTCTCTTCGTGATTGTGCAGTTCGTATCATTTTTCTTGCACGTTTGTATCTTTCTGAGGCTTTCTGTTTATACCTGCGTACTCGTACTTTGTGACGGTTTTGAACAATTTTCAATGATTGTTCGCTCATTTGCATATGGTTGTCCAGTTACTATCCCAAAACATAAAAACTTTATAACTCCGACAAAAATGAAGTTTTCGAGCTGAAATTTTTTTTTGCAGTCTTTGTATACAATTCTACAGAAATAAGGGTATGGATTTTACAATCGAATAATTTTTTCGAAATTTTTTTTTTTAAATTTTTGAAAAAAAAATGTCACTGTATTAATTCTTACATAATTCATTTCAGGGTAAAAAATAATATGGATATAAATATTTTCAAATTTTTATCTATAAAATTACTGGTAGTTCATTTTCACTTGAGTGACCCCCCTTAAAGGCACTCTTATTTAGATGAAATTCAAAGCCAATTTTCTTGAAAACGAAGCGCGGTATTAAAAAATTGCATTCTATATTCTCGTCTTATTTTGGCCTATTGAATCACCCCCAGAGTATTGACTATCAGTAGAGTAATAGGTATCCACCCTGTATAATAGGATGGATCACATCCGCAAGTTTCTGGTTCAAATTTCCAAACTCACATCGGTTCGCTACCTTGCTTTACGCGCGCCCCGCGCTAATCTAGCTTCAACCAATACTAATATCCGGAACAAGCCGGAAAGTGGAATGCGTTGTGTCGGAATAAGTCAACATAAATGCTGAAAGTTTTTTATTAATATCTCGGGGACTAATAAATTCCCGAAACAACAATTTAAGGTTTAGGGTCCACACACCCTCCCCTCAAACATCTTGTCGAACGGCCACTGGGCCCTAGTAGCATTTCTGGTTGGCCAACGGTAGCCAACAGTTGGGAATTAGTTGGGATATAGTTAGAGTTTTTCCTACAAATTCCCAACATAGGGCCTACGGCAAAAAACTTACGGCAGTTTGCCAAAAAATATTCAATGTTGGGCCTATAATTATTATGGTTGGTTAATTAACAAAAAGTTACGACAGTTTGCCAACTAATATTCAATGTTGGGCCTATAATTATTATGGTTGGTTAATTAACAAAAAATTACGACAGTTTGCCTACGACTATTCAATGTTGGGCCTACAATTATTATGGTTGGTTAATTAACAAAAAATTTACAACGATGATTAAATGTTGTCTTACAAACGTCAGAAAATTTGCAACATCCAAAAACCTGTTATTATATTCCAAATTGTGATTTTTCTTTTCTTATTTGTAAATACGTAATGCGGACGTCTGTCTTGAGACGAATGTGAAATTTTAAGGAATGAGTCTAAAGGTCGAATGATGATATTTTGTAGAATATTTCGCGTCACTGTGCAGTTTTTATAAACAATTAATACTAGTTATGTACTGAGAAATTAGAAGTATTTACAAGGAAATGTATTGGGTAAGTGCGAATAACGGTTGCTTCGCAACTGGGAAGTTTGAGTTCGATTCTCCTCACCGCAAATTTTTTTTTCTTAAATCAGACCTGAAAAAGACGTTTACAACGTCTTTTGAAGTTCTTCAAGACGCCTTCTGAACGTTTTTAAGACATCTTTTGGAAAGAAACTGTTGGGCTTATGGAAAGAAACCTTCAGTTGGGCCTATGGAAAGAAACCTTCAGTTGGGCCTGCGTTGGTTACAATCGTTGGCCCATTTAAAAATAGCGCGACACTTCAACAGTTGGCCAACGGATAACACGTCATTGGCCCAACAAACTCCCAGCAAATAAATGCTACTAGGGGGGCCATTCGGAAGGACAGCCGGGAATTCTTCTAAAGCAGTCATTTAGACCGGTATCAAAATTATTATTTTCGTTTTTAGTAGATTTTAATAAAAGGTTGTTTTTTGAAAAAAAAAATGTTTTTCTACTATAAATTATTTTAAGCTTTTTAGTGAAAAAATTGTATTGTCATCGCAACCACGTATGTGTGCAAAGTGTCAAGTCGAATGGATATGTGGAAGTGGGTCAAAATTAGCTTACAAGTTTTCACCCTAAAAACCTATGTAACGAACTCACTAGTGAAGCTAAATAAAAACTTGTAAAAATGGAACATTTTATCCAGGCCACAGTCATACAACATCACACAAACAAATCATCAAACCTCGAATTTAAGTCTTCCTGACTGCGTCACATACGAGGTAAAGTCGGAATGGAAGACTGATTGTCGTTACACCCGATCAAATAAGTCGTAAAAAACAGACAAATCCTTTACCTAAAGGGGCCACCAAACGCTGATACACGTTGCAGTGAAACATTGATACATGCATCTTGCATCTTGCTCACCCTCCTGGCTGGTAAGCACGGTGCCAGTTTCATGAATCGTGGGAGTCAATGCATGTATCAATGTTTCACTGCAACATGTATCAGCATCTGGAGGCTCCATAAGAGTGTGTAGCAGTCTTAAATGCAAATTCGCAGAATTTTTTTTAATTGCGAGCAGTTTCCCAGAAAAATATATAGGAATAATTTTTCTCAGAATTAAAATTAAGTGATGACTCTTAAAAAGGCAAATTTATGAAACCGCGTTAGATCAAAACAAATCGTACAAAAAGAGAATTTTTTTCCTGGGCCTTGTTAAAAAAGTCCTATAAAAAAATCCGTGTAAAACAAAATTAAGTGTACTATCTAGTCAATTTGTACGCACATCTTCGTTGCTTTAAACATTTCGTTAATAATTGTATATAGTTTATGGTAATCTAGAAATAAATTTAAATTGATAATCACTTTGTTGATTGTTTAACTTTAAATTGGTCTTATGTTAGCTATGTTGTATTCCGTATTTATAATATTACTTTTATTTTATTAAATAACTTTATTCAAATAACGGAAACTAAGACGATTACAGATAAATTATAGATTATAGATTCAGAACTAGATTCTCGTGTCCAGACTGTTCGGACTGAAGTGCTCAAGTACTACTTTTGAAGAATTGCGTGTTATATATATATATATATATATATATATGTACGGTTTTCGGTAAGCTGGAAAGTGGGGGTTGTCCTGAGTTTAACGGTCGGTAAGGGATGAGGCATAGAGATCAAGGTTCAAGGATGAGTAATAAGGAACGGATGAGGTCATAGAAGAAAGGATTTAGGATGCTTACTATTACTATCTGGAAAACTAACGCGTTGACTAAGGTCGGGGCCAGATATATTGGCCGGTGAATTCGTTTTCGCGAGCAACGATTGAGGAGAAATCAACCACCACCATCTGACGATCGTGGATTTGTCAGTTGGAGTTGCATGCTCGTCGCAGGGTATGGTGGGGTAACGGGAACGCTGCTCGGCTCCGCCTGAATCTAGCCGTTTGGCTGTTATTTATTCTTAGCGTAATAGTTGTGTGCGTGACGAAGCTATTCGTAGACCAATACGAGATGAAGCTATCGAGAAGGAATCAATGTTCTGACCAATAAAGCTCGTGAATTTTTTCGGAGCTAACGCACACCTATTCTGATGTGTGTATTTCTACGCTGACAGCTCGGTTTGACCTACACGCCAGAAGCTTGGCACTATCCCCACCACTTCTGGCTCAATCTTGTTCTGCGAAGGCGAGAGCGAGATGGAACGAGAGCGAGTAAGAAAACGTTGAGAAAAGGAGCACCGAGGCAGGCAAATGGTGTGGTGGGAGAGTACCCCTCACGAAACTCACCGGCCAATATATCTGGCCCCGACCTTAATACTTTATTTAGGATGCTTACTATTGCTATCTGGAAAACTAACGCGCTGACTAATACTTTGTATAGAGAAATAAATTTAAATGACGTTGGAATATAACACCTTCCGCCATAAAATTGTTCAACGGAAAGTTAACAATTACGTATACCATGATTAAAAATAATTACATTACGTAGATATTGAAGATTACAAAAAGGTAAAATAATATTATACAACAGCTATATTAATGAACATGTGACAGTAATATATTCTGCATTAATCATATCAAATGTTTGAATGCTGGAAATTAATTTTTTAAGTTTCAACATTCTTAAAAAACGCGCTAGTATTTTAGAATAGTAACTCTTTTAACTGTACGTAGAATCCTATAAATTACAGTTTGTGGGAATAACTTTGTTTTCATTTATGAATAATTTTCCTATTTCTCCTGACAGGACTGATAACCAGTATTCCAAACGATAATTTTTAAGTCCATCTCTCGGCTTTTGTAATATCATTTGAAAGCATGCCTGTTCCAGGACAATGTGAATTTAAATGATTAAATTCCAGTCTTTCGCTCAGTTCCCCTTTCGCTGTAGTGGAACTCTCTCGTTACACACCAGCTCTGTAGCTTTTCTTCGTGATTCGTTATTCATTCACATGTGTATACGTATGAGAATAATTCCTTGTCGACCGGCCGTGCTTTTTACTGAGAACCATCTGCTTCTTTCCCATTTACCTAGCGATTCATAAAATGATAATAATGGTTTTCATTTCCGAAGATTTCTGCGCGCATGTGCATTGTGCATACATACTACCGACCAAAAGTATGAGACAAGTAAATAGTAATCTTACGGCTTCTTCTAGCTTCGTTAAATGTAAGCGCTTAGTAATTAATGTGCACCGATAACTCTTCCTAGGACGTGGGAAAATTTTCCGATAATTGTTAGAAGTGAAATTTTTTTTATTCTGATAACTTTTGACCACAGTATTTTCCAACTGGATAAATAATGTAGTATTAACTATAGAAAGACTATTTTTTCCGACGAAATTTCATGGTGTGATTCTCTTATTTAAGGGGCTATTCTCGTCTAGAAGGCCATTTTTTTTGCCTTTTTTAGGGACGATGTACAAAAAAACTAAACAGTTTTCATCGATGAGCATTATCCATGCGTATTTCTTAATATTTCATTTAGTTGTAAAAAGAAATTCAACCATATATAATAATAATTAATGTAGATAAGGCTCATCTTGTAAAGCGTGTGCAAAAAATTGCCTCATGGTGCGTGCGGTTCCGGCTCGATCCAAAGCGAAAAAACCAAAAGGATTTTTAATCGGTAAGAGTGTGGCTATAACCGGTAGCAGATTTATGAAAAAAAATTAAAAATTCTCAAAATAGCGAGACTTTGAATTTAAACTCATCTTTTCCGTGTTTTTCTCGTCTTTAAACGGCCTTAAACTTGTGAAAAAAACTATTTCCCCTTGATTCTGCTACCGGCTAGAATTATATGTTTTCTGAAGGTGTACGAAACAGATGGACCAGATTGGCCCTCTAGAAGTTGAGATATCGTGGGTACCGTCATGAAAAATACCATTTTGAGAAAAACCCGTATCTCCATTAATTATTATTATATATGACGGAAATTTTTTTTACAAGTTACTGAAATGTTAATAAACACGCGTGGATAATGCTGATGGGTAAAAACTATGTGGTTTTTTGTGCGCCGTTCTTAAACAGGATAGAGTATTTCGTCCCTCTACCCCCTTAAACCATTTATTAGCAATGACGGAGGAATAGGTGTCTAATACTTTCTAATGATTTACAAAATACCGCATTTAAATGTAAAAATAAACACTTTTAGGATGTCACTTTGCAAAAGCAGAAGAAATTTTTTTCTTCATATTGTTGTCATAAAGTCATTACTTCGAGCAATTAATAAGGAGAAGCGACTAGAATGGTCTATAATAAGGATTGGACAGTAGATCCCATATGACCAGTTGGCACTTCGGAACAGTGTGGTGAAGAAATCCGCCGTGCCGGATGGACTAACGAGAGGGGGATAAGCTACGCACGTCCACGCATGCGCGCGATGACGCCGCGACCGTCGAACCAATCATCGCCAAGATGAAAATTCGCCAACACCAGCGCCACGCCAAGCCAACTAGGCAAACTAAGTGAGGCCGCAGCCAAACAGCGTTGCCCGGGAATCGGTTCTCGACGCTAGTTGGCTGCGGCCTCACTTAGTTTGCTTACAAGGGAACACCGCGAACCCGGACTCATCGATTGAATCGCAACTTTGTGGGTTTTTAGAGTGACTCAAAACAAGAACATCGGCGCGTTTCATTTGGGCCCTATCGCTCTTTAACGGGGTGAAAACTAACCTCAAAGTCAAATTGGCACTTCCACCTTTTCGCGTATAACTCTCAAAGTACAACAGACAGAAAAAAATGTTTCAAACAAAAGTTTAATGGTGCAATAAGCGCTACAAATATCCGTTAACAAAATATTTGAACATTTTTTTTCATCAGATATTTTTCTTTTTAAACTTTTTCAAAACTTTGTTAACGCAAGTTTTCAGCGCTTATTCTACCATTAAACTTTTGTTTGAAACATTTTTTTCTGTCTGTTGTACTTTGAGAGTTATACGCGAAAAAGTGGAAGTGCCAATTTGACTTTGAGGTTAGTTTTCAACCCCTTAAAGGGCGATAGGGCCCAAATGAAACACATCGTTGTTTGTGTTTTGAGTCACTATAAAAACCCACAAAGTTGCGTTTCAATCGGTGTGTCCGGGTTCGCGGTGTTCCCTTGTTAGTTGGCTTGGCGTGGCGCTGGAGTCGGTGAATTTCCCATCGTTTTCATCTCGGCGTTGATTGGTTCGACGGTCGCGGCGTCATCGCGCGCATGCGTGGACGTGCGTAGCATATCCTCCTCTCGTTAATCCATCCGGCACGCCGGATTTCCTCACCACACTGCTTCGGAACCCAAAAACTCGTTGCGTTCTGGCGCCTGGGTCAGATCCGAAATAGCTTCTCGCCGAACTTGCTACGCGCCGGAATGCACATTCGAATTTCGATATGGAAATTGAGGAGGTACTTTACTCGGTTTTATCCAAGCAGGTTTTATATCATCGTTAGAATGGGTGAAGATGCTAGAAAATAAATTATTAGGCACTTATGTACATCGTATATGTATGTATTCCTCGAAAAGGATACAAATGTTCGCATTTCTATTTTAATATGCAAATTAAGGAATTATGAAACAATATTTTTTAACTACTTGTGAATACCTTTAATCATTCGACGACTTACTACTTACCTACTTGTAATGATCAATGGAAATATTAGAAGGTATGCACACGAGGGCGTTCATATCACCGAAAAAAATACCATAAAAAATATATAAAAAAAATTTTAAGTTAAACGATTTTATTTGAAATGCACTAAAAACTAAAAAATAATTATTTTCTTGTACTACAGTCTCGATGGTGTTTTTTCACTTTAAATAAAATCGTGGAGCAGGATATGTCACAACAAATTCATTTCGACGCTTGATTCTCTATTAGGCCGGTACCAGATTTGCGTTTCGTCCGCGAGGACGGATCGCGAGCGTTAATATTAAATTCCCAAAGATGCGATACTTGTTGACCTGGCCAAGGTGGCCTAACCCCTTAAGGGGATTAGTCAAATCATTCGAAAATCAAATATTTTTTGCAAATTAATTACAAGGAGATGAAAGCAAGCACAGTCGTTTCCTTTTACGCAATGTTTATTATTATCACGTAGAGTAAAAAAATATTTTATTGTTTATATATTTATTTTACAAATGGCGCCACATGAGGTTGATTATACAGTGGTTTAGAAAAAGTGTCTTTGGTTTTGCGCTGATATTGAGCTTTAAAATAAAGATACAACAGTTTACTTTGCATATGTTTCTCCCAGAACCTTGGAAGGTTCTCCTAGAATTTTGGATTGGACCACCGAAAAAATAATTGTACTGAAATTATTAAAATAGCGACTAAGAGAAGACGATTTGTACGATAAATGTCGATTTTCGGGGTACACAAATGGCTGTTTTTATCTCAGAAACAAGAGCTTTTATGCTGAGGTACCTACACCCTAGAAGGGAATATATTTTGAAGGGTGTTATAAAAATTTCAAATTGATCCGAACCTCGGTCTTTTCACGCGCAGGGCAAAACCAAAGAAAAAACACCTACACATCAGACGACTGTAGCGCCATCATATACATGTATATATTATTGAAAAAAAATTCTTTACAGTTTATAGTATTAATGATCATTACCCAAAAGTACTAGTCATAATTTGTATTCACCTCCTTGTATCGTGCAAAGCTATTCTCAGGGAGCAGGAATTACGAGGGTTGATAAAAAACATGATCTAGTCATTAGAATTATCAGATAAGATGTATGAAAAAAATAATTAAGACGATGTCTAAAATTGTGAATGTAGTCTGGAAATCTGGAGGAGAAAATTTCGACAATGGTGCTGTTTGAAAACTTTAATTCTTAAATCTACATTTTTCATTCTCATGTTTATGAAATGAAAGAAATTTGTACAATTTCAAAAAATAAATTATATTCTAGTTATACCTGCTAATTTATATAAAATACAACCCAACGCTTTCACTAAAGCGTGGTTCTAAACTTTTGACTGGTACTGTATTTTGCCGTTCACGTATTAAGGGGTTCGATGCCGGAGCAAATATGATGAGAAATCTTTGAAAAGTGTTTTAATCTAATGTTCAAAGTGTAGTCCGCATTGTGTCAAAATTTCAAGTCGATTGACCGCACGGTTTTTGAAAAAATTGAAATCAAATTTGCGCTCTTATATACAGGCTGTTATGGGAGAAGCGATAAAATTTCTATAAAATGTTACAGAGACTCCTTAAAAATGATGAGAAAGTTCAAAAAAATGTTGCAATGAAAAGCTTAAATATTCCTGTGAAATTCTAAAAAAGAAAATCGGACATGAACCGTACCGATTTATTAGATAATTGAATAAATAGACAGCAATGTGCTCGTATTTTTGGAAATTCCTTAAGGAAACGTTTGAAACGTGGCAACGCTGTACGCCGGGTAGTCATCTATACAATGTATACTTGTATAAAGTATAGAGTAAAAATTGGTAAAAACACTACCAAGTAATTTTGTTGCGAACCGGTACGAACGCGCAAAAGGACGCCACAAGTGTGAGATGGAAAGAGAAACAAAGATGGACGCAAAGCGACGTTGCCGCATTTCACTCACATATTTTACGCTACTTTTAATGAAAATATTGTGTTTCTAGCTGCATTACACATACTTTTTGTTTAATTGAATTGAATTCAAAAACAAAATATGCAGTAATCATTTTATTAGGAATAGACAAGTAAATAACATTTTTGTCCACATAATTTTTTTTATCTAAGATTGGTATCACTGCAGAGCTCCCATGTATAAGCATAGGTTTACCCCTCTTGCCGCCTGCCCCGCAAGTGAGGTATCGAACCTCCTTAAGTACAGGTAGTTCGATAATTCCGTCACATGATTTCAACTCCTTGTCACAACCCCCCTTCGAACGCTATCACTGTAATATTATACCTTTGAGAGAGAAAAAGGGAGCATGAACCCGATCACGTACCGGTTTCATGTAAGCTAGACTTGTATTTAAAATCGTCAGGACTTCTTTTATTCATTTACACAGGAATTGGCAAAATGCACTAGAAATCGTGGCTACGCATACATAATAGATACGTGACAAATTTTTTCCCTGCCCACTCGGCAAGGCTTTATTTTGTTACGTGGTCTCCTCTTGCATTTATCTGAGAATTGAAACTGTTGGCAACAGGTGAAAGCCTAATATACGAAACGTCACGTGATTACAGATTTTTTAAAGTCAAATATTTGAAATTAAATGTACTAACCATTTACAAATAATAAGTGCAAAAATGGATAAGCCATAACGGACATATACATTATATACAAAGTATATAAAATCACAAATGTTGTTGTCGACTAGACAACCGTGAATGATTGATGATAATAAAGAATTGTCAATAAACTTTTTATGAGATAAAGACGTGTTTTACTTTTCATAAATTCTCTCTTTTAATACTTCCGAGTATTCCACGCAGACGTATGTAGCACAGATGAGCAAAAATTTTATTTAAATAAAATTTCGAATAACGATTAAAAGTTAAAAAATTATTCGTCATGTGTCGAATAAAGTTAACTCGGGTTAACTTTATTCGATGTACAAAGTTAATTTTTTTATTCGACGAGAATTTATACGACGGATAAAGCTACTTTTTTTATTCGTCGAGAGTTTCAACTTCAGCGTCGAATAAATTTTTTAACTTTAACTTTAACTTTATTCGACGGTATATTCAGCCTCGAATAATTTTGTGGCGAAGGTTCGAGCCGCCGAGTACCGGGGCGTTGAGGCGTTGAAAATAGAAATCTTCATCATTTTTATCCTACCTTTTTGCAAATAATACTAATGGATTGTTGAAGTCCCCCTGGCGAAAATAAGCTTAACCTGAACGAGCAGTGCCGCGTGCATAACGTTATAACTCCAGATGTGGCAGTGGGTTCGGAATTGCTTTCTTTCCCGTTTATTATAGTTTGAAAATACTTGACCTTTCTCTGCATCAGTTTAGGGGAACTTTCTTGGGTTGACCGACGAAGACGTCAGTCTCACCAAATTCTTCGGACGCAGTACATCAACCAAGCAAACACAAATAAACTCATTCAGGGATCATCACACAGGGATTGGTTGAAGCCAAACACCTACAGGAGTGGTGGTAATGTGTGCGTGAACTGACGCCAGCGCCAAGCCAGCCAAGTGGCCTGAACGCGAAGCCAACCACGGCTAACCAGCGTCGCCGGGAAATAGATTGTCGACACTGGTTGGCCGCTGTTGGCTTCGCGTTGGCGCCACTTGGCTGGCTTGGCGCTGGCGTCACCACTCCTGTAGGTGTTTGGCTTCAAACAATCTCTGTGAACCCTGCTCATGTTCAACCTAGCATCCACACATCACGAAGTAGACAATCATTAAGTGGGGAACACGCTGTAACGGTCTGAAAAGTAAGGGTGTTATCGGGAATTTTTTTCAACCAAACAACACAAGTAAATCAATGTAGTAATTAGTATAGTTAATATGTACATATTGAAGGGTAAAATATAATTTCAAGCAAATTCATGAATCCATTTCCGGTATACTCTTCGTCAAATTGTGCGCTGCGGCAGAATCGCTCCTCTGACGTTGACAGTGCTTTAGCCATATGGTTAATCTGAATTAAAAAAAAAAAAATATTTAGAAACTAGAAGCCTACGTCTATTACAGAACGTACAGAAAAGTCCATATGGTAAAAAATAACAGAATGGCGGACCACTGAAAGAAATCATATTTTAAGGAAAAACGTGGATAAAAAAAATAGAAGGGAGCCATTAATTAGAAAAACCTGAACGTCATGTACTATTGCACGATGAGAAGAAGAACGACTACCCACAAGCTGAAATGTCACAGGGGCAAGGGGAATCGCCCGCTCGCTCCACCCTATCCCCTCCAAGAAGTCCTACTTTTCGGTTCTCAGCGGCTGTCCATATCTGCGGATTGTCGCGATTGGTTTTGTTTACGTTCTTCGTCACGGGACGAACTGTGTTGGAGGGGATAGGTTGACGCGAGTGGACGATTCCCCTTGCCCCTGTGACATTTCAACTTGTGGGTAGACCTTCTTCTTCTCATGGTGCAATAGTACTTACGTGCTCTAAATACTAAAATTCTGGGCTATTACCACAAAATGAATACATAACGCTCGTTTGTGTCACTATAACCGACGGTGCTAATATCGTCAAGCAGCTCTCGCATGCTGTGGGTTACCAGATTTGTCGTTCAAAAGATTTTACTTATGTTACAATTTACCCCGTGTTACAACCTGCCCCGGTCTCCCCTACTATTAAAATAAAAGTATTAATTATTAAGTAAAATTATTTTGTGTGTGTCTGTGGAAAATGGAGGGTGGTTTTAAAATAATAATGTGAAATTTTATGATAGAAACAGTATATTCTCTTATTGTTTATTTAAAAACAAAATTCGATCTAAACTTTTGCCAATTATTAATCTATTTCTTTTTTTACTAATTATGTTTCCTGCTTTCGAAAAAACTCGTGCGCACGGCACCGACGTTGCAGGGCAGCATAAAAAACTTATTGCGAACTGTGCAAGATAAGGATATTAAGTTTTATTTTCCTTCCAATATTGCAAAGGATTTTGATTCCTATTCAGATACGAATCCGTAATATAACTATGAATCTCATTTACTGGTCCTGAATTTGTAGCATTCACACTATTTTGTTCGCAGACATCATTGTCGAACAATGTCCAAAAATACCCGCATTATTATTATTATTATTATTATTATTATTATTATTATTATTATTATTATTATTATTATTTACAGCTATGTTTAATTGAGATTGGGCATGCAATATATGCGTCACCTCCTCCAATAATAAAGTTTTCAACAATTAGGAACTTGAATTTTTGTACCTATTCCAGATAGCACCGCACATACCAAGGGCGTCCTTTTCATGTCCAGTTTATATCCGAACGTCCAACGTCCATTTTGAACATACATAGGATGTTCTTAGGATTTAAATTTCCGATGTTCTAGGAACGTCCATTTCTTAACTCCTACGGACGTCCTTAGGACTTAAATTTCGGATGTTCCAGGAACGTCCGTTTCTTAAGCCCTACGGACGTTCTTAGGACTTAAATTTCGGATGTTCTAGGAACGTCCGCTTCTTAAGTCCTACGGACGTTCTTAGGACTTAACTTTCGGATGTTCCAGAAACGTCCGTTTCTTAAATCCCACGGACTTTCTGAGGACTTATATCTCGGATGTTCTAGGAACGTCCGTTTCTTAAGTCCTACGGACGTTCTTAGGACTTAAATTTCGGATGTTCCAGGAACGTCCGTTTCTTAAGTCCTACGGACGTTCTTAGGACTTAAATTTCGGATGTTCTAGGAATGTCCGCTTCTCAAGTCCAACGGACGTTCTTAGGACTTAAATTTCGGATGTTCTAGGAACGTCCGTTTCTTAAGTCCTATGCACGTTCTTAGGACTTAAATTTCGGATGTTCTAGAAACATCAAACAATCTTGTAAGTCACGTGATTGTGTTGCATGATTACATTTCGAATGTTCCGAGAACATTCGTCTCGTAAGTCTTGTGAATCTTTAGAAGACCTAAATTTCAGATGTTCGAAGAACAACCGTCTTGTAGGTTTTGCAGATGATTCAGGTTCGGTTGCAAAACAGTCTTACGACTGAACCTCGCCTTTGCGCTATTTTTTTTGTGCAATGAAGATGCTGAAATGCTGAAATGTTCCTAGATATCATACGACGTCTTCAAGACGTCTGTCCTAAGTCGTCGTTAAAACATCTGTCTTGAGACGAATATGAAATTTTAAGCAATGTGTCTAGAGGTCGAATGATGATGTTCTGTAGAATATTTCGCGTCAATGCACATTTTTTATATACTATTGATAATAGTTATGTACCTCGAAATTGAAATTATTTGCAAGGAAGTGTCTTGAGTAGTTGCGAAAAGCAGTTGCTTCGTAAGCTGGGAGTCGTCTGGGTTCGATTCCCGTCACCGCCAAATTTTTTTTCTTAATGTCCTAACCCAGACTTGATGAATACGTCTTTAAGGCGCTTTTACACCATCTGCAAAACGTCTTTGAGACGCCTTTCGGACGTATTTAACTTTACTTTCGGACATTCGGAAAACGTTCTAAGAATGTTGACACAGCACGTCCTCAGGACGTCCCACTTTGTAAATAGGACCTTCTTAACGAGGACGTACAGGGGATATATGGACCTTCTCGGGACATACTCCGAACGTACAGTACGTCCGGAACGGACGTTCTTCGGACGTGCATAATGTCTTTGTGATATTTGGAATATGACGGTTAGATTAAAGCAAAGAAATAAGAGTGCGTTAGTCACGTAGAAAAAAGAATGGGCTCAAGGATACAAAAAACCAAACAAAGTAACGACGGCGTTGGAGGAAACAGTGACGGAACAGAGTGACCCAAAAAATGGGGCCTTTTTAGCCTCTCTTTGGTCCCACGATTTTGGAACTGAATTTTGTGCCAAATGATAGCTTATGATGAGACATCAATCACGACAAATTTTCAAGTTGAGGTGACCATTAGTTTCTGAGATATGGGAGGTGAAAGAAGTGAAAACTCATTAACGCCTCAGCCCATACTCTTCGATGTACGAACTTCTATGTCAGTCCGATAATTTAAGCAATTATTTCCAGGGGGTTTGCTGACTGCTAACAATGAATTTAAACTTAGATTTTCAAAATTCACGAAAAAAAAATCAAAATAAAAAAATATAAATGTCCGTGTAGTGGGTGCTTTTTTTAATATATCGTCCACCATGTTGAATCGACCATTGTGAGTTTTGCTGACTGCTAACAACGAATTGGAACTTAGATTTTCAAAATTCACAAAAAAAAAATCAAAATAAAAAAGATAAATGTCCGTGAAGTGGGTGCTTTTTTTATATATCGTCCACCATGTTGATTCAGCAATTGTGAAGTTTGAAAATCTAAATTCAAATTCGCTGTTAGCAGTCAGCAAAACTCACAATGGCCGATTCAATATGGCGGACCATATATTAAAACAAGCACCCACTACACACAGTCATTTATATTTCTTGATTTCGATTTTTTTTTCTCGTGAATTTTGAAAATCTAAGTTCAAATTCGTTGTTAGCAGTCAGCAAAATCCTGGAAATAATTGTTTAAATTATCGGACTCGTTAACGAATTTTCACTTCTTTGACCTCCCATATCTCAGAAACTAATTGCCACCTCAACTTGAAAATTTCGTGTGATTGATGTCTCATCACAAGGTACCGTTTCCCATAAAATTCAGTTCCAAAATCGTGGGACCAGAAACAGGCTATTTCTTGGGTCACTCTTTACCGATTCTGTAATTTGTGATCTCACCAAATACTTTGGTTTAGTCACTTAGTCATTCGCAGAAGTACCAATTCTGTAGGAGGAATGGAAGAAACCATTTCGGTTTACATTCTTGCCTAAATGCGCAACATACGAAAATCCGCAGCATATAAAATAAACTACCCTGCGGGACAAGACAGATGGTGTATTTGGCCACAAGCTGAGGTTTTTGAAAATGTTGGAGAATTTCACCACCCACCGCCGTTGAACACAAAATTCAGCAGGTATTGCATTCTGTTTATTAACAGTTAACTAATAAGAATTGTCACAGGTGTGTCTGGGAGGCTATACTCAGAATTCTGACGAAAGTTTCCACGCTACAGATGGCTGTTCGCTTCGAAACATCTGCATTGTAGAGTAAAAATTGTGAAAATTGCGGCTTACGCATATAACTGCTTTTATTTTTAACGGCGGGCATGGATCTATATTAACAAATAATCAGTAATGCACGTGAAAATTGCAACTGAGTGCGAGATGTTTGCAGAAAATCGCGAGGTACAACGCATCTTCTGCGCGAAGCAACGACACTTGGAGACTTCAAAGGAGGCAAGAACTGCTCGTCAAGAAAGAAGAGCTGAACAAAATGAGGTTTTCAAGAGAATACGAAGTCTGAGGTGAAGAAAGATTCGTAACATGACTGAAAAATAAAACGGAAACATTAAAGCTGCTTTTCTAAATATTAAAATTTTTCGAATTGCTGTTCCTAAAAACTCTGATACTATTCCACCAATTGCTATGCCCTTTGGAACAGATATACAGTCGCGTCGGAAAATATTTTGACACTCTTTAAAATCGCATAACTTCTTTAAAATTGGTCCTAACGACTTTAGTTTTTTTTTTTTAGAAGCTCGCGGAATTATTTTTCTAGGTGACGTGTTTCGTCGTTTTGAAAAAAAATGCAACTGGTCGGAATAGCGATGAAAATAGTGAAGGTCGTTTTTTATCAAATTTTTTCTGAGCCTGTAATGAAAATTCAAAAAACCCGTTTGTAGATTGAAGTAAGTTGTATACATGCTGAAAATTTCATCTAAATCGGTTAACGTTGCTCTGAGCTACACACGTTTAAAGATCGCAGAATAAGGGCGAAAATCGCGGAAATTCCCGAAATCAGGCTCATTCATTACAGGCTCAGAAAAATATTTGAAAAAAACGACCTTCGCTATTTTCATCGCTATTCCGACCAGTTGCAATTTTTTTCAAAACGACGGAACACGTCACCTAGAAAACTAATTCCGCTAGCTCCTAAAAAAAAACTTAAGCCGTTTGGATCAATTTTAAAAAAGTTATGCGATTTTAAATAGTGTCAACTTACTTTCCGACGCGACTGTAATATGTACTGTAAATTAAATTTGCTAAATTTGGCCTTATGCTCGGTACTCCAACTATTTAGCATGATATCTGCAATAACTCTTTTTTATTAAAGAAAATGACTTTTTCCTGAAAAATCGTGAAACATTTCTTCAAAATGCTGCCATTTTAAATGTTATGAATACTTTTCTTTGGTTGTAGTCTCAACTATAACTATAGTCATACAACACATTAACCTATGTCTGTGTTCTGTGTCAGATCAACAAAATTTAGAAAATCAAGAATACCATGAGGCCAATAATTTTTCTTAGCGAAGCATTTCGGCCGTCATAAGTTTTTAACACATTGATATTTCCTTGTGAAAAAATGATATATATTCTTAGGACATGTAAATTGAGAACAAAAGAGAACAATCATTTGAGAACAAGAGGCGCTCTTTTTCAGCGCTCTAAAGTACGAGAAACCCTTAACTCAGATCTAACCTGACGTGGTAATAGCCGTCGGTAAATTAAATCAGCAGGGTTTTCGTGACCCTTGATAGAGTTTCAATCTTTTAAACCTTGTTAAAGCTTGTATCTCTGGTAGTACTATGTTTGCAGCGAACGTCTATAAATTTGTGGAACCCGCAAACGAAGATAATATAATTGTTGAATCTATCGTGAGTGTACTGGATAACAGAAATATTACGTGACTTTACAATCGTATGAGCTTGGCGAACTATTAATAAATGAAATTTGTTTTAAGGAGGTAGTGCACAGAGGTAGGCACGTGGAACCTAAATACATATGAGTATTTTTTCAATTTTATGCAATGAAGAGTATTTAAAAATTTGAAGTGTTATATTGGAACCTACTTCTATTTGTACGTATTTCATCAAGTTATAGAAGTTTTTTCATACAAAAGTACATTATAGTTTTAAAGATGTAAGCTGCTTAACATATGGCTTGGAGAAGATGTATTGATTTCTTATTAAAAATTTCCAACCTGAACACTTAATTAATATTTCGTTTCATCCTGGCACTTAACCACTATTTATTTTTAAAATATCGCGTCGGTTCCAGTTTTTGTTATGTACACAAAATTTGCGACCAGTCCGTCCATTAGTTGCTACAAAATCAGGTCAACCTTCGTAAAAACTGTGGTTTCGAAAACATTGCACATAAATATTTGGGTACCGTTAATACATAGGGGGAGTTCCCCTAGTGCCGGACGCTTAAGGTTTTCCTTAAATAAGAAGAAAAAAATAATATTTTAATCTTTATATTCTACGTTATTTATAAGATAACAATATGAGAAATCAAAATTACACAACAAAATATTCAATATTATCATTATAGTTAACTTAAATTACGGTTAAACTTGATTATGCGATTTGGAGAAATCATTAAGTGGCACCTAGTACCGGACACAGTAAAAATTACTGACGCAACTCAACACAGTCTCAATATAGTTTACAGTGATCACAAATATAATCCTCCGAACATTCGGAAATATCAGCACAAGCCTCGTGTGCCAATTTTTGGCAGCTTGAACACTGAATTGTTTTGGCAAATCTACCTAATTTACACTGTAAAGTAATTTCTTTACCAGATTTTATACATTTCATTTTATCAAACAAAGTACTTTTTGGAATACCATATCTTGAACATGCCTCTCTTAGGCTAATTTCTTTTGCCAGAATTTTCTGAAGTGCAGGTTTCAAATTATTTTCATCCCATGAACCTTTTTTCTTGCTATTCATGATGGTTACGTGTATCTTTTAAACACTGAAACCGAAATAATAAACAGTAATACAAATAGGAACACACAAGATTCAGGTTTATACTGTCCGGTAATAGGGGACAACGTTCTGTCCGGAACCAGGGGACAGTGAACAGATTGAAAATTTTTTTTTGGTGGAAACCAGTGCACTGTTTACACTAAACACAAAGGTAATTAAAAAAATACTTACCAAAAGATACAATAACGCAACTCACACGTCTTTTAGCCAGGAATATTGGTATATATAATAATCTAAACTTTACACGATTCACCGGATTCCCGTCACACCAAACAATCAATTAATTTATTTCGGATTTATTTAGGAACTGGACCATGTCGACACGTGATCGTTGTTTGTTTTATCCCCTCTACGGTTTACGCGAAAGAACAGCTAAATAGCGTTTGAACTGTCACAGATATAGCTAATGTCCGGTATTAGGTGCCGTCCGGCGTTAAGGGAACTCCCCCTACAATTGCTACTACCTACAATAATTTTTTTCTGTAATACTAGGGATGTATATTGCACCTTTCTCTACTTAAAATTTTTCATAAGGTGTACTCTTAAACGTAGCGTAGATTGCTTAAATGATCGATCTGATTGCCTTGATCCTATCTATTTTTCTATCTGCCCATTCACTTCTGTTCGTAAGAATGACAGCGTTACTATACTCTTTCACCTCCAACAAAGTTAGAAATATGTAACTTACAATCATTATTTATAATGTACAGGGTGTTACTGAAGTACTGGTTACTTGTTTACTCTTAGTTTGTACTGTTTACTTGTTTGTATTTCTCAACATTGACAGTGTTATAGTTCAAAGAACATACATCAATGTATTTGCACAATCATTAACTTTTCTATCATGACGAATGACATTTAAAATGTTGTCCTTGCGATAGCATACAGAGTCCTGTTTGACGAATTCAAGAGGTATGAATGAAAAATACCCATATATTTTCTTTTTCAATTTCTCAAATTCCTGTGTTCCTTTACTTTGAAAACAAATCTTAACTTTTTAATAAACTTTATTTCAATATTTGCATCTTTAATAAAACACTTAATACCATGTTTAAGTAAAAACAAAGTGTTTGATGCTTCCCGTTTTAGAAGGCATGTTATTATACCACCCTGACCAATCCAAACACAGTTTTTAGCATAATAAAAACATAGCAATCGGTTAGAGTTTATTGTATTATTTGAACCAGATCACCACCAGTGTTGACGAATACTAGTACGCAAATGGAAGTAGAGAGTAGGCATACATAGGCAGACACGTCAGTCAAATCCTACAAGCACCCAACGTAACACTTGTTTTGGCACGAAATCCCGTACGAAAAAATTTTACTCCACAATTTCAATTTATTTTTGTACGAAGAATAAATCTTTTTTCAGCTATATATGTATATAGGAGTATTTAGTAGGGAGAGAATAATTTTAGTCCGTAGCGAGTGGATGAGAAGAAAGACGGACTTGGCGTAAACTTAAACTTCGAGTTGGAAAGCGAGTGCAGTGATGAGGAACGTGCTTAGAAAATAACGGTTAAGTAGAAGTTGTTGGGCAAATACTTCGGTCATTCCAAACTAACAGAGGTTTGGTCATTCAGCAGTATTCAAAGATGGATCACTAAATGGAAAATTAAAATTAACCAAACCAAATCACCACATATAACTTTTACTATAAGGAAAGGGCAATGTCCATCACTTTTCATTAACAATATAAAAATACCGGAATCATCAACAGTCCGGTATTTAGGACTTCATCTAAAACTAGACAGCAAGCTTAACTGAAGGGAACACGTATTGTTGAAAAGAAAGTAGATCGACCTAACATCTAAAGATATGTTCTGGTTAATCAGTCGAAGATCACAAATATCAGTGGGGAACAAAATTCTTATCTATAAAGCAATATAACCAATATGGACGTACGGAATTAGGATTTATACAAAAACCGACTTTTGAAAACACCGGTTTTCGATTTCCACTATTCCCAAAAAACGGGTTAAACCGGTTTTCGAATTTTAATTATAAAATAGTGAATAAATATTTTTACTTATTTTAAAAAAAAATCAGTTTTCTTAATATTATGGAATTACAAAAATATAACAAAATAAAATATACTCTACATATGTATATAAAACCAAATAAAAAAAAATTAAAATCACTAAAATCCGTACAAATATGTTAGAAAATTAACCTATATGGGTAGAAAAGAAGACCAAGGAAACGCGCTCCAGGACAGTTCTGGGGTAAGTGCCGTGTAGTTCATCACAATCCTCTTACCAGAAGGCAAAACCTTTCCCACTCCGTGGCCAGATCCTCCAGGAACAGAGTCCCTATTCCTTGGCAATGCGGCGTCAGCCCGATTGCCATTCCCACAATCTCTATCTTACTCTAAACAACCAATCCTTCGACACCCAATAGCTAGGAGACCCAACGTGGTCATCAGCCGTCGCCCGTCACCGGGTCTGTTCAGTCTCGCGTACCCTCAATCGGGACCGCACGCAGGCTAAGTCCCTGCCATAAAATCCTTGAACGCAAGACAGCATGGGGCCATCCGCCCTCGACCTCACCCTTAAATTTGGTGACGCTAACAAATACGTAAAATTGTTGAGTTCATTAAAATTTAATATTTATGGATCTACAAAAATATAACACAATAAAGTAGACTGCATTCAAATCCATATGAAAAAAAAAACTAAAATAACTAAAATCCGTACAAAATATAAATCTTTTAAAAGTTGGTACCAAATTATAAATCTTTATTCCACTTACAAGGGAACATCCCCAAACCGGAAATTTTAAAAATTCTGAAAATTTGTGAATATGTAGGGGATTTCCTCCTGATTACAACGCAATTTTTGTTTGCTGCCCAAATTCACTCTGAGGGGGTGGAATTGACCCTTGAAGATCCAGATATTTTCCGATTTTGTGTTGTAACTCGTGAAGGGTAACATATTTTTTTTACCAAATGATAGATCTAATTAAAAGAAGTAGCTTTTGTCTTGAAACTTGTTTTCTATCTCTTACAGTCCGCGAGTTATATCACAAAATCGGAAAATAGCCGAATTTTCAGGTGTTACTTTCACCCCCTTCGAGTGAATTTGGGCAGCAAACAAAAATTGCGTTGTAAGCAGGAGGAAATCCCCTACATATTCACAAAGTTTCAGAAATTTTTGAATTTCCGGGTTCGGGATTTTCCCTTGTTAGTATTTTTTCTGAAAATATGAACTCATGGAGATTAGTTGTACAGTAAACTGTTACCTACTACAATATGCTTGTGTCCGAGGCGATTTCAAGTCAAAATGTTAACGTTTTTATTTAAATAATTAACTCATTTTTACATATTGATTCCAGTATATAAAACCGGTTTTCGAATTTTACAAATTTATAAAAAAGACCGGTTTTTAAACCCGGTTTTTAAAAACCGACAAACCCTATAAGGAATAGAATTATGGGGACGTGCTAGTAAATCTAGTATTGTCATATTACAGAGATCCCAATCCAAAATCCTACGTACAATGGCTGATGCACCGTGGTATGCTGACCTTGGAATCACAATAATCGCAAGTACCATTCAAGAAACAAGTGACAAACACCACAATAAATTAGAATCATACACCAACTATCTTGTGCAACTACTTCTACAGAAACAGGACTACCGACGATTAAAAAGACACTGGCCAATCGACCTGACAATCAGATGAGAGACAGGAGGTCACTTCACTGGAAATGCCCCTATCACGCTACACAAAGTACTCAAATGATTGGGTCCTGCGTCATTGCACCAGCCTATAGATCCCCATTGATGGCTGATATAGTTAAAAAAAAAAAAGTCAACAGTATATCACCCCAAAGCCATTCCTTATACAATGTTATCCAAGAAATATAACCCCTTCCTATTTTTTTACTTATCCGAAAAGGAATTGCCACGTTTCTGTTCCTACTTCCAACGATGTAATATACCCTAGTAGCATTTATTTGTTGGGAGTTTGTTGGGCCAATGACGTATTATCCGTTGGCCAACTGTTCAAGTGTCGCGCTATTTTTAAATCGGCCAACGATTGTAACCAACGCAGGCCCAACGTCATTTAACATAAAGGCCCAACTGAAGGTTTCTTTCCATAGGCTCAACTGAAGGCTTCTTTCCAAAAGACGTCTTAAAGACGTCCAGAAGGCGTCTTAAAGAACTTCAAAAGATGTCGTAAAGACGTCTTCTTTAGGTCTGATTTAGGAAAAAAAAACTTCGCGGTGGGGAGAATTCCAAACTTTCCGCTTACAAAGCAACCGCAGTTCGCAACTATCCAACATGCTTCCTTGTAAACACTTGTAATTTCTAGTTACATAACTAGTATTAATTGTTTATGAAAACTGCGCAGTGACGCGAAATATTCTACAAAATATCATCATTCGATCTTTAGACTCATTCCTTAAAATTTCACATTTGTCTTAAGACAGACGTCCTCATTACGTATTTATAAATAAGAAAAGAAAAATCACAACTTTGAATATAATAACAGGTTTTTGGATGTAGCAAATTTTCTGACGTTTGTAAGACGACATTTAATCATCGTTGTAATTTTTTTATTAATTAACCAACCATAGTAATTGTAGGCCCAACATTGAATATTCGTAGGCAAACTGTCGTAACTTTTTTGCCGTAGGCCCTGTGTTGGGAATTTGTAGGCACAAACACTAACTATATCCCAACTAATTCCCAACTGTTGGCTACTGTTGGCCAACCAAAAATGCTACTAGGGTAGTGTGTTCGACTACTGCTGGGAGTAAGGGGTGATTCAATGGGGACATCAAAGTAAGAGGAAAATCAAGAATAACGATAGTGCGGTTGAGGTTTCATTTGTTAGTTATAAACCAGAGGTGCACAAAGAGCCGCTCGGGATCGGAGACTTCTTTGCGATTCTGGGCACCGGGTCAGAGTCGAGCATGGGGCTGTTCCGTTGCTAACCACAGCATGGGTAGGGCGAACTGCATTAGTGTGCGTGGTACGAGTCTGCTACCCTCACCCTTTGCTGTGGTTAACTACTGCCGTTTGCTGAGATGTTGCCGGCAGAAGCTTAGTGGTCCGATTGGTACATTCCCATAGGTCCACATTCTCTAATACAATCGTAGAGGTAGGACACAGGTATTGTCGCTATTGGCCGACGTGACAACGTCGACGAATACAAAGTAAGCGAACGGGACACAGGCGATGGGAGCCAATGCGAGCGAAGTACCCCTCTGGCCCCTTGTATCGTCTGGGTTTCTTCTTCTCAGCAAACGGCAGTACTATTACTGCGCGGAAAGGAGGCTCCTGACAGGCGGTGCAGTCCGCTACCAGCTCCGCCTGAACCAGAGTTGGGAGGAAACCGGCCAGGCCGAACACCTACAGGGAGCGGTGGTAGTGTGTCCGTGAGACGCACGATCGGAGACGAACCGACGCCACGGCCAACCAGCGTCACCGGGAAATATGTTGTCGACGCTGGTTGGCTGCGGCGTCACTCGCTTGGCGCTGGCGTTGGTTAGTCTTCAATCGTGGTGGTTCAACCGGCAATAACAAAAATACATGTGCCCTGTCTTTATGAGTGTGTGTCTGCGCCAATCGGTCACAAAAACCAACCTGCCAGGAGCCTTCTTTCCGCGCAGTAGTAGATAATAGCTCCACGTTCGCTTCTGACCCAGTGCCAGTGCCCAGACGGTGGACTCTGGCTCCGAGCGACTCTTTGTGCACCTCTGAGTTAGAGCAAGTTTAGTCTTGTGAAATCGACGAAATACGATTAATACCTGGAATATATCGATACATGGAAGGACCGATAGAGCAACAAGGTTAATGTCATGATATCTCGATACAAGGGGGTCATTTTGAACATTTGTTTTGAAGATAATCAATTACACTTTGCTAGAATACAAAACTCGCTACAGTAATTCGTCGTTATTGTCCCGTTTTTACCATGCGTAATAGTCCCGCTCACTATCCCCACCATTTCTTGGAATCCTTCAGTCGAGAGTGAGAGAATCCGAGAATGTGCGAGAGAGAACAAAAGAGTCGACACGAAGTTGTCGCCGGCTATGAATAGTGTCGGGACTATTACGACGAATTACTGTATATCTGGTAAACGCGGGAAAATAGAGCTAAATTCGTCCCTGAAGTGGGTCCACATACTGCGGGACACCCTGTATATGAGCAATACCTGATAGAAGAAATGATAAGAATCTGTCGATTTGTTTTGAAAATATCATGTAAAACACGTATTCGTGAGTCCTAAGTTGTAACAAACTCTAGAATAGCTCTCGCTACAGGGCAGAGTCAGTCAGAAAAGTTTCATTCAAACTAACGGCACTTGTCGTCTTCAAAACAATTTTTCTGCACTAAAGTTGCTTCTGAGTCTGGTACTTGACCCGTATAATCTTACAATAAGTATACTTATCCTTACATAAACTACATACATATTGTTATATTTTCGGGAAGACATAGTAGGACGTTAAGGTATAACACGAATAATAACACATACAACTGGAACTCTTTATAATAACAGGAATGTAATATAGGAGGATCTCGATATAGTTCTGCTCGCGATGGCGTCTGCTTATCAAGTGACAGCTTGAGAGGCGATCGGTCCGATCGCCTTCTTCTCGCTGCCTTCTTGTCTTTGTCGCGAGCACCAGCGGGCCATGGATTCTATCCATCGGGTGCTCGCAACACTGCTCCCCCCTCCGGAGGAGCGATCGTCCCGATCGCTGCAGTTCCTGTCGTGTCTGCAGCCGTACCCTGGTGTGGAAGAGTGGTAAAGACGCTGTGTGGCCTCTTCCAACCGTCGCCTCGGCATTTGCCTTCACGCTCAGGGGAAAACCACCCAAAAACCCTGAGCAAGGCGTGGGTACCCGGATCCCGCGCCGCTGCCCTCCACTTGCATCTTCGCACTTGTGGACTTCTTTCTTGAATGACTTCCCTCTTCTTCGACGGCGCATCTTCTTCTTGGGCAGAGACGCGACGCGTAGCTCAGTGGGTCGGGCCGCTTCTGGTAACCCTGGTCCTCTGGAATCGTATCGATGCCCTCGTTTTCTTCCATGTGTCCACGAAAACTTGACGAACCCCAGCATTGGCGAACTCCAGCTTCACAGCCTCTGCTCGGGAGCATCCTACGGCGGCACTACCGCACCGACGTTACATCCGTCGAACTCGTCCCCGGCAGTTCTTCCCTCCAGAGGTTGGTTCCCGACGTCCTTGCGGTGATCCTCCCCGACACTCCAATTCGTGGTCCGTATCATGGAAGAGAGAGAAAGACGATGAGCATTCTCTTAGGAACGAGAGATTCCGGTGGAGCCGGTTAGAACCAGGAAGACGGAAAGGCGAGCCGGGAACCGAAAACAGGGGGTTGCAGCTAGTCACAAGCCCGTAAACGGCCCGCTCCCCGATCAATCTGTCCGGAACCACCAGCCCGTCTCTCGTGCTCTCGTTAGCCAGTCCTTGACTTCATGATGGCCCCATTCCTCTTCTTGGCCTCTGGTGTTGCTCCAGGGGACCGTCCTGTGCGTCCAGTTAGCGCTCTCGTCTCCGCGACATCTCCTCCAGCCGATCCGAGCATCTGCTCGTCCGGCTGGTGGTTGGGGATGCCATTTCCCTCCTGCTGTCCACCCTCTCCTCCTACGCCTGGGAGTCCGCCTGAACCTCCATCCCGGCTGTGCCAGGGGCAGGCGGGCTCCTCCAGGGGGCTAGCGGGCCGCTTCCACGTATGTCCGCACGCCCGCTGCGGCCCGCCACGCTATTGCGGCACATTCGGGGGAGTCGAGAGCGCGTATCCCGACCGCGGTGGCAGTCCCCCGACACCTTGTCCCTCGTCGTGGGGTATCGTGAACCTGCAACAGACTCAAGAGCGGGGGCTGGGCTACGAAGGCAACCTCCGCAGCCCAGTCCACGTATTAGTTTAAACTAATCTTCTTTCTTGAGTCTTCTCTGCCTGTTGTGTCCCTCGGAAGCCTTCATTCCTCTTGTGATTGTCCTTCGTATTTCGCAAGGCGTCGCACGTGGACCACCTTGCACTTCTTCCTAGGCGAGCGTTGAATCCTGTAGACGACGTCGTTGATCTTGTTCACCAGCGTGTAGGGTCCTTCCCAGTCGGACTGCAATTTCGGACATTTTCCTTTTACTCTTCGTGGTTGGAACAACCACACTCGTTTACCAGGCTGGAACTCCACCGCGCGGACACGGCTGTCGTACCAGGACTTCATCTTCGAACTATGTCGGGTGCTCGCAACAATATAATATTCTTTTAACGAGAACATTTAACATTTTTTATTACCACGTGCAGGGACCGGCGCATTGTGATTTTTTTAGACGAACCTAATTTGCACAACAGCTTTTATTCATTCTATTTAAAAACAGACCGAATCTGTGCGCCGAGAACATTTATTCTTAAGTTTTTAAAAGAACCTAACTCTTATCGTTTTTCTTCAAATGGGAAATCTTCTGAAAATTGAATTCCGCATGGCGGTTCAGTAATATCTCAAAACATAGAAATTTGTTTTAATTTTTATACATAAATTATGTAGAATGGTAGGTACTCTTGCGTATGTACACATCAGAATTAGGTTTTTTGAAAGTGGCTTTTAGAAGACTTTTAGTGGCCTGAATATATTATCCTCCTATTAATAAATGAATACTATCAAGTTTAGTAATTTTTTGATTCACAAATTTCATGTTTATCAAAATTTTCACTAAATTTTTTAATCCTTTTTCGGATAACTGAAAGCGTCATTTTTGCAGAAAACGTGTTGATCCAGGATTTTATGTGACCGTCAACTGAATGAATGATGTGTTACGAGCTGAGGGTGGTTGCGTAGTCGGAGGATCGGAGTTGAATTTGGAATTTTTTAGTTGCGGACGAACCATCAAACGATGATTCTTCATGAAAAGACAAGTAAAAACTATACAATAAATTTTTTCCGTACCTGCGACTTTGGTATTTGTTTAAAGAAACTGTTTGTTTACAACGTTCTTGAAGCATGGAACCCCCACTTATCTACTGTTCCTATAAATACATCGCGACGGTCAAAAACAAAACAAATGACGAAACTGATGAGGTTTTAGAGATATACCAAAACAATATCTCGAATTTTGAGAGTAGTTGGTTGGGGCTAGATTGGTTTAGCGGCCTTCCACGAGGGGAGCCGCCAACTTTGGAGAGATTTATGATAAAAAAATGTGTTTCACAAACATACCTACTCTCGAAACACGAGTTGTTGGTTCAAATCCCCATGACTATACATTTATGAAACACATTTTTTTATTTTAAATCTTTCGAAAGTTGGCTCAAAAATTCGCTTTCGTCAGTGAATTCGAAATATTTGGGTCCAAAACACATTTCACAGTATGGACAAAAAAGGATATAGAGTTCAGAAAATAAAATTTGCGATCTAAGATGAAACACGACGAGGGCTAAGTATTAGTCTGGGGTTGTATGAGTGCAGCTGGATTGGGATCTCTACATTTCATCGATGGTATTATCCTTAAAAGGCACCTCCATTCTAGTGCAGATAAAATGGGACTTAAAGACAATTTTATATTTACCCATGACAATGATCCAAAGCATTCTGCACATAATATTAGGCAGTGGGTTTTATATAACACACCAAAATATTTCAAGACGCCGCCACAATCACCAGATATCAATCCCATAGAATAGAGTATGAATATACGTAATCCTAATATTACATCTAAAGAAGAGTAAAGTAGAATATAGTCTGATATAACATCCGACATAGAATGTTCCATAGCAAGAAAGCTCGAAGATACTATAAAATCAAAAGACAATCCCACATATTATTAAAAACATTAAATAATTAGTTTCTACTTATAGCTTATTAATTATTTATTTAACTGTGCGAATACTTTATCGGCGTCTATTTCTGCACATTTATCTGTTTTTGTTAATATTTTTGTAAATATTAAAGGGACAAAAAATTTGTTTACTTACCGAAGAATATTTACTACTCATTTGTTTCCATTAAAATTTATTACTGATATGGATGTAGGTATAATGTTTTATTTTAAATTGGTCGCTTTCCTCATCGACTGTACCTACATCGAAATAAATCTCTGGCTTGAAGGAACTATGTACGTACGATAGAAATAATAGAAGAGAGAAGAGTCACATGGGTTATTTCGTCATATATCTAGCGACTACGACAAGGAGTGATTTGTCGCGGCGCTACTAAGCATAAACAAGATTCTTTGGTGGTCTACTACCCCATAAAGCCCTAGCTGTGTCGATGTGTCGTTGTAGCGAATCAGAACGACACCGCCGCACAGTGGTTCCAATTCGCTAAAAAGCGACAAACCCTTCAAAACCTACTTCAATTTAGTCAGAAATCGTTGCTCGGGGGTTTTCGGGGTCCCTGATTACGAATCTGAAATTCGACATTTTTAAAACAAAATGGCGAATCCAATATAGCGGACGCGTATATCAGAAACATATGAAATTTGGTCTAAACTTAGTATCCTGCAGTTTTCAAGGGTCACTGATTACGAATCTGAAGTGAAATTTTCGAAAAACCAAATGGCGGTTCTAATATCACTGGTATAAACGTTGTTTTCAAGTTAATGTTGTGAAAATTTATTTTCCGATTTCTGACTAAAACGATATAATTAGAATGTCGAATTTAATATGACGACGTTAATCTCAAAATTTTTTTCAAAATTATTTTGAAAATTTTATTTTCTGCGATTCTAGTGAAAAAAATAAACATTTCGAAGTTTAGTAGGTCACGTAGTTCAAGCATATTGTCGAAAATAATGAAAGAAAAGTATGGATTATAAGTGCTGTTTGAAATAACGAATGCTGTTTTATTCATATAGGGGAAGGTGGGGCAAGACGGGGTAGTTAAGGTTAGATGATAAATAAAACACAGGTTTTCTTAATCAACTCATCAATTTTGTGCCTGAACTATTCTTTGGTAATAAGTCTTTCAGTTTGACTATTAATCAACTGATTCTTGACTGGTTTTAATAGAATATTTAAAAAAAATCAGAAAAAGTCCTTTCTCCCGATCTTGCCCCACGGGTGGGGTAAGATGGGGTACCCCCGAGGGCAAGATGGGGTACCAATTAAAAACAATATAAATAAAGTAAATATATATAAAGTATTTATTTAATACGTTGACAGAAGAAGCATATATGTATATCTTCGTCGTCATCATCTTCTACACCAGCACAGGACAAATTTTTATTTCTAGGTTAGTGAGGGGTACCTCTCATTTTCAGTACCCCATCATGCCCCTTCTCGTTTCATTACATTCATATGAACACTGCCCGAAACATTATTTACAAAAGTATAAAACAACATACGTACCTTATACCGAGCTAAATTGTGCCTCAGAAACACATAGATGCACCGATGATCTTTTACATTATTATGTCACTGTCACGGGTGCAACAAAGAAGGAAACAAGGAAGAACTTCCAAGAAATTACAAATGTTGTAATTTCGTCACGCGTTCACGTGTTTCATTGACTCGCAGCGCAGTAACAGCGCCGGTAACAACACGTCTAACGCGCATGCTCAATGTTGGTCCGTGCGTTTGTATCACGAGATACGGGGGGTACCCCGCACAGTGGTTCCAAAATGGGAAATTTTGGAAAAAAATTGGGTTCTCTATGTATTCTTATAGAAAATTTTGCGCTGATTCCGAATATATACCATGTTCCTATACCTAAAATAAACGATTCATGTGTTTTTTGGCCAAAAACCATGAAAAATCACGTTTTTTCACATATTTTGCGATATTGAGCAGTTTTCTTCTGCCTCAATGTAATTTTGTCCAATAGAAAAGTTGTATAGAATTAAAATATGCGTTTTTTTAAATTCTTTAAATTTATTTGTAACTGTCAATATTCGTTTTTTGAACGGATTTTGTACTTGTACAATGTTTAGACAATTTTGTCTAATATATCTAAATATATCAGTCAACGATATATTTTCTGGATAACATTTTTTTTTCGCCTCGAGAATGTTGTTATACGATGGGAAAATGTTATGGCCGATGTCTTTCACCATTTTTCTAATGACTTCATATTGATATTTATAAAGTTTAGCCTGAGCCTACTAGACTTGAGGCGCAATGCACGCCCGCACTCGCCTTCGGTTGTCTTTTGGCGGGCACCATGGTGATTTTTACACGCGGCGCGGAAAAACAAATGCATGTGACCATGCACTAGTGTCCAACAATGCGTCTAGCACGGCAATAGTGCCCATTCAGATGAGCGACTTAACATCTACCTGATTAGTATTATTTGTATACTTGAATAGTGAACATGGAGAAATTTGCAATTAAACACAAAGTTTTGTGCGATATAATTTTTAATCGCGACTCTTTTGACAATTTGTTACACGTTGATTACCATTACTTAAGTGATGAGCAGTGCGCGTATATTATTCAGCAATACCAGAAGATATTCCTACCCCATTTCAATAAAAAATTCAAAGCAGTCTATGAAAACAGAAAGAAATTTCTTTCAAAGTTTCAAGTCTGGCTACAAGGTTATTTCGAGGTATCATTATCTCATCTACCTGGCACGTCTGACAATTCAGCATCTGAATCATTAAACATCATAAGACGTGGGAGGCCATGTAAATCGTTCGACGAATGTTCCAATCGTGCCAAAAAGTACAAAGTTCAGAGTCACCGAGAAACATTTTCACAAGATTTAATTGATGCCGCTTCTTCCAAGCCAGCCGATGCACATTCTTTTCAGAGTAGCTCTGATTCGGAAATGGATCCCGATTTGGCACTAGCCATGATGACTCAGGCTAAACTTTCTAAATATCAATATGAAGTCATTAAAAAAATGGTGAAAGACATCGGCCATAACATTTTCCCATCGTATAAAAAGATTCTCGAGGCGAAAAAAAAATGTTATCCAGAAAATATATCGTTGACTGAACATTCAGCCAGTGTTCCGCTTCAGGACTTGTTTGATCACACCACTAAAAGGATCATCGAAAGTTGTCCGAGCATGACAGGCACCGATACTTATGACCTGGTGCTGCACACCAAATGGGGATTTGATGGTGCTTCTGGACAGGGTCAGTTTTCACAAAAACTCACAGAAGAATCTGCCAGTGTTTCAGATGCCCATGTTTTTTCCACTGCTATCGTACCATTGAAGTTAACGTGTATAGGAAACGAAGAGGTTGAGTTGTGGAAGAACTCTAGACCTTCGTCCACGAGGTTTTGTCGACCCGTAAGATTTGCCTGCACGAAAGAGACTCCAGATATTGTTATAGGAGAAAAAAATCGAATGGAGAATGAAATACAATGTTTACGAGATTCTCTAATCCCGTCGGATGGGCACACTATACGTGTAAAACATAAATTATATTTTACAATGTTTGACGGGAAAGTAGCTCAAATTGTGACCGAAACAAGTTCTGCAAGCAACTGTGTGATTTGCGGGGCCAAGCCTTCGGAAATGAACAAATGGCCAAAACTTATGAAAAAATAATTAAATGTTGAAGCCCTTAAACTCGGAATGTCAACAATGCATGCCAGAATCAAATTTATGGAGTATGTTCTCCATCTGAGTTATAATTTGCCGTTGAAATGTTGGAGGGTCAATGAATCGACAAAAAGCATAAAAAAATAAAATAAAATTGAAATTCAAAATCAGTTTCGAGAAAAACTTGGATTACTTTTAGATATCGTTAAGCAAGGGACAGGAACAACTAACACCGGAAATGCATCAAGGCGATTTTTTGAAAATTACGCGATAACTTCAGAAATAACTAAAATTGATGAAAATCTTATTAAAAGATTTAAAATAATATTGGAGTTAATCACGAGCAATTATGCAGTTGATTCAGTTAAATTTAGTGCATATGCTCGCGAAACCGCACAGTTGGCTATAAAATTGTACCCCTGGTACTATATGCCAGCTTCGGTGCACAAAATTTTATTACATGGCCAGGAAATAATCGAACAAGCCGTTTTTCCAATTGGAACCTTATCGGAAGAAGCCCAGGAAGCGCGAAACAAAGAGTACAAATACTTCAGAACTTTTAATACCAGGAAATCATCTCGAAAGGCAACAAATGAGGACATAATGCATACGTTACTAATTTCTTCTGATCCATTTATATCAAAATTACGACCGGAGTTAAAAATAAGGAAACTTCCTTTGAGTGAAGAGGCAAAATGTTTATTGCAGAATTAAAACGATCAAGGTTAGTATCAGTGATCATTTTACGTACTTTGTTTCGACAAAATTGTCTAAACATTGTACAAGTACAAAATCCGTTCAAAAAACGAATATTGACGCATATTTTAATTCTATACAACTTTTCTATTGGACAAAATTACATGGAGGCAGAAGAAAACTGCTCAATATCGCAAAATATGTGAAAAAACGTGATTTTTCATGGTTTTTGGCCAAAAAACACATGAATCGTTTATTTTAGGTATAGGAACATGGTATATATTTGGAATCAGCGCAAAATTTTCTATTGAAAGGCGACACCCACAAGAGCGATCGACGGTCAACAGTAGCAATTAGGTATTAACCTGTTTTTACGAAAAAAAACTTACAAAAACGTTTGCATACGGTACAGACGGTGATTGACGGTGAAATTTTTTAATGGGAATTGTACCTCAAAATATGTACTTTCAAACCTTTCCAGTTTCGTTGCGAAGGTAGACGGAGGTACCTGAAAAAAATGGTGATTTCTAAAACACCTCGGTATTCTTGGAGATATTGTTATATTCTGACAACAGGTTTCAATTCTACTTCTTTTTGCTCTACACTATGTAAAAATGAGTAATAAAACTACTCCGGAAAAAAAATGTCCACTTAGTGATATGTAGAAATTTTGGCCGTACTTCTTTAGTGCGAGTTTTTCCGCACTTGTAATCGGTTTTAAAGGCTAAGTGACAGGAAATGATCAATACATAACCGATGAAAAAATATACCAAAAAAGCAATACGAAATTGTGACATGATTTTTTGAATTTTTTCCGCCTCGGAACCACTGTGCCCCGTCTTGGCCCCCCCCCCCGTCTTGCCGCACCTTCCCCTACTAAATACACTTGGCATTTTAAATTTAAATATCTTAAAAAACCGCAAATTTTTTCATTTCGGTTTCATACTTGACATGTTAATTTATATCAAGAAACTTGTTACAGCGTGACACTCGGTGACACTCATCTTTGTTTTCTTTCCGTTCTATTAAAACATGACTTAGATTTGTGACACATTGAGAAGGGAATTACAAGGGTAAATTCACAGATATTTTACTTTGCTGCTGTGGAAAGTTTATGTTTATAACACCTACTTTAATGGTAAACTGTTTCACATATGGATCTTTTCAGATAAACTTTCTCTGACACATTAAACATGCTCCCATTTTCTACCCAAAAATTCGATTTTTTTTTCTTTGATTTTCTAATAGTTTAGGGTTTCGAAAATATGTCCCCAAATATTAAAGTGAAATTCGAAAAACTCCCAGAGTAATAGGGGCTTAAGACCGCAGCGTGGCCGGCAGTCGTTCCCTCGACTCTTGTATCTAAATAGGCTATGACTGCCAACAGAGAAGAGAGAGCTGCCCAACATGATTTTTTTTAAGTAAAGGAAGGTTTTCTCTACGGTCCTGATATAGCAGATTAGGGAAAGTTACAGAAATTAGTCGTTATCTACCGTAACTTCAGTCGCATAGGTCGTACGTCGTAACTGCATGAAGAACTTTAAACGCGTTTTACTCGAAATAATTTTTTTAAACCGGGCGCGCACTTTTCTCAAAAACATTATGTTTTTCTGATGAAAATCATACCAAATGTTATGTAAATCGGACTACTTTTACATTAGGAATACAAATTGCTTGTGTAAAAGTAGTCCGATTTACATGATATTTGGTATGATTTTCATCAGAAAAACATAAGGAATCTATTGGTGTAACTTCCATTTCGATACGATAAAGAATAAAGAATTTTTTAATACGCTGAAATGAATATTTCACGTTTTCACCCTCGACTGCGGGGGGTAGACCACGATTTGCCGGGGTCGACCGAGGATTCATACCTGTTTCAGAATAAAATAATTCCTCAATTCTTTATCGTATCGATATGGAAGTGATGCCGATGGATTCCTTATGTTTTTCCGACGAAAATCATACCAAATTTCATGAAAATCGAACTATTATTAACGAAATTAGCTTGAGGTTATGGAAATTAATTTTTCATGCAATTTCCTTAATTATTTTCCGAATTACGTCGTTCTTGGGGTCAGTTTTATCGGCGAAACATAAGGAATCAATTGGCGTCGTTTTCGCAAAGATCTGATGAGAAATGCGGAAATCGGAGATTTCTAACTTCTTAATAGGCACTCCAACCCCTTCGAGGGTCGAAACCCATAAAATTCGGCGAGGTACTGCGGGGGCTTGTCCTCGCTACGGGGTACCTGGGGGCATCCATTGTCCGGCGGAGCTCCAGAATCACCCTGTATGCCCTCGCTATGTGTTCACTTATGCCTCTGCGCGAAGCATTCGTCGCTATCCCCACTATTTTTTTGAGTATTAAGGTGAAATTTCATGGCACGTGCCGAGTCCCGTGCCGTGGGATTGCTCATGGCGAGCCGGGCCAACTGGCGGAGTCCCGCACCGTGAGATTGCTCATGGCTCGCCGATTCGCCGAGCCTGGGCGAGCTGACCCGACTCGCCGAGTCCCGCGCGGTGGGATTGCTCATGGCTCGCCGACTCGCCGAGCCACGCGCCGTGGAACTTCACCTTTAGAGCGAGCAGTCGCCGTCATTATGTCACTGAGGGTTCGCTTTCGTCCCCTCTCGCTTGCACTCAGGGTTGCCAGGGATTCTTTGTGGCCCAACACCTACAGAAGCGGTGGTAATGTGTGCGTGAACTGACGCTAGCGCCAAGGCAGCCAAGTGGCCCCAACGCGAAGCCAACCACGGCCAACCATCGTCGACAATCTATTTCCCGGCGACGCTGGTTGGCCGTGGTTGGCTTCGCGTTGAGGCCACTTGGCTGCCTTGGCGCTAGCGTCAGTTCACGCACATGTTACCACCACTCCTGTAGGTGTTGCGCCACAAACAATCCCTGGCATCCCGGCTTGAACTCCTGTTCTCGCCGCAATGGCATAGCGAAAGGATACTGTAGTTACACGTGGAAAGGAGTTTCCCAGAACGCTGTGCGTTGCCACATCTTTTCCAAAACAATTACTCTGTATATTAAGGTTTTCCTTTGTTAATATTACAACCCCTTCTCTACTGACGGCATAAGATGTGAGGCAGTTTGGTTTTGTTAGACGGTCGCGGGCGAACACACAAGTCTCCTTAAACGTTATTTATTTCTAACCTAACCTACTTACTCTTATTCTAACCTACTTATACTAGAACTACGAACTATTCGGCTTACAGACTACTTAATTGAACTGACTTAGTCTAGACGCGCGTGAATCGGAAATTCCGGCGGCGCGAACGCGATTGATCGGTTTGCATGTAGCTGCGTGCTTAAATGAGTGTCAAACTCTGCGGCGGAGCTATATTTATCAGCTGATCCTTCCCGAAACATCAGTTTCTAGAAACCTCGGAAGCCTTATTGTACCCAACAATGAATATCATCGCATTCACGAAGTATAAACTTCATAATCAGAATATTTATTATATATTTTCGGATCAAAACATAACGGACCTGATAATTTCAAAATATTGCACCGTCTCACAGTGCGTTGAATCAATGGGAAGTCGGGACAAAAATCATAACTTCTGAACTAATCAGTTTTCGACCTATATGCCCCAATACTTTTTTAACCAGAATATATAGATGCATCGATTGGCGTAGAAAAAAATATACAGTTGCATTAAAAAAATTGAGGTGATCTCGATTTTTTATTGAATAAAAAGTTTTTTATCAATATTTACTTTTGCAATTTGTTGTCAACTGAATACTGACTAACTTTTGTTGAAATTGTTTTTATCAAATTATTTTTATCACGTGCGTTTGTAGTTAGAATTTTTTCATAAAATATATTTTAAATATATAAGCTTATTTAGACTAAAAAACAAGCAGACTCTAAATACGTTAACGTAATGTATTGTTATTATAAACTTTTAATAATAACATCTGTTAATTTAGTTTAATAATAGTTTAATAATAATAATAATTTCACAGACATTAGAATTCTTGATGTGCACACTTCTTCCTAAAAAAATGTATTTCTCCAATAATTGCAAGTAGTAGCAGAAAGGCGCGTTATTTTCATAAAGTATAAAGTTAGGGGAAACAAATATAAAAAAATCGCGGATACGTTTTGTTACGTATTTTTTAAAAAGTCGGTTGAAATAAAATTTTCATTCTCGGGATTAAGAAGTTTTCTAATGATCAGTAAAGCCATAAGCCTAAACAATAATTTTGAAGCACACATACCCATAATACTAGAATCCATGGTTAATAAAGTGAGCCAAGAATAATAATAAATATTCTGAAGGTCTAATTAAAAAAAAAAGAAAGTAACTCTACCGCGTATGAATTTCAAGTGATGCTTGAAGTCCTTAGATTCCAGGTTAAGATGGAAAATAACATCGTAAACAACTACGGTAACCTGGCCACCATAACCGAACTCGATTCCTGAATATTTTGATGTAAATATTAGATGATTATCACCCTGCAAAATATTTGATTTTTCAATTTTTGTCCATTTATCAACGTACTGTGCGTCTTCGTGAACGCCTCAAGAGAGCACACGAATGTTCTTATCCATAAGAAATCGACGGCTTGTATTCGAAAACCCAACGATTTGTATGATTACAGGCGATCCCAAAGGGGGAACGAGGAAATTTTGAATAAAGTTGCGCTCACTTAGGGAAGATCCCAGAATGCTTGCACATTATCGGGGCACAATCTGGGTAACATAGAGTAAAAACCATTAAAAGAATATTGTAATTATCGATCGGAACATAACAATATAAGCTTTAAAACGATTCGTCTTTCATTGCAATTCTCGGCCTATCTGTATTTTATACGTGTACAAGAAGTTCATATTGAAATAAAATTTTGAGCTTGTTGGCAATAGAAGAAATACGAATAAAGTGTCCGATTTTGTAATTTAATAGCACTGATCATACATGATTTTTTATTTTGTAAGCAGAACAGATGAATAACAGAGCGGCCATTTAGCTTAAGGGGACATTCTACTCTCTCGGCCCCAAAAATTTCGATTTCTTTTTTTTGCTGAATTCGGAAGAATGCACCTTCTACAATATCCTCCTAAATTTTTGGAGCGAAATTCGATGTATTTTCAATGTTATAGGTATTTGTAGCGTCAGCGGCCTGGTTCTGAAAACTTTAAACGCGTTTTTCTCGAAACACCATTTTCTTGGTTGGCGGATGTGATAAAAAAGAAACTCCATGACCAATTAATCCAAAATTTTAATATGTTATTCTACACATTAGTGGCTTTCCCGCTTAGCACAAATATCTTAAGATTTTTTAATATTTTCTCACATTTTATATCTATTAAACAGAAAAGAAATGCCCTTTTCGGTACTTTCAACTTTGATTGACCGCCATTTTAATAATTTTGGTCCAAAATTGTTCTTTCGTGGTAAGCGCGATAACCATACTCCTGCGAATTAAAAATACGTTTGGTTTTTTTATTTCCGATGATCCAGTCGTTCGAAATTTCAACCGCCAGCAATTCTGATGCCGTCAACTTAACTGCGAAATATTTGTGTAAACAAATGAAATAAACAAAGAACAATGATTTTTTCTTGTATTTCAAGAGTGGTAAAATATACCCCCAGAAATTCGAAAACATTAAGTGTTTACTTCATTATAAAAACCATCACCGAAAAGTGGCCGATTTTTCGCCCGAGAGAGTAGAATGTCCCCTTAATGTGATACAACTTTTAGTAGCGGTATTCATTGACTGCCAGTAATTCTGGTGTACAGAATTAACGGTTTTCCTCTTCTTTAAAAGTTCATAATGTACCGGGTCTCTTCCATCCCATTATGCACACACCGTAACTTTTGATGTAGCACAAGTTTCAGTAATGTTGGCGGTATAGGTATTCCCAGTCTACAATACATTCTTCTCACAAGGAGAGGTTCCCAGGTGTCCGCCTCCGATTGCTTTGGTTTTTGGATATGTTTTAGAGGACCGAAAAATAAGATACACCTGTTTTTTATAGTGGCCCGTTTTCATATTTTGGGGGTGAAACGACCCCTCAAAGTTATAAGATTTTCAAGTGTCCGTCCCCGATTCCTTTGGTTTTTGGATATGTGTGAGAGGACCGAAAAATAAGAAATGCCTGTCTTTCTATTTTAGCCCATTTGCATGTTTGGGGGTTGAAACCACTCGTCAAAGTTCACAAGGGGTACAAAATTGCGTTGAATAAAACTTGATATAAATTTCATTTGCGTCGTAACTTGCTGTATGGATGATGTTCTTGTCGCCAGTCACCGATGTTAGGGGGTAAACTACCCAAGGGGAGGGTCACCTCTCATTATCAGTAGCGATGGGAGGTCATAAAACCACTGATTTGTCATTTTAAAATAATTTCTGTCTAAGGTATTTTAAGAAATTTATGAATTTTTTACACGTTTGAAGTCTCTCAAATGCGCAGTTAAACGATTACGTGTAGTTTACACCCTAATAACGGTGACTGACGATAAGAACATCATCGATACAGCAAGTTATGACGCAAATGAAATTTATATCAAGTTTTATTCAACACAATTTTCTACCCTTTATGAGCTTTGAGGGGTGGTTTCACCCCCTAAACATGCAAACGGGCCAAAATAAAAAGACACGTATTTCTTATTTTTCGGTCCTCTACAACATATCCAAAAGCCAAAGCAATCGGAGACGAACAGCTGAAAATCTATAAATTTGAGGGGTGGTTTCACCCCCCAAATATGAAAACGGGCCGCAATAAACAAACACGTATATCTTATTTTTCGGACCTCTAAAACATATCCAAACACCAAAGCAATCGGAGCGGGGCACCTGGGAACCTCTCCTTGTCCGTGATATATTACCGCACAATGATTATTTTTTATTTTAATCCTTACACTATTTACATGTCTATAAACGGCTCAGTACTATGGCGAGTAAGAACAAATAAACAAACTCTTATTCTGGTCAATAAATTCTCTTCGACAATTCAGACAGCCCCAAATGTTGCACTTTAAAACCCGCCTAAAGGTAGACTTTCCAAGCCGTGATCGGCGGCGGCGGCGGCGGCGGCCAGACTCCGGCCGCGCAGCGTTCAGGGTCCCACTGTGGTTCGAGCGTACTTGAAAGGGTCTACGGCTGAGGATTCATACCTGTTTCCGAAATAAAATAATTTTTTATTCTTTATCGTATCGATATGGAAGTGACACTAATGGATTCCTGATGTTTCTCCGATAAAAATCATACGAAATTTCATGTAAATCGGACTATTATTAACGAAGACAACTGGAAATGATATAAATTAAATTTTCATGGAATTTCCTTCATATGGTCCGAATTACGTCGTTCGTGGTGTCAGTTTCATCGGTGAAACATAAGGAATCCATTGACGTCGTTTTCGCAAAAATCTGGTGGGAAATGCGGAAATCCTGGGCATTTCTGACTTTTTAATGATATTCGAACCCTTCCGAGGGTCGAAAGCCATAAAATTCGGTGAGGCACTGCGAGGTGTTGTCCTCGTCACCGGGTACCATGCGGCATCTATAGAGATGTGTCAAAGGACGGGCGGCGCTGGAGAATCACTCTGTATGTAGTAGTAGAGTAAAATATGTACAATCTGCTATAACATCCAACTAAATAAATCCCATACCAAGAAGCCTCGAAGGTATTATAAAATCAAAAGGCAATCCCACAAATTATTAAAACATTAAATATTTATTTTATTTCCATAGTTTATTGATCCTTTATTTAACTGTACGAATATTTACTGCGCGTCTATTTCTGCACGTTTATCTGCTTTTATTCATATTTTGTAAATGTTAAAGGGAATAAAAATTTGTTTATACAAGATCTATTCTACAAACATTTAAGAATATTTATTAATCATCTTTTTCTGTTAAAATGTAGTACTGACATGGATATACAAAGTTTAACTTTAAATTGGTCGCTGTACAAATACTTTTTACACTGACTGTATATAAGTACCACGGCCTCCAACGAGGTAGGTAAATGACAAACAACGGCGGTCGTTTCGTCGAACCCTATTCCACCATCCTAGGAACATAAGTCAGCCCGTTCAGTTTTTATTTAGCAATTAAGAAGTATTATCCACCAAGTCCACCATCAATACGCCTCGTATAGAGACACAGGAAGAAAAGGATAGTCCGCTGCCTGCGTGTGGTCCCGCCTGCATGGTCCTCCTTTCAAATTAAAGACGGATCCCTTATCTCTTGGGTATAAACACGCGTTGGAAGATCAAAACAAAAGCACGCGCTGACGTATTGGTTGCGAGAGAAGGTAAGCCATAGGGAGGAGATTATATTATAACCAATCGGTCCTGCATTCCTTTGAAACAGCAGCTTTTCACCTCTGCCCAGTAATATCTCCTTCCTATGGCCCACCTTCTCTCGTACCGAATACGTCAGCGCGTGCTTCTGTTTTGATATTCCAATGCGTGTTTATACTCGAGAGATAAGTGGTTTCTCTCAAATTTTGTAGGGAGGATGATGCAGGCGGGAACACGCGCAGTCGGTCGACTACCCCGTTTCTTCCTGTGTCTCACCGCGAGACGTACTGATACTTCTTCAGAGTGATTTCGTTTCCTACTCCATTGTTGGGGAAACATTTTTCGATCTACCCTATGAACATCTTCTTATATTGTTCGTGGAGGAAAATGCCACATCTGATTCCAAAAAGTTAATCAGGCTGATCGACCAAAGCGTCTTGCCAGAGTCGCGGTTTATGACCATATTGTCCCGCGAGTCGGCGTGGCGGTTAATAGCAGTACCTACGTCCGGGTCCGAACCAACGGACAGAGCAATATACGGATTAACTCATTGTTAGAGTAAAGAATGCCTAAAATTATTAAAGACGGCACTACGTTCTTGACTGCCCTTTAGAAATGCTGGCAAACAGATGTTGTCGAAACGGTCTTGGGAAAATATGAAATTATCGGTCGAAAACAACGAATGAATTCTCGCTTGGCTCGGATCCCGTTTTTGTCCCAACGCACAGTGGGCGTCAATCCCAAGAATAGAGAAAAAATTCAACATTCCACTTTTTCCAATCAAAATGTCGAATCTTATGAAACTACTTTATAAAACACTAGTACTGGATCTGAAGAAATCGATAAAAAGTTTAAAACACCTTCGTTTGTATTGCAATGAGAATATTTTGAGCGTACAATCTTTTCTTTACTTTTTAAAACCTTTATTTCTGGCATCTTGAGGCCCTTCACACAATTAGCCGATTGGAAGGTTGCCCCAATATTGCATAATTTCGTAGGAATGTATTAACACTTTGTAAACAGTATTTGGTATATAGGAAATTATTTTTTTAAATAACGTCAATCCTCCGTATGAGTTGTATATTAATACTTTTTTTATGAACTTCCTTAATTATATTCGGCAGTTTCAGTGCGAAAAATACGATGTTGTTGAATTTTCCCCTATTTCTTGGGATTCAGCCTCACTGTGCGACATAGAATACAGGTAATTACTCCATGATTGGTAAATATTGCCAAATTTTGTTTTCGCAGTTGCAAAGCCACATATATGTTGATTATAAAACAAAAAATAAATTTGCTCGGAAGTTCCCGGAGGGTAACTAAAAAGCCGATAATTGCTGATATTTCTTCAATGGGTTTCATATGGAAAATAACCTAACTAATTATTTGCTATTGCTTACCAAAATCGATACTACTCATTTCGTTTCCCAAAAAATTTGTGTCTTTTATATCATCAAAATTTAAAAGTCTCGATTCAAAATTTTCCACAAGAAAAAAAAATGCAAACTTTGACACGTGTTTACACACAGATCAGAAGTAGCCACCGCGATATTTTTCCCTTCTTCAGGACCTCATGTTATTTGCTTACAAGAAATATTTTGTCCCACTGTGCCGCTGGATCGCCGCGCGGCCGCGGCTAGGACTCCGTTTGGAGGAGTCAAGCTATTTGCCGCCGTGGCTATACTCTGTCCATCCTAAGAAAAAACGGGTCCGCGCAGGGATGGTTCCGAGGAGGCGCTGATTGGTCATACTCCCCCCTTAACCGCCTACGTTTTTCTCCGTCTTACCGCCTGTTACCTCTCTGTCAACTGTTCCGCACGCGACGCCTTCATATACACGGTGGCACAATTATTTCCGAATACGCACGGCAACCGCCTGCGTTTTATAAAAATTTGAACAAAAAATCTTATCGTTCCTTTGAATATAAATCCTAAAAAAGACGTAATAAATGGCATTCTAAATAGACTATTTAGAACACCTCGTTAACTGATGTTATATCTGTTCGGAACCAAAGAACTACCGGGTAGATACACTGCACTCCTGCAGTTATGACATTGACATCGGTCACGTCCCGCCCTTGGAGGGGCAGGGAAACCGGCAGGTAAAGCGCTACGAGCAATCGCCTGCGTCGGGCCCGTAGGCGGTGGTGGGGGCTGCGCAGATCGGTCGCAAAACGGTATGGGCTTCGTTTTTTCTTAGGATGGACGAGGTATAGCTGCGCGGCTAGTAGATTCCGCCATCATGGCGAAAAACAGACACTCATCGCATTGTGTTGGGTCTCGAGTAGCCCAGGTTGCTGCTGTAGCAGACGCGCGTCCGCAGCCGCTCGAAAACGCGGCCAGGAAAACGGATGCATGCTTCTCCATAACAGCGGTGCTTAAAATTTGGCCGCCGCACAGTGGTCGAAAATCGAGAAAACCTGCCCAAAACATGAAGATGACCTTTGATTTGTACAAAAATGGGTATACTAAGGTTTTCGAGGTCGCTGATTAAGAATCTGAAGTCAGAATTGCAAAAAATAAAATGGCGGACCCAATATGGCGGACGCGCATATCAGAAAAACATTAGATTTAATCTAAATTTGGTAGCCTGGAGTTTTCGAGGTCGCTGATTACGAATTTGAGGTCAAAATTGCAAAAAACAATATGGCGGACCCAATATGGCAGACCGCATATCAGAAAACATCAAATTTGGTCTAAACTTGGTGTCCTGGCGTTTTCGAGGTCGCTGATTACGAATTTGAGGTCAAAATTTCAAAAAAACAAAATGGCGGACCCAATATGGCAGACCGCATATCAGAAAACATCATATTTGGTCTAAACTTGGTATCAGCAGCCAACAGTTTGTGCTTTGACGGCCTCTAAAAAAAAAGTTCCGATTTGTTCCACCTTGGGGCTTGTTGGAACTTGTTCACACAAGTGTAGAGAGTCTGAAAAAATTATTTCCAGTTGCTACTTTTTGCAACTTTGGACCGCATATCAGAAAAACATCAAATTTGGTCTAAGCTTGGTATCAGCAGCCAACAGCCATCGCGAGTGGTCAAAATGGGTTTTCTAGCTGGACAAAACTATTTCCGCTTCATCTATGAAACTGAATGGAGTAGTTCGACTAAATATACGTTTATTTGATGAAAATGGAATATAGTAAAGTGGGATTGGGATGAACGGGCGATAGAAATTAAAACCAATTCAATTTTATAAAATATATTTATAGAAGTAATAAAGATAGTAATTCTGGTGGCAGGTCTTTCTTCACAACCGGTGGTAGTGGCCTCAGACTTGAAATCAGAGGGTCTGAGGATACTAAGAGGCTGTTTAGGAGATCTTCATTGGTGGCCTGCCGAGAAATTTTTCGAGTGTGGTACTCGCGAAATGCTCGTAATTCTTTATGCCTTGCTTCTTGTGCATCTTCCGACATTTGTCCTATGGGTAGTACGAAGCTTTCCATCACATCAGCACCATGTATAAGCACTTTGTGGACAGTAACTGGCATATAGTACCATGGATATAAAGATACATAAAGTTTGGCTGTATCAAGGGCATATTGACGGAAAGCTGATGTGTTAATATTTTGACCACATGAAATAGCTTGTAGAACAACCGCAAAGCGGGATATTAGATTTACATCTACGCCGATAATTTCCGCAGATTTCGATGGATCTGCAAAAAAACGTCTCGCAGTATTACCGTCATTCGTGGTCCCGAACCCCTGTTTAACAACATCGACAAGAAGGCCCGTTTCATTTCTAAATTTAGAAATGATTTCCGATTTTCTTCGTTGAAACCTCTGCTTCTCATCTCCAGTGCCCCGAATTTGCCATTTCTTAATATCCAACCGATACGACACGTGTAAAAGACACTCGAAAAATCGGATATAAGCGTGTAAAGTCGACAGACCGAAATTGAATGATTGGCGGTCACAGGAGCGTTTCAGGACATTGTCTATTTTGTTCATCTGTATAGGTGAAGCTCCACATACGTAGCACGTCTGTGAAGATGTATTATCCAGCAAGGCATTACAAACTTTTGAGTCTACCATTGTTCTTAACACAAAACCAAGCTTAGACCAAATTTGATGTTTTTCTGATATGCGGTCCAAAGTTGCAAAAAGTAGCAACTGGAAATAATTTTTTCAGACTCTCTACACTTGTGTGAACAAGTTCCAACAAGCCCCAAGGTGGAACAAATCGGAACTTTTTTTTTAGAGGCCGTCAAAGCACAAACTGTTGGCTGCTGATACCAAGTTTAGACCAAATATGATGTTTTCTGATATGCGGTCTGCCATATTGGGTCCGCCATTTTGTTTTTTTTTTAATTTTGACCTCAAATTCGTAATCAGCGACCTCGAAAACGCCAGGACACCAAGTTTAGACCAAATTTGATGTTTTCTGATATGCGGTCTGCCATATTGGGTCCGCCATATTGTTTTTTGCAATTTTGACCTCAAATTCGTAATCAGCGACCTCGAAAACTCCAGGCTACCAAATTTAGATTAAATCTAATGTTTTTCTGATATGCGCGTCCGCCATATTGGGTCCGCCATTTTATTTTTTGCAATTCTGACTTCAGATTCTTAATCAGCGACCTCGAAAACCTTAGTATACCCATTTTTGTACAAATCAAAGGTCATCTTCATGTTTTGGGCAGGTTTTCTCGATTTTCGACCACTGTGCGCCGGCCGCGCCCGCCCGCCGCCGCCGCCGATGGCGGCTAGGAAACTCTACCTTAACCCCTCAGCTACCGACCCCTGAAATGACAAACTGACTGTGAGGCCCGGGCCCTCGGAACGAAAACGACACTTTGCTACCTGAGGCCTCGACACTGAAACATCACGGTACAGACAGCCTCTAGAGTATCTGGCACTGACGCGGGAGCCGCATTACAAAAAGGGTCCGTACCAGATACTGAGGCGGGCCACCAGTGGAAAACGTTAGGGTCCGTACAAGATACGGAGGCGGGCCACCAGTGGAAAACGGAGGGTCCGTACGAGATACGGAGGTGGGCGCCCAGTGGAAAACTTAGGGTCCGTACCAGATACTGAGGTGGTAGCCGAGGGGTTAAGGCGTCCTATTTATCCCAAAAGTATTGTAAGATCGAGTCGAAGGTCTTTGCTAATAACAATAGATGATAAACACTGATTTTAGTCCGAAGTGTCATTAGACGTCTCAGATGGACGCTCAGAAAGTAGATAAATGATCAAATCAACATTTTGTAAGCCTTATTCTCCTCATTAAATTATAAGTATGTTACTACTTACACAACTGTATTGTATGAAGTTTTGTACAGAAATTTTTTATATCATCACGAGTCGCATTGTTTTAAAATCATTTTCCTGTAGAAAAAAGTAAGAGAAAACTTATACTGATTCAACGTTTCCTGTTCATTGTGGTCAAGTCAATGTTTAAACTAGTGCCTAGTGGAGGCGGTGTGGATCGCCACTGGTAATGGCCAGGGAAGGGATGCACTCCAAGAAGACTTCGACGGATGATAGGACGGCACGTTTATTGGCCGCAGTGGGCGTCGTTACAATGGACACGAACACTTCACACAGAATTCGAACAGAACACACACGACTTAACACGATACGACGAAAACACTCAACGGAAACTCTGTACAAAACTATGTACACTGAGCGCAAGGCGCGGATGGCTCGAAGGACCGTTTTCCGGAGATTCAAAAACTCGGGGGTCGCTGGGCGACAAGAGATTTGGATAATTCGTGCGTGCGAGAGCGTGTTGTTATCGTCAGAGGTGTTCTTTGAACTAACTGCCGGATTCTTGGAAGCGCGCAACGCTCGAATCCGGGCAAAAACGTGTGACGTAGGTAACCGTCTTACCGGACGGTGTGTCACCGTGTTTACACGCTCTCGCACGCACATTTAAATCCGCGCAACAGCTGAGCGCTGAATCTCGGCTGCAGCATTCCGCCCGCCTCGGCTCGGTCGACCGAGCCGATCGTGACGGACGCCGGCGTCAGGCATCCGCCCGCCGTGACACGCAATGACGCGACAAGGTGGACCGGAGTGGCGCGTTACATTGGTGGCGGTGGTATACAGGTGTTGTTCACGTCATGGTCTCCGTCAGCAGGAGCGGGGGCACACGGGAGTAGCACGACGCGAGTGATCGGACGCCGGGATTCGCAGGGGTGCCGCCGAGTGCACGGGAGGGTCGCGTCGCTCGGTGCACGAGGATTTGCCGGTACATCGCCTCGATGTCGGCCTTGAGGACGAAGCGAGGGAGGCGCCAGTCGGGCGAGCTCAGGAGGGCGATCGCGGGCAGGCCGAACTCGCCGACATCGAGCGGATGTCCGGCCCTCAGAAGGAGTCGGACGGTGTCGCGATCGTCCGCCCGCCGCGGGCGCGTGCTCACGAAAGACCGCTCGCAGCGTGTGTCGTCTGGGGCGAGGGTCGTGGGCACGGTTGCTTCTTTGACCTTCCAGAAAGTTCGATGGTAACGCACGGAGGTCGGTCTCCGCGGTCACGGGCTGGGCCGTGACGTGGTGCACCGCACCGGCGGCGGGGGAACGACCGTTGGGACCGGTGGGACCGGAGACAATCCATCCGAAAATTGTCTGTTGCGCTATCAGGGCCGAAGGGGTGCCGCGACGAAGCCCGGGGAGCAGCAGGGCTCCGAAATAGTCGGCGCCGACGATCAGGTCAATCGGGCGACTGGCCGACGGATCTGGATCCGCGAACTTCAGACCGGCGAAATCCTTCCGCTGCGTGGTCGGAGTCCACTCGTGCACGTACGAGGACACCTTGGGCACAACATGGGCGGTGATGGTAATGGCTGCCGGGGGTGCTCCAGCAGGCGGCGTCAAGGTCAGCCTCACCTGCGACTGCGAGGCTCCTAGTTGGCCATCCAGAGCGCCGACAAGGTTGGTCACGTGCGGTTGCCGGGGTAGACCCAACGTCTGGACTACTGACTCCGACACGAGGGACACCTGTGCTCCTTGGTCCAGCAGGGCGCGGATGGTCAGCACATCGCCGCCCGATGACCGAACGCCGACGATCGCGGTGGCTAGCACCACTGGCGCTCCATCCGTACTCGCGGGCGACGCGATAGAATTTATCGCAGCCTCGCGGGGCTGCTCTCCGTTTGTCAAGCATTGCATGAATAGAAGCGTCAGAACTTTCCTATACATAGGTATACCTACAGAACTAATACAATGATACACTAATATATTAGCAACCGTTTTGTAACAATAATTTCATAGCATTTACGAATGAACATGTGATTATATGAGAATTGAAATTGAAGGTAGAAGCACGGTTTACTTCTTGCATTCCACAGAAATAATATGAATTCTAAGTGATGATTTTGCCGCAAGAAGGGGTCCGTTCCAAATGACATCATTTTTGGAAAACTAATAAAGACAATGCGAACAAAATATTTTTAGACCTATGAGGAGTGATTTTTCAAAGGGGCGCGTTTTCATACCGAACAAATTTTAAATGACTGTTAAAAACTCTGATACCTACGTTTATTCAAAAAAATCTTTTTGTTCTTTATTCGTACACGTACATTTTACTCTTCCATCTGATAGCGGCAGTGATTTAATAGTTATTTAAAAAAAACGTTCAAAATTAGCCATTTTGATGGAAACTATAAGAAATAAGCCCTTTTGTATGCAATCACTTGAAAATAAGCCCTTTTGTTATAAACACATTTGGAAGTAAGTCCTTTTGTAATGTACAGATTACTTTGCTTGACTATGTAAAAAAGTGGAAACGCTTGATAAGTTGAGTGATTAGAAAGATGAGGAATTTGGCAAAAAATATTTAAATTGTGTTCGACTTTTTGGACAAAACGTTATTAACATTATATTTTGCAAAAAATACACTTTATATTATTATACTCTATTATGATATTAATCAGCAATATCGCCTTCATTACAGTCACAATAGTCATCTTCATTAGGCTCAGGTTTTCTTTCAACAAGTCGACCATCTAGAATGCCCTTATACCACGAAAGTTTTTCCAAATTCCCCCCATCGCCATCGAACTGCTTTCTTAATAAATGTTTGACATCTTTGTTTTTCAAAATATGATATAACGTGTATGGTTAAAACAAACGTTTTGCTACGTAAGTATAAGTCTAAAGGTACCACGAAAGTGGGTACATTTTTAAACCAATTTGGTACATTTTTGGATAAAGGTTGCTTCAGATACGTCCAGGAATTTAGTCGAGTAGCGAGTAATTTAGTAATCTACCGTATGTGGACACTAAAACTTAGTCGAGTAGTTTAGTAAAACAATGGTAAATTACTAAATTACTGGATACTCGGCTAAATTAGAGGACGTGTCTGAATCAGCCTCAATTCTATGGAATTAAGTTCCTTTTGTTTCGAATTCATTAGAATTTCCCAGATGGGTATATAGGAAATATGTCCGTTTTGTCTCAGGCTAAAAAATTATTTCAGTATGTCATCAGTTAAACTTGGAAATAATACCTTTTGTATGAAACATGTATTTTCACTTCAATTTTTCAAAATGGAATAAACGTATTTTGTAGTGTTTTGTGCCACTGGGGGTGTAATTTAACATTATTAAGACGATGCAATCCAAATTTGCTTCAAGGTAAAAATTACAAATACGCCCTTTTGAAAAATCACTCCTCATATGTTCAAAGTATATTACTCACTTAAAATCTACATATTAACGCAGCATTTAGCACTGTTACTAAAGAAAGGTATCTTTCCTCTATAGTCGGATGAATTTTCAAAATGTGGAACTGCCTCCGTTTTCCGTAAAAATGTATAAATAGTCTTTTATCCCGGGTAAATAATTACATTAAATATGTGTTAGTACATGGAACCATATCAGGAAGTATTAATCTACACAATTTTATAAAAACTATAGCGAAATATGCTTACTAAATCATGAAATAGTCTCAAAATTCATCTGCTTGACATCACCATCTGTACCAGAATCCATACAACAATTCTCAACGTCATTTAACTCACAGTTAATTTTTTTTACATTCAATGCTACTAATAACTCAAGTTCGTACATACAAAACTGTAATCAGTAGTGGAGTTTTGGTCACAGCTTTATACCGCTAAGAAATTGTACTTTTAATAAAAAATATTCACTCATACTTCGAAAATAGCCGAACACAATTACGTTCGAAATTAAGATAAAAAACGGAAGTTGAAGACAAAAAAACGGAAGTTGAAAAATAAGAACCACCCCAGCCATACATGCATATACACAAGCGCATCGCCGTTCATTCTGCACAAACACGTATTCATCTTCCACTTTGGGAGTCGATTTCATTTCAAGCGGAAAATGTATAGCTACGGCCGGCAGCCTGCAGCCCACGAGGGAAAAAAATCGATGGAGGTCGGAAACAAGGAATTCCCGAAAGCGAAAGGGGATTTCCATCTGCCCCACCGACCTAAACTTTTCTCCCCCACTATCCCCGCCTTCTCCTTCCCCTCCCTTCTTATACAGTCCCCAGCCATCGTATTCGTGTCCCCTGCCTGTTCCTCGTCCACATTCCAGAAAATAGAAAAAAAAAGAGACACGGGAAGGCACAAGCTGTGACGGTGTATGTATACCGAGGGATCGTTTCGATGATTAAGAACGACATTGCTGCTTTTTTCCAACCCTCGTGAAAAATGAGTCTCTGGTAGCATATACTCGATAACGTGCCACATTTTTAAGCTGATATACCCAATACTTTTTTCGTATATTAATATATTTCATGTCTAATCATTTATTGAACCGCTATTTTTTATTATGTTGTAAACTCGTATTATTACGAGAAAACTTCCATTTATTTGTTATGAAACGAATCGGTTATTTAAAAAACGACACATGTGTGATTTTTGGTGGGTTTCAGTTGTACACATTTATACCTCTCTGTTACAAATAACCGTAAATATTGAGTTTATCGCAGAAACAATATACATATTATATTATGTGAAAGCACATGCGTTGTTTCTGCAGTACAAAAGGGGAAGATGATTCAGGAACATCGGTCATGCGCAGAACATTTTTCCATGTAATTTTTTTATTGTTTCAGTAACATGTATATTCAAACAAATGAAATTTGTAGTTTCATCTTTAAGCTGGAAGGTTTGAATAATAAACCCTCAAATATCTTGGAAAATGTGGTTTACTGCAGAAACAACACATGTGAACATTTTTTAAAATTTTCTTTGTTAGATCTGTAATCGAAATTTGGTTACCTAAATTGCTAGAACAATGTAGAAACTTTCAGTGCAAAACATATGTATATTTTTCACTGAATTTTAGAGCAGGAATTATTAGAATGAAACAGTTTTTACCGTTTTTCTCAAAAGCTGGAAAATGTCACATAGGTACATAATTGTACCGGTGATTATGAAAGTGGTGTAAGCCATGTATTTTTTGTTTCGATATGTTTAGACTGTTGCGTTAGGGCGTGTTAAAAAATATTTTTCTATTATTAAACAAAATGTTCCTCAACATATATGCTGTTCTAATATCAAACTTATCTATCATTGTAAAAGTCTATGAGGAACTTGTACGAAAATGTGTTTGTTAAACCTTTGAATGTCTCTCAAATTCCAAAAGTGCTCAAACTTTACAGGAAAAGTAATTTTTATTTTCAAATGCTTTGCCACTAACAACTTTACCATTTTTGGCAATATACCTTTATGTATACTTTACCACTATTTCTTCGAATTTTTCTCATATTTTCAGCATAATTAAGTATAATTTGCGTGTTTTTTCTTTTTTCTTTTCTTGCCACACGTCGAATTAATACATACGTAATATACAACTATGTAATTATTTCCTTTCTCACAAATTACTTACAGGGAACAAATGACTTACACCACTATCGAAATGAACGTGAAACTGTCGCGGCTCATTATGAAAATGACAACAATTATTGCATAATATTGAAATATAAATTAATATAACATAAAATAAGAGCAATCTCAATTTTGGGGTTTTTTTACTTACACCACGTTCATAATCACCGGCACGATTATATCGTTTCTGAAATAACCGATAGAGACAAAATGTAATGTACTTTTACATGTTTGTTTATTGTACGCAAGAAGAAAATAGTGCCTTCCGAACTTAGAACTGATAATCTTCTCTCAATTTTTAGAGAATATGATTCCGGAATTTTTGACAAAAGACATAACATAACATAACGTAATTCAGGACATTACTGCAAAATACGCGTATGCGATATTTACTTATCCTTGTTTCGGATGTAGGGTAAAGGCAGGTAATATGGAACATCTGATTTCAAAAGCTTGTCAAAAGTAGGGGAATTCGTTTTTTTTTTAATAAAACTGACATATTTACATAGTCAAATATAAAAAAATCCAATTGTTTTGCAATTATAGTAAAAAAACTAAAAAGAGTGAAAATCGGCAGTTCGAAAAAATGGGTCCTAATATGGAACACCTAGGAAATTTGTAAAGAAAACCCAAAAATCTTTACTTTTTTTACTAAAAATGAAGATTTACTAAGTAGAAGATACAAATAAATAAATACACATCATTTTTGGAATTTATTCCTGCTTTCTGCGTGTCCTAGACGTTGGGCACGTGAATAATACGTCGGAAGCCCCACATTCTTCGTGTGCCCACTGAAAGCAGCGAATACATTGGGTCCTACTTTTCAGTGTCATTATTTTTATAATTACCATCGCAAAATAAGCATTCCGCAGCATCGTCGTCATCGTCATTATCAACTTCATCTATGTTACTCGGTATGTTCCATATTACGTACACACATGTTCCGACACGAAATTAAGAATTATACTAAGAACAAAGAAACTTTATTGGTAAACTATTGCTGAATAATCAAGAACACACATATTTAATGATAAATTATATAAAAATAATACTTTGTAACATACCTTCATTACAATATTTAACTGTTTGATGCACTTTTCAGAAACTTTTACACCCCACGAAAAATATAAACGTTTCTCTTTCAATGATAGATGCCCGACTGATGCTGAATTCTCAGTATCATCGTCTATTGTGTCTACGGATCTAGTATAAACGATTACCCGAAGAGTTCGTTATTTCTTTATCGAAATTTTACGAAGTTCCATATTACGTGGTGTTCCATATTAGCTGCCTTTACCCTACATGTTTCACGATATGATAAAATGAAACCCACAGAACTTTGTGTAAGGAATGTTAATTCGTTGTGTGTAAAGCTTCTGCGTGAAATATAAAATTTTATGTAATGATATTTTAATTATCATCGTGACACTGATACTCGTAATGACTCTTCCGAAAATGAAGTCGACATTTCGATTGGAAAGAATAAATTAAAATGCCGGTTGGCATTTATTCCCAAAGGGCACGCGAGTATCCATAGCATCTGCGTTCCAACTGAAGACCTGATTACTTTAATGGTAACATCGATCGCAAAGAAATGGTTTTCATTATGGTACATATTTATCTTGCTTACATTAACTCGGCTCGATGCGGTGTAGGCATTATACAAGGTTTTTCGTGTTGAGGAGAAATGGGACAAGCGTTACGCGTCGCTGATTTTTATAATGACATTGCAATTAAATTCAGCTCATGACAGCAGATATCACGAAACGTTCGCGCTCCTGTCTCGCGGGAAAAAGTTACCGTTATTATTTTAGACATACTTATCCAGGAGACATTTTCTTTGACATAACGTCGAACAGGTTGAATAATAATGTACTTTCCTACTTCTTCTCTCCCTTTTCCAGTGGATAACCGAAGGAAAATAATCAATCATTCTCGACACTTCGCAATTTTCTGCTTTCAATCATTCCCATCCTCGGCCCATGTTGTTTCTTGCTGAAAGTGCCCGTGGAAACAAACTCACGCGGAAGAATTAATCCTCCTCTCGTGTGTTCCGTGCAGCTCGGTGTAACACTAAAAGGACAGGTGTAACAACTGGTAGTACGAAAGGCGAGATAGCAAATGCCATCAATTACTTCCTCGTTGAAAATTAATTAACGGAATTTTCTAGAAGTTGAAGTTCTATTTCTGGGTATGTGCTTTCTTCGAGGTTCGCACATCAATCAAAGCAATGAATATTGTGAAGTAGAATCCACTGAAATACTCAAATTTAAAATGGAGGTTTACTACCGTATAATAACCTGCATTGTTTAATCTGTTCGTTGGAAAATGTTCTTGTGTTTAGATCAATGGTTTCTCGACACAAAATCCATAATATTATAAACACGACGAATACTGAAATAGGGTAGATCGAGGGCGATAGTAACAGGGGAGCGATTGTAACACGTTAAATATCTCAAAACATATGATAGATATTAACACAAATTTTGGATATATGATAAGCAATGACATTTGGAATACACACATCCATGTCCTAGTAGTATAGATTAGGGTGGTCCTCATTTTTCGACCATACAATTTTTTGCAGGCCGCCCCCTAATTCTGTTCCATTTCATGAAACAATAATTTGTGCAAAATTTGAGATCGATTGAACGTCGGGAAGACGTGGCACATCGCATGCGAAGTTTTGAAATAGAAGTAACCGCGCGCTAAGCGTAAGGAGTGGCGTGTTTCTGAAAATTTCAATGAAATATTTCATATTTTGAGGACTATACAATTACTGTACATTGGGATGGAAAGATGTTGCCATCATTAATGGGTAAAGAACAAGTAAATCGATTACCGATAATAATATCTTTCAATGGAAATAAACAGTTGCTTGGAATTCCAGCGATTTCTTCAGACACTGGAAAAGAACAGGCCAATGCTGTTTATGATTTACTTTATGAATGGGACCTTATTGATAAACTAGAAGCACTTTCTTGCGATACCACAGCGTCAAATATGGGACGATTACAAGGCGCATGCGTAATTTTGGAGCAAAAAATCGAGAGGGATCTTTTATATTTGCCTTGCCGACACCATATTTATGAGATAGTTTTACGGGGCGTTTTTTGAGGAAACATTGTCTAAATCGACTGGACCTAATATTCCCTTATTTAAACGTTTTCAAGGATCCTGGTCTCAAATCAATAAATTCAATTTTAAATCGGGAGTTGACGATAAGATAGTTCAACAGTCACTCGACAATGTAGCAGATATAATAAACTTTGCCTCGTATAGTTTGGAATTTAAGCAACCACGACTATCGCGAATTCCTTGAATTATTAATAATTTTTCTTAATGGAACAGTTCCAAAGTTTTCTTTCCGCGTACCAGGAGCATTCCTCCATGCTCGATGGATGGCCAAGGCTATATATTCTTTAAAAATATTTTTATTTCGGAACGAATTTGTTTTAACAAAGGAAGAAGAAAATGGAATCCGCGACATTTGTATTTTTCTGATTAAATTAATACATTACATTAATAAAACATATTACATTAATAAAAATGTAAGTCGCGTAGCATTGCGCAAATTTTGTAATCATTTATGGTACTTAACACCAGAACCGTCAGCGCTGGGCTTTTTTTACTCCAACATTACGCATGACGCCAAAAAACAGATACTAGTAGCTTTAGATACTCTTAATGATACTGACGTAAAAAAATTAATATTTCCGGATAATGTAACTCAGTATATCGACAACGATATTGAAGGGTTTGTTTCCCAAAAAACGTTACAGTTTTTTAAAAGATTTGCAATTCCCACAGATTTTATAAATAAGGATCCTTCAGAATGGGAAAATGATCCAAATTATAATATTGGATTAAATATAGTTAATAATTTAAGAGTAGTTAACGATTCGGCCGAACGAGGAGTGAAACTCATGCAAGACTTTAATAACGTATTATCGCGAAATGAAGAGGAAAAACAAATTATAATGCAAATAGTTTCCGACTACCGAAAGCGCTATCCAGACATAAAAAAACTACATTAATGAAAAATTTGTAAATTGTTTTTAATGCGAGTATTAAAAAGTGTGTAAATTCAATAACCGTATTTTCTTTTTTTCGCCTACTTATGATATAATATTATGATATAATCTTCGCCATTTTATATTAAAAATATTATCTTCTTATTAAATATAAAATATTAATGACGAACATTCCCCCATTTTTAAAACTAATATTATTATTAACTTGCAAATAATATAAGAAATGAATTAAAAGAATGGTCACTTTCATTAAAATACGTAAAATTTAATATAATTAATTAAAAAGATATAAATATTAATTAGTTATTATGTTGAAAAAATCATACTGTAGCACTATTATCGTAAATATTTGGACACAAAAAGAACGCTTAACCATCATTATAATATTTTTCTTCATACCTTTCCGTCCATACAAAATTTCACATTTATTGCAACTTTAACGCGAATGTGCCACGTGTTCCTCTTATCCGACCAACTTCATCTTTTACGGGAATTATTTTCTTATCCAATGGAACAATTTTAATGAAAAAAATTTTTGCAAAAAAATTTTCACCAAGAGTAGCTAAGGACCACCCTAGTATAGATACACAATAGACATGTATAGTGAAGAAAATAACTTTCCAATACCCTAAAGTAACTTTTTCTTACTGACTTATGATTGTAATATAAATACTCCCTTTGCAAGTACGTGTTTTTTCTTTTTTTTTAATATTTGATCTGGCCATTTTTAAAGTAAGGTAAAGGCACCAGTAGTTGACCAGTTAAGAGAAATCCTTCACGTATACAATAGTAACTAATTGCTCTGTCATTAAATAGTGGCAGTGGCTGTCTAAAAATACTCTTTAAGCTTTTTAAATTGTGTAATGAGAACGATTTTTAAAAAAATGTATGCTATAAAAATTTTGGAACCGTTTTTCAAAGTTCAGTAACTACTTCAGAAGTAGACCATCCTTGACAATGAAAATACTAGTAGTTGACCCTATGTTGGTCAGTAATTGACCACCTATACTAGAAAGAGAATTAAGGCAATGATGTAGGTAATCGTTTTAGCATCGTTTATTGTCAATAATTTAGAACAAGTTAGAGCTAAAAAGGATTGTGAAATTAAAAGATTTCAAATCCATAAGGAGTCCAATTCAGGAACAGAGTAGACATTTCGAGGTTTGCTTACTTTCGAAGGTTTAATCAAATGATTGCAAAATTACATGTTTTGGTACATATAGAATCGTGCTCTGCTGGGAAAGTAACTAAACAAATATGTATATGTCTCCGAATTTTTTTTATTCATTCTAAAACATTTTTACAATATAATTTGTTAAACAAATTGTTTAAATAAATTAATTTTATAAATCCTATGTCGGATTCGGAATCAGCAACTCCAAAAACCACTAACAATATATACAACTTTTTCGTGCATTTACCCAGTTTCTTGTGCGCCATACCTGTCAACATCTACAAACAATTAGAATGACAGGAGTCATTACTAGACCACCCCGCAAACTATGTGTTTTTGATGTTAGTATAACAAAAACGGTGCATTTATCAAATATAGAACACTAGGTATGAGAGTTTAACAAGTGAAGAGTTCGGTCATAAGGAGTTAATAACGTACGAATTTTTTACCTGAACCATACACCTGTTCTTAACAAATTCATTAAGGAAATAACGATGTGGGAACACACTACTCACCTTGATGTAAATAAACATTCGCCAATACTATTCATAATGCACTTCACACTTGAGTGTTTTAGATTTTAGTCGGTAGACGTCAACTGTACATTTTTCAAAAGATCGTCACTTCTAAAAACCTTATTTTTCACGTTTTTCTGAAAAGTGGTCAACTACTGGTGCCTTTACCTTAATACTGATCGTTACTTATCGGTTTTAAGTGTCTCGTTAATCGAAATTTATAATTTAAGTTCAAAAGCCTGGTCGGGGGCGATTGTAACATCGGCAGTAGGGGTCTGTTGTACCGCGACAGAACCGAATAGTGACAAACAAGATGAATAATATTGTCTTGTTTGCATGGAATCATATGGCACAGCACAAGCAAATCAAATGAAAAATGGGTGCAATGTACTGAATGTAAGGATTCATCAGATGAAGAATGCACCAGCCAAAACGTTTTCTATTTCTGCCACAATTGCGATGCCGCATAATTGGTTATAAATTTTAATTTTTTTTATTTATTATTATAATTAAAATCAATAAATATTTTAATTTTGCAAAGTTAAATTTGTGCTATATCGACTCCATGCAGTGTTACAAATGACCCGGGGTCAGATACGGTTGTAAGACACTTTCTCCGCTCCTCATTTTTTATTAATAACCTGGATATTACTTGACGTACACCGAATCTGTTGTGTCTCCATAATGTCAGATAAGTAACTAACATTTTCCTATAAGAACTTTTATTCTAACTGTGAAAGTTCTTGTGTAATCGTATTCCAAAGTCGAAATGTTACTACCGCCCCCGGTCTACCCTATACTGAAAATACTATGGAAAGGTATAGGGGACCGTCCTACAGTATAGTGCCTATACGAGCTATAATGACTTAGGTGTGATGTCAGTCAGCGGGGTCTTAACCGACACCCTGCTGGGTAGGGGAGACCGGGGCTGGTTGGCCCCAGGGGTAGGTTGACTAATTGTTAATAACTTTTCACTAACATGTGCTCTACTGCGGATCGATTTTCTGTAGAAACAAGTCACTTCTACTATGTCATTCATTTGTTTCCGACACCACCATTACACGTTGTTTGGCAGTTACCAGCGTTTATCGAAAAATTGGCTATGTAAGTAAATATGTTTTCTTAAAGATTTTATGTTTCCACGGTCTATATAGTTACAGTAGAATTAATGCGAAGGGACTATTTTAATGTTTGTTTATTAAACGACCTACTGAGACTGCGCTTTTGATTTTACATAAATAATTAAAGGTTATATAGAGTATTTAAGTCAAAATGATCGTTCGGGGCTGGTTGACTAATAACGTTCGGGGTTACATGACTAAGCTGGTCAACCAACCCCAGTGATGGTTTAAATTGTTATTTATTATTAAAAAGTAATAAATATTTTATAATGAAACAACTCTCGTGACATTGTGCTATTTTATTACCATTCAGATAAGTTGCTAACAACATTTTCTTCACTGATTGTACCTATAGTCAACCTACCCCATACTGTTAGTCTATCAACCCGGACCACGGGGCTGGTTGACCAGCATGTAAGGTGTTAGAAAATCATTAAAATGCCTTAATTGTTGCCACATTTAGTCAACTTTAATAATTTAATCAGATAGCCAAATATATGCCCTATCAAATATACTAACCGGTTTAATGATATTTCGTCCACATAATTTATTAAAAATCAAAAACTGAAAAACTGGCCTACCAGCCCCGGTCTCCCCTACTTGCCGCGAAACGCAACGTTGCCACCTCTACGGATTTTTCCGTAGATCTACGGATTGTTTACCTTGTCTACGGATCTATGGATTTTAAGGGGGGAGCCTGGTATAACTAGCTGGAAATCGAGGCATTTTTCGGGAATTTTTTTTAAAGAAAGTATTTAATCGATCTTTCTGAAACTTTCAGGATATTGTATTATCAGGTTATGGAAGATAAAAAAAAAATTTTATTAAAAATGACCGGCAAATAACAAAATTATAAGGGCTTATGCCCAGTCCGTTGGCGACGCAATTGTTACACTGCGGGCAACGTAGCGTCTTTTGGTTTCATCTAAAACTAAAAATCGAACAATTTTCGTGTAGTTTATGAGTGTACGCACAAATCGTATAAATTCATATCTTAAAAGATGCAAAATTGAACAAATGGCGGCCTCTTGAAAAAAAGTTCACTTTTTCCAACGAAATTTTGCCTTAAATGTGTAAAACAAGTTATTTATTTAAACAATATCATTATACCAATAACTTAGCTCTATGAAGCAAATGATCACAAATATCCGTGCACAAGGCCAAGTCGATTGGTTGAATATTTTTGGAGTTACATTGCCCGCAAACTGTAAAACTGTCGTTTCGAGAAAAACACATTTCAAGTTTTCTCGTAACCTGGTGCTCCGTAGCAAAATCGGCTATATCCGCTTTAATTTTTCGAATTTCGTTTTGCTGCTTTGGGAGCATATTATCGTAATGTTTAACTAGTGATTTATGCAACAAAAAAAAATCGATTTCTTCGACCCACTACACTAGACGCCCCCCTTAAGTGTGTAAAAAAAGTTATCTATTTAAACAATATCATTATACCAATAACTTAGCTCTATGAAGAAAATGTTCAGAAATATGTGTGCACAAGGCCAAGTCGATTGGTTGAATATTTTTGGAGTTACATTGCCCGCAAATTGTAAGACTGTTGTTTCGAGAAAAACACATTTAAAGTTTTGTGGTAACCTGGCGCTCCGTAGCAAAACCGGCTATATCCGCTTAAATTTTTCGAATTTCGTTTTGCGGCTTTGGGAACATATTATCGTGATGTTCAACTATTGATTTATGCAAAAAAAAAAATCGATTTCTTCGACCCGCTACACCAGGCTCCCCCCTTAAGTCAAAATCTACGGATTTCTGGTCCTTTTCTCTTTTTACGTCCCATTTTTCTCTTTTCTTTCAATTTCAATTTTAGTGTTCGCGTAATTAACCGAATCGTTTTATTGTAGGGACATTTGTCGCCTCTAGTCCTTCCGGTACCGTTAGCGGCACTGTTGAAATGGGAAATTCATGCGATGCGTGCACCCTCCTGTGTATTATATAATAAGTGCGTGAAGCGAGTATGCGTGTGAGCAATTTCCGTTTTCCTTCTTTCCGTTTTCGCCGGTGCCAGTAATGCGTTGCGCGTTGTTACGATGTTCTAACGTACATATATTGTTCTCGTGTTGTTTAAAATCAAGCAAGGGTGTTTTTTTGAGTTTGAATCATTTTGTGCAATTATAGTTTGTCTAACGTTAGAACATTTATTTAGGGAATCGTCCCTGTACACATTTATTTAGGGAATCGTCCCTGTACACATTTATTTAGGGAATTGTCCCTGTACAGGCACGCATCACGTGTATTCGTGTGTAGTACCTTAATACATCTGACAATACCATTCCTTTGAATAAAACGAGGTATTTGCGACTTTAAAAAAAATGAGTACAGACAGTGATTCAGACACCGAATGCGGAAAAGGAACGCCAAGTAAAAAGCGTAAATTATATCGTTACAACCAAAGGTATTGTAACACGTGGGAACAAGAAAAACGATTTCAATATTGGTTAAAAAGAAGTGACAAAGGCGATGAGTATTTTCACTGTAACGCATGCAATTGTGATTTAAAGTGTGCTGGTGGTGGCAAAAATGATGTTGAAAAGCATGTAAATAGTAACACACATTTAATGCTTAATAAAGGTATAGTTCTTTCTTTTACTTACTTACCTGTTTTTTATATTATATTCCTCTTACTTGCCTATTATTATATCAGTAGGTAGCTTATTAGTACACATAGTAGTACTTTAAAATTATAGTCTATTATCTTTTTAGTCGTTGCACATCAGTCACTAATTACGTCCATGCTATCGAAATCATCAAAAGATTTAAAAACTGAAGTAAAAGCGGCCGGAATAAAAATGGCCTGTTTCCTTGTGGAACATAATATTCCTTTCAACGTAGCAGGTCAATTAAAGAATTTAATTCAAAACGTTTGCCCTGATTCTAAATATGCCAAAGAATTAACATTTGAAAAGACAAAGGTGCAATCCATTATCACAAATGCAACAGGTAAAGCTGCAGAAAATCAGTTGATCTGAACGTTACAAAGAAATACATTTTCTTTGATAGTGGACGAATCTACTGACAAGTCAACAATAAAACACTTAGCTCTTATTGCACGAACTTGCATAGAATTTAATGTTAAGGATAACTTTTTATGCTTGATACCTATTACGGATGGATCTGCCACAAACTTACATAAGGAAATTACAAAATATTTTAATGCAAACAACATTTTGTATAGAAAAAATATGATTGGTTACGCTTCCGATGGGGCGAATGCAATGTTTGGAGAACGTCATTCATTGTGCTCATTATTCAGTGAGGAAATACCTCATTTATTTAAAATGAAATGCATATGTCACTCATTTCATCTGCGTGCATCATATGCCTGTGACCAACTGCCAAGTGGGGTTGAAGATTTTGCGTATAAAATCTAACGTATTGGGGATTACAAAGGTTTTCAGTGTTTTCTAAACATAAAGCCACATACGCTATTACATCCAGCACAAACGAGATAGCTCTCATTGCTCCCCGTAGTAAGGAGACTATTAGACCAATTACCAGCACTGAACCTGTATGTTACAAACGCAGTGCTCAATGATCGGTTATTAGCAGCTGAGGCAATATTGAACGCATGTGTAGAACCGACTACAGAATTATATCTGAAATTCCTCAATTTTGTTTTGCCATTTTTCCACGATTTAAACAAGGAAATGCAAGCAGAGCAGCCAAAACTGTATCTTTTACATAACAAAATTTTTACAGCATATAAAACCATTTTGGACTGTTTTATTAAACCGGTGTATCTAGAACTGACCGTTGAAGAAAGATATACAACTGCTAATGAAGATCTTGTATTGGAAACAAAAATATTAGATATTGAATTTGAGAACGTAGAACTACAGCTACCATTGAAAGATATTTATCTAGGAGGCAATATTGTAGGTATTACTGCAGTGAAGGATTTGCCACTAGACTGTCTCATGCAATTCAGACAAAAATGCCTTGCATTCTATGTAGAATGTCTAAAGCAAATGAGACATAGGGTAGATGTCCCAATTACTGCCAGTGTCCCAATTACTGCCACTTGATTTATTATATGTAATAAAAGCGTAACGTATAAAAATAAATGTACAAAAAATAGTTATTGTAATAACTATTATAATAACTATTATAATAACTATTTTTTGTACATTTATTTTTATACGTTACGCTTTTATTACATATAATAAATCAAGTGGCAGTAATTGGGACACTGGCAGTAATTGGGACATCTACCCTAGATATCCATTTGAACAAAAAGAACAAATCAGAAATCTGAAATTTTTAGATCCATTGGTCTTAATCAATCCAGATGAGAAAAGGAAAGTGCCATCAATAGCACATTTAAGACGGTTATTTCCAGGTCTCTTATATTTATTCTATATCCTTCCAACGTTATCATAGTATACTATACATTTAAGCATTTTTATTTTCAGGGCTCTGTCCACAAAATTTAACCGAGTTGGATCGAGAATTGAGAGTATTACGAAACAGAAAGTTATCATTCTCGGAAAAGAGTAATATAAATATTGCTGATGTTTGGGACTATACTTCTAAAATAAAGACCGGTGATGGATGCCAAATGCTTCCACTAGTCTCTAGTTTCGCACAAATAGTTATGTGTTTACCACATAGTAGCGCAAATGTAGAACGTCTGTTTTCTGCAATTAATCTAATGAAGACGAAAGTAAGAAATAAGTTAAACACGAAATCTGTTACTGGACTACTTGATACGAAAGGTGCAATGGCCGTAACTTGCTATGAAGTGCAAATAACGAACGAGCATCGTGAATTGTTTAACAACAGCATGTATGATTTAAAAAAAAATGTGAATACAGATGAGGAAGTCAGTGATTAACAATTTTTCGATTAACTCAAACAAATCCGGCGCGGACTAAACTGCTGATTCCCTAGACCCAAAGATAATCGTAATGGGATCTAGGAGACGAGCAGTACCAACCCGCCGCCAGATTCGTTTGCGTTGTGCGTACCTCATTGTAAGGATTAAATCAATAGATCATATATTTAATGCATGTACACCAAACCTGACATAATTGTTTGCATGTGACAACTGCGATAAACAGTTTCTGGTATTGTAATTTACACTCATAAAAAAATCCGTAGTTCTGCGGATTTTCCACGAGGAGGTCTACGGAATACTACGGAATATTCAGTTCTTCCCAACGGACTTTCAAAAATCCCAGGTGGCAACACTGGCTAAACGTGCCCGCTAACAGGACTGTATTTAGCAGGGGTGTGCGGGTACCCGACGCACAGTGGGGCAAAGTGACAAATTTTGTGTCAAAATCAAAGAACTTTTGATAGAAATGAGATAGAGCGATGATTTTTTTTTTGTTGAAGCTGAAACATTGCAGAATAAGGGAAAATTGCCGAGATTATGGTACGAACGTTTTTTCACTGTGAAAATTTGTGTTAAACTTGAAATTGTTCAACAAAATTGTGATTAATCCAATACCATGCACGGTAGGATTTTTTTCTTGACATGTTGGACCTCATTTCCTGTAGATTTTGTCACGCTGATTTCAAATCCGTTCGCAAAATTTGTCTACTACCTCAGGATTTGAAAAAAAATCGATTTATGTGAAAGACTAATGAAATCATATTTTTTTCGTTGAAATGATTTGATAACCCACTGGTTTGAAGGTATATTGTATTCCCATATATGGAACACAATCAAAATAAGAATAATGAAGTATTTGAATGTTTTTAGTTACTTACAAAACACTTCACATCTCGTGATCACTTGACGTATCGCTGTCCTGGTCACTGGCACTCTCTGTAGGCTGTGTGTGGCTGCAATGTAATATAAATTAGATATCTATTTTCCATAATTATATTTTCATTTACACATGAAGTAAGGTAAGTATTTCATCTTTTTAACTTACTTCTCATCAACAACAAAAAAAATATATATAAAAAAAGACATTAATATAAATGAATATAATGTAAATGAAAATATAATTATGGAAAATAGATATCTAATTTAAATTACATTGCAGCCACACACAGCCTACAGAGAATGCCAGTGACCAGGACAGCGATACGTCAAGTGATCACGAGATGTGAAGTGTTTTGTAAGTAACTAAAAACATTCAAATACTTCATTATTCTTATTTTGATTGTGTTCCATATATGGGAATACAATATACCTTCAAACCAGCGGGTTATCAAATCATTTCAACGAAAAAAATATGATTTCATTAGTCTTTCACATAAATCGATTTTTTTCAAAATCCTGAGGTAGTAGACAAATTTTGCGAACGGATTTGAAATCAGCGTGACAAAATCTACAGGAAATGAGGCCCAACATGTCAAGAAAAAAATCCTACCGTGCATGGTATTGGATTAATCACAATTTTGTTGAAAAATTTCAAGTTTAACACAAATTTTCACAGTGAAATAACGTTCGTACCATAATCTCGGCAATTTTCCCTTATTCTGCAATGTTTCAGCTTCAACAAAAAAAAAAAACATCGCTCTATCTCATTTCTATCAAAAGTTCTTTGATTTTGACACAAAATTTGTCACTTTGCCCCACTGTGCGACGTTTCGGGCTCGGGACGGGCCGGAAAATTTCGGGGGGGATCGGGCGGGGTCCCGATACTTTCGTATTGCTCGAGATCCCGAAGTTCTCCGGCATGGACCTGAAGGACAGTGCCTAAGGTAAAAGGCCCTATTATGGCACAGTGTCCCAATTTATGAAACACTACAAGAAAAAGTGAATAATATTATATATATGTATATATAATAATTTAAATAAAATTATATTTATAAACATTACTATCTAAATATTTGTATGTGTATGAATATAAATGTGGCGTCAATGAATTTAACATAAAAAAAAATGTTTAAGTGTCCATGTCTCTGAGTTGGTACAAAATTTGCTGCTAGTCGAGTTGAAATACGGATACACTGACTTCTTTGTTTCAAGCATATTTACAAATTTCAATGATTTTAAAAGATGTTTAATAGCTTATTCGAAAGCTGAAAACTCGTAGATTGTAATTAATTAAAACAAATTCGAATCCGGTGGTGATTTTACTAATTATAAAGCTGTTCCAACATTATGTACATTGACTTTTTAGAAGTCCGTATTTATGGAACGATAATTCGCTTGTTCCATGTGGCATGGACAGTTGAATCAAGCGTAGTCCCGGTTTGTGGTACAGAAAAGTCAAAGTCTAAAGAGTACGATATTTAATTAAAAACGGTCTTAATTCTAAGTTTTTTTGGTTGTGGCTTCAAACAATCTTCATATTTAACCTTTATTTTTATCCAACATACGTATAAGTAAGTGTATTATAAAATTTGGTTTGAAAATTGTAGAAATAACCTATAAAATATTGCACGCCTGAATAGTGTAAATTGAAATTTACATTTATTTATAGAATAAATTGTTCCAGGCTACACTTCTTAATAGTGAAAGATGGTAGATACTAGGAACAGTAATAAAACCAAAAGAGATAGGACAAAGGTTAAAAAAAATCTCAACAGTGCTGTGAAGAGAAGCGCCAACACTCTTAAGTTCAAAAAGAATCCGTCTTAGTGAGTAAGTCAAATAATGATAAAAAGAAGAAAACTAAGAGAATCCAGTATTCTCCTGAAGATCTTGAGAAAGCTATTAAGCTACTGGATACAGGCATTTCCCTCAGGAAAGCTGCCAATGCATTTGGCGTTCCTGTAACCACATTAGTGAGAAGGAAAAACAATTCTAATATAATCAAAAAGAAAACTGGACCACCAACTATTTTAACAGAGGCCGAAGAACAAGAAATTGTTAATTGGATTTTATATAAAGCGGAAAGAGGTTATCCAGTCACGAAAACAGAGCTGTTAGATTCTGTACAATTCGGAGAAGCCGAAACCGCCAGCGGCTGCAACCTCCGATGCCTGGTGGCAAGAGCATCTCCAGAAGGAAGAGAAAGAAAAAATAAAACAAGACAAAATTGCCAAAAAGAAAAATCTGCAGGAAGAAAAAAGACTAATAGCTGCAGAAAAAAAGAAATTGCAACAGAAAATAACCGAAATACAAAAAAATTAACGAAACAAAATAAATATAGTTTCATTTCTAAAAAATATTTTTTATGTTTTTTATTATTTTGTCAACCCCATTCTTTTTAAAAACTAATGTACATAAGTATATATATATATATATTTTTTTATAAAAATAATATATATATATATATATTATTTTTATAAAAATAACTGAAATATAAGAAAAGATAGTGGTTTTTATGTTTTTATCTGTACCATAAATAGGGACATACATTATGGAACACCAGGGACACGGGCTTCAAAGCTGTGCCATAAATACGTACATGTACATCACTCCTATTTTTCAATCATATAATTATTTTTTAACGTTATACTTACAGAACAACGATTATTTCTACTTCAGAAAACACGAAATAATCGAATAACGCACAAATTCGCAACATTTAGGTTCTTAATTATTTAAAATCATTGAAAATATCATATCCCTCTCTAGCATCTGTGCCATAATAGGGCCTTTTACCTTAGTTCCGGGGGGTTACAGCGAAAGACGGAAGGGGCTGCGATGTGAGGGACGACTGGTGGTGTCCTCTACAGCCGAATATAAGTTTTAGAAATAGCGTCCTTCATTGGTATAGCCTTGTGACGCCATTGTGCAAAACGGTGGAAAACAGTGTAAAAGCATTGCAAAGTAACTTGTATGTGTGTAGTGTATTTATATAATCGTCTTATTATTTGGGATACTTTCGAAATTACGTAAGTAATATCAAATTTTCTAATAAAATAGTAAAAGTATTGTATTTGAAGGTTAAAAAGTGGTATATATTGGTTTTGCCAGAAGAAATTTTCCACGGTACGGCACAGATGGCACCACCAGTCGTCCCGCAAAAAGCGGCTGGAAGAGGTCGATTCCCCTTCCGTCATTCGCTTCAACCCCCGCGTCCATAAGCCTCGCTTATGCACTGTCCTTCAGGTCCATGTTCTCCGGATCCCGAGACTCGTTTCGGGCTACAAGCATGCCCGCCGTGAGCGGGCAATTTGATTTCAGGTCGGCTCGGCAAAACTCGGACGCGCAATTAATTTTCTCCGGTAATTAAAGTCCTTAGCTTTTCTTCTTTGTTTTTCTGCAGAAAAATATCCGAAATTAAACAGAAAAGAGGACGCAGAACGATGTAAATGCAGCTTTGAAAATACTACTACAAAACAAAATTAAACTAAACTAAACTAAACGTAAACTAGGCTTTGATGAACAAGTCACTGAGTGCCTCATTTATAAAGAATCATTCAACGAAGATTTGGGGCAGTGCATTAAATGCAAGGTCTGGGCTCACAAGGACTGTACAGACCAAGAAAATATCGATCATTTTACCTGTGATATTTGTAGGCGTGCCTAAATAAATGTTCTATTGTATTTTTAAATGTTTTTACTAACGTTATTAATTACTTAGACCTTAAAATCTACTAACTAAGTAGTTGGCCGGTACTGGATGACAATTTTTCGTTCGCTGCGAATTACAACCTTTTTATTTCAGCGAATTATTAATCTTTATGATAAAATTTAAGAAAAACGAGTTGTCCCCTTTTATTAAGCAGAATTTGTACTACAAATTACTTTTTTGAAATTTGATTTTTACCGACAATAGCACAAGTTATAGTACAAAAACCAGGGGGCTACCACTCTCATTTACGATTTTGGGACAGTGTTTCAACTGCCACCTAGGCGGTTCCAATTGTTTCGAACTAAAATTCAATATGGCCGTGATCACGTGTTCACGATTCATCTGTACTGTGTACGCCATTGATATGCATTGCATGGCATTTGTCAATTGTTGATTGATGCGAGCTAGTACCGTACGAAACCCAAACAATCCTATCGAAAAATAAGTTTTATAAAATCAGTTTGACAGTAACAGGTATGTATATAGTTGAATATATATTTTTAATGTAGTATATGTAGAATATCTTTTTAAATTATGTTTTTTATAGAGCTACGTCACGACATACGTCACGACATATACTACATTAAAAATATATATTCAACTGTATACATACCTGTTACTGTCAACCTGATTTTATAAAACTTATTTTTCGATATAGGATTGTTGATAGGATTGATGTGTCTGTTCCAGCATTTACATATGAATCATGAAGTTCATGACACGAACACGTGATCACGGCCATATTAAATTTTAGTTCGAAAAAATTGGAACCGTCTAGGTGGCAGTTGAAACACTGTCCCAAAATCGTAAATGAGAGTGGTAGCTCCCTGACAAAAACTTAGAGTGGTCGGTACTGCAGGACTCTCCCATATACATATACATATGATATCTTATGTCCTATACTATAAAGCAGAAAGTTTATCCTATGTTTGTGTGCTTGTCTGTCGCCTAAAAACTTTCGAACGGTAAACTTTGCGGTCACGAAATGTACCTCAGCTCATTATGCTAGCTAATCCAGATGAATATGGCTATTTTCACAGACAAAAATAAATTTTTTTTTTTATAAAATCGGAATCTAAATTTCGGGCATAGCCGAGTAGTAAAGCTAGTACAGAATAAAACAGAGTATTCGAAGCTAATCATTCGGAGAATTTAATTTCAGGGTACGCTATACCCATACCCTCTCTATATCGGTCCAAAGAAAAATTGGGCAAGGGTTTCGGATGAATCATTCACTAATGAAAATTTATATACCTATTTTTCATTAAACCCTCGTGTCAGTATTCCCGATGAAATGGTGCGGTTGTCCCGACAGAAATTAATCTAAACACGACCTTCCTTGCACTGATCTGAAGCAATTCGAATTACGTGTAATTAAAAATAATCTAAATATAGTCGCGTCTCAGCTCGTTTTCACGAGAAAAATCTTTCCAATATGTTATAAATGCTTTCACGTTAATAAAACCAAAAATATAAAAATTTAATTTTTCATTAGTTGAAAACTCATCTTAAGCCTACTATATTTGTTCCGAATGCTGGTCGGCGGGTATTGACGAACTAGTATCAAGGTGTGGTATGCGGACTAGTAGCGAGGCATTATTATAAGTAGGGTAAACCGGGGAGTGATGGACCTTCTTTTTTTAACGCGGGGAAATCTGTGAAAGCCACCTCAGCGTCTCCGGAAGAGGGCGAAGCCCTCCTGAGGACGCGGTGGGGTAGTGTGGAATTCTTACCCACTAAAACCCCATGGCCCCATCGCGCTTGGGGCGGGGGGGGGGGGGGGCAGGAAGCTCTAAAGAGAATTGTACGTCTCCCGAAAGTGATGGACCCTATGTGTGAGATGGACCACCTACATAAATTTTGAAATACCCGTTAGATTTCACGACCACCCTGCCATATTTCAATTGTATATTACGTTGTCCTTCCCGCCGAAAGTTTATCTAATTGCGTTGCATTTACATCAAACTGAAGTATTTCATCCTTTTAATTTACTTAGATATAAAAATTCCTTGTTTACAATTTCGTCTTTGCGATATGTAAAATCGGACACATGTGTTATTAAGTTTTATGGCATAAAACGTACAAGTTTTTGTATACTGCGTTATGTAAATAAGTACAGGCTGATTCATCTGACCCTTAACAATGGGATAGGTGAACCTGATGAGAGGGGTTAGTTGGACCACTATATATAGTGACTTTTTCAGTATGCAAACAAAATATAAACGAAAGAATACCACTTTAATATGTAACTGGACAGAAGGACAATTAAGAAATGCAATAGATGCTGTAGAAAATAAGGCTATGGGTTTGCACAAAGCTGCAAAAACTTTCGTTATTCCTAAAGCAACATTAATTAGTAGAAAAGAGCCTGATGGAACGAATAAATCTGATGATAAAATGTATTGATGTGACATGAAAGCTGTGGGAAGTACAAAAATCGTTGCAGCTGTTGCGGCAAAAAGGCTAAAAGTACTTACAAATAAGAGATAAAGATGTTATCACAATAAATATAAACATATATTTTTTGTTAAAAACGAATACATACTTATATTTTGTTTTTGCCATAGAGGCCCATCTACCCACAGTAGGTGGGCTAGTTGTACCATTGTTATAATTTTTGAGATGCTTATTTTTGAAAAAAGTATTATGATTTCTGTGTTTCAGAACATTATTACTGCAAATTCATTTAATATGCTACCTACATCATAAGCAAAACCCTCTGCATTTTATTCAAGTAATTATAGACGAAGTTCTACTTTTAAAAAAAGTGGTGTCCCGGTTTCTCCTATATCAATACGAAAGCTATTACAATATTTCAAGAAAACGATTCTTCTGCGACATATACTCCGCAAATAGCTCCTTAAAAACATAATGTTTTCAATCGAATAAAATATGTAAAAATAAAAAAAATCTGAACTATGAATTTCATATTAGTGAAGCCACACACTTTTTAACAAATATCCACCCATATCCACCCAGATATGTAGATTCACTCTTCGGAGCTCGCACCTTTATTTTTTTAACACTTTACACTTTGTATCACGTAACAGAAACGTATTATTATATTCTTCTCTTATCACACATATGCATAACCATCGATAAGATATTACGCTATATTCGATTTCAGAACAGAATGCAGTAATTACTTAAATAGGTATATCTGATGTAAACTATTATTGCGTTATGACAAAGCTTAGCTTTTTGGTTAGAAATGCCTCGTCTCTCTAGTTCTTTGTGCTGGAATGTGAATTGGTAAAATGCACACCAGTCGTCTCCCTTTCGCCTGTGCAATAAAAGATGATACCCCGTGCTTCAGATATCGTCTAATGTAGCAGCTCCTTTCATTTCCTCGACGATTTGTTCCACGGTACCGTGTCACACAGACGTTAATTTCGCAGAGACAATTTGAATATTCCCTGCATCGGATGTTACTTTTACTTGGCGAAGAGCGCGGTAGCGACGAAGCACGGAGAGAAAGAACTCTCGCCGAGAGAGATAAGAAGACAGAACTGGCAATATGCAGACGTGAAGCAGCGGTTAAAAATAGATGATGTCATATATGTAACGAACGGGCTAATGCATCGAAATTAATTGAATCCTTTGCACTCCTAACATGCTTCCCCAGGCTCACTGTGGTTTAAATTAACGTTGCATACTAATATCATTAATCCTCGTAAAAGTGGAAGACTTTGAATTAAATGAATTACTGATTTTGAAATCTCTGTAGGTACTATATTTTTTCTTATTTCAGGCTTCGGTATTTAATGAATGCAGCATTGAATAAAAGATCTCCAGGTCGACCGATAAGCGAATAAGTAAGCGAGACAAAATGTTCTACGACGCTGTGTCCAAACGATTCTGATTATTACCAGTATTTTGTAAAATTATAGTATCGATAGTATTACGCGCAAAGAGGAATAGTGTTTTGTGTTCCAGAAACATATAGGGTAAATCCGGGAGACGCGGTCGACCTAATATAAAATGGCTATTAAAACTAATATAGATATTGCTTATTTTATCAGAACAAACCTAATATGTTCAGAATTTTATGCCGATTCAGAAAAACTGGTCGATATTTGCTTTAAGACAATATTTACTGTAAATCGGGTTGAAAACTAAAGTCATGACATCTGATCACCTCCCCCGAGGTGCCGGGAGAAATGGTTTTCGTCGTTGGCAGAGACCACTCACATAATTATTCATGGAAAATTAACAAAGGATAAAGCAAAATTATTTATGAGTGAATACAACTACGAATTCATTGATATTTAATTTGTTTACGCTAAACAAGTAAAGAACACATCAAAGAAAAAGTGAATTACCTACTGGCGATTAGCAAGGCAAATGAATACAAAAGTGAATAAATAAACTAAATAAACAAAAATAATAATAAAATAATAATAAAAAATAAAAAAATAATAAAAAAAATCATAACTCGACCATCTCACCTTTCTGCAGCGAGACATGGTCTTCTCGTTAGCTTTGAGAGGAAGAGTTAATATGGCCAAATACTTTGGCTGCATTGTCCCTCAACATCTCTACTATCTTATTATTCCAAACATTAAAGGAAAATAAACTTAGAAGTATATTTTAAATACGATTCTGTACAACCGCTGTTTGACAAAAGAGGTTAAATGTAACATCAATTTACTTTTTATAGCCTATAAATCCAGAAAAACGCAGAAGGAAGCGAAATAACGTTATTCATTCAACTGTTTGGCTTCAAGAGAAGTAGTTGGTCTGCACTTTAATGCATTTTTACGTATAGACTCTGAAATATAGCGACACCAGCAACTCTCCGGCCCGACCGCGTCTCCCGGACTTACCCTATGTATCTGGTACATAATCCTCGCAAGAACTGCTCAAAATGACCACCCCGTATCTCCATGCAAGCTTACATGAAACGTCTTACCATTGATCTTCTTATCCCATCGACACATCCATACGTTACTCGGATTTGCTAGAGACCTTGTTCAATTCTCTAGCGCGGGCAGAGTAGTTGAGTACTGCCAATGGACGTTCTGTAGACAGTAGATTTCGAATGACCCCACAAGCCAAAGTTGGCCATTTCTCGATTAGAATAACTTGCAATTATTTCAACAAAATGTACTACAATTCTGTGGCAAGTAATACTCCTGTCAAAAGAACGAATTGAAACTATTGATAGAATGAATTATGATGTGGTTCACAGACTAGTTAACAAGGTTGTACATAAAATAACCAGTATTGTTTCTAAACAATTGAAAGAATCATTTCTACTAGCTTACTTTATTGAAAGAGTCATTGCAACGTATACGTGTTTTCATGAACTTATTGTATCGTTTCTCAATTCCAACTCCATCCTTGACAAGGTTCCTAAATATGACACAGTACCCTACATTTATTAATTCTACATCAATGGTTTTAAATCAGGATAATAGAAAGATAAGGCGGACTTAATGTTCAAAGTGTTAAGTACACGGAAAATATTTTTCTGCTCTCTCTCTCTCTCTCTCTCTCTCTCTCTCTCTCTCTCTTCTCTCTCTCTCAAATAATTTTTGAGTTCGAGTCCAGAAAAGGAATTACGTTGTAAAACCCCTTCTTTTATACCTCAAATAATGTGGGGAGCATGATCTCGACTAGCTGGATGGCAACTAGAAACAGGAGCATGACACAAGGACTCCTAAAGATCTGCTTATATGCAGATTTCTTTACCGAATCCCCTCTCATTCGGGAACTATACGGGAACCCTGTAACTTCAACCCCTGGCGGTTCAGATTTGTTGAGAGTTGGTTATATTTACTGAGATCGCAAGCTAATTTTTAGTATGGGCCTTTATTCTGTCGTTTTAATCAAAATGTCAAAAGTCCCAATCGATCCGACCGCCACTAAAAATTTTACACAGGGTTAAAAACGGTTTTTCAAGAATATCTCGTTATTTAGCAGTTCTACGACGAAAATTGTTATTATGAAATTTATAGCTTAGGAAATTCTCTACAAAAAAGGTTGTGTGCGTTTTTTTGTAAGAGTAACCATTTTCGTGTATGTCGGGTTACCAAGTTTCAACCCTCATATTTTTGACAAGGGAAGAACCTGAACCCGAAAATTCTAAAAAATTTGAAACATTGTAAATACCTCGGCTGAATATAACGTAATTTTGTTTGCTGCCCAAATTCACTCTAGGGGGGTGAAACTGACCCCTGAAAAACCGTTTTTTTTTCTCGATTTTGTGTTATAACTCGCGAACCGTAAGAACTGCGAGAACTATAATTTACCAAATAATAGTCCTAATTAAAAGAAGTAACTTTATCCTTAATACTTTTTTTCTATCTCCTACAGTTCGTGAGTAATAATACAAAATAAAAAAATTTCAGAGGTCAATTCCACCCTCTTGGAGTGAATTTGGGCAGCAAACAAAATTGCATTGTACTAGGGAGGACATCCCTTACATATTTACAGAGTTTCATACTTTTTAAATTTCCCGGTTCGAAATCTTCCCTTTCAAAAGAATGGGGGTTGAAACTTGGTAACGCGACATACATGAAAATGGTTACTCCTACGAAAAAAACTCATACAATCTTTTTTGTAGAGAATTTCCGAAGCTATAAATTTCGTAACAACTATTTTCGTCGTAAAACTGGTAGATATCGAGATATTCGCAAAAACCCGTTATTATTTTTTTCAACCCTCTGTAAAATTTTTAGCGGTGATCGGATCGATAAAATAAAGGTCCATACCAATATTTAGCTTGCTGGGATTTATTCCGAAGACAGATGTTAATTTCACTGGACTAATACGGCGTTGGGCCAGTTAGAATGTCTAAACTCTCTTCCTTCGTTCAGACCATCAATCCCACAACACCCAATAACTGGGAGACCCAATGTGGTCACCAGCCATCGCCCGCCGTCAGAGCTGCTTAGTCTCATGCACGCCACTTCAAGACCACAAACAGTCTAATAAGTGCCAGACATAAAACTCTCCAAGGTATGCAGAACAGCATGAGGCTACCTGGTTTCGATTTCATTCAAACCAGTTTGACGCTTATTAGTGTTAACATATTTATTAATATGCTCTTTGTAGTATGATACTTTAAGTCATTGTTTGTATTCTTTGAAACGTACGTACATCTTTTGTACAGTCATTCATCGGTGAACATTTTGTCTATCATTGTCTAAGAAATTACACAGAAGAATCACACAATTGCGGGAAATCGTTAGCAATTAAATAATCGGTAATAATTAAAAAAAAAAATTTCTATAATTAATATTGAAAGCGAAGTTGTTTAGAAACATAAAATACTTTATAACCTCAACATTGGGTAGCCGAGAAGGGTCTCGGGTCAAAGAACATAACCTAAGAATTGCATGATAATTGAAAATCTTGTGAAACTAGTTACGTTAGAGCGAAACACAAACAGTTAGAAGATGAGATAATCTTTGCCAAGTCTGCATGAAAATATATTACACCCTCATACCTCCGATCTCACTCTTCGGCGACAGTTTTTTCCTAATTCGTCCCGATTTTCCGTCCGAGGAAAAAAGATTAAAACCACGGAAGCAATTTAGATATTACTTACGTCGAGAGTGGTTCTCTGCCATCTGAACAGAACCGACCGAGAAGCACGTGGAAAGAGTAACAGCAAGTGAAAAAAATAAGACCTGAAAGGTGGTGCTCGTCTGCGAAAAAGAAGAGAGCGCGGAGAGGGAGCGAAAGGGAAAAACGAGTAACACGGAGCGGGCTAGAAAGCCGCATAAATGAGAACGACTGTAAAAACAGAAGACATTCCAGCCGAGAAAGAACGGCACCAGGGAGAAAAAAAATGAATGCATCGTATCGTTGCCATGTCTGAATGCTCTAGCATCGTTAAAAGTCTTCTGTTGACATTGCCACTGGTTGCCGCCGTAAAGTGTCTCGTACTTGACAAACCCTAGTTGAAACTTATCTATATATTGATTGCGCGTCGCAGCGAGGCAAACTTCTCGATAAGTATCCAGCCAATATTTGTCTATTTGCTGTTTGTTATTCCATAATTTGTATGGAAATATTAAAGTCATCTGAGCAAATTCAAATACGTATTATTCACGTGAAACCAAGCTGCTCGATATTCAACTCGAAGAGAGGGGCTGGTAAGGAAAAAAGTCCTTAAAATGAAAGTTGGATTTTTGTGTATCCATCACTCTATCCTGATAGGCAATGGACTAAAGTATCTAACCATGCAAACAGATATGTCACACTAGCTGATCCGTTACCCGGCTTCACCCGGGAATTATTTATGATGTTAGCAAAATAAAAAAGCCTAACAAAAATAGCCTATAATCTAATCTAGGACGTATGTAATGCATATTCAAAATTTCATTGAAATCCGTTCAGCCGTTTGGCCGTGAAAAAAGGACAAACAAGCAGACAACGTTTCACTTTTATATATTAGTAAGGATTCATGTCAATTACAAAGAGAAATTGATCTGAAGGTGACCTTTCGTATTTTATCGGGAATCGTGTCAATTTTCTTACCGGAATGTCAATATTTTCTGAATATCTGTAGATATGTATAATTTTGTAGCTCATGTATTTCGAATGTGTATAGTCTCAGCTTGTTTGTGACATAAATACTTTTCGAAAACACTTCACCGTAATCCTACTATACAACTTAAACTGGAGCTAGGTAATATTTAATGTTTTCATTAACTGTTTTAGGTTTATAAAAAAAGTTCCGCGTTCCTCTGAGCTCTAAATAGTACTATTTGAAAGCAGATACCATCTACTATCAGCCCTGTAAAAATAGGCTGCGTCTTTTTGCAATTTTGGCTGTTATTAATATGTAATCACTAGGGTGGCTCTTATTTTCGATTTTTGAATTTTCGTCGGTGCACCCTCCAGAATAGTTCCAAATAATTAAAAACAAATCTGTGTAAAGTTTCAGCTCGATCGGATACGGGAAAGGGTGCCCCTGGGCCGTTAAACATTTAAATCATTATTTAACAGCTCGCGAAGTCGATTTTATATAACGTCTTACAAGTTATTGATTAAATAAAAAAATATGTGAAACAAAAGTTGTAGATCCGGACAAGGAGCATCGTTTTTGGTGTATTACTATTTTTCGTGCGACAAACGGTTTTCGAAAAAAATTCGAAAAATTAAAAAAGAACCTTTTTTTTCAAATTTTGAAAGTTTAAATGCTTCTAGAACGCTTTTTATTTATGAAGGTGAACAAAAAAAAATGGAATTTTTATTTTCGAGGACTATTTTGTAAACATTTAAGGGGTGGCATATACCGAAATATGCAAACAAGATAAAAATTTTGTTTTTTCTTATTTTCAGTGTTTGATATGTGATGAATGTTTCCTGAAAAGTTGGGGTCGAAATTCGCAAAAATATCGGATATTTTTTTGGTAAAAAAAATTTACCAAGAGTAAATAAGAGCCACCCTAGTAATCACAGGCGTGCGCTGTGTATGGGATTTCGCAGAAACTCATAACATCGGCATTTCTCGCTATTTTTGCATACTTTCTATTTTATATTACTTTTTAACTGCTTTAGTTTGTATGGTCAGTAATATTAACAACATTCAATAACAAAAGAACAATAAAAATTATAAATAAAATATTGTTAACACAATCATTACAGAGAAAACAAATTTCATAATTATTTACTAATACTTATATAACATTCCGCTTTTCATTATAAATTAAAAATTTAAGACTTATAACTTATTCTTCATTTTATGCTTAATATTTATGAAATCTACACGTACAAATAGAAACTATTCTTTCAATACCGATTGCGTTTCTTCGTTGTTATGTGGCAACGATTTATTTTTCGGCTGTGGGCTTAAGTGACTAATGGATAAATCTGACATGAAAAATCATATAAACTACACCTTGATTTGATTTGTTGCTAAACGAGAACACTTTCTGATATGATGGTTTCTAGTGGTGATTAACTAGCGTATTGAATCCTTTTGACATCTGTTGAACAAACATCTTCTTAAGGTTCTGAACGTGGACTAGGAGTTGTTTATGTGATATTACATAATTATTAGTACATAATGATCGTATAAGGTTTTTGTGTTCTGAATGTTTACGGGGTTTGTTTTTATTTTATTTGTTATAGATGTTATAATTTTATTAATGTTCCTGCTCATAGAACCCTTGGCTATTAAGAAGTAATATAAAAATAAAAAGTATAGAAAAATATTGGGAATCATCGAAGTTATGAAATTTTTTCCGCTATTCCTATGTAAAGTGCCCCACTGCGAGTCGTTTGAAGGAAAAGATTGAAAGTATGAAACGCAACCACATGTGTTTGACAAAGGAAAATAAATGGAAGGTACGTGGCAGCACCAGAGGTTGGAGACGTAGGAATGAAGATACACGCGGAGAACGAGAGAAAATCTCGACGCGGACAGCGAATGAGATAAGAAAAATGTCGTGCTGTCCCGTTAATGCTCGTGAAATATTTTCTCCCGTTTCGACAAGGCAGAGACGTGTCGATGCAGCGATTTAGCAGGCTTTAATAAACCTATGTTCTCCCCCGATTCTCACTTTGTACTCGTTCAGCGTTTGATTTCACGTTCCTTTCGCACAGTGAATTATAGATAGATTTGAATATTCTGAATGAACAAAATATAATTATCAATTGCAAACCTGGCTTTTTCATTTGAATTCCACTTAATGATAAGAAACAGCCCATTATAAATAATATCAGTTCCTATGCAGAAATATGTAAAAAAAAGTTCAGTTCAATTATATGCATTCCGTCATTTCGGACTTTAGACATTTAATATCAAGGACATGCAACAGAACACTACGGTTATGAGTTTGACATTTCAAGAACACAAACAGTCAAACTGTCATCTGAAGCATGCATTTATTAATTTCATAGCAGACTCCAAAATTTAATAAAGGCATCTCGGTACAATAGGGTGGAGTGAAAAATTTTTTTTTACAATTTTGCCAACACTGTATGTTTAATTTTTGACCCTATACTAAAGCATCATTCATACCAAAAATTAATAAGTTATTACATCATCCTCAGGTGGCGCATGGTAAATTAAAAAAAACTTATAGAGACTTTATAAATTTTTTACAAATCAAGTATTCTGCGCTTTCCTTAGTGTCCTCTCTCGCTCTAGCAATTGTTGATTATTAGTTCTACTGACTCAAGGTCGAAATCAGATACATTGTCCGGTCCGAACTTGTCCCGCGAACAGCGATCGAGGGGAAACTGGCCCCCTCCAGTGAGCCTCCACCACGGTGTAATAGACAGGTGTTCCGACTTCTGTCCAGAATGTGTGACTTTTCCGTCCTAGTTCTTCTGGCGGCTGGCAGATTTCGTCGATGTCGTAAAGGCATTTACATATGGCCTGTTGTGTCTGGCAAGCCCAGTAATACCACTAAAATCTCTACTACTACAGTCTCATTAATACATATGTATATGCCTTCTAAGTCACGACGCCTCTCGCGACGGCCAGGGGAATTAAACAGAAATCGGCACACAAAATCGCCGGCGAAAAAGGTATTGAGTCGGAACACCTGTCTATTACACCGTGGCCTCCACTGTAATATCTAATTTTAGTTGTAACATTAATTAAACATTTTTTTAGAAATATTCTGATTACTTATTTATAACCCTATTTTCCCAATTTTTACGAAAACTTTAAGTCACCTGCGCCACCTGAAAATAATAACGCAGATGGCTGAAATTTTACAGTTACACACTTCCAGACACGGGTAAAAAAATAGTAATACAGGAATAAGAGAATATGTATTAAAAAAAATTTTCACTTTTTCGCTCCATCCTACTGTACAATATGTATACCATGTCACAATATAATATATTGATATTGCTAAGAAACAAATTGTACCTTGCTTTAAAACAAAACATTGTCGAGGTAGTAGCTGCATAAGTATGCATCGAAAGATAAAATTTTATACGGTAAAAGACCATAGCGTTAATAACTCTTATAGAAAATTCTGATGCATAAGAATCTAGAGACGCGGCAGCGTCTCGACGCCAAATACATGTTCGCCACCCGGTATATATGTCGACTGTCGCTGCCGTGTATCTTTACTCGTAACCCGGCTATTCCAACCTTACCTGAAACTTATTTCATTAATATCTCATCACGCCTGCAATATTTCCTATATTTAAAGGCATTTTTCTTATGTAAACCGCATATAAGCTTTCGAATAAGACCAAATTCAATAAAATTGGTCCACGTATGACAGAGATATCGTAATATGTTGTCATGTATCATACGAAAGTGGTAAGATTTTCTTCTTCTTCTCCCAGCAAACTTTCGTCGACATAATACGTATACGCGTTACACGCACACCTCCAGCTAAAATAAACTAACCCATGTTTCGTTCGTCGACTCTCGGGACCATTCGGCCGGGATCGTCGTCCGTCATTGTGCTATAGTACAAGTAACTAGTTTCTGATCAGTTTAGAGGGCTTCCCGCTTTAATATTTATTTTTAACCTAATAAAACTTTAAACCATAGACTTTTTTTATACTAAAAGATGAATTAATGTTTAAACTCTAAGGAAAAATTTTAATAAGTTGAAAATAAGTATAATTTAATTATTTATAAGGTATGGAATAATAAGGTGACTAGAAACTAGTTTTTGATCATCTAAAAATTCCCACGACACGTGGCTCGGTGAGTTTTGCGCCATACTTGTCGAGCCCAGACTTGGGCATTAACTAACTAAAAAAATATTTAAATAACGGTTCAAATGAAAGTTACTTTCACTTTAGATTATTTGACGAATAAAGGTAACCCGGGTCAACCTTATTCGACTCATGACGAATAATTTTTTTAACTTTTATTCGTTATTCGAAATTTTATTTAAATAAAATATTGCCCATCTCTGGCCGAGCCACGCGCCGTGGGAATGATCAGCTCGAGTTCGCGTGCAGGGATGAAAGAATTAGGGATAACAGGGACGAGTTACAGTACCTACTTACTCGCTGAGGACTCGATTTGGCGTACACGATGTGGACGCTATCCCCACCACTTCTATCTCACTCTTGTCCGGCGAAGGTGAGAGCGAGTGAGGGGCACTGAAAGCGAGCGAGGACGGCAGGAGAGAGACGACGCGTTGATGTTTTGTCTCGCTCCCTCCTTCTGACGCCTGACACTCCCCCCTTCGGCCAGAAAGAAGCGAGAAACGAACACCCGGAATTAGGGCTCCGTTCACGATATGGACTCAACGCCGATCCCGACCAGCGAGCCTTCAGCGAAGAAATACTGTATGACGTTGTACGGAGTAGTAGAGGGGGAATCCTCGATTTTCGGGGGATCGTCATTGACGAACACGGCAGTCACCGTTGTATTTAGCGTGGAGTCAGCTGAGCCGTTACGTGTTTTGGTAGGAACTTTGGTAGAGGACTTCACTTTTGAGTTCGAAGGCAAACGATAACGACCTCATAATAGCCAGTGTCAGGCAGGAGAGCATTTCGGAAAGAATAAAGAACGAATACTAAAGTACTCATAAAGTATTAAGACGAAATTCATAAATTAGACAAAGTTTTAAAGGTCGCGTTTTCCAAACGGTAATTTTCTTGGTAATTTTCAATATAACGCTTGCGGGGTAATTTTCCGTATAACGGTCCCTTCGATTCTTATTTAAACTGATTAATAGTCGCAGACTCTTCCTCTATACTCTATGACATGCTCCTTCTTTATGTAACATAACTCCTAGGAAATTAAAAACTTTTCCATAAGAATTGTTTAACAAGCTCTCGAATTCCGAAGCAGACATGTACATTGCGAAAAATTTACAAACGTGAAAATAGACAGGAAGGTTACGAAATACAATCATCCTCGTTCAGAAAAACAGATGAAAAAAGGTTCAAAAGACACTGACATACCTATTGAAACTAGTTTTGCATGTACATATATAAGCAGAAAAGTTGAACAAGGCGGAAGGCGGCGAGACCCGTATTAGTAAAGAACACGGATATTCGATCCACACCTTTTTTGAAACTCTTCGAAGATGGGGAAGGTCTCTACATATTATGGCCCTGATATAGCAGATTAAAAATCGTTTTCATCAAAAAACCATAAAAAAAACCATAAGTGAAATAAATTTGTAGAAATTGAATAAAATACAAGTATCATACTGCAAAGCAAATTTTTATAATGAAATCTAAGTACAGAAAGTCTAATTTTAAATCAAGTTTATCAATATCGTCATATTGTTGATATTACATTTCTAAATAATTTCCGTAACACTGCCTACCGCTCTTCACGTGTGCGTGGTTTTACTATTTCGATCTGTTATTGCGCGTGATTATATGTACAGTCCCCCACAGACAACAATATATGGACCGTACCCAGTGATGCTACAAGTGTAACATCACAACCCCACCATGGGATCGCGATTGTTAGTTCTCGCCAGCGCCACCAGAGGTCTAATCTTCCTAGCTCTTTCTCGCAAGTACTAAGTTCAAGTGTTGTTCTTATATATGCAAGTTCCAAGTTTATTCCTTTTGGTACCCATGTACCCTTAGTTCTGCTGTAGCAGTCGTGGTAGTTGGACGCATCGTAGCCACTTGTTTGCGAATTAGTAGCTATTAATAAATTACTGGATTGGCTCCCCGTCGAATAGTATTTTTTCGTATTCTAACAGGATAACCCTGTTATGGCACGATACCCTTATCTTCAGTGTGTTTTTACCGACCTTCACTAAAAGGGCGCATAAAGTTAAAAAATTACTGAGGTTAGTAACGAGGACCCACTCAGGGTTTCTGATGACCATAGGCATAGGGTGGGCCAGATCTTAACATGTTTAAACTCAGATAAACTGGTAAGTAAAATCCATATTCAGTGAATGTAAATCTAAACCTAGCACGCCATGTGGCAAACATAGAGCTGGTGCCCCACTGGACGCTCAGCTCGACTCCACGTCCTCCGAAAACTCAGAGTTCTCTCCAAAACAATTCAATTCATTACAAACTCCAGTGTCCAGGCCCACCTTGGAAATAAAAAGAAAAAGCGCGGGAAATGTAATTTGGAAGGAAGTAATAGATCTACTCCAGTACTCAGTCCAATCCAGGACGACGTGCAAATTACAAGAGGCAGTATGGAGGTCGAGGCGACCCCAAATATTTCCGTATCCAACAGATATTCGGTTCTTGCCGCGTTCAAAGTAAACGACGACGCCCTTCAAATTAAATAAACATTAAAAAATGCTGTCAGGAGCAGATAAGCCCCCCACAAGGCCAAACAAAACCTAATCCAGAACCAACAGATAACGACAATATGGCTCCAAATGTAAAAGTAAACATTAACGTCAAACCTCCCCCTTGTACGTATCAAATTTTTCTTACAATATTGCTAAATTTGAAAACGAACTTGCCAAAGACTTTGGCAAAGCCTTTAGTATTAAATACCTTGGCAGTAGGATCAGACTTCAATTCGACAATGTCGACGCTTTCAAAAATTTTAAACTGGCTCTAAATGAAGGTAATATTCCATATTTCACTTTCTCACTAAACTCAGACCATACTTTATCAATGGTCTTAAAGGGCCCCCCGGAAACTGCTCCCGAGGAAATCCTCGAAGAGATAAACTCAAAAGGGCTAAAACCCAACTCCTGTACAATAATACACGGCAAAAGCCCAAGTGGTGCAACACTGTTCGCTATGTATAGAATAAACTCCCCTCCCCCCTGGTACCTCACCAAATGCCCTAGTAGCATTTCTGGTTGGCCCACGGTATTCCCAAGTTGGAAGTGTGTTTGGGTGTGTTCACTTTTTAGCAAACGAATATACTGGAAAAAATTTTTTTAAAAAAACTATAGTCCATGCTTCCGGTGCCAGGCTTTCGGCCACTCTGCGTTAAATTGTAGTCTCCCATCTAACTGCGTTAAGTGTGCTGGTAAGTACCACACCTTGGACTGCCAGAAAGACAGGGAGACCCCCCAAAATGTGTTAACTGCGATGGCCACCTTAAAGCCAATTTCGGGCAGTGTCCCGCGCTAATGAAATATCTTAACCGGCGTAACAACTTAATAAAACCCACCACCGGTGTTGCCCTCAAAAAGGTTACAGGTACGTCAGCCTACCCTCCTCAAGGGATCTGTTCCCCCCAGCATACTAAGTAGTCACGTTACACAAGCGACCTCTCTCTCTCTCTCTCTCTCTCTCTCTCTCTCTCTCTCTCTCTCTCTCTCTCTCTCTCTCTCTCTCTCTCTCTCTCTCTCTCTCTCTCTCTCTCTCTCTCTCTCTCTCTCTCTCTCTCTCTCTCTCTCTCTCTCTCTCTCTCTCTCTCTCTCTCTCTCTCTCTCTCTCCTCTCTCGCTCTCTCTCTCTCTCTGTCTTAAGGTCTGTGCACACATATCCGTTCCGTGTCAGTTCCGTATCCGCTCGGTGTCCGGGCGGCATCACTGATTTCACTGACAACTGCGTAGGAGGCCTGCTCTAGCCGGCTTGCAATCCCAATTCAGCCTTCAGTCAAGAGTAAGAGCCGTTTCACACGACGATACGTGTATCATGGATACCGATGTTACATTGATCATTATGGGACCGTTCACACGACGATTCACAAAAGAACAATAAAAATCGGTATCCATCATACGCGTATCGCATGCATGTATCGTCGTGTGAAACGGCTCTAAGGGCGCGATACGTCTCGGTTGGTCCCGTCTCTGGCAGACGTAGCTATATTTACGATTTCATTCACACGGCGCTACAGGTATGCTCCGTGTATGGTGGATACCGATTATACATTATTTATAGAAGCGTTCACCAAACAATTCTCGTATCGTGATACTGATTTCGTGTATCCCGCAAACGTCGTCGCCGGCCGCATGATACTTTTCGTATGAAGTCGGGAAACGAAACGTTTAACGGGTGTACCCTTTCACACGGCACGCGGCGAGGTGACAGACATTCTAAAGTAATTAAAAAATGTATGACTGTCATTTAGAAGTTCATGAAATAATACATGAAAATTTCCCTTTTCATGTCTAATGCTGTTTATAGGATGAAGTCAATGCTTCCTCTTCGCTCGTTTTTTACTACATCTTTTGTGTAAAGTCAAAATAGATAACGCTTCAATCTTATTAATTTTTTCAGATAAATATTTTGTCCAAAAATTTGTGGAAGATATTTTTTAGTTATCACTGTAAAACAAAAGAAACTTTTTTTAAAAAGCCTCTTTAATGATCCATCTGTAGCGTCATATATAATGCAAATTTTTGACTAAACAAACAAGTTTTTTAAAGCTTATGATGTTAATAAACTTCATGCCAAAGAACAAGTCTCAGTTTCAATTTGTTTCTTTGTAATTAATTGAAACAGAAATGCTTCATTTTAGACAGGAACAACTGCCTAGTACCCTTAAATTTGATCGCTAATATAGAACAAATTCTTTCTCTTACGCATACCCTTATTGAAAAGCTGCGACCCTGCCGCACCCTAACTGAAAAATTCCGTGTTTCCTGGGCTCTGCTACAAGGTCTCGACTAAACAAAAACGAAATGCCTTTGCCAATGCTAATGTTATGGAACGCTTGCTCCTTTCCTTTGAAGCGAAACGAACTCATTCTCGCGGTGGCTGAACTTCAGCTCGGCATCGTGTTTGTGACGGAAACCTGGTTAACACCTCAGGACAACTTTACCCCGCCAGATTACTGGTGGTTCGCGCAGACCGAACCATCAGAAGGGGTGGAATTACCATTTTTATACACAAATCCATTAATTTCTAAACATTTACAACAGCACACGCACTTCCCTTTGATCTACGCGCCTCGCGGTGACATACTCAACACCGGCAGTCTCAACACACTCTTTCACTTGGGCTCGCTCTTCATAATTGGTGGAGACTGAAACGCGAAGCACCAATACTGGAACAACTTCTCAGCCAACACAGCTGGAAACCTGATATGAAATCACATGTGCCACCCATATCGCATCATCCATCCGGACAAGTTTACTTTTGAATCCGGTAGATGCAGGCCGTCCACACTTGACATCTGATATCACAGACGACTTCGGCTCGAATCATCGCCCAGTCATTCTAACGCCCAAGCAATCAGCAACATTCAACAGTTTGAACACTACAACCGATTGGGACAGATACCACAGACTGACACGTAACCTCAAAATGAGATACAACATCCGCACTAAGTCCAGGATTTACAGCTGTATATCTGAAATCACATATTTTCTCCATGCTTGCGACACACGTACCACAATAGCCGCAGGCAAATACGAACAAGGACACACATCATTCAAACGGCCCACCGCTCCAGTCGCTCATACGGCACAGACGCGCTCTCCGAAAAAAGGGACAACACCTCGGCACTCACTTGTTTACAGACTCGATCAGGGATGCCACTGCATCGATCAGGAAAATAATTTATTACCTTCGCATGATGGACTGGGACCGTAACTTAAGATCCTTTGCTAAATCTGACCCTAAAGTCTGGGGCACATATCGTAAAACCACCTGTTCAACAATAACGGAAACGCTTCCTCCCCTTGTGTCGGGGCTGAGCACAATAACATCCGATTCTGACATGGCCGAAGCACTGGCCTCCACCTTCGCAGAATCACATTATCGCGCCACCCAACTCCCTTCAGGCATAACTATAACTAGGACATGAAAACAACGAGGAAATCCAAATGGATTTTTCTCAAAGCTGCTGGAAATCGTAAATCTCCTGGGAGTGACAAGGTCACGGTACTAATGCTGAAGCACGCGTCAAGGAATGTTATCTGCCAAATTTACCACATTTCCGTTCATCCGTATCGCTAGGATATTTCTCAGACGGTTGGAAAATCTAAAAAATCATACCCATCCCAAAACCGGGGAAACCGCTCGAGCTACTCACCAGTCACAGGCCTATTAGCCTTCTTTCTATTCTGGGGAAGCTCCTAGAGCGATGCATTCCGCGCCGACTTCCCCACAAAAAATAACGTCATTGTCAACCAGCAGTTCGGCTTCCGCCAGGGTCATTCTACTATTCAACAAGCTCTTCGTATCGCACAATTAGCAACACACGAGCTAAACGTTAATCGCAGCGTTACTATGATTTTACTTGACATGTCAAAGGCATTTGACACCGTGTGGCACAGAGCGCTCCTTTACAAATTGCGCCGTATCGGACTCACGCCTGGCTTTGTAAAGCTAATATCATCCTACCTGTCAGACAGACATAGGTTAGCTCCCGGATGCATGCGGTTCCTGCTGGGGTCCCGCAGGGTTCCCAAGGTTCAAGGATGCGAACTCGCACTTTATGCCGACGACACGGCCACTTTCACCTCGTCCTGGTAGCCATCGACACTGGTCCAGCAGCGTCTTCAATCATATGTCAATGAGATTTTACTATTTTTTGAAAGTTGGAGGCTCCAAATAAACTCTGAGAAGACAGAAGCCATTTTCTTCACGAGAAGAAACAAGATCCTGGCTGCAAGCGACACATTTAAAATTCAAATTGCCGTTAGTGTAGTGCCCTGATCCAACGAAGTTAAATATCTCGGCATCCTATTGCATCATAAAACGCAATAAAATGCGGCTATTACGGATAGAATAATTAAAACTCTAAAAGTTGCAGGGCTTCTCTAACCGCATATTAGCTACAAATCCCCTCTCAATTTGCATACCCGTCTTAACACCTACAAAGTATGCATCAGACCGGTCCTCACATACGAGGCACAGGTCTGGTGTAATACCGCAAACACAAACCGGTCACAGATCCAAAAAAAAATCAAAATCATTACCCAGCTCCCCAGGAGACACTCCACCAGGGCACTGCAATCTGAAAGTACCTAAGGTCTCGCTCATTCTGGAATACATTGAAACCCTAATAAATAACTGCCAAGTCAGTGACCACACTAATCCCCTGGCACGCCAAAGTGGCACCTACGATATAAACAAAATTCCTTATCGGGTGAAAGTCCCTTTCCCAATGTCAAAATGAGGCACTGCACACCCAGGGAATCAGCCTCCACTCGGCCCCAACTCCCACTTCCTCCTGTCTCCTTTCCGCCACACGCGCCCTCAACTCCTTGACACTCCCAAATTCTTACCTCCACCATTTCCCACCCACGTGAGGTTTGTTTAGACACCAGCTTCACACGTCAGCGACTCGCTTAGCAAAGTACTCCTGGCAACCTCATAACTGCGCGTACTCTGCTTACTCTTTCTGTTGCCTGCCACTACTCCGTGCTTCAGCGTTGGCCACATCGGGCCATTTGGGAGTAACGCAGGCGCGCCACGGATAGGGAAAACTGCAGTAGTGTGCGGTGCAACCTCATGCCCGTACGATAGGCTTGAATGACTGGGATTCTTGGGGGCCCGAGCGAACCTCCAGTGGACGGTGTACAAGGGGTCCCGTTGGGGCCCCCAAGGAACCCAGTCATTGAAGCCTATCCTACGGGTACGAACCTGTGCCGCACGCTACTGCCTACACACTTACAGTTTTCGCTATCCGTGGCACGCCCACGTTACCATTGGCTTTTAAGCTCCCCTTACACGCGGCTATGGTAAACATCATGGAGACCGTACTCCCAAATGGCCGGTGTGGCCAACGCTGCCGTGCTTTATCTACTGAAAACGAAATAACATAGGATTCCTGCTAAAAGGCGTAATGTATTACCCCAAATGTATAATCACGTCCCCTTGCTATCAATTTCTTCTTTCTTTCAGAACAGCGGCTTCTTTGGAAATTTTCCCGCTAAATTACACAACTATTATAATAAAAACACCAAGTCGGTAACACCACAAAACTGTTAAATCGGTAAATGGGCTGAAGCTCATAGGGACGGTTCACAGAGGGCGTAAGGGAGACCTCTCCTCTACTCAGTAACCCTTCCCCTTGGTCTCCATGCATCTAGGGTCAGTCGGCTCTAGCCCTATTGATGAATCAAGCTGATGGTCTCGAGACGTCACGCATCTCTTCTTTTCCTCCTCCTTTCCTCCATTCTACATTAATCGGCTGAAAAATGAAGCATAAAATAAAGATTTTGTAAGTTTACATGATCTTCAAGTGGGTGTTCCGCTTTACCCTACCACTTGAGCGTATCGAAGATTTCAATACCTCCGGTAAATCTCATTTTCCTTTGTTGCCAAATGTTTTTCTGAACAAAGTCTTTGATTTTCTTATAGTCACATATAATTTTTCCTTCCGATTTTATGTTATCACCCTCCAAAGTTAAGCATTCCATGTTACCCTACTCTCCCCTACAACATATAATGAAATAAATCATTTTAGACATTATTAAGCTACTCTTATATTGTACAAACAAAATTATCAAAAAAAATTTAAATTTGTTTTAATGGTTTTTTACATCGTCAATATGACACTTAAAAAAGGAACATGGTAAAAAATTTTATCTAAAACAAAAAATCGAAGATTCTTAATCTGTATCAGTGTCGCCATCACCCGTAGCTCAATTACGAATTTCTGTCGAAAAATAACCGAGATTTTTCACGGGGAACACCCGAGAAGACATCCTTTTGGGTGTTTTGCCAAACGTTTTTTTTTTCAAACCGGCGTCATTTTGTTACTTTTCAATAAAAATTGTTAATTGAGCTACTGGCCATAGCGACACTCATATAGATTAAGAATCTTTCTGAATTTGTTGTTTCAGATAAGCCTGAGCCGGCAAATCACCTGCGCCACAAGCATACCGCTTTTTTCAGGTGGCATATTGATGCTGTAAAAAAATATTAAAACAAATTAAAAAAACTTAATAATTTGTTTTATATAATATAAGAGTAGCGTAATAAATACCAAAAAGATTTATTTTACTATATGTTGTATTTACTCAGAAAAATATATTTCAAAATAGCCTAATTTTGGGCCGCGTAACCGGCCTTAGGGATTACGGGTAGGCCGAAGGCGACTACGGGACAAAGATCAATTCCTTCTGGTCCAGAAACGGCGGTTCCGGATGTTACATAAGTTTAATAGATGTGAATTTTTCACAATCTCATTAATCTACATATACAGGGTGTCCCAAAAATGTCGGTTTTCCTTGAAAGGGGTGACTCAGGGGGTGATTTGAAACAACTTTTTCCTTAGCGAAAATATTGTCCGAAGCTTCGTTAAGGAGATATTAACCAAAAACCCCGACCAATCAGAGCGCGCGCCTTCCGCCCGAGCTCCCGCGGTAGCGTTGGCTACGCGGTAGGCGACCGCGCTTGTGCTACGAACGTACGAACAAGCAAGTCGGCATGCATCGAAGGAAACCGCGTTACACAGTTTTTTTTTTAAAGCAGAATCTTAAATAAGAATAATTTGAAGTGAGAGGACAAGAAGTACGTAAATTTCGTTTTTAAATAAGGCATAAACGAAAAGGTAACGTAACAGAAAATGTACGACAAGTGATCGTAGTTCGTTATTCAGGTAAAAATCCGTAGTTTAACAACGGCCAACACAACTAAATTTAAAAAATAATATTAGGTGTATGAATAAATTCTTTCCGACTGGAATTTCTATCGCGGTGGTATTCAGAAGCTGCCAGAAATATGGCAAAAGGTAATTAACAATAATGGAAATTATTTCGATGATCGAGTTGTTTTCATATTTTTTAAATCGAACTGTTATTGTACCCTAAAATCGGAAAGAATTTATTTCTACACCTAATAATCACCAATAAATTAAACAAAACTCACCCTTTCGAACATTCCTTTCCTTGCTTTCCTTCCCTTTTCGGAAACCTGTGTCACTAGGCCACTGTACCGATCCTGGTCATCGGCGTCCAGTGCTCAGCTGATCGCAGGGTCAATGTACCGAATATTCACTTCACTGCACGGCTACTAACACTGTTCACTTAATTTATGTTTCACGGAACGTGTTGTTCTTACGTTATAAAAATTAGTGGCCCCGAAAGGGGCCGATTACTGTTAATTACTGGGACGAGATTACTACTATTACCCGGCGAAAAAAAGACTCGTGGCAGACGGTCTCGGGCTGTGCAGTCCGCTGCTGTGACGATTGGTCGCGTCACCTATTTGGGCACACTTTTACAGACGGGGCACACGTATTTTGGTTATTGGCTGAAGTTGCCACATACATTGTCGCACCGCGCGGCGAAGAGATCGAACGAAACACGAGATCGAGTGGGATAGAGCGATCTGACCGACGATCGTCAAAACAAAACAATAGCGTAGGCTACAGATCGCTCTATCCCACTCGGTCTCGATGTGTTTCGTTCGATGTGTTTCGTTCAAATATGATTATTTACAACAACTAAAAAGTGTTATACCAAACGATTGCCATGATTTTTATAATAATTTACCTTTTAAGTAACATGTTATAGATGTAAGTGTTCTGATTATTACTGATCTCAATTAGAATATAAGAAGAAACTGTTAATTTTTTGTTACATTTTCTTAGCTTTTGTAGTCGTTAAGTACTTAAAGATTACCAAAAGGTTAGTCTAGTGTGATAAACTACTACTAACTACTAACTACCTATTACTATTGGATGAATACTTATTTTATTTTACTACTTAAGATTATGTTTTGTTACTTTATTCTAAAAATTTTCACTTCGTGTGTGGTCTATTATTGTGACACTTTTCTGTGAATCCACGCAGGTAACTATTTTTATAATACTCGTGTGACTTCTAGCTTTCGAAATAATAAAGAAATTTGGCATTAAGTTAGCATTGTGTTATTTATTTGTGGCCATGTTGTAAAAATAATGGTTCGGGGAATTGTGAGCCACTCGATTCTTGACATTTAAAGAACTAACCTCACGTGTTTGATGTTTCTTTATGATTGTTTATGTAATATTTGAGCACAATATAAATTTTACTTTCCCGATTGTTATGTATATAACAGAGGGAAAGTATGTAGATCGTGTCAAAAATGACTCCCCGGTTTTTTTTGCAATTCTCGACGTTTCATAACCCACTGACTCTAAAAAGTAAAAAAAATTGCATTTCAGATTAATTGTAGTCATTTTTTACTTTTTTTTTTATTAATTGAAAATTATTTTTTCCTTTTGAGACATGAATAAACATTTTCTAACAAGCATTATCATTTTTGTTCAATTTATAAAGTGGCTCACGATTCCCCGAGATTTTTCAGATTCAAGAAAATGCAAATTTTTTGTAATAGTCTGAAAATCATCTAATTTGCAAATATTCGATTCCACTATTGTGACTAAAAGAAAGGTAAATCTTCATACTACAACATCCAGCTTTGAAATTTGAAGAAACACTTGATTTTATAGCAGTTTGTTAGCAATAAAAAAAAGTGGCTCACAATACCCCGACTTCCCCTACCTATATTAATTTTGGTCGTAAAAATAGAGAGAGCGGATGTTTATCGTAGAGTATCGAATGTGTCAGGGGTGTGAGGTTTGAATGGTTTCTTCGAATGCACATGGAGAATTTGGGTGACCGGAGCGCGTGTCAAGAGTGTGTGTGTGCGGTAAGTGTGAATCTCGGGAAGCGCGAGATAAGAATGGATGAAGTCAGTCCTCAAGGCATGGAGACTCCAATGCTTAAGAGTGAAAAAGGATAGACGCCAGTGACGCCATCTAGCGTATACTCAGAACCCCAAGATAAGATAATAGATGGCCGTTCAGATGATGGAGATATTCAGATAATGTGATGATATGTAATTAAAGAAGTTAATAAAATGAAGAGACCAATAGAAAAACATACAGAAATACATAATTAGTTGTTACAGTAACTATTTGTAATAACTAATTATGTATTTCTATTGGTCTCTTCATTTTATTAAGTTCTTATTCATAAAAGTGTGTTTTATGAATAAGAAAAAGGTAATGAAATTGTTTTAAAGAATTTTTTTATTATATATCAAGATATCCAGTCCATCTGTTATTCCTTTTTGAGAAATTGAAGTGAAAATACATGTTTCATATGACTTGCTGTCATAACCTCGTGGATTTCCAAACCGCGCCTCATATATAGGTTATCATAGGTTATGAGGCGTTACGAGGTATTGGGTTTTCAATTAATTGTTTGTTACAAAGTAACAAAAACACCGTATTTGAAAATTACATGAGATTTACAATGAATACAATTTACTGCACTTTATCCACAAAAATATCACTGACAATTGCTGATGATTGCTGACAATCAGATACAATGGCAGTGAATGGCGGCCACGTGCAACTGATTTGAACTGATTACTGAGTGCAACGAAGACAGACGCAACCCACCGCCAGCGGAGTGAGGGGCGTGGTTGGGGGGGGGGGGAACAGCGCCATCTAGCGTATACTCAAAACCGGATGAACTTTAGTTTCTGCAGTCCTGCAGAGACAGTCGGTTGGAAGACAACGTCGCCTGAACTGAGAACTCTTTTAATAAATACTTTTCACTCGTTCACAAGTGCGCTGTTTAATCAATCCTGCCTGACCACCTAACATCCCTACACTAATTGGTTTGCTTCAACAAATACAAACACCCTTTTTAGTATCTTAACATGACTTCTTTAAGTAAGGGACTTTCTGCCCCAATGGTGCCTCCATAGCAGGACTCTCCAGCGTAGGGGCCCCTCACGCGCCTGCTTCCCCTTCCAATATTTATTTCACGCAGCGTGCCTTCCGTTGTCAAGGAGACCGCGCGACGCTACGAAGGCTGCCACGGCGGCCTAGCGTCTTCGCTGTTAGCGTCGTGCGGTATCCCTGACAACGCGGACGAGTGAGGGAGAACCCCGAGCTTACGCGTAAGCGACCTTGGAGAGCCCTGCTCCATAGAGTGGCTGATATATAGGTTCGAAAATATTATGATTCAGAAATAAACAATGCCATGCACACATTACTAAAGGAACATACAATGTTAACGTATTCACCTGATACTTTTTTCGCTTCTTGATATACATAATGACAAAGGCGTCATATTACTCACACGAACGCCCAACGACTGGCGACTCTGCAGTCCTCCCCAATACCGTTGCCATCACCATAGTTAGGCTGCAATAATCAATCCATTGTTTACGAATGGAGATTTTGAATTCGGGACTCTTTACCCGCCGGACTTTTAGCCCCACTTTACCCTACTCGCGCGATAGCGAAAAGGTATCGCCGATAGCTTTCTGTTTAAATAGTTTATAACTTCTATAGTATTTATAAAGTTTATAGCATTGCACTCGAGCGAAATCATAGTCCTTCAGGGTTCGAGTACTACTTTTACAAGATTCGATTCTTTCAAATGACAAAGTACTTATAAGTACATATTCGAATCCTATAGATACTCATTCCAGGGTTCGAAACCAGCTTGTATGGTCTGAGTACTTTACAAGTACATACAAATGAACATCATTTTTTATCAATAGTAATCCAATCCCATGAAGTGAACTTTTTGTATTGAATTCGACTTGGTTTCGTCAGTACATATTGAACTTAATCCCATCCGTATTTAGCTATATATGTGCTTACGGCTTGGGGCTGGCGGCCGAGCGCTTAAGGCTGGTTCAGACACGTCCAGTAATTTAGTTGAGTAGCGAGTAATTTAGTAATTTACCGTGTATGGACACTAAAATTTAGTTGAGTAATTTAGTAAAACAATGGTAAATTACTAAACTCCAGCCTTTAAGCTTAGCGAGTAGCAGAGACGATTTCGACGCGGATCCTCAGTGATATAATGTCGACAGCCGCTCACCTGAATACACAAGAAATTGTGAGGACTGCGACTAGCGCTTAGCGCAGGGGCCAAACCGAGCTCATAGCGAGAGGCTACTGTGCCGTTTTCTACTTACTGCCAGTTTCTTTCGAAACAATTTTAAAAACGATAAGTAAAGTATCTCAAAGAGATAAATGTCTCCAGGACAGATTAAAAAATATACTTCTACGATGGAGCGGCTGCGCAATAAAGAAAACAAAATTCATTTTGACATACCACTTTAGGGACTTCGATGTTGCCGCTAATTAGCATCTTTTTTCAACGACACATGATAAAAGACACACGTGTGTTGCGATTGAAGAAATCATTAAAATACTTGCACCATGCACAAGGCCAGAAAAGCCGTTATAAAATAAAATTCTTGCACTCCGAGATTTATTTGAATGAGTGAAGATATCTTTTACCAATTATGTTAGTCAGGGTGAGCAGAAAAACACGCTCCTAGATTAGTAGTTTGCTTTGGAGCAGCTTTAGTAATTACTAGCACTAGAAGCTTTCATACGCTGTACCGGCTTTACGCCAATATTACAGAAGAAATCATATTGGGAAACCAAGTGGAGGCGTGGCTTAGATTTCAGCGCTGCGGTGGTAAGTTGGCGAACTATTGACAGTAGGCTGGATCCCACCAAACATTCCGAATAAGTATTTATTAATCGAATAAGTAAAAATTTAGTGTTCCAAAAAATTTAAAAACACTCGTTTTTCACAACATGTCTATATAAACACTGATAATCATATGGACTTCAACGGATTTCACCCTACTCTGAGTAGTTCAATTTTTTGTCACTAGTTGGCGTATTGAAATTCTTGGTTTCCCAATACAGAATTTGCTCGTTTGATGATAATGGCACGATTGTCAGCACAATGCAACCGGGTTCTTACTTGCACCCCATAAACCTTTTACTCTAAATAATATTATTCCTTGATGGAGAATGCCAACCATCTTCTCGCGGTTTCCATCGAGCAATAACACTTTGATTTTTAATAGACTTCAAAAGAGGATAGATTCGACCCGTATGTTTTTTTTTTATGGTTGGCCCCGCATAACTCCTCAGCATATGGACCGATTTTGATGATCTTGTTTCATTCGAAAGTGGGCCATGACCCGGTGGTCCCATCCTACACTGCATCAACATTGGCCCAATATTTTGCCAGTTATTGTTAATAATAAAGACTATTGTCACCTAATTATTATTATTTTATGTACGCACGCGCATATTTCCTCAGCATGTTGTGCCAATGTTAAAAAGTTAAAAATAACAAAATTTTAATAAAATTAAAACCGACTTTAAAAATATAAAATTGCACTAAAAAGTAAAAAATAATTTTTTCCCTTATTTAATCTAGGACTCTCATATTTTTTAAGTGGGTGCCTCATCATTTGCACTGTGTAAATCTGGAGCCGGCTTAAAAAATATGAGAGCCGTAGATTAAATAAGGGAAAAAATTATTTTTTACTTTTTAGTGCAATTTTATTTTTGTGAAGTCGGTTTTAATTTTTTTTAAATTTTTTTATATCTTCACTTTGCATTATGAAAAAAGTGTCACTGGCCAAGCGTAGGTCAATGAAGCTCTCCTGGAGATTAAATGACATCATTGGCAGGGCTTTGAAACTTGTCAACGTCATTTGGGGACATCGTTTTGCTTATCTAGAACAGAGCCCCACCGCGGTATTTAACAGCTGGCTGTGAAGTGAATTTGAAAATCTCCACCATGGATAGAGAAAGCCATATGTTAAAACTAACAATAGTCATATAACTATACAATAGACTATAAACATAAAGAAAGTTTAAAAAAAATCCGGAACTCTTGTTTTCGGATTTATAGAAACGCGACATTTAATTGAAAAACAAGAATTTGTTCATGTTACAAAAATAACTTTGACTTTTGACAGTAATAAGCCGAAGATAAATTTTTCACAAAGGCCAATAGGTACTTCCTGATTAAAATGAGAGAAGAACCAACTTCGTGTGAAGTATAGTTCCGGAGGTAAAGATTAATTTGTAGATTCCATTTTCGCGAAAACGAGCAGAAAATTGCAAATGTTGAAAATTGCATATTTTTTAAGCAAATTCGGAAGCAGAAAAAGGATAATTCAAACCTCCTCCACCCTAATTGCATGTGGACTACGTCATATTTCACTTTCATCAAACTCCCAGACATTGACCCCAAAAAGTGATCGATTCGGCTGGAATGCCGCTTCCCTATTCAGTAATACGCACATGTGAAGTGTGCGGGGTAATGGGAGAGGAGCGGGCGGACACAGACAATGCTTATTGTAAACGTCAAAGCAAAATGTGGTAAGATAATCCTTTGCTTTCACCCTACACAGTCCACACGATGAATAAAAACAGGCAATTCGCTTGCATCGGTAACATCGAGAAGTGGGTTTAAGCGGTTTTAAAAACGGCATTTTTTACAGCCTAGTAACTCCCGTATCATATTTTGAAAACACTCTGCACACGATGCGTGATATTGGGTCAGTTTATGCTGATGTTTCTACGCACATACCACTGTTTATGTGCTGTTGCCTTCTGGTTACACGGGATATGATAAAGAATTGAACAGTTTCCTATATTGATATTTCAATTTTTCATGTTTCCTTGTCCGTATATGAATCAGTGTGTAATAAACAAAATTAAAAATTCACCTGTATGCAAAAATGTTCTTTATTGTTTCAGATTCGATCACTGCTGCGGGACCTGTGTTTGTCGCTCCAGTTGGGAATCAGACGGCTGCGATTGGCCGCGAAGTCGTCTTTTCCTGCAGCGTTCGCAACATCGGAAAGTATAGGGTAACGTCCCACGAAATTGACATTATAAAATCGAACGGCGGACCACGATTAAATTCTCATGCATTCGCGGCAATGGCACTATATCTCAAAATAAAACATGAGTAATTTGTCAACAGAATTTGAATACTTAAATGGCATACTTACTCAATATTACTAAGTCTTAACTTAAGACTTAGACGAGTTAACTCGTCATTCAAAAATTCCATGCGTTGGATAAAATTAGTTGATTCGCTACGAAAAATTTGAAACTTCACTCATACAAAAGGAGTAAATAACGTCTTAGGTTATACTACATCATATTCAATGAAACAATTTATTTGCAATAGTTATTAAACATATAATTTTGAATACCTACACTGGAGCTTAATAGCTTAATTCTTTTTCGTCTATTATTCTTATTTAATGACATACGATTTATTGCATACTAAATGCAGCTACGAACAATGCTTAAAAATACCAGTTCGGTTATTCTACGTCAAATCAACCACTTCTTGCACTTGACGTCAGGGATTTTGATGAAATTGAAATACTATGCAGTTCATGTTAAATTAGGGTGGTTCGGAGGCAGGGGGGTCATAATTTTGTTAAATTGGAATTTGTTTAAATCATACAGGCCATCAAAGCTTGCAATTTTTTGGTACTTCCTCAAAAACGGATTATACGTACATGATCTTTCGTTTTACAATTAGATGAAAATTTGTTCGCGTAATACATAGGGGAGACCGGGGCTGGTAGGCCAGTTTTTCAGTTTTTGATTTTTAATAATTTATGTGGGCGAAATATCATTAAACCGGTTAGTATATTTGATAGGGCATACATTTGGCTATCTGATTAAATTATTGACGTTGACTCAATGTGACAACAATTAAGGTATTTTAATGTTTTTCTAGCACCTTCCATGCTGGTCAACCACCCCATGATCGGGGTTGGTTGACTTACAGTATGGGGTAGGTTGACTATATGTTGGTACGATCAGTTAAGAAAATGTTATTAGTAACTTACCTCAGTGGTAATAAAATAACACAATGTCACAAGAGTTGTTTCATTTTAAAATATTAATTTCTTTCATTCATATTTTAATAATAAGCTGAAAAATTTTTCAATTTAAACATTAATTATAATATATTTATAACATAGTGTAAAGTTTAGGGTTGTTATCCCCATATCACCCTAACGAAAGGGGGTAGAGATCTGAAATTTCTCTCAGTGGTTTTTTAGGCAAACAGAATTATTTGGTACACATAAATACTAAAATTGGTGCTGGGGCCGTTTCCCCTATGCTTACCCGTCTAGACCCTTTGAACAAAAAATAGAAATCGCTTTATGTATAACGAAATAACAATTTAAACCCTATTAGTCAACCAGCCCCGACCGATCATTTTGACTTCAATAATCTATATAACCTTCAATTATTTATGTATAAACAAAAATACTACGTCAATAGATCGTCTAATAAACAAACTTTAAAATAGTCCCTTAACATTTATTCTATTGTAACTATATAGAGCGTGAAGAAATAAAATCTTTAACAAAAAATAATTTACTTACATAGTAAATTTTTCGACAAACGCTGATAACTGTTAAAATACGTGCGATCGCGGGGTCGGACATAAATGCATGGCATAGTAGAAGTGAATTCTTTCTACAGTAAATCGTTCCGCAGTAGAGCATGTGTCGGTGCAAAGTTAGTAACAATTAGTCAACCTACCCCTTGGGACAATCAGCCCCGGTCTCCCCTACCTATAGTACCATTTGCCTAAATTGTATTTTGTGAAAATATAAGGTAATAATATAATCTTTACGAAAATTTAATGAATCAACAGTGTAAGATGTTTATTTAAAAGTGTACACGTGATGAACATATCACTATTCATTCAGATATTACTGTATTAAACAAATCAAATTTTGGTGAAAAAATTATAATCTTTGAATCTTTTTAAAAAATTATAATTGGATGAATCTGGCCATTGTCGCTGCATGTATTACACGTTGTTGGATTCAGTTCCAAAAAATGTTTTCACATTTTGCAGTGAATTATTATAGTTGCCACTGCAATACTAGTTTTATCCAGAAAGAGTTCCAAGTATCTTACTGATTCGAAACTAATCATGAATTATTACAACGTAAATCCTCTACTTTATCACTTCACACGTAGAACATTTCACTGTTTGTCCGATAATATAATAGATTCACAGAAAAGCGATAAAAAATTTCCACCCCGGTCACTATCGTTTATACCAGCAAACCTTTAATAGAACGGAATTCAACAATATTTGGTGATAGGTAATCCCGCATGGAATTTCATCCGACGCGAACAAACAAGGCGAATAATTAAAAAATGCCACTCAGGAATTCGAGAGTGACAGATACGCGACGAAATTGAATCACCGAAAATGAAAAATTCTTGCTCTCCCCCTTCGCCTCTCTTTTCCCCCCAATATCTCTTACATCAACGGCCACTTAATCTTCATGCAACACGCTGTACGTGGCCGCGCGTCCGCGTAAAAGTCAAACAGATCGCGGTTGGATTGACTTAAATCGTTGACACGTTGCACGAGGGAAGAAAAGAAAAATATGGCAAATAAAAGGAGGAAAGAATGATTCCGTCCGCATTCCAGTTCCCGCGTTTGTGGAGAATTCATCCTCACCTCAACTTCTCCTTCACCCTAATCCGGCCGAGGGAGCCGTCTTCCCCCCGAGGTTGGCTATATTTGGTAATAAGTTTTCCGATCGAAATCTGTATCTATATTGCAAGGAGAAGCAATGGGAGAGGGAAGCAAAGGTACAGAAAGCGCGAGAAAGAGGAGAAGATGAGAAGAGAGGCAGAACGATAGAGGGGTGGGAAGAGGGAGGGTGGATAAAGTAGAGGCGAAGAAGACACATTTTCTCCGTCGACAGATTCCACCCGTAAAGTATCCACCTAGATGAAATATTCGGTCTATAGAAAGCCACTCAAGGCAGCTTGGCAGGCGGGGACGGATTAAGAGAAGCTCGGCTTCCCGTCAAGTCCAAATAGTTTCCGGTGATCGTTTCCTGCGAAAAAATGCTAGCCAAATTTATAAATGTTGTTTCACTTTACTTATCGTTACTACTGTTGGATTGGCGTCACAGTTTAAACTTTTTGACAAATTTGTTTTTATCAAGCTTTGTGTCCCTCGCCGTCCGTCCCACACTGTGTATGTATGTCCGACGCTACTCATCCAATGGGAAATGAGGTAACAGAAGAGGAGCAAACGTCGCTTTCGTAATACACATCTACACACAGTTTAAGGGGTTATACCTAGTCAGGCGGCCGAAAAGAGGCGAATGTTTGTGAATTTATTTTTAACAAGCGGAAGCATATATTTTTATGGACCTTTTTGCACTTAAAAGAGCAACATTTAAAGAGCATTTGGGAATTTTTTTTTGTAGAAAAAGATTTACGTTTATAATAAAACTACAACGACATCCAAGAAGCCTTTTTAAAAACGGTGAGTAAGATATCTCAACAACTACTGCGCCAATCCTTCTAAAATTTTGTGGGTTTATTTTTTATATAAAAATCTACAGAATGTCGTTCGCATTTTTTTTTCAATGTATATTTTCGATTTTATCAACGAAAAATGGCGGTTTATCGCGCGAAAATCAGGACTTCAAACTTTAAATAGCCGCCATTTTATTTTAAATTAATATTTCGGAAATTCCCCCCCCCCCCGTCAATTGGAAAATACATTAATATACTAACGAAATCTTTTTTGTTTTTTGATTTCGGATAATCTGGTTCCGAATGGCAGTGCTCACCGCAAAACAACTTTTTAAAAAGGCTTCTTGGATATCGATTGTAATTTTATTATAAACGTAAATATTTTTTTACGAAAAAATTACCAAATCTTCTTTAAATGTTGCTCTTTTAAGCGCAAAAAGCTGTGTAAAAATACATGCTTCCGTTTTTCCAAAAAAAATTCACAAATATTCGCCTCTTTTCGGCCTCCTGACTAGGTATAACCCCTTAATTCCATTATAGCATTGTTTCGGTGCTTTATTAAGTAGATATTATATTGTACGTACTCGTTTTGCTCGGCAAATATGTAGTATTGTTCAATTAATTGTTACAATTCACAGTGGGTTATATGAATAAAATCAAACCGTGTTGAATTTTCTCATTTATTTTATTAAAATCGACATGAATTATTTACTTTATATTTAACTTGTTCCAAGCGATTCAATTCGAATTAAAACCTAACTTTTACATGTCATTACAATCTTGATACCTGCTCTTGTTTGAATGGTCAACAACAATCTTTGATACAATGATTTTTATGAAGTGATTTAAATGATGTAATATAAAGTTCGAAAGGAACTGTTCAAAGTAAACCTCTATAAACGTAAATGTGTCAGATAAAAATGTCATTCAAATTCATGTTGAAATTGATTAATTTCCGGTGGACAGTAAATCGAACGCTAAGAAAAGCTTTCTCAATAAAGTAGCGCGCGGATACCCAGGAGAATGATTAAAGGTTATCTCAGCAACTACATGGAAATTCCTGTTGCGGTAACGAAGTTGCTCGTTGGCACAGCAAGAGCAGGGAAATGACAATGGATTTTCCAGGTTGGCTGGCTACGTGCCTCAGACCAGACGATTCTCTCGGTCCACGCGAGGACAGTAACGCATAATGCACGTATCGCGGTCTCGTACGAGACTGGCGGAAGTTCCGGGTCCGGTGCAGTATCCGGTAACGCCTTCGGGGTGACAGGAAGTAGCCAAGCCACGGAGGAAGTCGTCAACGGCACGTGGCGGCTCCATATTCGTCAGTTGAAGGAGTCGGATAGAGATTGTTATATGTGCCAAATTAACACCAGCCCGATGATATCCGAGCTCGGATGTTTGGACATACTTGGTAAGAATACTTGTCTTTCTAGGCATGCTTTTAGTAATTTCGAAATCAGAGTTGGGCATTATAACTATTCAAATGAATTGTTCGTAGTAGAGCATATCAGCTGAATAACAATTATTCGTTGTTCGTGATAGGTTATTCTACCATATTATTTTAATGATCCATCATTAATTGAATAACTGTTGATAGTTTAAACTGGGTAGGCTGGCCGGATAACTGGTTTTGTACCCAACTCTGGTTGAAGCAATGCAGGGTGCCTCGCGCAGTTGGGGAGGGTTATATCTTTAAAACGTTTAGAAGTATTATTCAAAGTACAATCGCACTTTTTTTAAAAATCCTCATACTTCTAGGTGCATTGGTCGATACAATTTTTCATTCTGTACGCAATTTTATTATTTGTTACTAGAAGCTCTAAGAAAGTATCTCGGTAGTATATTTTACAAAGTACGGTAAGGTGGCTCAAGTCGTACCCCTTAAAAAAAAAACCGTATAAAACTTGGGATTTATCAAATAAATAGAAATTAAATGTGTTATTCAAAACTTATGTTAATATTGTTGTTAGTTATTATACCGAAATTAGAAAATCTATATGCTTTCATGAAAAATAAACTAAATCTTTAAAAACTTACATCGGTACGACTAAAGTAACCGGTTTCCTAAGTCGTACCTAAGAATTCAATTAAGCAACAATAATAATTAAAACATATTTTGTATTAATCTGTTTATTTAACACATAGGTATTCAGTTAGTACAAACATCACATACAAATTTTTTGTTCTTTTGTTAACTCCAGCGCATACATCGTGCACCCATGAATTGCATTTCAAGCATTGAATCATATTTTCCTTCCGATCTTCTCCACAAATAAAACAAAACCAATCGTTTTTCTTCTTTTTAATTTTTAATGCCAATTCGTTTTTATTAATTATAGACTTTCTTTTATTTGCCGCATTTTTATGTTTCCCACATTCTGCGTTGACGTTATTTCGACTGACGACCAGTACGAGTTAGGAATCTCATATGGGTACGACTTAAGACACGGCAAGTGTTAAATTTAAAAGTAAACATAACCTATCATTGAACAAAATTAATAGGATTTCGTTTCGACCAAACGATTATGTAAACTCTACTGAATTTATATTTAATAAGGAACATAATTTTATCAATAATTAATTACAAGATTAACTACCAAACATATGCAGAAAATTATAAGAAAATTGAAATAAACTTACTTGATGAGAGGATTTATAACGAGGTGGTTCACAGCAGACAAATAATACGTAAGGCAACTTGGTTGACACAGATGTATATTTGGTTGCTGTTGTATGCGCTCTTGTCGCCATACTGCGTTCAAAATTCAACTGATACGACTTAAGCACTGGTACGACTTAAGCAACCTTACCCTATATACCGGAGGGCTTCCTCGTTGACGGGCCAAAAGTACGACTAATGTCAAGAGTCCCCGTGTCTTAACAAGGAAGTCCTATGGTCCCTCCTGGAACACTACCATCGAGCCTAGGTTTTTCCCGAGTTTTCCCCTTGGAAAGGTCCCAGTCGTTGCTGGCGGCTTTCCGAACGCTAGGCCCAGGGTGAGTCTCCCCGAGGAGGCTCATCGAATGTTCGGGCATTAGATTTTCTTACAAAGCTTTTTATTAATTAATAATCTTTATTCTTCAAGTGTAAAACAAAAAAAATTCTTCAGAAATGAAAATACAGAAGTCGCAATAAAGTGTTCAGTTTCACAATCACTGCACAAAATATGTGCAGAACCCAAATTTCTCCAGATTTTAACGTCTGGAACGTCTCGAACGTATTGTAGGGGAGACCGGGACAAAGTGACGCGAAAAAGGTTTGAAGTCGAATAAAATTTTTCCCTTCCAATAAAAATGTGTGGAAATAGATTGATAATATAATTTGAACATTACTATTGATAAATGACGAATAGCAATACTTAAAATAAACTTAAAGTATATTAAAATTCAACTTGAAAAGAAAAAGCAAAAGCCATATGTGGGGTAAAGTGAACTGCAACAAAATAAGAACTTTAATTAAGGATACAGCTAATTATTAACCCCTTGCGCTGGAATGACGTGTGTAGCACGGCAGTTTCTGTCTTTTTTGCACCGTGTTTGTCAAAAACTATGGAAATTTTTTGAGGTTAGTTTCTGTTTTACCACGCCGCGTGGCTTTCTAGCCAGCGGACAGGTTAGGCACATCACTTACGCATCTGTCCTTTGCAACCATTTGCAGCTCAGTTTACCCCGGTCACTTTACCCCGAATATGTACTCAATGGAAATCTAATTATTTAATAATGTTAGGATTAATGTTTTCTCAAACGCGTGTACATGTATGTTTATAAGCTTGTTATAAACACGCAGAAAAAATTTGGAGTTAAAATAACACATTTAAGACTCGTTTATCCAAAAAGCTAAATTGAAAAGAAAACAAATCGGAAGTCTCTAAAACTTCATTTTTAATTTTTCAAATGAATTTCCATTTTTCGATATCTGAATGTGCATAATTATCATTGTGGTATTGCACACATTTATTACGCCACCAAAATGTGTAAATATATTCTATTGTTAAAGAATAAATTAAGAAAGCTCATTTTACCCCGAGGTTCATTTTGCCCCGGTCTCCCCTACCATATTACCACCAATGCCATTTTCGAAATTATTCAATAACCATCGACAAAAGGAAACATTTTCAAAAAACTGTTCCTACCACTTCGAACTTTATTGAACACAGTGCAGATAATGTTTTACATTCAACAATACAGATAGTTAAATCATTTTTTAAATTTACCTTATGGAAAGTTTTGAATTCTGTAAAATGTAAAAGCTGCTTTCACGACCGCAAACAGTTGGTGACACATTCGTACCATGCATACCATTTCCTGGACTTCAACGTTTATTTCTAACGTAAACAAATGCACATGGTACACTGATATCAATAATTCTGAGCAATTAGATTTTTTTAAATTCATTTGTTGTAGAAATTGTAACATCTTAAACAAAAAATGGATTCTGTACTGATCATTGTTTTCACCACCTTGAAAACTATTTAAAAAGAAAAAATCTTACATCCTACGACAGACAATGTCATTGAGAATGTTTATACCACATTAAAATCGTTTGAGCTGCTCGAGAGTGTGCCACGGGCTGCTGTGCGGTTCTAAGCTCTCAAAAGAGCGGCTCCTGGAGCCACGAGCTGTCCCGACCTGCTTTAAGGGGTCAGGTTCCCTTGACCGGATCAAGAAGTACCACTTCTTTAAGAATTTAGTATGAAGTACCTAACAGAAACAGTTTCTTAGAAGGTGTTTTTTTATTGTTAATTAAGTCATGTTTGAACAATACAAAAAATTTCATTCAATTTTTTCTTAAAGCTGCTTATGTCTAGCGAATGTTACGACGTGCACGACCAGACGGTGTGCGTGATTTCTAACGAGCAAATTCCTGAAACGGAATTCGAGCAATGGAATATTAAATAAAACTAAATTATCTATCGACCAACATAGTATTTTTTCAGTCAGTTGAAAAATAACAACATGACGACACTGGGAAGCAAAACGTTCTCTTCTTCACAAGAAACTGGATCATTATTTACGTATAAGTCGAGTAAAAACTGAAATATCGGAACGGCCCCGAACCGTCACTTTAGATCGAGACAGGGATTCCTTTCGGCTTGGATTTATTGCCTTATCGCGTAGAAGTGATAGACTGTGAATGAGCGAGAGGGCACTCATTGTCAGCCCTGATTCGCCGCGACAAGAACCGAAGAAGTGGGGGGGATAGCGCTCACCTTAGATCGAGTCAGAAACCCTGTCCTTAGATCGAAACAATGCTGTATTTTTAAAAGATATTTACAGTAATGAGAACTGTTACCCTACTTCTTCCTAGAAGTCTTTAAACTTTGACGGGCTTCTAAATGTTTTGATTGAAGGACACACTTAAAGTGGATACTGAACAGACACTGACATCGGGGAAATATGCAATCATTATTTATTTCTTTATTTATTTTCTGTTGTAAACCAGATGTGGTTTATATAGCAAATGCAATATGCCATTTACAAAACACAAGTTACCAGTTTATATATTAGCATTTACATAGTTAATATTCATATCTCACATGGCAGTATGTAGTTAGATTCTTACATTGCACTTCTTAAGAATATTATAGATAAATTTAAGACCATCGGTATCAGGTTTATATAGAAAAGAACTGTCACAAAATGGTAGATAGTACTTGCGCGCCTAAGGAGCAGTTTTAAGTTAAAACTTTTAACAAAACTAATGTTAGCCTTCTTCCATATATTCTACATCTTCTGTGTCTTCTTCATAATTGGACAAAAGACAGTTTGCGTCTTTTTCAAGTTCGACAAATGAGGATGTGGTGCGTAATTTGTTAATAGCATCGGATCCTTTAATTTCGAATTTGAGATCACAACGGCCAACTCCGTCTGTCTGGTTAAAACTGGTTAATAAACTCGTTGTTTGGGAACCAAGAGTTCACAATTTGTTTGTTTTTTTAATCCCTGAAGAAAATTTTGAAAAACTACTGTGTGACATTTTAGCAAATTTAATCCCCGACAAAACGAGCAAAAAAAGATAAAAGTCGGTTAAGAATTCACTCAGATACGGAATTTTGTTCACAAAAAGGCGCTTGGAGCGCTATCGCTAACTATACAAAATCAGATTGACACCGAAAACGCAAATCGTTGCAGCTAATTCCATTCTGAATTTTTTTATTACATTCTTATCCACATTCTAAATGCACAAGATGTGGTTCGGGAAGATTAGATAAAGTTTTATTTATTAATAAACAAAAATAAAGACGTAAAATAATAAATCACGGTTTTGACTTCTTCCAATATTTCTAAACGCTATTAGGTTCTATAAACATGCGTTAAATTGATATTTTAGAGGTTTCTGACTGTGGTAAACTCGGTAGACATTCCAAATTTTCAGGCATTGCAAAGTTCTGCTTCAAACATTCTGATCTGTCAAAAAGAATTTACGTAAAAAAAACTACTTAGATAAGCAAAATATTTTCAAATTAGCACCAAAGATTGTTCTACTAAAGTTTTCATAAAAAAAAAACATGTTTTGTTTGCAATTCAGGTATTTGATATTTTAGCAAATTTAATCCCCGGCAAAATGAGCAAAAAAAGATAAAAATCGGTTGAGAATTGACGGAGATACGGAATTTTGTGCACAAAAAGTCACTTTGGAACCACTGTGCGGCGCGGCGGGCGTGTCCACGGTTGCTTAGCGATAGAATCGCTTAACGCGCGCGACTACCACTGTCGGCGCCGCACGTTTTGCCAAACTATTTCGCTCCGGTATTGAGAACAAAACGTGACTTACCACTTTTGTTAATGCTTTCCGGCGGAAAAATGTCTGCTGCATCGCGCGGAGTAGTCACATTTTCTCGTAGACTCTTAATTTTTTAACTATATAGAAAGATATCTGCAAAAGTTGGTGCATTTCCGGTGTCCCTTTCCCTTCGATCGTTGTTTAAATATATTTAAATGTTCATAATGCAATAATAACGTATGTAGTTGTATTCGGGATGGTTCATAGAATAATTTGACGGAACAAGCAACAGAATAACTGTTACCGTTTGAATACAAAAGATATTCAAAGTTGAAAATTTGCATTTTTTTCAAAATCGAATTTCACGAAAACGGAGAGTCATGCCGAAAAATGGTTTGAAGATTCGTATTCGGCGTACAAGAATCTACAGGAAACGGCTATTGAACGTTACAAGTCCAGATGGCTGTTGAACAGTGTAATGGAAATTAGGAAATTACATTATAGTTCGATTCTATTACTTTTCTTGTTATAACAAATAATAGTAATACAGGAGGGGTATACAATATTGCAACACGTTTTCCTACTACATACGTCGGCGTCGAATACTCGAAAGTAAAAAAAAGAGAGGTTAGGTTAGGTTAGGTTTATTTTTTCTTTGGCATAGTTACAAAAATACATATTCTATATCAAAAGTGGCATTTCAAGAGAACCTCCTATATAGCCCAACGAACTTTAGTCCCTCAAAAAAAGAGAGAATTTATGAAAAGGAAAACACGCCTTTATCTCATAAGAAGTTTATTGACAACTCTTTAAATTATAATCAATCATTCGCGATTGTCTAGTCGACAACAACATCTGCGATTTTATATAAGGTAAATGTACCAGTGCCCGGCCATGTCCCAGTACCGGAACAACAATGCGAATTTTATTTATTTTTAAGCTTAATTTTTAATGTAATTAGAAACAAAAAATAGTACCATACTGCATAAGTATTTAGCAATATTAATTAAAATCATTATTATAGAACATTGAAAATCGTTAGATAGAAATAATTATTTTGTAACACACTTCGTACGCATAGCAGATTTCGAGAAATTTCTATGGCTTCCGTTAAGAAACGCCACTCATTTACTAAGAAAATATTGACTGCATTTCTTATTTATATATTATAATAATACATTATTATAATAGTAAATAGATTTAAATTTAGTTTAAGATGGTTAAACTTGCAAGAAAATTAATATTTTTTTAAACAAGTCTAAATGTTCGACTACTGGGACAATATAATTCAGATATCGGGACATCAGGACATGCATTTTTAGGTTGTCCGCTTACTGGGACGATATAATTCAGGTATTGGGACATGCAGTTTTAGGTTGTCCGCTTACTGGGACATCTGCATGTTTTCGTATTTTCATTAATAAATACGTCTATTATAATACATAAACTATTTTTTTCAGTTTCCAATAGTATACTATTGTGTTATCTTCAACATTTCAACAACATTTTTTTATTTCATGATGGTTTTACAAATTAAATTAGGAGACAAACTTTGCCGCTATTCCTTAAGCCCCTTCAGCGGCCGGGTATTGGTACATTTACCTTACATTGTATATAATGTATATGTTTGTTACGGCTTATCCATTTCTGCACTTATTAGTCGTAAATGGTTAGTACATTTAATTTCAAATATCAACAGACGCGGTCGCGTCTGGAAGCTAATTCCCCCCTTCCCCTCTACCCATAGGCACACTGAGCGACCATGTCTCTATACACGAAAGATAGCGAAATTGACAGGTCGTCGGAGCTATTTTAGCCTTATTATCTTATTTTAAGTCCCGGTGTTTTTACATGATTAAGCGAATCATTTATTTTTTTCGAACCCATATGTCGTTTTACTTAATGTATCAAGCTATTTGTCTAAAAGATATAAGATTTATTCTGAATTAATAACCACACAGCACACAACATCCCGAGGACGTCTGTTTTAGGTCTGTTCTAGGACTGTAGGTCTGAATGTCCCGATTTGTAACAAAACGTCCTCGGGACGTCTGTGGACGGCTCTGGGATGTCTATAGACGGTTTCGGGACGTTTTTGGGACATTGTGTAACTACAGTGGCGCCATCTGTACAAAGTCCTAAAGACATCCTTGGGCGCGTTTGGGACGCGTTTGGGACGTGTTAAATACGTCTTTGGGACGGCCTTGCGATGCTTTGAGGACGTCGTGTGCTATTGTAGGGATCCGATAAGGTTAATCGACATATGCCACCAGAGGGCTACCCGGCTCGAGAGTTTCTCGCTGATGTTCCATTGCCCTCCGGTTGGTATATATAAGAGTTCTGTCCCAGTCCTGATACCCAGCGTGTCTAAGGCAGGGTTCCGCCAGGTAAGCCTTACTCACGAGAGTCCTCTGGCGGACCCGGGACGAAAGGCCTTAATTTATCGATAAAAATAGGTCTTAATTACGTTTTTCGAACGCCTGTTTAGTCCTAATCAATGCGCTTAAAAGACACCACGTAACCGGGACCACTTTTTTTGTAATATTCGTCGTTCAGAGGACGTATATAAGCCGTTCGTGGGAAATTCGGGACGTCCCGAACGACTGGGACGAACGTCCCCGGGACGTTTTGAGGACAATTGTGTTCTGTGTACGAGACGTCCCCGGGACCACTGTTTTGGTAACATTCGTCATTCAGAGGACCTATATAAGCCGTTCGTGAGACATTCGGGACGTCCTCGGGATGTTCGGTACGGCTGGGATGAACGTCCCCGGGACGTTTTGGGGACGATTGTGTGCTGTGTGGGTAGTTATCAAAATGATACTTTTAGGATTAAGAGTTATGACGTCACGTTGTTCTCCTCCACTTGACGCCAGTAGGTGTCGCCTCGAAAGCATAATTTATAAATGTCACTTGGCTGTCATTCAATCATAACCTGCTAAGTGTTAGTTGTTAACATTTTTGAAATGTCACGATGGTAAAGAAGATTTACGGAACTCGGGATGCGACTAGCGACCCGAACTCAGCGTCGTTTTGTCTTTTTCGTAAAACCGCGAGTGACGGATTTCAAGTCGTTTGGATTTGTGGTAATGGGGAAGATGACTGCAACTTTTTCCCACCCGTGACACCACCAGCACGCATTCCCATTTATACAATACATAAATGAAAAATTCGCGCGCAAACAATTCACACATACGCACTCGGGCACAACCACAGTACATGCGCTAGTGGCGTCATCTGCGCCGAGCTTTGCGTCATCTTCCCCATGGGCATGATGTAAAGACATTAGGTGTGCTCGACCGGCAGCTCATTTTCGTCTTCTACTGCGCCTTCCCACTTTCCGCCATGTTAAAATATGGCCGCCTAGTTACATTATGGGGTTTATAATGTACTACCTAACTTCGTGTAGCGTAAACTGTAGAGGCGCGAAGTTTGAACAAGACTACACGAATGTAATCGGAAAGAAAAGTAAAGGTGAAGTTAGACTAAGCCCCCAAGGATTTGAAAATAGTTGCAGATCCTTTTGGTAAACATACTTGACGACTATAAATTCATGGAAGATTGGTTTTGCAAAGCGATCATTCGTGAGAATTTCACTTGTATTCACTGTTTCGTTCAATATAATAAAGTTTAATAAAGTTTAGTTTCTTGTTCGTGTTTGGCACCTACTTCATTCTACAATAAAACATATCATGACGAGACTCACAACAGTATGTACTGTTACGTTACCAGATTTGAATGCAACTGTCGTATTGGTTGACAATCCAATATGGACGATCTTGGGAAGGGCACGTTATTGGCTAATCTGGAAGGCTGCGCACGAGCACACCTAATGTCTTTACATCATGGTAATGGGTAATATTTTTATTGATTATTGCTGATTGGGTATAATTTTCACCTCCACGGGGTTCTTTCCGTCAACCTTTTCCAGAAATCTTATAATGTCACTCCTCTGCCCTACCCCCCTCAAATACATGAAAAAGTCGAGGACAAAAAACAGTATTATTTGTACTTCTACGTTAGATTTAGCTGTATGTATGAGCACTTAGTAATTTATATGAAAAAAGTGATGAAACCCTCCCCCGCCCCCATAAACTTGACTCATGTATGAAAGAAGCTAATTCCCTTTAATTCACGAAAAAAGTTCACATGCAAAGATTGTGAAATTAACTTTGCTAATTCCAATTGTATTCTCGTTCTCCGCTCGAACACTGATTCCTCTGTCACTTTTTATACTTGGCATTCCTTTATTGGCCACAAATCAATTCAGTGCTCAGATTTTCATCTTCAGTTTTAAGGAATTAGCGGGCGTTGTATAAGAAAAAGCTATGCATGTGAACTCTTGCATGTGAACGTTTTTCGTGAATTAATTTAACTATTTGCAAAAAGTCTGTAATCACCTGACGTTTCACATATTAAGCTTTCACCTGTTGCCAACAGTTTCAATTCCCAGATAAATGCAAGAGGAGACCACGTAACAAAATAAAGCCTTGCAGAGTGTGCAGGGAAAGAATTAGTCACGTATCTATTATGTATGCGTGGCCACGATTTCTAGTGCATTTTGCCAATTGCTGAGTAAATGAATAAAAGAAGTTGTGACGATTTTAAATACAAGTCAAGCTTACATGAAACGGGTACGTGATCGGGTTCTTATTCCCTTTTCTCTCTCGAAGGTATAATTTTACAGTGGTAGCCTTCGAGGGGGGGTCGCGACAAGGAGTTGAAATCAAGAGACAGTAAGTGAGACTAACGGTAGTGTCTCGCGCCAAGTATATATGCGCGGCGCGAGACGTCCATGTTTCTATTACGCGAGACACTTTTCGGAAGAACCCTTCGATTATCGAATACTTAATACGTGAACGGCAAAATACAGTACCAGCCAAAAGTTCAGAATCAGCCTTTAGTGAAAGCGTAGGACCTGTATTTTATATAAATTAGCAGGTATTCTCCCCGCCAAAAATCTCGAAATTATTTTTCGACAAGAGTAACTAAGGTCCACCCCACTGGACATTGCCAGATGACATGAGATTCTGCTCCGCAGTGAGAAGCATTGTTCGGAATGAAATTAACTCTGGCTAGAGAAGCATTAAAATTACAATGATTCGCGCGACATCTATTAATGAATATTATACAATCCCCAGGAAGTTTACGCCCAGTATACCATGGCTTGCTCGCATTCTTCTGGTAGAGTTGGAAGTAATCTGTATCCGCAATCATTAGTGGCATTTAGTGCATTTTGATCACAAAAAGATACATATTGTCAATTTATAGAACTTGTAGAGAATCCAAATTGATGTAGATTATTCTCCTCGTCACTGATTGTAAATTAATTATTCCGAATAACTGTTATGAAGAACCGAAATTTCCAGCTATTATCTGTTTCGGTTACGGTTCCTATTTCCCTCCTCATATCGGTTCCATAACCGTTATTTTTTCGGTTCTATATCGGTTCCGAAACGGTTCCAGAATCAATTCCTGCATCGACTTTTCCCTAATTGATATCATTAATTATTGTAGCTGCAGATTGTATATGTGCATATTTTTTACAAAATCCTTATAGAAACAGTAGAAACTTATAACTTCCTATTCTGAATAATATAGTGTGTGTGAATGTAAAAAATATGCAGCTGATTTATTTATTTTAACGTTTTATTAGAAATCAATGATATGCATATATCGACGTGCGTTACGAAAAGTAGCACGTTTCAATTTTCTTACGAAAAGTAGCACGTTTTGGTTTGCCACGAAAAGAAGCACGTTCCATCGTTTCTGACGAATATTAGCACGTTTGGTCTTCTGCCGCGAAGACTAACACATTTGACTGCCTCGCCACGAAGAATAGCACATTTCGTACTGTTGCGACGAAAACTAGCACGTTATACTGTTTCGCCACGAATAATAGCACGTTTGGGAATTTATGGCGAAAACTAACATATTATCCGGTTTGGCCACGAAGAATAGCTCGTTTTGGATTATACTGCAGACTGCAGAAACTATCGCGTTTCAGCGCGTGGGCAGTTTAAAAGAATTCAACTGTTGAAAATATTGTTTAATAAATAATAATTCCATCTAATCTCCAAAAGACAACACATATAAAAATTTTAATCTACATAATTTAAGTAAGGGAGGGTGCGGGAATTGCGAACGCGGGGTAAACGCGAACATGCTACTTTTCGTAGCAAACCGCTCTAACGTGCTAGTTTTCGCAGCGAAAGACGAAACATGCTATTTTTCGTGGCAAACCGCTCAAACGTGCTAGTTTTCGCAGCGAAAACCGAAACGTGATAGTTTTCGTGATAACGAAGGCAAACGTGCTACTTTTCGTAAGAAAACTGAAACGTGCTACTTTTCGTAACGCACGTCGATATATCAATGACATACACAGTAATCTGCAGCTACAATAATAATTAATGATATTAATTAGGAAAAAGTCGATACAAGAATTGATTCTAGAACCGTTTCGGAACCGCTATAGAACCGAAAAAATAACGGTTATGGAACCGATATGAGGAGGGAAATAGGAACCGTAACCGAAACAGATAATAGCTGGAAATTTCGGTTCTTCATAACAGTTATTCGGAATAAATGTTCTTCATATCCGTTTGGAGAACCGAAATCGATACTGGTCGGTCTTATTGATGGTCTAGCGGGACAAAAGTCCAAAATCATGGCCTTCCAAAATGAATGAATATTGGTCATACCACAAGCTAGTGAGTCAGAGATATCGGAACGAAATGGTATGCAAGTTTATACGTATTTCATAAAAGTAACGATTGTTAGAATGCGTCAGAATCAACTATATATCAGAAGTGCGCAATTGTATCGCAATTTAAATTGTTAGTCTTTTGAATAATGGATTGCAGAAGTACAAGTAAGTAGTAAATCAAGCTCCAGCCCTAAGTATTTTAATTTCCAACGAACAGAATTAAAATATAATCATAAAAATGATGGAATTTTTCAATAGCTTTCGTTGCAAAAGCTCTAGATATCCAGAATCCTCGTGGAACCTGAAAATGTTTGTACTGTTTTGTTCTATTTGCTTTATAGAGTACATATTCACAAGTTATAGCTGCAAATATTTGCAACTCTACATAATTTTTATACATAATTAAAATAATTATATTTTCGAAAATAGGGACGTTAGGAGCCAAAATGTGTAATTCATTTCAAATAACGTGGTTGTAAACAATTTTTCTCTACAAAACACAGTTCATATTCGCTTTCTACATTTTAAGAAACCCCAGAATACGAATTTTGGTTTTAAAAAACCCTTGGAGGCTGAGGTGAAAGTTTTAAGAGTGGTAAAACAATGTGGATGGTGTTTTTCAAGCAAATAATAAACATTTCCACCTTACTGACGATTTATGTACGACCTGCGACTTTTGTCCCGCTAGATTGTTATTGGGCAGACCACTGTCCCAGATAGCACCGCACATCCCAAGGACGTCCTTTTCATGTCCAGTTTATATCCGAACGTCCTACGTCCATTTTGAATATACATAGGATGTTCTTAGGATTTAAATTTCGGACGATCTAGGAACGTCCGTTTCTTAAGTCCTACGGACATTCTTAGGACTTAAGGTAGTTCCTAACCAACTAAATTAGTCAAATTAGAGTTGGGTAATAAACGATAAATGTAAAGTAGTATGATATTATAGAAATAATAATAATAATTTTTAACATCATGTATATATATTGTAAACAGTTCAATGTTAATATAAATAATTGTAATACGAAAATAGAATCTTAAATTGGTTAGCGTAGTGAATTGGAGCAGCAGATCTGACAACATCGCATTCATTCGGAGCGTCTTTTATAACCAAGATGTCAGAAAAATGACATTTTGTGACAAAATGACATTCATATGAATTTGAATTGTCGTCCGCTATTTAAATGTCTAAACATATCGATTGTGCGACGTTGCCACGTTGATTGCTCTACGAAGTTTCTGAAAAATTTGCACGTAAATCTATTTTTTATGGGCATTTACGAAGAAACTATGTGGTCAGTTTTGCAGAAATTAATAAATTCATTTACTGACATTTCGATGTACTTTTGTGCCAATTTTGGTATATTTCTATAATATGGTTTTCCTGTTTCAGAAGAAAAACTGAAACTATAACCCTCTTTTTTTGTTTTCGCCATATGCCACTGTGTTAAAATGCATCAACTTTAATTAACAATTTCTCGATAACTATGTGGTAAATCGATTTTAAACTTTGTACAAGGGTTTCTTGTATTCCAAATTAGTTTAGTACGAAATTTGAAAGAATTCTGTAATTTAGTACATTATTCAGGAACTACCTTAACTTTCGGCTGTTTCAGGAACGTCCGTTTCTTAAATCCCACGGACGTTCTCAGTACTTAAATCTCGGATGTTCTAGAAACATCAAACAATCTTGTAAATCACGTGATTGTTTTGCACGACTACATTTCGAATGTTCTGAGAACATTCGTCTCGTAAGTCTTGTGAATCTTTAGAAGACCTAAATTTCAGATGTTCGAAGAACAACCGTCTTGTAGGTTTTGCAGATGATTCAGGTGCGGTTGCAAAACAGTCTTACGACTGAACCTCGCCTTTGCGCTATTTTTTTGTGCAATGAAGACACTGAAATGCTGATATGTTCCCAGATAGCATACGACGTCTTCAAGCCGAATGTGAAATTTTAAGCAATGAGTCTAGAGGTCGAATGATGATATTCTGTAGAATATTTCGCGTCAATGCACATTTTTTATAAACTATTAATAATAGTTATATACCTAGAAATTGAAATTATTTGGAAGGAAGTGTCTTGAGTAGTTGCGAAAAGTAGTTGCTTCGTAAGCTGGGAGTCGTCTGGGTTCGATTCCCGTTACCGCCAAATTTTTTTTCTTAATGTCCTAACCCAGACTTGATGAAGACGTCTTTAAGGCGCTTTTACACCATCTGCAAAACGTCTTTAAGACGCCATTTGGACGTATTCAACTTTACTTTCGGACATTCGGAAAACGTTCTGAGAATGTTGACACAGCACGTCCTCAGGACGTCCCACTTTGTAAATAGGACCTTCCTACGACATTTAAAGAACTTAACGAGGACGTACAGGGGATATATGGACCTTCTCGGGACATTCTTCGAACGTACAGTACGTCCGGAACGGATGTTCTTCGGACGTACATAAGATGTCTTTGTGCTATTTGGGGTGCGACCGTACGTATTTCGTCACTAACAGTTCAATATGGCGGAAAATAATTGCCAAACGCGCGTGGGCTTCTTTCATTTATTCGCAGGAATAACTATGGTATACGGTTTTGTACAGGTTTCCCCTACGAGTAAAATTTAAATACACACGACCCCTCTGCAATACAGGTTCGGGTACATAATTCACACATCATTGCAAGTATGGATAAATCAACGAACTTTAGCGCCGTTAATTAAACATACACACATGCACGGAATCTAAAACCTATAAACTAGATCTATAAATTGGTTCCATGTACAAACGCATACCCCATGTTCGCCCAGGAGTTCCTTCTTCGCGTGCAGAATAGAACTATATTTTTCTATCATCGGCGCTTGAGGTAACTGCGATATTTCTTCACTGAGCAATGAAGCTCGAGGAAGCTACACAAATATTGTTTTTCTCCATATTGCGAAAGGTTCATGAAGCTCCTATGAGACCAACAATCGGAAAACTCGGCAGACCTTTAACCGAATAATCTGTACGGTGGATAAGGATTCCATAACGGAAAATTTAATAAGGCTGTCAATAGAATTCGTTTTTCCGCGTACTACACATTTTTTTCGTTCGCCATGTGGTTTTCTCGTATCAGGAAAATTCAAACTGCTTTCCTTCCTCGATGGAGCGAAATATTTTTCTTACGATGTTTCCCGTCTTGTGGCACTTTGCAAGGCACGACTTCCAGAAGAAAACAAAATCGAGTTCGTTAAGCTAATAAATCGTTCCAGCTGTGCTGGCTGTTCGCAACTACTCGTATTTCGTATGCTTGGCTAACAGATTGTTTTTGTAACGTAAGAAATCGAAACCACGATTAATTTCATGAATTTTCTCCAATCCCTGGGTTCGTTGAGCAGTATTGGTTTATTATAGCTTGAAGAAATGTGTGCTGACCTTTTCACAAACTTCCGTGCGAATTTTAGAGCTGCCAAATACTGGAAATTCAAACCGAGTAAAACTCGTTTTTTCGAACCGAGCCCAGTACTCGATTATCTAAGTTAAGTGATACTTCAAATAGTTTGAATATTCGGACAAACTTGATAAAATTCGAACTTTTAGAATGATTTGAGGGGCCTGAATCTTTGAATGGCTTGCTTGCATACAAGCTACATACTTTATTTCAAATAAATAACTTGAACCTTCGAGCTACTCAATCGATTTTGAGTTACTCGGGGTAAAATGAGCTTTCTTAATTTATTCTTTAAGAATAGAATATATTTACAAATTTTGGTGACGTAATAAATATGTGCAATACCACAATGATAATTATGCACATTCAGATATCGAAAAATGGAAATTCATTTGAAAAATTAAAAATGAAGTTTTAGAGACTTCCGATTTGTTTTCTTTTCAATTTAGCTTTTTGGATAAACGAGTCTTAAATGTGTTATTTTAACTCCAAATTTTTTCTGCGTGTTTATAACAAGGTTATAAACATACATGTACACGCGTTTGAGAAAACATTAATCCTAACATTATTAAATAATTAATTTTCCATTGAGTACATATTCGAGGTAAATTGACCTGGGTAAACTGAGCTGTAAATGGCTGCAAAGAACAGATGCGCAAGTGATGTGCGCAATAGCCTAACCTGTCAGCTGGCTAGAAAGCCTCAGAAACTAACCACAAAAAAATTTCCATAGTTTTTGACAACCACGGTGCAAAAAAGACAGAAGCTGCCGTGCTACACGTGCTACGTTCAACCTGCGCAAATCATTCGAAATCAGATCGAATTGTTTCAAGCTTGCTTGAATAATTAAGCTACTTCGACATTCCAGTACTTGGCTTGGTTCGAATGATTTGACCTGAGTTCAGCTTATTGTTAGCTTGAATGTTCAAACCACTTGGACAGCTCTAGCGAATTTACGAACACGATTATTAAACATGTAAATACTAGGGATTGAAACTCTTCCAGAGATAACAATTTCCAATTGTTTATGTAAAGCGACTTGGTAAAACATTTATAAACCGAAATAAGCTCAACCGTTAGGGGTGAATATATTTCTCGCACCTATACAATATCGGTTTCGGTTACAGTTTTTTTAAATATCGATTCTCGTATTTCTTACACTGAAAGGGTTAAGGAAATGATCCCGCTACCCTCGATGCGTACAACGACATTGCTTAGAAGTTCGTAATTCAAGAGGAACCGATATTACAACAACAGTAGAAGCATCCTGTTAGTTCCATTGCACTGTTTCAGGAAAAGCTTATACGGCAGGTAACACATATATATCACACACCATATACTTCTCCTACACATACGACACACATTCAGCAGTTTCCTTCTACAAGGAAACGATACTAAAGCAGATAAAACAATCGATACGGTAACCAATATTAGAACCGACCCCGGAATCGATATATTCGCTAATTTCGGTTGTCAATGACAGTTACCTAGGTATATGCACCAATAATTCATTAAAACTACCTCAAGAGCCGCGACCGATATTATAACTAATTCAAGCCGTGCTAAATTCGATTTCACCAGCTCCACGTAAAACTTAAAGTGTTTAACTTACTGTAATGCTAAGCCGTAATTATGATCAGTAACTTGGAGTTTTCCTATCGACAATTACGAAATACACTCTGACTTAAAGCCTGAATGCCAATTAGAATTTAATTGTCGGGATTAAACGCTGAATAATTAAATATAGTTTAATGTTATTGTTCAAGGAAACCGCGGCTACATTTTGTGGCATAATTAGGACGATGGCCCAAGCCATTCTTAAAGTATTTTACCAGCTTCTACTACCCACACAGCACCATGACGTTGCAGGTTCACTCCTATATCCGTCCTGCAACGTTCCGGCAATGATTCTACAACGAAACGGCAAAATTGTGGCAATGATCCTGCGACTCTGTAACACTATAGGTGCGGACTACAAATTTCACCCGGTGTCATTTTAGGTTAGGTTGGAAAACAGTCTTTAGACTGAACCTTTACATTTGTCTTCTCTTCTCTCTTTTCTCTTGCTAGATTGTATAGGGTAAATCCGGGAGACGCGGTCGGGCCGGAGAGTTGGTCGTGTCGCTATATTTCAGCGTCTATACGTAAAAATGCATTAAAGTGCAGACCAATTACTTCTCTAGAAGCCAAATAGTTGAATGAATAGCGTTATTTCGCTTCCTTCTGTGTTTTTCTTGATTTATAAGCTATAAAAGGTAAATTGATGTTACATTTAACCTCTTTTGTCAAACAGCGGTTGTACAGAATCGTATTTAAAATATACTTCTAAGTTTATTTTCCTTTAATGTTTGGAATAATAAGATAGTAGAGATATTGAGGGACAATGCAGCCAAAGTATTTGGCCATATTAACTCTTCCTCTCAAAGCTAACGAGAAGACCATGTCTTGCTGCAGAAAGGTGAGATGGTCGAGTTATGATTTTTTTATTATTTTTGTTTATTTTTTATTTTTTATTATGATTCTATTATTATTTTTGTTTATTTAGTTTATTTATTCACTTTTGTATTCATTTGCCTTGCTAATCGCCAGTAGGTAATTCACTTTTTCTTTGATGTGTTCTTTACTTGTTTAGCGTAAACAAATTAAATATCAATGAATCCGTAGTTGTATTCACTCATAAATAATTTTGCTTTATCCTTTGTTAATTTTCAATGAATAATAATGTGAGTGGTATCTGCCAACGACGAAAACCATTTCTCCCGGCACCTCGGGGGAGGTGGTCAGATGTCATGACTTCAGTTTTCAACCCGATTTACAGTAAATATTGTCTTAAAGCAAATATCGACCAGTTTTTCTGAATCGGCATAAAATTCTGAACATATTAGGTTTGCTCTGATAAAATAAGTAGTATCTATATTAGTTTTAATAACCATTTTATATTAGGTCGACCGCGTCTCCCGGATTTACCCTATACATATTTGTGCAATAAAACGTTTCATAATAATAATAATAATTTCAGACATTAAAATATATAGTACCTACTTTATCTAAAATAATTAAATTGATCTTCGAATCTCCTCTATAATTTCATGTACCTACATACAACTCCCGCGATAATACTTTATTCTAGCGTATCCAGTTAAATGAGACACGCCGTAGAATCCATTCGACGTCATGTACATATTTCGAAAAATTTTGACGGAGTCATAGTTGCTTCAGAATATTATTGTAATGTTTCCAGAAGTTGGAATTTGCACGGCGATGTGCGCGCAATATTGCAGAAATATTGTAGGATCGTTGCCACTGGAACATTGCAGTGGCAACGTGTGCGCAATATTACAGAATTTTGTTGGAGCGTTGCCACTGGAACATTGCAGTGGCAACGTATGCGCAATATTGCAATAACGTTGCCATTCAAATATTGCACGGCAATATTGCAGCATCGTACCTGCAATATTGCAGCAACCTTCCTGCAATAAACCTGCAACGAAGTGTGCTGCGTGGGTAGTATATGTACTCTGCTAATCGTATTATAGGAAGCAAGACAAATGTAGATGTGTAAATTCACAAATTGCGTTTGCAATGCCACAATAAACTAGACGTAAAACAATAAGAGATGCATTAGTAATAAAAAGAAACATCTTATGTCGCTTGCAGGAGAGATATTTATGATAATAGTGCAATTTAATATAATATTTGAAACGAATGTCGTGAAAATTATGTTTTTCTAAATCAGCACTATCCAGCAGTGAAGTCTCTCACGCGCCTTCTTCTCTTTCTACCCGTTCCTTCTCCACACAGCATAGTACTTACCTATGTTGTCGGAGAAACCGTGCGACGCACAGTCGCAAATTTGCCCCAGAACCTGGCCAAAAGTAATATGTATTACCAATTGTAAGGTAAATTGTTGAAATATTTTATTATAATATGACTCTAAGAAGATGAAAATGTAATTTTTCAACGTTAAATATTTAATTTGCTTGTCCTGATTAGAATTATAATTCATAACCGGCTTGCGGATTAACCCGAGTCCGACTCGGGGTAAGCGTTTTCCTTCATAACTTAAGAACCAGTCATCGTATTAACATGAGCCAAAGTGGAAATTAAAGCTACAGAACTATACTTTTCAGAAAATTAACCATACTAATGAAAAAATTGCTTTTTGCAAAGTTGCGTTCGTCTGAATATTGTAAAAGAAAGAGGTGTTTTGAAATCTACAAGAAATGCAAAAAACAGTCACTAAGTAGTTACGTAGATCAGGCCTTCCCAAGTAGGGGAAATCTGCTCCCAAAACAGATGTTTCGGTTCTCCCTCCAACGCTGCGCCTTAGCTGCTAAGGCCGCTAAGGTGGGACGAGTTCTGCTACCCTCTCTCCGAGGGCACAGTAACGTCGCTGGGAAGCATGTTGGGCGCTTTAGGGCGAAAGTACCAAATGTGTCAAATTTTTATAGGAAATTTCATAATGATTTAAAAATAGTAGGAAAAATTAAAATTTAAACTAGCATTTCAAAATGACGTAAAAAGAATTAAAAAAATGTATTACATACAACGATACAGTAATACAATAATCGTAGTGATGTCTTTTCATTAGAAAAATATATTCATTTTTATAAAAATACAAGTAGTAGTTATTTTCTAAATTTTCGTACAGTACATAAATACCTACATTTTATATTTTAAACAACTTTCGTACAATGCAAATGTGTTATACATTTTATTCAGTTTTATGAAAATGCAATCACTACTTATTTTATACATTTTTGTACAATATATGTATACATATTATATACATGTTATACTATATAATTTTTGTACAATATACAGGGTGTCCCAAAAATGTCGGACTTCCTTGAAAGGGGTTACTCAGGGGGTGATTTGAAACAACTTTTTCCTTAGCGAAAATATTGTCCGAAGCTTCGTTAAGGAGATATTAACCAAAAACCCCGACCAATCAGAGCGCGCGCCTTCCGCCTGAGTTCCCGCGGTAGCGTTGGCTACGAGGTAGGCGGCTGCGCTTGTGCTATGAACGTACGAACAAGCAAGTCGGCATGCATCGAAGGAACCGCGTTACACATTTTTTTTTCAAAGCAGAATCTTAAATAAGAATAATTTGAAGTGAGAGGACAAGAAGTACGTAAATTTCGTTTTTAAATAAGGCATAAACGAACAGCTAACGTAACAGAAAATGTACGACAAGTGATCGTAATTCGTTATTGAGGTAAAAATCCGTAGTTTAAGAACGGCCAACACAACTAAATTTAAAAAATAATATTAGGTGTATGAATAAATTCTTTCCGACTGGAATTTCTATCGCGGTGGTATTCAGAAGCTGCCAGAAAAATGGCAAAAGGTAATGAACAATAATGGAAATTATTGCGATGATCGAGTTGTTTTCATATTTTTTAAATCGAACTGTTATTGTACCCTAAAATCGGAAAGAATTTATTTTCACACCTAATAATCACCAATAAATTAAATAAAACTCACCCTTTCTGGACATTCCTTTCCTTGCTTTCCTTCCCTTTTCGGAAACCTGGCCACTGTACCGATCCTGGTCATCGGCGTCCAGTGCTCAGCTGATCGCAGGGTCAATGTACCGAATATTCACTTCACTGCACGGCTACTAACACTGATCACTGAACCGATCCTGGTCATCGATGGACGAGCCCAGTGCACAGCTGGTTTCAGGTACACGACACCATCCAAGGTTAATGTGCCGAATATTCACTTTACTGCACGGCTACTAACACTGATCACTGAATTTATTTTTCACGGAACGTGTTGTTCCTACGTTATAAAAATTGGTGGCCGCGAAAGGGGCCGATTACTGTTAATTTCTGGGACGAGATTACTACTATTACCCGGCGAAAAGAAAACTCGTGGCAGACTGTCTCGGGCTGTGCAGTCCGCTGCTGTGCAGCGATCAGATACGGATCCGACCGACGATCGTCAAAACAAAAGCGTAGGCTACGCTTGGTCAAATCGCTCTATCCCACTCGATCTCGTGTTTCGTTCGATCTCTTCGTCGCGCGGTGCGACAATGTATGTGGCAACTTCAGCCAATAACCAAAATACGTGTGTCCCGTCTTTAAAAGTGTGCCCAAATAGGTGACTCGACCAATCGTCACAGCAGCGGACTGCACAGCCCGAGACAGTCTGCCACGAGTTTTCTTTTCGCCGGGTAATAGTAGTAATCTCGTCCCAGTAATTAACAGTAATCGGCCTCTTTCGCAGCCACCAATTTTTATAACGTAGGAACAACACGTTCCGTGAAAAATAAATTCAGTGATCAGTGTTAGTAGCCGTGCAGTAAAGTGAATATTCGGCACATTAACCTTGGATGGTGTCGTGTACCTGAAACCAGCTGTGCACTGGGCTCGTCCATCGATGACCAGGATCGGTTCAGTGATCAGTGTTAGTAGCCGTGCAGTGAAGTGAATATTCGGTACATTGACCCTGCGATCAGCTGAGCACTGGACGCCGATGACCAGGATCGGTACAGTGGCAAGGTTTCCGAAAAGGGAAGAAGGAAAGCAAGGAAAGGAATGTCCAGAAATGGTGAGTTTTATTTAATTTATTGGTGATTATTAGGTGTGAAAATAAATTCTTTCCGATTTTAGGGTACAATAACAGTTCGATTTAAAAAATATGAAAACAACTCGATCATCGCAATAATTTCCATTATTGTTCATTACCTTTTGCCATTTTTCTGGCAGCTTCTGAATACCACCGCGATAGAAATTCCAGTCGGAAAGAATTTATTCATACACCTAATATTATTTTTTAAATTTAGTTGTGTTGGCCGTTGTTAAACTACGGATTTTTTCCTCAATAACGAATTACGATCACTTGTCGTACATTTTCTGTTACGTTAGCTTTTCGTGTATGCCTTATTTAAAAACGAAATTTACGTACTTCTTGTCCTCTCACTTCAAATTATTCTTATTTAAGATTCTGCTTTAAAAAAAAAATGTGTAACGCGGTTTCCTTCGATGCATGCCGACTTGCTTGTTCGTACGTTCGTAGCACAAGCGCGGTCGCCTACCTCGTAGCCAACGCTACCGCGGGAACTCAGGCGGAAGGCGCGCGCTCTGATTGGTCGGGGTTTTTGGTTAATATCTCCTTAACGAAGCTTCGGACAATATTTTCGCTAAGGAAAAAGTTGTTTCAAATCACCCCCTGAGTAACCCCTTTCAAGGAAGTCCGACATTTTTGGGACACCCTGTATACATATTATATACATGTTATAGTATAACACAAAAATTTATAAAATAAGTAGTGATTGCATTTTCATAAAACTGAATAAAATGTATAACACATTTGCATTGTACGAAAGTTGTTTAAAATATAAAATGTAGGTATTTATGTATTGTACGAAAATTTAGAAAATAACTAGTACTTGTATTTTTATAAAAATGAATATATTTTTCTAATGAAAAGACATCACTACGATTATTGTATTACTGTATCGTTGTATGCAATACATTTTTTTAAATTCTTTTTACGTCATTTTGAAATGCTAGTTTAAATTTTAATTTTTCCTACTATTTTTAAATCATTATGAAATTTCCTATAAAAATTTGACACATTTGGTACTTTCGCCCTAAAGCGCCCAACATGCTTCCCAGCGACGTTACTGTGCCCTCGGAGAGAGGGTAGCAGAACTCGTCCCACCTTAGCGGCCTTAGCAGCTAAGGCGCAGCGTTGGAGGGAGAACCGAAACATCTGTTTTGGGAGCAGATTTCCCCTACTTGGGAAGGCCTGACGTAGATTAAAAGTAAAAATGATATTTTAGGAGTTTTTGAGAGTGCTGATGTTCAAATTGTGGCCGTTGTAGAAAAATTCTAAATGGTGTACATCTCGAAATATTGCGGTTATTTACGCGAAACTCAGCTTCTGTTTTTGCAACAATCATCACAAATTTGATATCAGCACCCTCAAAAACTATTATATAACCTGGAAGTAAGTGTTTTCCTCCGCACGAAACACTCGCGGATATGGAAACACTGAACTGATCGGAAATTATACTCGTGTTAGTGTGCACAAAAATGATGATATTTGCCAAAAAAGGAAATTGTTGCAAAATACTGCAACGGTGCCTTATTATGTACACCTCGAGTTTCAATTGGTAACAAACAACAGTGGTTTATCTCGCTTTATTGTCAACTTCTTGCTGAACAATAGTAAAAAAATATATACGTTTTCAGTACTCATCTATAACAGCTTTTAGAGAGTCCGCATGTAAAACAAAAGTATGTAGTGCATGTGACACTACATCATAATATAGGGTGTTTATAAATATATGAGACAATATTTCAGGGTTGGTTCTATTCATCAAGATAATAAGAAGAGTTGGCATACGCATATGTCCGATAATGCTTAGTTTTGCAATTATAAGCATTTTTATATTTCGTAAAACACGGTAACGAAACACCTATTAAAGTTGTGACCCGCTTTGGCACGGTGGAACCAGAGGAGGAGTTCCTCGCCGGCTCAGTCGAGATGTCGCGGGTTTGTTAAATGACGATTTCAGATCACGGAACTGAGACGGAACGAATATATGTGTGCAGACCTTAATATAGGCGCCGTGCAGAAACTAAAATTCATCCCGGTTTGAGTATACGCTAGATGGCGTTGTCCCCCCCCCCCCCCCCTCCCCCATGCCCCTCATTCCGCTGGCCGTAGGTTGCGTCTGTCTTCGTTGCACTCAGTAATCAGTTCAAATCAGTTGCACGTGGCCGCCATTCACTGCCATTGTATCTGATTGTCAGCAATCATCAGCAATTGTCAGTGATATTTTTGTCGATAAAGTGCAGTAAATTGTATTCATTGTAAATCTCATGTAATTATCAAATACGGTGTTTTTTTACTTTGTAACAAACAATTAATTGAAAACCCAAAAACCTCGTAACGCCTCATAACCTATGATAACCTATATATGAGGCGCGGTTTGGAAATCCACGAGGTTATGACAGCAAGTCATATGAAACATGTATTTTCACTTCAATTTTTCAAAAAGAAATAACAGATGGATTGTAATCTTGATATATAATAAAAAAATTCTTTAAAACAATTTCATTACCTTTTTCTTATTCATAAAACACACTTTTATGAATATGAACTTAATAAAATGAAGAGACCAATAGAAAAACATACAGAAATACATAATTAGTTATTACAAATAGTTACTGTAACAACAACATTATTTATTTCTGTATGTTTTTCTATTGGTCTCTTCATTTTGTTAAGTTCTTTAATTACACATCATGACATTATCTGAATAATATCTCCATCATCTGAACGGTCTTTTAGGACGGAATTATCTTATCTTGGGGTTCTGAGTATACGCTAGATGGCGTCACTGGCGTCTATCCTTCTGCACTCTTAAGCATTGGAGTGTCCATGCCCTGGTCAAGCTGTCGGATAGTAGCAGAAAGGGAGTTTATAATAATGTGCCGCGATATAAGAAAAAGAAGATTCGAATTTAGAGGTACGATGTGCAGGAATAGAGAGAAGAGATTGAGATCGGGTTGAAAGAGAATTAGAGGAGTGATAAGAGAGGTTTGCGAGTAGGATGTTGTAGTGATATGACGGACAACGAGAAGAGAGTAGGTACCTTAAACACGAGACAGCGCAAGTGGAGTTTCCATCTTTGGGACATACGTAACCAAGAGGATTTTACAAAAAGCGGAGAGATATGATCGAACTTGCGGACGCAATAGGAGAAACGCAGACAGGAATTTTGAACACGCGTGATTGCTATTGAGGTCGTAAACAAAAGTCTCGAAAGGAAAAAATGCTTTGTTCAAAAATTCAATTAGGAAGCGAACGGAAAGCGGCTTTTCCAAAAATAGCAGCGCTGCCGCGCGTGTCATAAACCGAACCGAACATCTGCACGCCAAACGAATAACTTTTTTCTACAAAAGATATATTGTTTGCCATTTAAACGAAGGTATACATGTTATCAAAGTACCTACATTTATTGAAATTTAACAAACATTTTTTGTTTGTAAATATTCGTGCCAGGAATCATTCATGTTGCTTCAATTTTGAGCGTTCGGTCTGTGTCCACCCCCCGTCGCTCCCCGTTCTGCCATCCTGCCGGATGAACGGATCGTCAAAAATCAGAAAGTAAAATTGTGTAAATTGACCCACAAATATTGAATTTGTACCATAACTTTCAAAATGGCGGCGGTTCAAAGCAATGTGGTGCGAATTTTACCAAATTTTTACCTTTTCAACCCGCGAAAAAAATTAAAAATATCATCGGAGGTGAGATAGTCGTGGTTCAGACGAAAACTATGTGTTTTCCAACTATATGTTCTAAGTTTTAAGGCAATCGCGCCATAACTTTTTTCTAAATCATGGCAGAAGTTTACGAAAACACTATTTTTAGAAAAACGCGTTTCAAGTTTACCCGAACCGCTTAGATAGCCCGTACCATTGTTCATTCAAACCTCTGTAATTCAGCTAACTTCAAGTTTTCGCCGAAAACCTCGAGAGGTGGCCCACTTTTTTTAAAGCAATCAGTACACCGTAAATTTAGTGGTTTTAAAAAGCACAAAAATATATTTGCAAAAGGAAATACATTTAGATAAATAATGTAAAATTGAAATAAAAAATTAGTCATACATTTTAAAAAAATAAAATAAAATTGCAGTCTATGCGAAAGGCCATCTCACCCGGATTGTCCGGGTATTTATTTATTTTTCTTGCACAGAACTTTTCCACACTCATTGCATAAGTTAAAAAATTTTGAGCATCCTTCGTGAAACCCTTTTTTACAGTTCATACTGCGAGTCAAGTCATCGGGTATCGATGTGCAGCTGTACTGCTCCCCACAACCCAACCATTTTGCCACTTTGGACTGCTTCTACGGCTTTCAACAATGCCTCGATTGTCCATAACTTCCTACGCTGATTATATCTTCGTTGGTATTCCGTTAGCATGTTCTACAAAAACATTAACTACCTATTATGCATGATTTTATGATGGGCCAACTATCCCGGACAAATTGGGCCAACTAACCCGAGAGTCGAGGAGCACTGAGTCGCTTGTTTTTTCAATAATGCTACGACAATATCTCATCACAAGAACGTAAATATAACCTCTAAATATTATATTAACGCATTCAGAAAAAGTCATCACTTTTTCGGAAAAATGTCAGTAAATTATAATTTAAAGAACACGTAGAAAATTTTCGAGAATAGTTAATTTATACATTAGGTACAAATAATTTACCTGATTTCACAGTTGAAAGCAAACAGAAAACTCGATTAATGTGGCGTGTGAGCGACGCGCAATGGAAGCAAACAGAAAACTCGATTAATGTGGCGTGTGAGCGACGCGCAATACACCACTAAAAACAAAACTGAAAATCGCAACGTTCTAGAACATAAACGTGATCGAGTCATCTCACCCCCGAGGCCATCTCACCCGGAATTACCCTACCTAATTTTTTTATTCTAACGAAACTGGTTTCGGAACAAACTGAATCCATGAAGCTATGTATAGGGAATATTATAAATATAAATGGATACAAAAATTGTATAAACGTAAATCACAATAAGTAAACGATAGGGTAGACCGGGGGCGGTAGTAACAGGGGGGCGAATGTAACACGCTAAATATCTCAAAACATATAATAGATATTAACACCAATTTTGGATATATGATGAAGAATGACATTTGGAATATACACATCCATGCCCTAAGAGTACAGATACGCAATAGCATGGATAGTGAAGAAAATAACTTTTCGATACCCTAAGGTAGCCTTTCCTTACTGACTTAAAATTGTAATATAAACACTCCCTTTGCAAATATGTGCTTGTTCGATTTTTTAATCTGTAATTCGACCTTTTTTAAACTAATATTGATCGTTACTTGGCACTTTTAAGCGTCTCGTTAGTCAAAATTTATAATTTAAGTTCAAAAGCATGGTCGGGGGCGATTGTAACATCGGCAGTCGGGGTCGGTTTTACCGCAACAGAACTGAATAGGGACAAAGAAGGCGAATAATATTGTCTTATTTGCATGAAATCATATAGCATAGCACAAGCAAACCAAATGAAAAATGGGTGCAATATACTGAATGTAAGGATTGAGCAGATGAAGAATGCACCAGCCAAAACGCCTTTTATTTCTGCCACAATTGCGATACCACATAATTTATTATAGATTTTACTTTTTTCATTTATTATTATAATTTAAATCAATAAATATTTTAATTTTGTAAAGTTATATTTGTGCTACTATCGACTCCATGCAGTGTTACAACCGACCCGGGGTCAGGGACGGTTGTAACACTTTCTCCGCTTCTCATTTTTTATTAATAACCGGAATATTACTTGATATACAGTGAAACTGTTGTGGCTCAAATAATGTCAGATAAATAAGTAACATTTTCGTAAAAAAACTTTTGTTGTAACTGTAATAGTTTTTGCGTAATCGTATTCCAAAGTCAAAGTGATACTACCGCCCCCGGTCTACCCTATAATTATAATTTTATGTACGGTAACGATTTTCGTCATAAATATTTCAATCGAATCACATTCGACACAATGTTTCACGATTAGTTTCACATTGTATTTTCTAAAAAAAAAGTGCGTACGTGTATTTACATAAAATGAAAGACTTTGGGAGAACGCAGATTGCAGTCGTGTGATTCCACGGCATCAACCAAAGAACCACATAGTCTACAAAAGTATTTGTTCGAGTAATTCCAAAAGTGACAGCAGTTAACTGTTGATGGTTGAGCGTTAACCTTTTGCGGTCTCACCGTGCCTGCCGACTGCACACATACAATATCTGGCGTTGTGGTCTAACCGTACCACCCAGGCATCCCACTGTTTAGACTAACCGGACTAAAGTTATGTCTAGATTATACTATATTTCGTTCCTGAATCGCTTGTTGGTATTTAGAAGAATGACCGAAAATGCAGCATGATTCCGAAGTGCATCATAGTAGTTTATGGAGTAAATCTGTACAGTCTAACAAGTAAAAAATATATGAGCATAGGTCGTACACAAATAGCTTCTGATTTTCGGAAGATTGAACGAAATGCTCTAAAAGAGTATTCGCATCGTTCCTCAACACATTATGGCAAGGCTTTAACGAAGAGTTTCGCAATCGCTAAAAAATACCACGCGTCATTTGAATAATTTCGAATCCACTTCGTAGCTCTCTTTGCAGAGCATGAACGTTAACTAATTTATTATAGCATACGAAATAGTTTTTGAATAGTTATGAATGCCTATCGTGATGCGATAGAAAGCAACGTTTGAATGGGAAACTTTACATAATTAATCGTATGCATGCAGGAGAAGAAGTAGTGATAAAGTGCGATATCAAACTGTTTATGAGTATAAGACTTTGCCCCCTCAGCAACCCTTCGGACGAGGGTGCGAACCCCAGCGAACCTAGGATGAGTCATCTTATAATGAAAATTTTGTTGGATGACCAGCTTTCTGCTTACATTCTGTTAGCCACTAGGCATCTCCTTGATAAGAGTTTTGTAGCATCTCCGTTCAAAACATCTGACTCATAATCGCACTTTCCACTCCAAGGTACAAATTCGCATAGAACCACACTTACTGATCTGCTTACTAAATGCCGTGGCAATCTTCTCCCCACTAAATAGTTAGTCTACTGTTTAAAAACTAGGACAGCATTCACGCACAGCATTCTCCAAAAAATATTTTCCATACATCTATTCCACTCTTGCAGGGTACTCAATCTTGTCCTCCAGTTGTACTTGGGAACACCGCGAACCCGCACTCACCGATTGGAACGCAACTTTGTGGGTTTTTAGAGTGATTCAAAAAAAGAACAACGATGTGTTCCATTTGGGCCCTATTGCCCTTTAAGGGGGAACACCACTGTGACGGCCGGAAAAATGAGCCCATTTTTAAGATTTTTTTAAGGAATAACTTATAGTTTTATTATAAAATTGTTATTACCTATCTTTAGAACAATGTCTTAAGAGACTATAAAAAAAAAAGGAATAGAAAAACATGCATAGATTTCCATATACAGTTAATCTCCTACACCCCTCAAGAAAAACATAGGTCGCTTATCGAAACGATATCTCTGGAACGGCAACTCTGAAATCAATTTTTTTTTTTAATATAATCGGTATGAGTGTAGTTTCCGTTGTGCGTACCGATTTTTTTATCGAAAACATATTTTTTTAAATACGCTCGAAAAACTATTAATTTTTTTGCCGATTTTCGAAACTTTTTCTTCCCAAGCGCACCATTTTTACAAAAATAATTTTTTTTAAAAATCGGGACGCACAACGGAAACTACACTCATACCGATTATATTAAAAAAAAAAAATTTGATTTCAGAGTTGCCGTTCCAGAGATATCGTTTCGATAAGCGACCTATGTTTTTCTTGTGAGGGGTGTAGGAGATTAACTGTATATGGAAATCTATGCATGTTTTTCTATTACTTTTTTTTATAGTCTCTTAAGACATTGTTCTAAAGATAGGTAATAACAATTTTATAATAAAACTGTAAGTTATTCCTTAAAAAAATCTTAAAAATGGGCTCATTTTTCCGGCTGTCACAGTGGTGTACCCCCTTAAGGTAGTGAAAACTAACCTCAAAGTCAAATTAGCACTTCCACTTTTTCACGTATAACTCTCAAAGTACAACAGACAGAAAGAAATGTTTCAGACAGAAGTTTAATGGTGCAATGAGCGCGGAAAACTTGCGTTAACAAAATTTTGAAAAGAGTTTAAAAAGAAAAATATCTGATGAAAAAAAAACTTTTTCAAATATTTTGTTAACGGATGTTTGTAGCGCTTATTGCGCCATTAAACTATTGTTTGAAACATTTTTTTCTGCCTGTTGTACTTTGAGAGTTATACGCGAAAAAGTGGAAGTGCCAATTTGACTTTGAGGTTAGTTTTCACCCCCTTAAAGGGCGATAGGGCCAAAATGAAACACACCGTTGTTCTTGTTTTGAGTCACTCTAAAAACCCACAAATTTGCGTTCCAATCGGTGAGTCCGGGTCCGCGGTGTTCCCTTGTTAGATAATCTATCTACATATACTTAGATTATCTATGTCACGTCAAATCGATTTAGCTTAATATTTAGTTGTAACTGGTGCTGTTTTTATAAACGTTACCGAAATACCTTATATTGTTAGAGTATAATCGGTCTATGACGTTTCATACCCGGGTTTCCGACCATTTAAGTCTCTATACTGTCAATACTATTTTCATGGGAGTATTAACAATGGATTGGCAAGGTTTCACGATGAAAATGAGTCCGAACTCGACCACACTCCCCAGATAGCACAAAAACGTTTTAAAAACGTCCAGGTCAGACGTTCAGGATGTCTTAAAAACGTCCAGAAAAGGTCCTAAAAACGTCCATTTTCACAAACCAGTACGTTTCTAAAACGTTTTCAGGACGTTTTCTGGACGTTTTTAGGACGTTTTCAGGACGTTGGACGGTGCTGGTTCGATTTAATAAAAATTTAAGCAAGTAAATGGTTTTCAAAATGAGATCAAACTCGATAACAATTTATTTCATTTATTTAATTCAGAAATAATGCAGAATATATGCACTTACAATAGATACAAGAACATGTTAGTAGCAGGTCGAATATACAGAAAATACATTGAATTTTACAGTAATCAATATTGGGAACAGTAAAATAAAGGTGATAGTTACATATTAAAACCGTTGCTACGTTTAATTTATGGAAATCTTCTTTCCCTTTTCTGCCGAGGCCAACTAAATAGCAATACAATATCCATTGGGCATCAACGACGTTAACCTAAAATTGAAAAATTATTCAAACCCTAACCTAGAACTACATACCTTTGACCGCAAATACTGAAACAAATATACAAAAACTGTACAAAAACGTTATGAAAGCTGCATAAAAACTGTATGAAAACAATATAAAAACTGTATAAAACCGGTTTGCAAACATTCGGTCAGAAACATTTAAACAAATGCCTCTGTGTTTTTGGTTTTCTATTGTTTCTTTCAGCAAATGTTCATAAACATTTATATGTACCAGTATGTATACTTATGTATATATGTATGTAGATTTAATTAGACTTTACCTGTACGATCTATCCATATTTCGTGGATGGTTGGGTTAGACAGTGGTTACAATCCCTGGTTTCCTTCAACTAATGTATCCTAATCTAACGACATTTCTCAGATAGCGCACAGCCTCTTTTGAACGCCTGTTTTGGACGTTTTGAAAACGTTTGTAAAATATGTTTTTAAAACGTCTGCAAAATACGTTTTGAAAACGTCCAGAAAACGCCCAGAAGACGTTTTAAAAACGTCCATTTTCACAAATCAAGCCATGGACGTTCAGACCTAAAATGGACGTAAAATGGACGTTTTTAAAACGTCTTGTGCTATCTGGGTCGAACTATTTTTAATTGTACGCGATGTATTGTGACGTCCCTGGCCCCACCATGGGATCGCGCTGGTTAGTGTTCACCAGCGCCACTAGAGGTCTAATCTTCCTAATTCTTTCTCGCAAGTCCCGGTAGTTCCAATCTCATTCATATACAGTGACTCGCATTAAGGCTGCCGTCTCATTTTTGTTATGGTCCGAATCGATCGAAGCGTCCCCAGTAAACAAACGGACCCTAATGAAACTACTGCGGTCGATAAAAAGAACTTGTACAGAGATGACATCTCCAGGTACTCTGGGTAGACGAACTTTTGACGCATAGTTGCCACATTGTCTGTTCCCTTTGTCTCTGCCGCGCTGTTGACACAGAGTTCTCTCTTTCTATCGAGAAGTCTTGAAGCAATACGGCACGAGAGCTACGTCCAGCGTCAGAGCCTCGCTGAACGTAGCAATAATGAAAGATAGAGAGGTCCGGGAGTGTAAGAAGGAAAGATGGAAATATACCAAATTTGCAGAATTGAAAGCCCGTTTCGTTCAAAGTAGTCCGATTTAAATTATTTTCTGTCAATTTAATCGGCAGAATCACTTTCATATTGATACGATGAAAAATAAAGAAATTCTGTTTCTGCATAATCGATGATACATCGCCGAGCAACTCCAGGCGACAGGTTAGACGGGTGAGCGATACAATGTCGCTCGGCTCAAGCTTCGGGGGACCTCAAGAATGAAGGCCTTCGATTAAAAAAATTATTTGTGGCCGACGGATGAATTCCCGTCGAATAAACTGATTCATCCGTGGCGTTTCAAATAAAACTAACTCTGGGTTATTTTTACTCGACGACAAATAAAGATAAAGTCTCTTTAATTTGATAGTTTATTTCAATAATTTATGAAACGATATTAATTTGCGTATCAATATCCCTTCTGAACTTCGCATTTCTGTAAGGACACTGGGCATCGCTCGCCGTCTTGGAAGGCGAGGTCCAATAGGATGCGTAAGGGATACAATGTAAATTCCTGGCGTTCTCCCGATTAAAATCGTGTCAAATGTCATGTAAATCGGACTATTTTTAACGATGTTAGCTTGGGGCCACTTTCATCGGGACGACGGAATCGGTTGAAGCCATTTTTGCAAAAATCTGATGCGAAATGTAGAACGTGAAATTCGTCACTTCCACGAAACTCAGCGAGGCGCGGCATATTCACGGCATTGCCTTTAGGACTCTAGCGAGATAATCACGCTGTACAAACAGCGTATTAGTCAAAAACATTTTTTTAATAAAAAGCTTATTATTTGTGACTGAAAATAAAAGTGACAACTATTGGTACACTGTCAACAACGAGTACAGTTACCCTATATTTAATTACCAAGTACAGTTCTAGAAATAATCCGATTTATACCGTGCTTGAACTCATTTTAATCTGGACAATCTCAGCAGTATGTTAATAAATAGTGAAAACGTCACGTTTTACAATTTATTAATACATAATCCACCGCAAGCAACACTGTATGCCTCTCGAACCGAAATCAGAAGCTGCCGCCGAACAGCCCAAGTCTTCAGGCTCAAAGAGAGATCGCGCCGGTTCGGGTAAACACGCTGCCGAAAGTTGTTTGAAGCCTTCAAATAAAAGTCGAATAAACTACGGTTAAAGATCGAATAAACAAATTATTCTTCTTCGAATAAAAAAATTATCTTTCGTCGTCGAATGAATTCACTTTGGTTCAGAACGGATAAACATAAAGTATCTTTTATTCGAGTTTATCAAGATATTATCTTTGCCCATCTCTGTTCTTCAGCCGCTTCGTCGTGATCAGGGGGCAGAAACTAAGATAGGAACTTCCGGAATAGCGTTTAGACAGGAAGCAGCAGGCTTTCATAATTTAGGTGGCGTTGCTGTCGCGGTATAGTTGTGTTTGTATCTGTACATACACGTTGGCTTACGCACACTTCTGCAGCTTACGCTTGCCGCCGTTTACCAACGTTTACCAAATGTTTACCACGTTTACCACATTTACTGAACACTTACTGAAGTTCATCGACGCTTCTGGACGCTTCAACCATTTTCAACGGTTATTTATACTTTTAAGTGTATTATTCAGAATATTCTGAAGCATACAATAGTATCGAATAAGTTTAAAATAAATGTGAAGAAGAATGGAGCAACTGCAACGAGAGTGGCAGGTAAGAAAGTTTCATGTACGGTTTAAGGTTAGAATACACAGCGTTTATTTGAATCCTCGTGATGTTTGTTTAGTTTTACATTATAAATTCTATTATCAAATACTTTCAGTTTACTGTATTTACTAAATTCAGAAGAAAATATATTAAGAGTCATTTGCTAAACATAAAACTTGTATGTTTGGATTGTACTATCAAAAGGCACAAAAATGAATTTTTGATTTTGCAGGGAGAGGACAAGAAGTTCATTGGTGCAGGAATGTTAACAGACTGTTAAAAGCGTATTTAGCAAACCAAGCTTGCAACTACCACACCAAGAATTATAGAAAAAAGTAGATCATAGTTCTTCTCCTATATTTCTTATATACACTTCTATATTTTTACATTATATGTTATATTTAACTAGATACAAGATAAATAAAAGGAATATTTTCAATTGAAAAGTATGTGCCACTCACTAATCCTTACCTCTACTTGTATTTTTACAATTAAGTATATTATACAAAATGTAGGGTAAGTGATACATTTGTTGGCGTTATCAATTATTGTTGGCAAAATAATGTCCAATTATGCCAATAATAACTGAAAAGATGGGGAAGATTTAGATAAGAAACTTCAGGTGCATGTTAAATATTTAATTAAATTCAATTACTGCAAATTTAATTAAATATTTTTCTATTACACCTGAATTTCATATCCAAATCTTCTTAACGCGTCAACAAATGTATTTCTTATTCTACATATTACAGTACGCAGATTCTGAGCGTATTTAATTTTCCCGGCATGAGCCGCCATATTGAATTTTAGTTCAAACAGAATCTTTCATAATTTAGAGGGCGTGCAAATACTAAACCGAAAGTTTTGCTGGACTTTCCATCCCCTGGTCGTGATTCATTCAAGCCTCCGTGACGACAAAATAGTAATAGGGTAAATGCGGCAACAGCGCGATCTGACTCTCGATACGTATCGGCAACTATGTCTTTCCTACATTTATCGGCTAGCTTGGACTTCCACCGGTTCTGGTGGTACATGGCACGAATATACCATCAGCGCCGGTGACGGAGGAACCTTGAAGCTTCAATCTGTCAGTTTTCGAGTCATAAATTCATCGTTATTTCAACGTACGTGCTTATTACCGTTCAAACGAATCAGACCCGGATGCACAGATGTCTACTGGATGCAACTATACCCGCGAAAACTTCCTTCTTGCCGATTTCAGGACGAAATATGGTTGAACAGGTTTCGCGTATACGTACACGCTTTTCCTAGCTTGTCTGAACGTACGCACACATTCAAAGCCGGGTGGGACGGCAGCCTTAATATTCGAACATCATGCTGTGTGCGAGATTATTGCTCTATATATTTGTTTACAATAGTGTTATTGAATTGTTTTTTTCGTAATATATTAAAACACTTATTGTAGTTAGTAGAAACATAAACTTTATTTATTTCACACACATAGTTTTTTGCAAAATAAGTGATAAAGTCAAGAATGTCGAAATTTAACATCGCAAAAATATTCGGACACAGCAGTTTACTGGCTGTAGTAAGTCGTTGGATGCAGTCGGTTATTTTGCTAGTGTACATTGTTTGTAAACATAACGTCTAGCGTGCATCCAAGAGTCAGTACTGTTATTGACTTCGTTAATAGTGGACGTATTATTAGTGAATATGGGACGAAAAGGCAAAAATACATCCTTTGAAATTCGACAACTGGTTATTTACCACAAAGGAAAGGGAAAATCATATCGAGAAATAGCCAAATTGCTAAATGTAAGCAAGAGTACTGTAGCAGATATTGTACACAGGTATATTCGTGAAGATCGAATCGATTCCATTCGGCAAAGGGGACGTCCAAAATTATTAGATTCTCGCGAAGAACGCAAGATTGTTAGAAAAATAAAGAATGATCCTAAAGCAAGTGCTATAAAACTAGCTGCCGAATTCTTTCCAAGAATCTGGAAAGAAAGTGCATCCCGACACGGTGCGTCGGGTATTAAAAAACCATGGATACAACGGTAGGGTTCCACGAAGAAAACCATACATAAACGAAGTGAATCGTAAGAAACGATTAAATTTTGCTAATGACTACGTTTCTAAAGACCAAACATGGTGGAACAATGTAATATGATTGCGGATGAAAGCAAATTTAATCTTTTTGGGTCAGATGGACGAAGAACGATATGGCGTAAAATCAACGAAGGATTAAAATTAAAAAATTTGAGAGCAACAGTGAAACACGGCGGCGGCAGTGTAATGGTGTGGGGTTGCACCTCAACTGCAGGTGTTGGTGAACTAGTTTTTATCGACGGCATTTTAGATAAGATGAAATATTTCGACTTATTGAAACAAAATTTAATCAAAAGTGCTGTTAATATGAACATACGCAATAGTTTTAAGTTCTATCAGGACAACGATCCTAAGCACAAATCGAGAATCGTACAGGAATACTTACTATATAACTGTCCTAAAGTGTTACACCCTCCTCCTCAATCGCCAGATTTAAATCCTATTGAGAATTTATGGGATCAATTGGATCGTAACATTCGAACAACACCCATAAAAACAATAAAAGAATTAAAAGAATGTTTATTACAAGAATGGAAATGTATAACACAGGAATATTTCAATAAAATTATATCCAATATGCCCAAACGATTACAGGAAGTAATAAGACAAAAGGGTCAACCTACGAAATATTAATACTGTTAAAAAAATATGTATATTTTATATAAATTTTATGTAAGTACTGTCCGAATATTTTTGCGATATTAAATTTCGGCATTATCTACTTTATCACTTATTTTGCAAAAAACTATGTGCATTAAATAAATAAAATGTATGTTTTTACTTACTACAATAAGTGTTTTAATATATTAAAAAAAAATCAATTCAATAACATTATTATAAACAAATGTATAGTGCAATAATCTCTCGCACACCATGGTGTCCGAATATTAATGCGAGTCACTGTATATACAAGTTCCAAGTTACTCCTCTCAGCCCCCGTGTGTGTCTCGGGCAGGGTTCTGACTGGCGTTCCCAAGACGAAACGCACCTCTTCTTTTCCTCCTCGATCCGTAAACGCCAATCCACCTGCCACGCACATACTCCAAAAAGCGTAACCAGCCTTAGGGATTGCGATTGCGCTGGAGGCGACGGAGCCAGATCCCCCCTCGTCCAGAGGCGGGCAAGTCAGGACGTTACAGTATAATTAAACGTACTCCGAACGAAGTTAAAATATAGAAATATAAATTTTCATTAGTACCAGCATATCGTGTTCAAAGTGCGCGACAAGCTTAGACAAAACATTCCCGACAGAAGGGCTCGCTTGGAAAAGCCTGATTAACTTGAAACGATAGTACGTCAAATCTTACTATCATTCGTTGTCAGAATGATAAATTACTTATTCATTAATATCATGTACTACCTATCTTCGATATTTTAAATAGAGTGTCCAACATTGTATTCTGGAATTCTTATGAATATTGAAGGCTAAATGTGTATTACGGCATAAATTTTATCTTTGCAACATCAGTTACTAAATGAATGCCCGTTATATGGAGAATTTGGGGAAAAAATTTTAAAAACCAATGAAACGACAATTATAGTATCATCAGATATAGGAATCCTAAAACAGTATAAGCAGGGACAAATGTCCACATCTAGGACTTGTTGGAATTGACCAATATGGAAATGCCACACATTTTATATAGTAGTACGCTTAAAACATTCAACCAGAATTTATAAACAATATAAATCTAGTTTTTGTTCTTCGGGGAGTTTACTAAGTAGTAAATAATGTGAGTTTGTATGTACGGTAAAAGTATGTATGTACAATCTTTATCATCAAACTTCAACAAATCACACAAGATTAATTCAACCTGTGAGTAGGGTTTGTCGGTTTTTAAAAGCCGGGTTTAAAAACCGGTTCTTTTTAGAAATTTGTAAAATTCGAAATCCGGTTTGTAAATTTAAAAAAACCGGTTTTATGTACTAGAATTAATATGTAAAAATTACTTAACTATTTAATTAAAAACGTTAACATTTTGACTTGAAATCGCTTCGCACACAAGCATATTGTAGTAACTAACTGTTTACTGTAAAACTAATCTTCATGAGTTCACATTTTCGGAAGACAAATACTAAATGAAATTAAGATTTATAAATTATATTTTGTACGGATTTTAGTTATTTTAGTTGTTTTCATTTGGTTTTGAATGCAGTGTATTTTCTTATGTTATATTTTTGTGGATCCATAAATATTAAATAAACTCAAAAACTGTACGGATTTGTACGGATTTTAGTTTTTTTTTTTTGGTTTTGTATAGATAGATTATATTTTATTTTGTTATACGTTTGTAATTCAATAGATATTAAAAGAACTGAACATTTTTAAAATAAGTATAAATATTTATTTTCTACTTGAAATATATTTTTTGGTGAAAATTCGAAAACCGGTTTAACCGATTTTTTGGGAATAGTGGGATTCGAAAACCGTTTTTTTTAAAAGTCGGTTTTTGTATAAACCCTACGCCGGAAAATTTGGATAGTACCTATCTGTCTTGAGTTCAATACGTAAGAAACACTGAATGAAAAGGACCTCAGGCATATGGAGTCAAAAATTAATATCTAGTTACGATTTAAGTTCGTCGAGTTAGGTGAATCACTCTGTACAAGATACCATGCTTATGTGAAAAATACGAGCAGGTATTACTTTAAATAGATTACGTGTAATCATCCATAACGGTGCACGAGTATCTATAGAGCACAAAATACTGTTCGATTAAGCTAAAGCAGTGCTGTCCAACCTAATCTACGAAGCTTAGGCACTTTGCCCCACTCTGGCTCTGTAGCTATGCATGTGAACACTATTTAGTTGATGCTAGGATGAGAATTCACGTCGCTTGCACACAAAATATGGTGTGTAGAGGAGGGTTAAAGGCGCCTAAATGATTCCACTCGTAAACAGCACTGATTGTAAGCTAAAGTAATAGCGAAGACAGAGGAATACTTTCCTGACAACTGCAGGAGATTCATGGAAATAATGAAAGATCCTAATAATATTACTGGGGCGGGGCCTGCATGATCTAGAATAACTTACTCTTATTTTTTAATTCCCCATGTAGAATATATTTTTAGACAGGTATAATATACATATGTAGCACTTGCATTTAACTCTTGAACGATGGATACTCTGACTACGATCGATGAAGAGTCCATTTCGCCCCATAATTTAATTTATATACACCTCGAGATGAGCTTCTAAATTTGGTTGTCAGTTTCGTATCATCCGAAATCCTCCTCTTTTTCAAGAAGTAATACTAATTACAAGTAAGACGTGTAGTTTGATCTTCAACGTGGGTCAAAATGGACCCTATATCCGCCAGATGAGGGTTAACAAGTAGAGGCGAGCTGCTATAAAAGGGACAATTTTGTTTAGCGTCCATTTCTGACAATATCATTATAGGTATTTAAAAAATAAGTACCTTAATAGCAAGTATGACTATTGGCTTTCAATAAAAATATATTGCAAACTCATTAATAATAACAGAAAATAACAAAATCTTCGATTTTCAAATAAGTCGAAAATATCCCTTTCACGACTAGGCAGTCTTAAATGGGACATTAGACGTCATGAAAGGGGCACATTAATGAAAATATACAAAATGTGAACAAAAATGAGGTTAATTGTTAAAATATCAAGAACAAAAAAAATGAATACACCTTTTATTCCGCATGACACAGTGGCCCCTTTTTCGCAAATTTCACATTGAAATCGATCTTCTTTACTGGTAGCAAAGTTTTCTTTACAAACGCAGCACTCATTGTTTTTAAAATTATTTCTTAATAGTCTCGCTCGAGTCAGAACAGTCATTCTAAGTAAATATGAAAAGGATGGCAGTCATGAAACGCACGTCCCATTTAAGACTTGTTACGCTGTCCCATTTAAGACTATATGTGAGCATATTATAAAATAATCACAAAACAAAGAAAATAATCAATCAAGCTTACTTGTTATATATTCTCGTTTCCAGTGAATATTGGCTCTTTGAATGATATAAGACTAGCATATAACTTTATCTCACAAACCGCCACAGAAAAGTAAAGAAATTTTTATTTTTATATCAGAAAAACGTCAACCGCGGATTACTGATCTCTTGCAAGTGAGACTGCGGTGAAGTGTGCGTTAAATTACTAAGTAGGCACTAGTGTTGCCTTAAACAGGAAAATAACTTGTATGTTTAATGTGTTTAGAATTTTGGCAATACGATTTATCCCATTTATCTATAATTTATAATAATAATTATCCATAATCTAAGATTTAGCACCCATGTATCTTGTGTTTCAACGAGAAAATAATATACTTTTTATTGATTCAATTGATGTCCTGAGATAGCTACCCATAATTTTGGTAACGCGCCGTATGGGTGTATATTATTTTAAGAGGTGAGATTTATGTACAATTTTTTCCCGCGGGTTTGTATGAATTATTTCATTCTGAAGAAATAAAAGATTCGCAGCTTTCTGGTGTTATAAATTTTATAACGTTCTAAATATTATGGGAACAGTTAATCTGCAAATGTAAATAGTTATACGACGCCTATAAAAATATAAATCTCCATAATGTCAATTATAAAATGGTGTTAAATCTCTCGCGAGCAATAGTAGAACATCATGTTTCAAACTCGAAACACGTCTACTTTTTTTATGAGTCGTGCACACAATTTGCATTTACACGCAACGTTACATTCAATACTTTTTATTCTTTGGCACCATTATTCCCCCGTTTCTTTTCCCACCACAGCTTAATATTGAGGGGCTCACTTAGCAGGGATAATTATTATGCCCCGACGTTCTGAACATTAGCAATTTCTTGCTACGCTCCTATCTCCCTGGCCCTAAATCGACTCTAATTATACTAAAACTAGACGAAACATTAAAGACCACCTCATTACGATGCCCCTTGCCAGGGGTGTGCCTGTAGGAGGAGCTCTTGAGTGCTTCAATCTGCAAAAGTCTTCCGCCAATTATAAACTTTCGCATAATACTTTCTTCCCACTTTTAGTATCTTTTACCACAAATGATTCTATTCTGTTTTAATGATCGCCCGACCACTTCCGCGGAAGCTCTTCCGGCAACTTTGTAGGCAAAGAAATACATAGTAGACTAATGATTACATGCTAAAAATGTGTACGTATCCATTTTTGGTAAGGAATCCTGTTTCACCCTCATAGGATACTGTTTTTGTTTATTAGAAGCATACGAAATAGAACCCTGTACTTACATATACCTATACATATTGTATGGGGTTTATACAAAAACCAACATTTGAAAAAACCGGTTTTCGAATCCCACTATTCCCAAAAAAACCGGTTTTCGAATTTTCACAAAAAAATATATTTCAAGTAGAAAATAAATATTTATACTTATTTTAAAAATGTTCAGTTCTTTTAATATCTATTGAATTACAAACGTATAACAAAATAAAATATAATCTATCTATACAAAACCAAAAAAAAAAAACTAAAATCCGTACAAATCCGTACAGTTTTTGAGTTTATTTAATATTTATGGATCCACAAAAATATAACATAAGAAAATACACTGCATTCAAAACCAAATGAAAACAACTAAAATAACTAAAATCCGTACAAAATTTAATTTATAAATCTTAATTTCATTTAGTATTTGTCTTCCGAAAATATGAACTCATGAAGATTAGTTTTACAGTAAACTGTTTGTTACTAGACAATTGTGTGCGAAGCGATTTCACGTCAAAATGTTAACGTTTTTAATTAATTAATTAATTTTTACATATTAATTCTGGTACATAAAACTGTTTTTTTTTTAAATTTAAAAACCGGTTTCGAATTTTACAAATTTATAAAAAAAACGGTTTTTAAACCCGGTTTTTAAAAACCGACAAACCTTAATATTGTATGTATGTATGCGTGTATGTCTGAGAATATTAGAAATTTGACCTACTACTGGGGTTGAAACTTTAATCAATATTTGGCATTATTATTAGAAATATGCTAATTACTTATTCTTCTTATAATTTAAAAAAATTACAAATTCGCCGAAATATTTGGATTAGGAATATTTTCTTCAGTATTTTGTCGAACGTCCACTCTTTTTAGTAATTATGCAGTATGGGGCAGGCACCTCTGATGACCTGGACCTTAACACATGTAGTCAAGAACATGGCCTTGAGTAACCTTTCCTCATAACTTAACCCGCGGTCATTGTTTATTAAAAAGTTATTGGAAAAATAAGATTCACAAAAATGACCTGTGTTAATCGTTTCCGAAGTTTGGGTATAGGTTTGCGGACAGATTGGGGGGAGGGAAACGCAGCTACGTGTGCAAATGAAAGGAGAACACTTACATAGAATATGTTTTGTAAACATCAAAGTAAACATGGGGTAAGGTGATCCTTTTCTTTCATTTCGGATATGATGAATTGATGCGGGCAAATCACTCGCATCACTAAGATCGAAAATCGCGTCTAACTCTGACATAGTTGATTTCTCGATTTCTGTTCATTAAGGGGGAAGACCACTGTAGAATCATTTTCTAAAAGACGTATGTTTCAAGAATGCTCTCTCCAAATTTTATGAAGAGATTCGCAAAATTGACGGAGATATAGTATTTTCCGTGAAGCGGTGTCAAATCCGCGATTGAACCGAGCGGAACTTTGAACGCATTTTTTTTCAGAATTTTTCACATTTTTCAACAGCGTGTCCAATTGACATGAGCAAGGGCATTTATTGTACGAAACATCCGTCTCTATTACCTGACGATCAGTTTTTTTTAAATAACGACCTCCTATTTTTTTTATCAATATTTCCCCAATTTTGTACCCCCAAACATGATTTTTTTTCAGTAGTCCGCCATTTTGTATTTTTTTTGCGATTTTGACTTTTTTTCATCGTCATGTAACAGACATAGGCTTCTAGTTTCTAAATATTGTTGTCTTTTTGAATTCGGATTAACCATATGCACTGCCAACGCGACAGGCATGATTTTGCCGCAGCGCACATTTTGACGAAAGGTATACAGGAAACGGATTTATGAATTTGATTGAAAAAAAAAATTTTTTACCCTTCGATATGTACATATTAACTACTAGTTTTTTAGCCTGTCTTCGCCAGGAATTACTATCCTATATAATAAGACGCCTAAGATAATCCCAGTTTTTGTTGGAAATTCCCCAGAAACAATTTTCCCTGCAAAATACGAAATGTTACAACTTTTGGGTACCAGAAGGGTATCCACTACCCATTATCGAATTTTCCAGGTTTTCGATTTTTTGCGGCATCTTTGGGTGCCGAGGAAACTTCATGCTGAGTCTGAACCCTGTAGGTCATCGGGAAGTACGAAAAAAGCCTCTGGAAAGATTTTGCTAACAAACGAACATCCACCTTAAACGTCTTATTATATAGGATAAGCGTCATATAGGATACTCAGCAATGCATTGATTTACTTGCGTTGTTTGGTGGAAATAAATTCCCGAAAACACCCTTACTTTTCAGACCATTACAGTAGCCTCCACCTTAAGGGGACCTTCCGGTCTAAAAGTCGATTTTTTTTTATTTCATTTTTCGACTGTTCCCGAAGTTATAGGCATTTGTGTAGCGGCAAATGTATGGGCAACAACCGTCCACTCGGCCCCAACGTAAAACTTTAAACTCGTTTTTCTCCAAACAGTGTTCTCAAAATCGGTGGGGCCTGTATCTCCAAAAGTTATTATCCGATTCGACTGAAACTTTTTTTATTTTGAAGAATATACTTCTGGCTAGGGGGGAAACCAGAAAATTACAAAAAAAATGAAAATTTATAATTTTTAAAGGCGTCGGAAGGACGAAGAATGTAGAGAAAAAGTGATTTCACACTTCAAGTATCCGTTATTCTCTAAAAAAATGTAATTTTTGTATTTTTTTCTGCCCCCCCCCCCTAGCCAGAAGTATTATCCTCAAAATAAAAAAGTTTCAGTCGAATCGGATAATAACTTTTGGAGATACAGGTCCCACCGGTTTGGATCAATTTTTTGACGCCTTGACTTTATCGACTCCCCAATGACGTCTGCAATGATTAATTATAAAACAAAAAATATATTTCTATAATATAAGACATCCTTAATACAATGCAGAAAGTTCCATTATATTATATATAGTAGTTTTCCTTTAATTAATTCCTAAAGATCACCTATCTATTTGGACTCTAGACCGGAAGGTCCCCTTAAGCACTTTTTACTCCGCTTAGGCAATACTATCTACCCTCTAGGTGCTGTACCCGCTTTTATAAATTCTCTTGTATACAACCTAAGCATATGTGCTTTTTTTAAATCAGCTGTTACTTGTGTCAGAAATCGCATAATTTTCATAACAGTATTTGCTATGTTAGAGCCTTGATGGGAAAAATCAAATGTGGGTGTAATACGCCAAGGTTAACCCTTTCATTAATTTTCATTAATATAGTATTAGTAATATACAAATATCATCTGTTGGTTAGGGCGGGATAACCACATAAAATAACACTCAGATAAATTCAATCTCAGCGTACCTACTTACACGGACTATAAAAATTATTGAATTCAGTGATATAATCAGTTTGCAATTTGCAAGTATCGTCATAACTGTTTAATGTTCTATAAAACTGAAAGTCATCAATGTATAAATACGAGAATTTCACGTGCAATGAAAATATCGGCAATAACGTTGATAAAAGTATTGAAGAGGAGAGGTCCCAGGTGATACACCTCTGGGGAACACCGCGGGAGACCTTAAATGGAGTTGAATAAGAATTTATGATCTGAACAATTTGACTTCTATCCGATAAATAGCTTTTCAGCCATGAAAATACATTGTCAATGCATTCTGTTACGGCAAGTTTTAAAATTAGGATTGAGTGATACGCTATATCAAATGCCTTTTAAAATTAGTAAAAATGGTATCAATTTGTGTATTCGAATGAAGTGTGGTACATAAATGTAGTTACAATCGACTGAAAAATTAATAACAGTGGATTTCTCATAGTCAGACATACATGATGATGCTGAGCACATGCTTATTTAGTATTGATCAACTGACTGAGTTTTTCTAGAACACATTCCTTTAAATGTTTTCGGTATAATGTTATTGATACTGATAGAGTTGTAGTTATAGCAATAAGCAGAATTGAACGATATTTTTAGCACGACAGCGAATTGTTAAAAATTATCCAGGATGCACATGACAGAATAAAACTGCATGATTTATAAAATATAAATGAAATGCCTTTGATGCCAGAGCTTTTATTTATATTAGGAGGTTGCAATTTTTAATAAAACACTCACTAATATCAGTGGGCGTATTAGAAATGAACAATAACCAATTGTCATTAGAACAGTAAATGTGATTCGTAGACCTACACTCTTCAGGGAAAATAAAACGAGCCAAACAATGAACCAAATTATTCTGCCAACGGAGAAATTATTGTTGGCTTTATTGTTGCCACAATGCATTAAATATTGAAGCAGTTGTATTTTACATTGTGAATTTTTTGTTTAACTGATTTTACAATAATAGTCTTCATTGACTTAAACAAGTTACAAGCTATTATGATGAAGAGAATGATGTGTTGTGTACATGCGTTCGAGACGCTTTGCTCGTGCTACAGCATGCAACGGTGCGGAGCGGCTACCGTCCGAGAGATGACGCCGCTCGGGACAATCTGTAGGCAATGCTCGATCGGGTCGACCGTGACTTCTCTTCAGAGTTCGGACGACTCCGGCCAAGTCGGATACCTACAGGAGCGGTGGTAATGTGTGCTTGAATTGACGTCAGCGCCAAGTCAGCCACGTGGCGACAACGCGAAGCGAATGTGACGTCACAGATGTACCGACGCCAACGCCAAGCCAAGCCAAATGCATTATTATATTTTATGTATATGCATAAATACATAATGTTTTCATTATTATTTTGTGTTTTCTGTTACCTGCCACCAATGTTACATATATTTCAATTCATTATACCGCCATAATTCATAGCAGTGTCACGTGATGGAGGGGGAACACCTACAGAAGCGTTGGTAATGCGTGCGTGAGACGCCACGATTGCAGACGAACCGACGCCAGCGCCAAGCGAGTAACGCCGCGGCCAACCAGCGTCGACAACATATTTCCCGGCGACGCTGGTTGGCCGTGGTGTCGGTTCGTCTCCCATCGTGCGTCGCACGCACACATTACCACCGCTCCCTGTAGATGTTTCCTTCTGACCAATAGCAGCGGTGGACGGTGGACCCCGGCTGAAATTGAGATCAGCCTGGCCGGAGTCCGCCGAAGCCGACTTTCAGCAGGCCGAGGTGCCCACCAGTGACGTCACATTCGCTTCGCGTTGCCGCCACGTGGCTGACTTGGCGCTGGCGTCAATTCACGCACACATTACCACCGCTCCTGTAGGTGTTCGACTTGGCCGGAAACCTCCGAACTCTGCTTCTCTTGGGCAGGCCCACTGCTGCCCGATCGTCCGTATGAGGTGTGGGAGAAATAAAGGTGCACAACACGTTTAAACAAAACAATTGGTTGTAATTCGGCACAGTAAAGCTCGACTAGAGCGCAAGGTATCAGAGTATGTATCTCCACGTGTCGCACGCAGGCGGCTTCGTCGCTTCGCTCCCCACTCCTCGGTTGGGGCGCGCCGGTGGCGCCACTTCCCACAAATCTTGATTGTTACCAACACTCTCCCCCTACGCCCCAAGTCTTCGCACTCTCGATTGTAACATACATATTTTGTTTAACATATCCACTAGATTAATTTCCTTTAATGACCAAAGCAATTTCTCATGAGTTACTGCTTTCCTCAGAAAATCGGCAGTCATAGGCTTAGTGTGGATATAACGAACATAAATCTCTCCGTTTTCTACCTCACGCACAAAATGGAATTTCATATTTACATGCCTTGTTTTGCTAGAAGGGCGCACATTTTTCATCCATTCTATGGCCGCTGTGTTATCGCAAAATAATACAATACGTTTTTTCAAGAATTTTTCAATTTCATTTCAGTTAGAATATTTGATACCCAAGTAACATCGTTCACAATTTCTGAACACGCAAACAGTTCTACGGCGCATGTCGACAGTCCAACACATTTTTTCTTGTTACTGTTCCATAGCATTAGCGAATCTCCTAACATGACTACTCCCCCTAAGAAGAACGTTCCTCCTTCTGCATTTCCCCAACTGGCATCCGCGTATGCCAATAAAGTGCCGTGGTTTTTAGTAAGAAGGAGTTTTTTCCTCTTTGTAGTGATATATGGTGCCGTTTCTCTGGTCGATGATTAAATTGAGAGAGGTGTGAAGTTTTGAACGCAATATCCGGCCTTGTTCGATTCGCAAGATACAATAATTCGCCGATTAATTGTTGGTATATGTAGAGTTGTATCGACTATTTCTTCCGTTGGTTCGAACGGTCTGTCCTCTCTCGAAATGATTGGTGTTTTAGTAGGTTTACAATCGGTCATATTGTGTTTAATTAGTAAGGCCTCGATGTACTCTATCTGGGAGAGTGCCCGTTTCGACCTTTTCCACTTTAATATTCAGGAAAGTTCCGTTATTCGTGGTTTCATTAATCTCGAAAGTTACTCTTGGTTTTGTTATTATTTCGTCCCATAATTTTTTATTCTTATCTACTACCGAGAGATCGTCCACATACGTGGCGATAGCAATAAATCCCTGTCTACGTGACGATACAAATACGCAATTTTCTGACATTAATGGCGTGAATCCTATCTGTTTTAGTGTGTTCTTAAGCTTGATGTATCAATTGCGTCCCGATTGTGGGTGTCCATACAGGGGAGAGTCGTGCAGTACCGTCCGCTCCAAGTTTTTTTGTTATATCTTGGGCTAGAGTCGATAAAAATCTAAAATTTAAAAACGTCTTTGTAGTATAGATAGAACTTAATAAGAGGCTAGAAATTATTTTTGTGAAATTTAATAATAAGATTTGTTTATTCGCAAAAGTAAAAAAGTTGTAATTTCTAGGAAACGAAAATTTGTCGTCCAGTACCGACCAACTATTAAATTAATAGATTTTTAGGTCTAAATGATTAACAATGTTAATAAAAACATTTAATTGGTACAATAGAAGATTTTTTCAAATTTTATTTGTACAAACATCGCAAGTAAAATCTTAATACATAAAGCAGAAAGTGTTTGTGTGTTTGTCTGTCGCCTAAAAACTTTCGAACGGTAAACTCTGGGGTCACGAAATGTGCCCCAGCTAATTATGCCTAGCTAATCCAGATGAATGTGACTATTTTCACAAAAAAATAGAGAAATTTTTTTTTTTATAAAATCAGAATCTAAATTTCGGGCGAAGCCGAGTAGTAACCCTAGTAATTAATATTCTCCTGATCTGTGCATTCGACGTGTGCCCAACCTTCACATTCGATACACTGCACCCAATCTTCGTCAAATGATTCCTTGCAAATAACACACTGGATAACTTCTTCATTAAATCCTAGCTTCCTGTTTGTTGGGTTATCATGCCTAGTCTTATCATGCCTTTTCTGCGGGGAAAGGTGGAAGGAAGGCTAAATCAACATCTTATAAATTAATCTGGGTTGCTAACAGATTGAACTAACAGATAAGAAAAATTTGGTCTCTACTGATTGACAGTCTGTTGGTCGGTACTGTATGACACATACGTGGAAAAATTTTAGATTTTGGTATATTATGTACAAAAAAATATTGCAAAACTAGGGCGTTTTATTAAACTTAATAGACTAGAGACAGTATACATAATAGAACAAAATCATTTACTTACTTGAGAAACAAAAGATCAGCTTTATAAAATAACTTCTGACCCAGTGAAGATCAACGTATACGTTTAATGCCTCAGAACATCGAGAGAAATGGTGTAACGTTCTCGAACGAGACGCTGCCGTTAGTTACAGGAGATTCCACAAGTAGAGCGGTTTACTCGTAGAATGATGGGATTGGTTCGGGTGGCGTGCGATAAAGAAATGAATTTCACGGAATTAGAGTCCTTCTTTTAACAATAAATAACAAAATAGTTTATTCAAAAAGAGTTTTGATTCTAATTAGATTTGAACAAAAGTACGACGCGGTGTCGTGGAGTTGTAATACGAAATATAACAGAACGAAAACGATTACGCAATGACGCATTGGTCGGTTAAACAGAATACTGTTCGATTTTCGCTCGTGACGCTAGATCGGTATAATAGAACACAAAATTAACTAACTTAAATATCGCTTTGATCGGTAAGAATTCGAAGTGATGGTTAGTCGAAAAGAAATAGTGTTTGACGCTTAGTCGAAAAGAAAATAGTATTGGCCGCTTGGTCGAAAAGAAATAGTAGTTGACGCTTGGTGGAATAATGGAAAGATAGAGATACGATACTAAATCGCTATTTGAACATAAGTCTCGACACTAAGTCGGTATATAATATAATACGGAAAGAATGACACTTTGGTCGGTTTTGAATGTTTAAGTTGAGAGTGAAGAGTATTCTTTCTCTCGGGATTTATGTAGCTTCCAGTTGTCTATCAGCTGGTCCACGCTTTCCAGGATGGGAGCCAAGGTGCCTTCGTTAAAAGTGGCCTCAGTTGTAGATTCCACGTTGCTTCGGTGCCTAGTCAAGCAGCCTAAGATGGTAGCCGAGGTGCCTATTCGAGTGCCTCAGATGGTAGCCAGGTAGCTAGTTTAGAGCATACCCAGATGGAAGCCAAGGCCTGTTCAAGCGGCCTCAGTTGTAGAGTGCGAATGATTTTGTATGTCGTATGGAAACCAGGGTACCGGTTCAAGTGCCTTGGTGACAATTGGATTGGACATGGAATCGTAGTCCAGGTGCCTAGTCGAGCGCCTCGGAGAGAATGTGATTTGGGTTGGGTGTTGAGTGGTAGATGCTCTGGATGATCTCTAGATGATCTCCGCTGACTGCTGCTGGCGGGCTCATGTTTATACCCATCTGTGGGACTTGGCCCGCACCAATCACTTGTCGCACTTTACGCGCACCGATTAGCTTTCGTATTTGGTTAACGCCAATCATGCGTTACACTCGCGTTGCACTTGGCGTTCGGTTGATCGTGCGTTCCACGCATGCGCACTCGATCCGCTCGCGGTCCGCACTCGGTTCACTCGCTCGGTTGAATGACACTGCGCATGCGTTCACTTCACTTAGTTCTTTCACTGGTCGCTAGGTTGCATTCATCCATACGTGCATTCGTGTCTTACTGCTAATACAATGTTTTATGTATATGATATAACATCTGCATCTGTATCTGTATCTGTTTTCCTGTGGTTAGCAGGATGGCATTTCAAGCATTATTCGCTTATATAGCCCAACGAACTATAGTCGTATCTTTTCCTCTCATCTTCCTCGGGTCCCAGCAGCGAGCGTCGTACCGGGAGAAAGGTGGTCACCCATCCTTCCCCAGTACCCGCCCCGTGATGCTTAACTTCGGTGATCTAACGAGAATCGGTGTGTCCATCACGGCCAGCGCCGCTGGTTGATATAACATAAATTAGAAAAAATGATAACTAGTATAATAAAAGAAGAAAATTTTAATGGCGGCTCGTCGCGGTACGTTACAATGGAGTAAACACTGTGGCCCCGAAATAGGTTATACAGAATTGTGATTCTCATTTGTTAATTCAAATAAAGTGCTAATATCTGGTCGAAGAAGCGAGAACTAGCTTTGGTCGGTGCTATACGCTGGTCGGTACTGCACGATTCTCGTCTATGCTCCTTTTGAGCTTACAAACGTTATCTTCCCCATATTCTTGTTCGAATCCTGACGGTGGCGAAAGGTAAACGGTTTCAGCTAAATCGCCATATAAATAAACAGTTTTAATGTCATAATAGCGCAAATTCCAGTTTAATTGACTAAACAATGCCACTAGCAACCGCCATGATTCGATTGATACTACTGGAGAGTACGATTCCTCATAGTCTCCATGCTTAATCTGATTAAACCCGACAGCCACTAACCTTGCCTTATACCTAATGCCGCTATTTCCTTGTTATTTTTTATTGCTCGGACTCATTTGGCACCGGCTGGTTTGCTAATCACCTCCCACACTGAATGTTTTTCAAGTGCTGCAACTCATCTCTCATTGCTCTCTCCCACTCAGGCCAATTTCTACTCTCTTTCGCCTCAATGTAATTAAACGGTATTTTACATTCCCCTATTAAATTAACTCTAGTCTTTTCTCGAAGTCTGTCCGATCGGCGAGCCTCCCTGCCGATTTCACTTTCTTCTACTTCGATAGGACGCAGATAATCTCTCACTTCCATTACTCCCTGAGTCGTACCTCGAGGTCTACCTGTCGATTGCGTTGCCTCTCTAACCTCATCGTCGTCTTCACTATCGGAGCTTATGTCTTCTCCATCTAAATTTTGTTCAACATTTACGCCCATATCTCTCCCTACCTCTATGCGCTCGTATCGTATTCTTTCTACTTCCATATCGGTATGGGCCTCTACTCGTTCTGGAAGTGGTAGTATATTCTCATAGTGGTACTGGTCCTTTTCGCTATTACCTTTAACGAATTCTGCACCTAGTTCTTTTTCGTTAAACATAACTGCCCCTCTTCTAACACTTGCCGCGTCTCTGGATCGTATATCCTATAACCGCGTCTTTCGCGTGCATACCATAGCATTATTCCTGCTTTGCCTGGTACCTCTAAGTTGTTGCGTTTTTGTTTCGGAACATGAAAGTATGCGACGGTCCCGAAAACGCGCAGATAACTAACACTGGGTTTTGCTGCAAAAAACAATTCAAAAGGTGAATTTTGCTTACTTCTGCGAGGCGTTACGTTGCTCACGTGGCTACTACAAGCTGCAGCCTCTGCCCAAAATTTAGTTGGCAATTTACTGTTATGCGATAGGGTCCTGGCACGTTCTAAGATAGTTCGGTTAGCTCTTTCAGCTTTACCATTGCTCTCGGGGTTTAAAGGAATCGTCTTCTCATGAGTTATTCCATTTTTCCGTAAAAATTTATCTATCTCCCTATTCACGAATTCACGACCGTTGTCTTTTCTAAATCTTTTGATTTTAGTATTAAGCAAGTTTTCGTATCTCTCTTTAAATGACAAGAATCTTTCAAAAACATCACTTTTGTACTGTATGAAATATGTGAAATACATTCCGGAATAATCATCTACCAACACTAGCATGTATCTGGAGCCTTTCAAAGATTCTAATCGCATGGGGCCACATTAGGGTGTACCTTATTTTTCGACCATCAGATTTTTTTGGTCCCGCCCCCAGAAATGTGACACTTGTTTGGAAAATGATCTGGAAAAATTTCAGCCCGATTGGACCACGGGAAAAGGACGCGCCACGAATTTCAAATTTTTGTACTTTTTAAACCTTGACATAAATATACATTATGATATATCGTTGAATTTGTATTTTTTTTTTCTGTTTAAGAATACATACACAGCATATACGATTGTTAACAAATAAACGTCCGTGACCTTGAAAACTCGAAATAGTGACCTTGAAAAAAAAAATTTTCCTTCCATTATATTCGTCTCCTTATATACTACAACTTTCGTCTGAAGAGTTTTTTCATATATCCATAAACGATGGAGATATTAAACATTTTTTACTTTTATTATAACGCTCCATTATACAGAAGAAAAGCAGTTCTAAGACTGAAAATAAGTTATTATAGGTATTATGTAAATTACGAATAGAAATGTCATCAAAGTATTGCGTCCCAGATCTGCTCGTGGACTCGTCAGTAGGGCCCAGCAGGACCTGTCTCAATTCCCGATATAACGTCTTAATACGCTCACCTTGAATTTAAGCTATCATGTAAATTATGGATACCCTAAGCATTTCGTCGCAGTCCTGCTCGTGGATGTTCGATAAGACCGAGCAGATCTTGCCCTAGACGCGACTGTGTTAACAAATACAGTCTTAAGTGCGTCTCAAAAATTCAAATAGCCTCGGAGGTATTTATTAGGGGTTTCTTTATATTAAAAATGCTTTAAAAATCCTTTGATAAATTCTCTTTTGTGACGTCAGGATACTGCTTTCTATATTCTATCACATTCCGCAGTATAAATTGTTTCTCCTCTTCATTTTTTGATAATATTTTGTTATATTCTTCTATATGTTTAACGCCACGCTCAGCGGTGTCATTTACCACTTTTAATCCGTTCACGATGTTTCGTCCAATTTGGAAAGCCTCGTCATCATCCCCTGTAGAAGGGTCTTTTTCAAAAAATGTGGTAGGTATTAAAAACCTTTCAAAGAATCTTTTGGAATCAGGAGAAATAAAATGTTCCATTTTTTTGTTGACCAATTGTTCCACATCCTTTGGAAGGATTTTGTATTTTTTAAGGCATTCGTTGTCGTCACTGCCTACACTGGCATTTATTGCCTCTCTCATTTTTATTTTAATGTCATTCCCAATGGTACTATCGAAAAATGGTAATGCGGCAGTTTCTGGTGCCACATACCACAAATGATTGATCATTTTGTTTATTGCAGTGCGGCTTATTGTATCGTCAATTTGACGATAAGCGGATAAATTGTTTACAAATTCCAAATCTTGTCGCGGGGCTTCTGTTGCGACTCGAGCTTGTATCCACGCTTTTAAATATAAATTGGGGAGGAAAATACAAACGTCATTGTAATTCGCGCTTTCTCCCAAAATATTTGAACTTCCTTAATAACTAAAGAAGCACTAGACTTAAGATTTAATTTCACATTCCGTAGATTGTGAAATAGGACTCTTAAAACTTGCCCGTTGGATGGCAATTTTGCACGGATAATTTGACTTTCGTCATGTTCGATTAATATCATTTTTTCCTTGTACCTTCCATTTCACTTTCACTTTCACTACGATATTTCACTGTTACCTCGCTGAACGCTCAGAACAGAATGGCCCAACTATGAGTTTTCGGACCTTCTGTCCCACCCCTTCCCGCGCAGGTAGAATGCTAACGGTTTCTGAGGGCTACAAACTTATTATCTGACTCAGCTGTAGCTGCATTTCGAAGGCTTTCAAAACTCGCATTTCAATACATGTACGAATTAAATATTTAAGAAACTGTAGTATTGTCAGAAATGCAACTATTTCACATGAAATTTAAAATGTACCTTTATATACCATTGTCTACCTTTTTTCTACAAGCTATATGGGCGTTTAAATGAGAATCTTTAATATCTCCATAATTTATGAATATGTGAAAAAACTCTTCAGACAAAAGTTGTAGTATATAAAGAGGTGAATATAATGGAAGGAAATTTTTTTTCAAGGTCACTATTTCGAGTTTTCAAGGTCACGGACGTTTATTTGTTAACAATCGTATATGCTGTGTATGTATTCTTAAACAGAACAAAAAATACAAATTCAACGATATATCATAATGTATATTTATGTCAAGGTTTAAAAAGTTCAATATTTTCAAATTCGTCATCATTTTCCCAACAAGTGTGACATTTCTGGGGGCGGGGGGGGGGGGGGTGACCAAAAAAATCTCGCAAAATAATTTTCGTCAAGAGTAGCTAAGGTCCACCCTAGACCACATACATCACCATGAATTAATTCAAGCGGTTCTTTACTTTGATCTCGGGTAATTGTTTTATTCGACTTTCTTGTTATTTTACTAAGATTGCAACTTTTACAGACAAAGTCATCACCGATCACTGCGCTAAGGCCATCCGCAAGCCTGTCGTTACACATTCTGGACAAATATTCATCATTTATGTGCCCTAATCTCTTATGCCAAAGTTCATGTTGGGTACTGCTAGTCTTTTGGACATTCTAAGAGTGTTCGCAATGTTCATTAACACCGGTCCTAGCCACGAATTCCAATCTTCTACCAATAAGCTCGCCAGTCAAGATTGCGTTACCTGTTTTATCCGATACGGTGATAGAACCGCTTTCCTGAATAATTTTGTATCCCTTTAACATAAGTGTTGTCGTCGATAACAAATTTTCTCTTAGCTCGATAACAAATTTTCTCCGCTATCGAATAACCAAATTTCTTCGATATTACCTTTATGTGATGAATTACCAATATCAAACGCATACATATTACCAATATTATCTACAGTTTTCATGACGCCAATTGCAGCTTTCTTCTTCTCGACGTCTTTCCCTCTCGTGGTAGCAACGTCCTTTGTTTTGTACCCTTTGTTGTGGCCGCTAACCTTGAAGTCGTCTCTGCCATTGTTGCGGTGCCAACACATCTTCGCGATGTGGCCAAGTTTACCACACGAATAACTTAGCTTGTCGCCTCTTTTTTTGTACTGCATAGGCGCCTTCCGCTTCCGTGTGGTTGCTTCCTCGCCGTTGGAATTCCTTTTCACGTTCTTTGAGAATTTCTTGAATTTCGTCCAGTGATTTATCTCGTTGCGTCTTGAGTATTTCTCGAATGTCTTTGAATATGTTACTTAATCCTCGTACTGCGTAATAAGCAAGTTCACGCAGCGTCACATCCAAACCAAGCGACGCGCACTTTGCCGTTCTGTCATGTGCTCGTGCGATATAATTGCTCACCGTTTCTTTGCCTTCCATGCGCAGGAATCTCAAGTCGTTGCTGGCGTCTATCTTTTGGTCATCTGCTGCTCCTACGTAGGAATTCCTAATTTTAGCCCATAGAACCATGGCGTTACTTTCTGCGGCGAACTGTAATGCTTGTTCGTCCGACAGTATGTACGTCACTGCGTCTCGATTTCTGGTTTCCCGTTCTGTCTTTGATTTATGATCCGCCGTTCCTTCAGGCTTATCGGCTTTTACTGCGCTGTCTATTTTCCGTAAACTGGGAATCGCTTCCATTCTCATTGCCCAAACCAGATAATTGATGCGGATTAGCAATGGAGCCGCTGGTAGCGCGTTCGTCTCCATGCTTTGTTCGTGACCTCTCTCGATAACGAACTACGCAACAGGTAATTAGGTATCACTACTCGCGCACTATCAGCAACCACGCTCTGCTACCAGATTGTGGTTTAACTGATTTTACAATAACAGTGTTTATTGACTTAAACAAGATACAAGCTATTATGATGAAGAGAATGATGTGTTGTGTACATGAGTTCGAGACGCTCTGCTCGTGCAGGGTTGCCAGGGATTACTTGTGGCGCAACACCTACAGGAGTGGTGGTAATGTGTGCGTGAACTGACGCTAGCGCCAAGGCAGCCAAGTGGCCCGAACGCCAAGCCAACCACGGCCAACCAGTGTCGAAAACAGATTTCCCGCCGTCTTTTTTGTGCAATGAAGACGCTGAAATGTTCCCAGATAGCATACGACGTCTTCAAGACGTCTGTCTTAAGTCGTCGTTAAAACATCTGTCTTGAGACGAATGTGAAATTTTGAGCAATGAGTCTAGAGGTCGAATGATGATATTCTGTAGAATATTTCCCGTCAATGCACATTTTTTATAAACTATTAATAATAGTTATATACTTAGAAATTGAAATTATTTGGAAGGAAGTGTCTTGAGTAGTTGCGAAAAGCAGTTGCTTCGTAAGCTGGGAGTCTGGGTTCGATTCCCGTCACCGCCAATTTTTTTTTCTTAATGTCCTAACCCAGACTTTATGAAGACGTCTTTAAAGTGCTGTTACGCCATCCGCAAAACGTCTTTAAGACGCCTTTTGGACGTATTTAACTTTACTTTCGGACATTCGGAAAACGTTCTGAGAATGTTGACACAGCACGTCCTCAGGACGTCCCACTTTGCAAATAGGACCTTCCTACGACATTTCAAGAACTTAACGAGGACGTACAGGGGATATATGGACCTTCTCGGGACATTCTCCGAACGTACAGTACGTCCGGAACGGACGTTCTTTGAACGTACATAAGATGTCTTTGTGCTATTTGGGTGTACGCGCAAATAAGATAAAGATAAATACATATAGGGTATGTGTCCCAATTACGGAGGGTTTAAGCCAGTTCGCGCAATAATATATTAATTAAACAATACTGCTACATGAATTTCATATTCTGAAAATTAATATCTGTTGATGAACAATTCTTCTTTACGAAGGACTTCTTTTTAAGTAAAAAAAAATAAATCTTTGTAATGTATTTAATTAAACAAAAAAATATGTTTTTGTCCCTATTACGGAGCCCTGAAACTGCGCCGTCGGCATTACAGTGCCCCCAATTACGGAGCCTGTCCGTATTACGGTGCCCCCCATTACGGAGCCTGTCCGTATAAAGGTCCGCGCACACATATCCGTTCCGTGTCAGTTCCGTTCCGGCGCAGTTCCGGCGTGCCAGTGGTAAGAAGAAGAGGGGCGTAGAGGGTCTCTTCTTCTTACCACTGGTACACTGACGCGGAACTGAGACGGAACGGATATGTGTGCGCAGACCTTTATGGTGCCCCCCATTACGGAGCCCGCCCGTATTACGGTGCCCCCCATTATGGAGCCTATCCACATTTCGGTACCTTTGAATGTCGCTCCTAACGTAACTTTTGTGACATAGGGTTACCTAGAGCTATTTTGTTGTAAATATTGTAGTTTTGTGGTAAATCATTTATGTTTCCAGATCCACACACGCACTTCGCTTTTGACAGTTTGAAACAAAAATGAGGTTATAACGAAACCACGTTTCCGGCTTCGAGGCTCCGAATTACGGACAAGATTGAAAATCTGGCGGTATTACGGAATTTAACTTAAAAATAATAATAAACAAGTTTGTAGGTGCTGAATTTATTGTTTTTAATTACATTAAACCTTTTTCGGATATAATATGCATTTTATACGGTGAGAACAGTGTTTATAATTGATTTATATGAAATAGTTCGATACAACATTTCTTAAGGTTTTGGACAAGAAATCCTATTAATTCACCGAAAGCGTGTTACGCATTTTTTTATGAATACTTATAACATTATGACATGTTAAAATTGTCGTTTTTTACTTTGAATCTTGTTCGTGAATATTTGAATTTAATTAAAAAAAATTTGTTTACGTTTGTTTATGCATAGATTTTGTTTCATTGATAATTTTAATAGAAAGGCTCCATAATTGGGACAGGCTCCGTAATAGGGACACATACCCTAGATTTTGAGAACTGAAGAGCAGTGAATTTCATGTTGCATTGCTGGATGTTGGAGAAGTATGATGTGCGCCAAGGGTCTCTGAACAAAAACTGAAATGAATATTCGCGAATATTTATTCAATAATACCCACTACATCAGAGCCGGCGTGAGTTGTATGGAATATGGTGGAATATTCAACACGTGAGATTTTGCTGTGTGTGAAATTTCACATCGGGAATTTGGAAGGGATTTTACCATTGTTTATTTTTTGTTTGCGTACAACGGTTTTTAGACTGCTGAACTTTGATCTTTTAATTTGCACTCCCCCCCCCTAACTCCACACTGGGGGAAAATTTACTCCATCCAACCTGCACTACATTTTTATTTCGGAGCATTATCAAGAAAAAACCTCATAGCTATAAGAGGCAGAGGAAACATAATATAATCATCACACCGGTACATATTAAGTCCTGCAAATCCAAGCTCTCAGTATTAAATATCGTCTTATCAATATAGATTTCAAAAAACACAATGACGCTATGAGAAAATACCGAGCAGGCTACAACATACAACCAATTGTCATTTTAGCAATTTTTCTTCTAGTCCATGTATGTACAGTACGTACGACGATGACTACCATGAAAGCACAGAAGTTGGAGTTGTTACGCTTTTCTCTCAAATAAATTTTGATTTATTTTAAAATCCTTATACAGAATTACCTATGTTTCACACAAAGTACTCGTAATTTATAACAAGAAATCGCTTTTGGTTGTAAAGAAGAATACTTAGAATGTATTAAGTAATTGCAATATTACTATGACTATGTCATGAAATTCACGGGAAGCCCTAAACTTTAAACCATAGTCGGCCATATAAAAACCAAGTTTTACACATATGCTTCGTATGGGATAATAACACAACTAATTTCCAAATAATATATTAAGTTCGGGATAGTTCGACCACTTTTTGGAAAAGAAATTGTAGCATCGTTGTTTTTCACATTTTTGTCGAATACACGAAGAAGTTAATTGATATGTTATTTCTTCCTCAGTTTTCCACGTAAATCGCAAACATTCTTGTACTTGGAGCATCTAGTATCATGAAACCAACAGCTGCAGCGCACATATTTAATCCAATCGTCGCTCCTAGAGATTTCGAAATAGTTTTCTCCGCCTCTCACGAATTCGTTTTCGTCCCAGTCTTTTAATGACATATCACTGTCTCGTAGAATGGAATTTTCGCTCCCTGAATCTGAAGATGGGTTTACAGTAAAAAAGAGACATGTAGGTAGTGTTTAGAAAACGTTTCGATGTCAGTTACAAGAATAAGAAATAAAAAATACGAGCATGCTATGTCTCCCTCGACATCCTATAACTTTCGTCTGAAACAATTTTTCGTACCATTCATATTTTTCGAGATAGTTACACTTTTTCAGATACAACGGACACACTAATGTGGTCCGACTATCCCATAATCAAGGGAGTGATCGACCACCTTGTCAAAGTAAATTAAAAACGAATACATACGTATTGTTGGGTTGACACTGTAGTTTTATGCATATTATATCCCCTAATATCGGAATAGTGTAAATAAACTTACCTGTCTCTCAAACATCACCAGCACTGTAACTTGGTCTAAAAAGTCTCAGACTCGCATAAAGTCGTAAGTGTTTCTTACAATTTAAATATGGATTTGTGACCATGGTCAATGCAAGATCAACAACAAGCGCATTCATTTCTTCTGTGTCAATGACACACAGCGTCAGCCTTAAAATATCAACACTGGCCGGACTCTCGCGGTGGTCTATTCGGGACCCTACTATGTAATATTTGTTGACGATATTTACTACAATTCTACACTCACTGTCAGTGAAAATCAGAAATGCTTCACATACAGTTAGTGACGTTACTTCAAATTTACTTTTGCGCAAAATGAATTAGTTCTATGATAGGCGTTCTACAGCGTGAAAATTGACCAGCAACGATATTACTGACAAGTAAACATTCACTTATAATTTCCCGATTTGGAATGTACCCAGACAGCACACGACGTCTTATAGACGTCCATTTTACGTCTGTTTTACGTCTGAACGTCTGAATGTCCCGATTCGTGACAAATACGTCTTTAAGATGTCTTTAAGACATCCACAAGACGTCTTTAACACGCCGATAAGACAGCTTAAAGATGTCTGTCAAAGGACATCATAAAGATGTCTGTCAAAGGACATCATAAAGATGTCTGTCAAAGGACATCATAAAGATGTCTGTCAAAGGACATCATAAAGATGTCTGTCAAAGGACATCATAAACATGTCTGTCAAAGGACATCATAAAGATGTCTATCAAAGGACATCTTAAAGACGTCCGTAAAAATACATCTTAAATGAAGATATTTGCATGGAATATTAAACATATAGTAACGCAATTATCGTACATTTGTTTCGTCAATTTTTCTTTAATACAATTATATGAGAGTGTGTGAAATCAGTCTAGAGGTCGAATGATGATATATTAGGTTAGGTTGTAGAGCAGCACTTATGCTGAACCTCGCCTATTCACCATTATTGTTATATCGTAATTGTCCTAGTGCACTAAAGAAATTTAATAATAATATTCTGTAGAATATTTCGCTGTAATGCGGGTTTTTTATATACAATTAAAATATATATACCTAGAATTTATAATGAAGTATGTTGGGTAAGTGCGAATAACGGTTGCTTCGTCAATTTAAATTGTATAGCCTTTTTTCTATGTTTATTCGTCGCCAACCATATCCACTGTACGATCGTTTGACAATAAACATTAGTAATAAAAAAAAACCGGTTGCTTCGTGTTAGGGTTATTTTAATAACGACGACACTTTGCGTGATAATATTTAATGATAAAGTAGTAGAAAAAGAAACAGTACAATAAAAGGATAATATATATGAAATACTATTCAGATAATTAACGCGTCTGCACGCAGCGGCGCTCACATTGCGAAGAAGAATGTCTACAGGAGAGAGGAAAGACATGGGGATAAAAATGCGTCCTGCTGGTGCAGCGCCACCCGCGGCCATGGGCAGAACAAGCTTTCAATTCCCCCACTTTGTTATGCCCAGGCCCATTCCCTTTACATAGCGATCGTGCGCTATTTTTATCAGTCCTTTGGTCATCCCGTCGGCTAAGTTTTCGTTTGTAGGGATATAAGCTAAATTGACCAATTCCTCTTCTATCTTATCCCTTACAATATGATAGGCAATGTCAATGTGCCTCGTTTTGCTCTTTTCCACTCTGTTTTTGGCGAAGTCGATTGCCGCTCGATTATCACAGTTCATCTGCAAAGGACCTGCAAAATACTCTCTTAATTCTAATTCGGACAAAAACATATTCAACCATATGGCATATTTAACGCCATGCGCCAAGGATACGTATTCCGCCTCCATTGTAGAGGTCGACAGAGATTTTTGTTTGGCCGATCTCCATTCTACAATGTTACCGCCTAATAACATTGCCATTCCTGAAAAAGAACGTCGATCGTCTACGTCGGCCGCCCAGTCCGCATCGCAGTGTATCACAATCTCTGGATTGGCGTCAATCTTGTATACAATGCTATAATCCTTGGTAGCACTCAGGTACCTTAGCACGTGCTTTGCCTGCTGCCAGTGCTGCTTCCCGGGGTTGGAATTGTATTGTGATAATTTAGTTGCCGCAAACAATATATCTGGCCTCGTATAAAGAGCCAAAAACATCAAACTTCCAATGAGCTCTCTGTATGGTGTATCTATCATCAGTCTTCTCTCCCCTTCTGTAGTAGGTGCATCCTCTTGGGATACATTAAAGCTTGGGTCTAATGGCGTTGTTGCTTTCCTACACTCAGTCATATTATATTTCTTTAACATCACCTCTATGTACAGTCGCTGTGACAGGCGTATATCTCCTGCGCTGCTACGCTCTACTTTAACTCCTAACGCCTGGCTGATCTCGCCTAAGTCTTTTGCCTCGTATTTCCCAGTGATGTGCCTCACCGTATCTGTAATTGACTTCAAATCTGGTGCAAAAATAAAAATGTCATCTACATATATGAGTATTATTGTCCAATCTTCTCTTTTGTATACACAGTTTGATGACTGCAGTCTTTTAAATCCCTGGCTCGTTAAGTAGTCATTTAACTCCTTATTCCAGTATCGCCCTGACTGCTTCAAACCATAAATAAGACGTAATAACTTAACTACTATTCCATCTTTGGTTTTATATAATGGTGGCGGCTTCATATAAATTTCTTCCTCCAATTTACCATATAAATAAGCGCATTTAATATCTACGTGTCTTGTGTGCCATTTAAACGTTACCGTTAATGCTAAGAACAACCTCACCAAGGAAAAATTAGCTACAGGTGAATATGTCTCTGAGTAATGTACTCCCTTTTCTTGCGAAAAACCCTGCGCGACTGCATCCCAAGCATTTTCTCCCTTTGGGCAATTCTGTTACTTCCCAAGTTCTTCTACTCGTTAGGCTGCCCAGTTCTTCTCTTATTGCACTTTTCCACTCAGTGGACTGTGGAGAACGCAATGCTTCTTTCAGGTCTCGCGGTTCAATAATCTCTACTAAATTTGTTTCGATGTCGCTATCTCTTGCATCGTAGCTTTCGCTTTCCGAAGGCAAATGCTCGTCATCCTCATTCGCTTTCGGTTTGCCCCTTCTCCCATATGGGTTTCTGATAACCTTCTTCGGTCGTCCCGGTGTCCTCGTCCGAGCCTTGACTTGTGCCCCCACTATTTCATCTTTTTCCACGCTTTGGTTCGGTTTATCTGATTTCTTTGATGGAATATTATCTTGAGGTGCTGCTGGAGCCTCTTCTTCAGTTTCTTCTTCGTTGTCATCCAACCAAATTTGATTATATTTATAGCTTCCAGCATCTGTCCTGTAGATCCACTCGTAACCCACCTTGTTTTCTGCAAATCTTACGTGCTTCGTAGTGATCACGTTTTGTTTGAGTGGACACCATAGTCTATATCCACGCGTTTGAGTAGCGTATCCCACGAATATACACTCGACCGCTCTGTCGTCCAGTTTCTTTCGTCCTGGATTAGGTAGCCGGGCGTACGCTAAACAACCATAAACTTTCAGATGACGCACGCTGGGCTTTCGGTCAGTCCATAGTGTAAGTGGCACTGCGCCCTCAATTGCTGAGTGGCCGGTCCTATTCTTAATGTAACTTGCCGTTGTGACTGCTTCTGCCCAAAACTTCTGAGGTAATCCCGAAGACTTTAACATGGCTCTCGTCAAGTTCAGTAAGGTTCTATTTATTATCTCAGATACGCCGTTCATTTGTGGCGTCTCTGTGTTGGATCTTTCATGCTTGATTCCTAGTTGGTTGAAGTACGCAGTTAAGTCGTCATTACAATATTCCAATCCATTGTCGGTGCGGAAACGTTTTACCTTCTTTCCGGTTTGCCGCTCTACTTTTGCAATGTAATTCTTAATGGCGTCCTTCGCCTCGCATTTTGACTTCAAACATGTCATTGAAGCCATCCTCGAAAAATCGTCAGTAAATGTTATGAAGTACTTACTTCCACCAATGGATTCAACCGGTAGTGGACCACAGACATCCGAGTGGATTAACTCACATATATCCTTGGTCTGTCTTACCTTGAGTTTCTTACAAGGCCTCCTCGTTGCTTTGCCTATACAACAAGCGTCGCATGTGTACTTGTCCAACCTCGTATTGCTCAATCCTATGACTTGATCTTGGTTCGATAACTCCTTGATTGCATCATTACTAATATGGCAAAAACGTTGATGCCACACTGCTTGATCTTGCATACTCAGGTTATTCGATTCTACTATTTCTTCACATGACTTTTGTACTTCAGCCTTTACTATATATAAGTCATTCTTCCTGTAAGCTTCGCACGTGACCTCCATCGATAAGGTATTTCTTATTCTAACTTTTCCTTCCCTGAATACTAATTCTTTATTCTTCTTTTCTATCTGAGAAACTGACATTAAATTCTTTTTGAGATTCGGCACAAAATATACATTATTTAATATGATACCTTTTTCTTCATTTCCAACGAATGTCTTAAGTATCACATTACCGATTCCCCTCGCATGTAGTATTGCACCTGGTTTGTTTGGATCGGCTGCTGTATTTATCACCTGTGTGTCAGTCTCTTGAAATTTAGAAAACCATTCTGTTCTTTTGCAGACATGATGCGTGCTTCCACTGTCTAAAATCCACACATCTTCGATATCGACATGATTCAGTGACACTAAGTAAGAATCATATCCCTTCTTTGGTTTTGGTTCGAACTTCTTTTTGTCTTTGACTACTTTTGTTCGACAGTCCCTTGCAATGTGTCTCGTTTTTTTGCAATTATAACACTTCACATCCTTAAATCTATTATAATTTTGTACCTTATGTTCCTTCACTTCTACCCTCTTAGTGACTTGCAACGCTTCTTTATGTGTACCTTCTTCGCTTTCTTTCCTTGACACCCTCCGATCATACTCTGCTAACAACACCCTTTTAATCTCAGTGGATGTAAACTTTTCATCTGGTAGGCTTGCCAAAGCCATATTTAAATTTTCATAGGTATCCGGAAGACCTGCTAGTAATACGTATGCCAGATCCTCGTCTTTTACCTCCGCTCCTGCCTCCGTCAGGTTGTTGGCTACAATCTTTGCTCTCGATATGTATGAGGACATGGGCTCATCGTGTTTCATTTGTAAGTGGTGAAACTCTCTTTTAAGTTGAAGGATTCTTACCCTTGATTTTGGTTGGTGTACCTGTTCCAGTGCTTTCCAAGCATCTCGTGCGGTGATGCACTCTTCAATGTGAATTTGCTGTTCAGGTTCTACACTTAACCCGATGGCTGCAATAGCCTTATTGTCATTTATTATGAATGCCTTCCTCTCTGCTTCCGTAGCGGTATCAGTCGGTTCCGCAGTTCCCGACACGTGGTCTAATAAACCTTTGGAACGTAATAGCCATTTTATCTCTATTCTCCACGTTCGGTAATTTCTATCAGATAGTTTCGTTATCCTCAAATCACTCTTGCTGTCCATTTTGTTTACTAGTTGCAATTTACTTTGCGATTCTATTTTGCACGAAACTTGAACTGAGCACGTGGACGGCACTATAGGTTATGTTTGCACTTCTTATCTGTTTACGCGCTTCTGGGCCCATAACCATTGTTAGGGTTATTTCAATAACGACGACACTTTGCGTGATAATATTTAATGATAAAGTAGTAGAAAAAGAAACAGTACAATAAAAGGATAATATATATGAAATACTATTCAGATAACTAACGCGTCTGCACGCAGCGGCGCTCACATTGCGAAGAAGAATGTCTACAGGAGAGAGAAAAGACATGGGGATAAAAATGCGTCCTGCTGGTGCAGCGCCACCCGCGGCCATGGGCAGAACAAGCTTTCACTTCGTAAACGGAAAGTCCGGGGTTCGAGTCCTCTCGTCACCGCCAAATTTTTTTTTCGAACAGGACCTTATAAGGACGTCTTTAAGACGTCTGAGAAAAGTCATCTTAAAGATGTCTGAGAAAATACGTCTTAAAGATGTCTGTAAGACGTCTTGATTCGTGACATAAGACGTGCAGAAGACCTGTATAAGACGTGAAAACGACGTATACAGACGTCTTAAAGACGTCTTAAACGTCAGGCTTCAGACGTCTTTAAGATGTCTTTAAGACGTCTGTGTGCTGTCTGGGGTATATTTTTAAAGTACTCATTGTAACTAAGAAATCCTGAAAATTATATCTGCAATGGACCTATTTTACTCATGTTATCAATAACATTCAATATAGCCTCAAGGCGTATGCGAAAAATGGCAAAATCCTCTTATGTAAGAATAATTAGCTAAAACCTGGAATCTGTATGTTTTTTATGATGCTGAATCCGAATATGACGTTATTGTTTGGGTAAAAAAAATTCCCAAGGTAGTTCTCTTAATAAAAAATCAGTTTTTTGGAGATACGTACAACTCAACTTTTTAACAACATAAAATTTTTCGGTAAGTGGATTTAGGTAGAAGGGTTTGACATTAGACACGCAGTGGTCATTTCTCTTGTTCGGGGAAATTATTATTATTATTCTTAAGCGTCTTTATTGCACAACACAAGTATATAAGCAAGAAAATAAAGAAAGAAAAGAGAGAAACGCAAAGGCGAGGTTCAGTCACAGACTGTTTTTCAACCTAACCTAAACTGGTTATGAATTGGTATCTTGCCCAATGGGCCCAGATGTAGCCCCTGGGAGTTAAAAACAGGTTAAAATGGATTTTGAAGTAAATTGGTACGAGTATTCCAAAAAAAATATTTAAAATATTCTGCGGCCTTTCCTTTTTGAGTTATCTAAAAAAAAAAAACGATTTTTTATTAAGAGAACTACCTTAGGATTTTTTTTTACGCAAGCAATAACGTCATATTCGGATTCAGCACCACAAAAAAAACATACAGATGCCAGGTTTTAGCCAATTATTCTTAAATAAGAGGATTTTGCCGTTTTTCGCATACGCCTTGAGGCTACATGGAATGTTATTGATAACATTAGTAAAATAGGTCCATTGCAGATATAATTCTCAGGATTTCTTAGTTCCTATGAGTACTTTAAAAATATATACTCCAAATCGGGAAACTCTATTCCTTATAAGTGAATGTTTACTTGTGAGACAAGAACTACACTGATAGTTCATATGTTATTGGCCTGTAATTACTTATCTTAAAAAAAAGTTAAGGTACTTATTCTAGTGGACAGAAATATGTATACAACTTCTTCATTTCATTCCTATAATTTTCTATTTCATTAAAAATAACATATGAAATAGTTTATTTCTCTTCTGCTAATTATAAGTCAGTCAGGTTATTTTTTATTATTCTTTAAAATCAGAGGATACACATCAAGTCTCAAAGAATTAGTTTCATTTCAAAAGTTATTCAACGCGCACAAATTATTAGCCAAAATTGGACATGAAGGCAAAGACAGATCATTCTATATTTTATATATGTTAACTTCTAATCTATAATCGTAAAAGGAGAAAGTTACACTAGAAAATTAAAATTTTAATAAATTGTAGTAAGAATATTGTCACTAAAATAATAAGGTATAATCGTTAGAATCGTATAAAAAAAATTGCACAAAGGGAACGTGTGTACAAGAATATTTGCTGCGTGTAATAAACGTAAGAGTATTAGAAAAATGAGACGTATCTTGAATTAGGTGGTCCTGAATTAACAACAGAATTATTCGAAAAAACGGGAAAGAGAGTGCGCACCGCGGAGCACTTTTCCGTGGTGAAGGACGGTGGATACCTACAACGGCAAAGTTGCCTGTGAAAGCCATACGCGAACGAAACGAATCAAAAAAAGAGATTGCCTTTCGTAAAAGAATTTGTTTGTACAGAACAAATACGATAAAATGGTATGCTTCTCGTAGACGAAAGCCTTAACATGCATGAGTCTGATAAAGGAAAAATGGTGTAGCACAAAGCGAATGAAGAACATTAAATTAAAAGTTTCAAGCCGGTAAATATTTGCACAATATGAATATATATACACTGTACAGGGTATAAAGAAGGCGATGATCACGGCATTCACAAATAAATCGATACACATGAAGTTGTAAAAATTTCTTGCAAAATTAAGCTTGTCTCAGAATTTCGAAATCAATTTTCTTTTATTCCTATTGGAAGTATTCTTCTTGACAATGAGATAAAATGTTCAGATAGTAGTTTTCCGGCAACTTTACCAGTGAAATAGTTTCCAGACATGGAATTCTAGATAAAAATGAATATTCGGCATCCAGGCAGAAAGTTTAGTGAAAAGGGTCAATAATATAAGCATACGTGACAGTTGTAAATTTTATTAAAATAAAGATACAAAATATATATCACGAACGGTTCGAGAATATTTATTGTACAATGGCCCAAAACTATTGCACCCTCCTCGAATGGGGTTCGATCGAATATTTGCGCAATGAATGTGATTGTAAAAATCGAACAATATTTCTGAGATGAAAAACACGAAAACTGGGACACGCAGATGCGTAGAAATGTATGTAAGATCGTAAATAACATTGTTTGTAGCTTTACCTTGCCCTTTCAGAATTATGCTTCTCGCATTTCACATTGATAAATTGCTGAAAAATTCTTGACGCGTGAACTGAAATGTAATATCGTATAAAATATAAACTATTAATTTTAGTGTCCGGTTGAAACAAGTCCTTTTTGTGTTATATTAGGTTGTTGCAAATGAAATGGCCGTTTCTGAATTTTTACTTTCAACTTTTATTTGACAAACTTAATATTTACTTCATAAATCGAAACAGTCAATCACCATCGACTTCAATATATTTATACCAACGCGAAGTAAGTACACCAATGACTTTCTGAATGAAATGCAGAGAACAAGAGGGATTTAATTCGGCGAGTGTAGTTTTTACATTGATTTCTTCTCGAAACGCTTTTCCAATCAAAAAGCTATCTAGGTGCTTGGAAAAATGGGAGTTCGTAGGTGAAAGGCTAGGCGAAGAAGCCCGTCTGTCCACGGAGCGTCGCGTCATAGACGCGTACGCGCAGGGACCAATCGTACGCCGGGCATCTTGACAAATGCGTCGTACGATTGGTCTCTACGCGTACGCGTCTATGACGCGACGCTCCGTGGACAGACGGCCTAAGGAGGGTGAAAGAGATGCCTTCGTTAGTATGGCGGGGAAGCAAAGAAGAACTGATCTCCAAGCGGCGAATTTTGTTGCTTTCGGTGAGTTCATGTGGAACCCATTTGTCCACCTTTTTTACCTACCCCATGGCCTTTAGATGTTGGGGAACAGTCGAATAGTGAATATTTGCTCTCACTGTGATTTCCCCAACAGTTAGACCTGAATCCGGTTCAACTATATCCTTCAAAACAGTGTCTTCGACCGTTTGTGACCGCAAGGCACATTTTCGAGGTTTGTATCACCAAGATGAAATTTTTCGAACCAACGCAACGCCCAGTGGTGTGATCACTTGCAGTACCATTACCAAAAGTAGTTGTTATGTTCCGCGTTTCCTCAGTCAGACTGTGTCCAAGTTTGAACTCAAGTAGATTATTCGAATTTTCGTATTTCTATGTTCAATTAAAGCGATTTTTAATTACGTATCCTGCACAATATAACAAAAATTATACACTCTCAATCACGCGTGGGACATGTACTTTTCAAATGCTACAAATACAACGCCATCTGCACGGAAAAAGGTAAGCTACAAAGTCGGGAAGATTAAATTGTAGAAAAGGGCCATTTCATTTGCAACAACCTAATATCTTGCTTACGGAAACAGGTCTCATCCACGATTTTAATTAACAACAAACCATTCCATTTATTTTAATTACAATTTATAATTGTAATTGTAGGCCTATATCATACTATTTAATGCAGTAAATACTTTAGTATCAAAACTGTCCATAATTATACTTATGAAATTTATAAAATGAAAATATTGAAACAGTGAAAGGAAGAGATTTTACATACTTGTAAAGAAGTAGATATACAGTTGGAGACTTCCTGATATGTAATAACATAAATCGCACGATAATAATAACAGAAACGATAAAGAACTGAAGGATAACACCAACGGCCTTCTGGGGAAAACATAAAAATACCTTTAGTGACTCGGCTAATAGGAAGTAAAGCCATCCTAAAACACAATTGCCAATTGGCGGACACTCAATGGCTTTCCATGAAAGCTCCTATTGACTGTAATCTATTGGGTCGGTTAAAAAGTTCTCTTGTATTGGTTGAGGAAACTGAAAGATAATTCGTGTATAAATACATCAATGCTTTTGATGTATTTAACTGGATATATTCAGTATATGTACTATATCTCTCCGATCTCCCAAGTTGACTTTCAACTTTTAGGTGCGTAGGTACATGAAGCTGAAGGAAACTGCACTCATTTATTATAACCGAAAGGCCACATTGAAAAGAGCGACAAGACTTTTTCGAAAATAAGTCAACACGTGTCCGGGCGTTTATTCGAATAGGCCTGAATAATCGAGATATAATCGAGATATAATCACTTTTGCGAACGTCGAACACCTTGTGTTCAACCTTTCAAACGTTTCAAGCAATTCTGGTTCAATATAACCTATAAGCATCTGATCGCGAGTAAGTCAAGCGCCCGCCGATCACGTCATAGGCTTGCTATATCTACCACTTGCAATGTCAATTTCGCTCATTCGAAGGCCAACTACCGAGGTAATATAATTACCTAAAATTTCATCGATGTTTACTACCTGTTTGATTATACGCGCTCAAGGACTCCGTCTCGCAGAAAATACAAGAAAAGTTCAACTATAATGCCTTCTTTTTATAATACGAAAATAGAAATTCCATATAATCCGTAGTTTGTACTTGCGTATATACTTAATCGCATACAAATGTAGAGGAAAATGGATTAACATTTGACCAGAAAAATTAACAAAAAATGTTATTTTTTAATGTATTATACAAACAAATGAACATTTCTGGAATCTGTTTGCACAGCTGGATTCTTTATTAAACAACACACAATTTTGCTGTGTATACCGTTCTTCTAGCTCTAATAGTTTTCAAGATATTGGACCAAATGTGATTCTCAGCCTCAACAGCTGTTTTCACCTCTCCAACATGAATTTCGGCCGATAAAAAAATACGTGTCAAATATTTTTGTAGGAACTAGGTTCTTACATAAACTTCATAAAAATCGGCGATTGTCACTCTGTATGATCCCTTGCTAGAACTAATAGGTACTCGACCACGCATCCATGCTGTTGCTCATTTTTGAGGCCATAATTCGAAAAGGAGAACTCGAAAAGGGCATAGAATATGTTACGTAAACAGAGTTTTTTGTAGAAATCAGGCGATACTTTTTTGGGGAATGCAGTTTTTCTACATTTTCTAGACCTATGAAAACCTGAAAAACACGTCAGACTTATATTAATAAACCATTAATGTGCATAAAAGTATAGATTGTTAAAAAGCTTATTTTTTGTGATTTTTTACTGCAAGTTACGTTTTGATATCTATTTTTTGTGAAAAGTTATCACCGCCGATATATTCCCCTCTCGCTCCTGAAGCCGTGCAGAAAAATTATCACTTACATATGGGGCTATTAATGTGCAAAGTCTGGAAAAATTCAATTTCGCGCAATTTCAGTTGATTTTGAATAGGGTTCTTTATGACCTTCTTTCGAATGGAAGTACCTCATGTTGCACTGTGTTCAACTCGTCTCAAAAGACGTTATCATATCATAAATAAAAAGTACATGATTTCATTAAAAAAAATTAAATTGGCCTCGAAATCACCCCCACCACTGTATCTACAGAAAACCTATGCACAGTGTAACATTGTGCATCATTCAACACCATGTAATGTATCACTCTGTATTAAAAACCGACTTCAAAAAAATAAAATTGCACTAAAAAGTAAAAAATAATTTTTTCCCTTATTTAATCTACGACTCTCATATTGAGCCGTTTATTTTGAAAGTAGCCTAAGTCCATTTATCTTCAAATCGAGATATTTAAGGGTTTGCGTTTCAATGAATTTAAAAATATACGTATAGGATACTAATGAGTCATACTGCTTAAGTGTATCTAAGGATGTTAAATTTATAGTTCCTATTAAAATAGTGGCAATTATTAAGTGAATAATATGCGTTTTCTTATCAAGAATGGAGTTAGGCCACTTCCAAAATTAACAACCAGATTCATTATAAAATTTGAAGGTGCCCAAGTCCATTCAACATAATTTAAGATGCTTCAAATTGAAAAAAAAACAATACTGATCTAGAAACGCGGTAGCGTCTCGACGCCAAGTACAGGAAAGACACCCTGTATATGTCGACTGTCGCTACCGCTCTCATTTACTCGTCGCCGGGCTAATCCAACCTAACCTGAAACTTATTTCATTAATATCTCATCACGCCTGCAATATTTTCTAAATTTAAAGGCATTTTTCTTATGTAAACCGCATATAAGCTTTCGAATAAGACCAAATTTCAATAAAATCTGTCCACGCATAACAGAGATATCATAATATCGTCTCGTGGATCTGTCAGAAACGGTAAGATTTTCTTTTCCTTATCCTTCTCCAAGCCAAAATTTCGTCAACGCTATTACGTTACCTTCACTATGCAATCTACTCCAAATTTTGACAGCTTACAGTCAGGTTATAAACCTGGCGAGTGTCAAATAAGGAAAGTTGTCAAAATTTTCTGAAATGTCACGAGTTTTTACACCACAATCCACACCAGGCACTGAATTATTGTCTCAATTAACAAGGTAAGTCGCCAAAATTTTTTAATAGAATTTTTATGGGGATTTGTTTTTATACCAGCAAATTATTTTTAATTTAGGATTTTTATGTAAAGCTTATCCCCATAAAAACTTCAAAAAAGTAAAAAAATTAAGCCAAGTACATGAAATCAAATAAATTACAAAAAATATAATATAATATAATATATATTAAAAATTATCTGCAGTCATTCCCTATGCAAATTATCTTTGTAAAAAGAAGTGATATCCCCATAAAAAACTTCAAAAAAGTAAAAAAATTACGCCGAGTACACGAAATAAAATAAATCACAAAAAATAGATGATAATATAATATTAAAAATTATCTGAAGTCATTCCCTATGCAAATTATCTTTGTAAAAAGAAGTGATATCCCCATAAAAAACTTTAAAAAAGTAAAAAAATTACGCCAAGTACACGAAATCAAATAAATCACAAAAAATAGAAGATAATTACAAAATAAAAAAAAGTTGTGAAATCAAAATGAGCTGCAAGTACATAAAGGTGCTTTCCCGCAGCGTGCAAAGGCGACACTGTGTAACGCAATGTAAGATTCGGTGCTTTTCAACTGCGCTTAATAATATTAAGCAGATATATTTTTATAGAAATAAATATTTCAATACCAATAAATATTTTATTCAAAATACTTGGCGCTGCGAAACCGAAAAAATGTTAATTGTCTTATTAATAGTAAATTAATAATTTACAATAACTCCCTTACAATCTAAAATACATAAACATATACATATTAGAAACACAGTCAGATTTATTCTACATATATTTAATTCTAATATCATACGTAGCATATGCACACGCACACATACACGCATTCACGAATTCACGCACAAGAAAGAAAGAAAAAGATTAATGCAGTTTATACATATGTATTCAGTTTAACAATACCAATTCGGTGAGCAGCGCCAAGTATTTTGAATAAAATATTTATTGGTATTGAAATATTTATTTCTATAAAAATATATCTGCTTAATATTATTAAGCGCAGTTGAAAAGCACCGAATCTTACATTGCGTTACACAGTGTCGCCTTTGCACGCTGCGGGAAAGCATCTTTATGTACTTGCAGCTCATTTTGATTTCACAACTTTTTTTTATTTTGTAATTATCTTCTATTTTTTGTGATTTATTTGATTTCGTGTACTTGGCATAATTTTTATTTTACATATCGTTAAAACACTTCGGAAACATAATTTATGCGATTCAAAACATTTTTTAACTACATAACGTACAAATTTTTCCTGAATTCCATTTAATCTTTCGCACTTTTTGGATGTATGATTCATTAATCTCTTCTCCATTGTTATTCGCATCTTCATCCCCTGAAGACGAATATTGTTCTATAATTCTGTTTCTTTTTCGATTTTTTTTAAATCATTAGTTACTATTTCTTCTTCACTATCTGAACTAAATAGTATTGTTCTGTTCTTCCCCATGGGTGAAATAATTTCTAAAATTTAATATTAAATTTTAAGTTTTATATTAATTAAATGTACTGGTTATTCAACTAACGCAATTGTCCAAAAACTGAGGTTAACTTGTAAATACTAATTAATTAAAATTACCTTCATCACTGCTGTCCGACATTATCAAAAGTAAATATCTTGATTTAAGTATAAATGGAGTTAGGCCAGTTTCAAACTACACGGTTCGATTATTGAACTAACTCTGAAAACTTATGTGTCAAGAATTATCGTATTTGCTCGGATTATAAGCAACCTGAAATGCTTTACTGATAAATAACATGAAGTTGTACATGTAACCATGGTAACCGGACAAAATTTAAAAATGGAGTTAGGCAACTTTCAAAATAAACGGCTCATATTTTTTAAGCCGGCCCCCGCATTTACACAGTGCAAATGATGAGACACTGGCTTAAAAAATATGAGAGTCGTAGATCAAATAAGGGAAAAAATTATTTTTTATTTCTTAGTGCAATTTTATTTTTTGGAAGTCGGTTTTAATTTTTTTTAAATTTTTTTATTCCTAACTTTTTAGTTTTATATATATATTGACACAACATGCTGAGAAGATATGCGCGTACGTACATAAAATAATAATAATTAGGTGACAATAGTCTTTATTATTAACCATAACTGGCAAAATATTGGGCCAATGTTAATGCAGTGTAGGATGGGACCAACGGGCTATCGCCCTCTTTCGAATGAAAGAAAGATCATCAAAATCGGTCCATATGCTGAGGAGTTATGGGAACAAACATAAAAAAAACATACGGGTCGAATCTATAACCTCCTCCTTTTTGAAGTCGGTTAAAAATACTTTTTTTGTAGGAACAATTTTTTTATAACTTCACTTGCTTACGAAATAGTTATCCGTTCGCAGTTAACTCACAATCAGACCTACTGTAGACAATGACTCTGTGGAAGCCAATTTCAAATGTGGCCGATTTAGTTCAATCGTAAAGTAATTATTGGTAATCACTTTTTATCTTGTTTTTTTTACATATTTCCACTGGTTCCACACTTATAGCCATAGTATTCTTCTAAATAATTTATTATCGTTTTCGTATATTCTTCATTCCACTCAATGTGAAGACTGTCGAAACTCGGGCGAAGTGGGATAGCAAACTTTCCGTGACATGAAAAAGGAAGGATAATCGGCAAAGTATGTGTACAAGTGTGTTGGAAAGATAATTTTAACATCACATTAACTGGGAGAATAGATTCTGCATCGGGAAAAAGGATGAGATTACTAGGGGTCAATTTCACCCCCTTAGATTGAATTTGAGCAGCAAACGAAATTGCGTTGTACTCAGGAGGACTTCCCTACATATTTACAGAGTTTCATAATTTTTTTAATTTTCGGGTTCGGGATCTTCCCTTGTCAAAACTATGGGGGTTGAAACTTGGTAACCCGGCACACATGAAAACGGTTACTCCTACGAAAAAAACTCATACAACCTTTTTTGTAGAGAATTTCCTAGGCTATAAATTGTATAATAACTATTTTTGTCGCAAAACTGCTAGATAACGAGATGTTCGCGAAAAACTGCATTTTTTTTACCTTCAACCCTCTGTAAAATTTTTAGCGAGGGTCGGATTGATGGGGACTTTTGACATATTGTTTAAAACGACGAAATAAAGGCCCATACCAATATTTAGCTTGCTGGGAATTATTCCGTAGATTGGGCAGATTTCCGTCTAATTTCACTGGACTAATACCCTAGTAGCATTTATTGGTTGGGAGTTTGTTGGGCCAATGACGTGTTATCCGTTGGCCAACTGTTGAAGTGTCGCGCTATTTTTAAATGGGCCAACGATTGTAACCAACGTAGGCCCAACGCAGAGTTGGGCATTATTCGGCTAAATTTTTATTCGAATACGGATTCGAATAAATTTGTGCGAATAAATTTTTATTCGAATAATCTTCGAATAAAAAATTTGAATAAAATGACATTATTCGACAATAACGAATAATTTTTTATTCGACTGAAAATTTATTCGAATAATTTCTTATTCGAATAATAATTTATTCGAGTCAACGGACGAATAAAATGATCACGTGATTTCGGCGATGTATCATGACACCAGTGACTGACACCCATGAAACCTAATGTTTTAGGTTAAGTAACTCTTGTCATAGGCTCGTTCAGACGTATACGCACACTTCCAAACACACACGTCCAAACGTATGTTGGACACAGTACAGACAGACTTCCATCGATAGATGCCGGGTATCCCATTTAAGGTCGTCGCCCATTACGCCGAAGCGAAGCGCAGCGACCAAAGCGAAATGCTCGTCGCCGCTGTTCTGTCATATGGGCGATGCGTGGTCGCTGCTGTTCTGTCATATGAGCGATGCGTGGTCGCCGCGCTTCGGCCTAGTGGGCGACGACTTTTATTCGTCGTTCATTCAGGTCGAATAACGAATAAATTCTTATCCGAATGAATCTGGCTCGAATAACGGTACAGATTTATTCGCGAATAACGAATAATTTTTCGTCGAATAAAACCGTCATTCGTTATTCGCGAATAAATCTTGGGATTTATACGTATCCGTATTCGAATAAAAATTTAACCGAATAATGCCCAACTCTGGCCCAACGTCACTTCACACGAAGGCCCAACCGATGGTTTCTTTCCATAGGCCCAACTGAAGGCTTCTTTCCAAAAGACGTCTTAAAAACGTCCAGAAGGCGTCTTAAAGAACTTCAAAAGACGTCGTAAATACATCTTCTTCAGGTCTGGTTTAGGAAAAAAAAAAAATTCGCGGTGAGGAGAATCAAACCCAAGCTTTCCGCTTACAAAGCAACCGCTGTTCGCAGCTGACCAACACACTTCCTTGTAAACACTTATAATTTCTAGTTACATAACTAGTATTAATTGTTTATGAAAACTGTGCAGTGACGCGAAATATTCTACAAAATATCATCATCCGACCTTTAGACTCATTCCTTAAAATTTCACATTTGTCTTAAGACAGACGTCCTCATTACGTATTTATAAATAAGAAAAGAAAAATCACAAAAGGTTTTTTGATGTAGCAAATTTTCTGACGTTTGTAAGACGACATTTAATTATCGTTGTAAATTTTTTGTTAATTAACCAACCATAGTAATTGTAGGCCCAACATTGGATATTCGTAGGCAAACTGTCGTAACTTTTTGTTAATTAACCAACCATAATAATTGTAGGCCCAACATTAAATATTCGTTGGCAAACTGTCGTAACTTTTTGTTAATTAACCAACCATAACAATTGTAGGCCCAACATTGAATATTCATTGGCAAACTGTCGTAACTTTTTGTTAATTAACCAACCATAACAATTGTAGGCCCAACATTGAATATTCGTTGGCAAACTGTCGTAACTTTTTTGCCGTAGGCCCTGTGTTGGGAATTTGTAGGCACAAACACTAACTATATCCCAACTAATTCCCAACTGTTGGCAACCGTTGGCCAACCAAAAATGCTACTAGGGTAGTGCGCTCAAAATTCAAGTGGCACGACTTAAGCAACCTTACCCTATATTTTCCTTAATAAATACTACATATATATTGTACAATATTTGTGCAAAATTTCAAAATAAAATAATGTTTATTATTACGTTTGTGTTTGAAATTTCATAGAACGAAATATTTAGGTATACATTGATAATTGATTTCAGGTTTCTTAATGTTGCTTAAGCTTCGACTGATTTAAATATTTAAAAACATCTGCCGCAAAAAAAAAAGAAGAAAAGTCTACTACCCTTGTGATACACTACAATTTCGTAAATTTTGTAAATTTGCTTCTCTTGAATTCGTAATTTCAGTCGAAAGGATGTTTCGCAATTGGCTTTGGAGTAAAAATGTTTCTTCGACGAAAATTACTAGTTTTCTGCTGTTTGCATTACCTGTTGCATTTCTTCTAAACGCATTCCATGAATCACGTAGAAACGTAATACGTATCAATGTATAATTATTTTACTCGTCAGATCGATGTCAGTGTCATCCTTTTCACATTTTTGTCCGACAGTACCACCGGATATCGTTTACGGGGGCGATACCAGCGCCGACTTAGCAGTTTCCGAAGGCGACAACGCGACTCTCAGCTGCTGTGCGATTGGAAGACCGACCCCGAGAGTGTCCTGGCGAAGGGAAGACGGAGAACCCATTCTTATAAGGGCCTCTTCTGCCGGTACATAATGACGCTATAAAACTTGCGGATATCTCCGCGGACAGACCTCTTTCATTTGCCGCTTCGTAAAAAAGGGAGAGAGACGACGGAGGTTTAATTTCGTTTGCTACCCATTACTCCCTTTGTTCGCGTTTCTGTTGCCCCTCTGTTTCCCTCCTCCTTTCCCTTTGTTCGTGCTCCGCGGCCGGAGCTTTATTACAATATACTTATGGTTAGTAATCGTTGCTTTGACGCTTTATGCCGCTACCATCGATAGAGAAACGTGAAATGTGCAACTTGTGTGGCTCCACTTTGTTCCTTGCTGCGCACACTTTCTATATTGCTTTATACTTCCGATCGTACGTTTACACTACTTTATGCTTTTAATAACAAAACTGTACGCCGGCGTTGCTGCTGCAGACCAATATTTTCTCCTATTCTTGTTTCATGTTACGTATCGATTGTTTTTACTAATTTACACGTCGACACGCTTTTAGAGTTATGGGGGTCATGTTCTCCGCAACAAAGGGTAAAATACTTTTACATTTTATAGCTTTTATGTGCATTTAATTTCAATTCCACTCGACTTTTACTTCACTTCTCACTGTGCATACCTTTATTCCGCCTTTGAATGTAGAATTTAGTAGCATTTTTGCATGTGTCGAGTATACAGCAGGGTGTTGACACTCAATGTATTATTTTGTTAACGCGTCAGCGCCATCTAAGCGGGCTGGGTTAAAACTAAATTAATAGGAGGGAAATTTGAACCGCGTGTTCATCAGTACTGTTCACTTAGAGCGAATTCGGCAGGCACGCACTGGCACTACACTGGTGCCAGAAATTATCGTGCATGACTTTGATCGGTTGACTCTTAGAGAGCTATTTTCGTACCTATCAGAAACAACCAATTAAAGTCATGTATGATAATTTCTGGCACCAGTGCAGTGCGTGCCTGCCGAATTCGCTATTAAATTCATTGAACTTCAGAAACGACTGAGATACAATTTCTGTATGACTACACATAATCATATTTTATGCATCCTATATACAATTTAAAAGTGTGTAATTAGTCGGACAGAAGTTGTATACATTTTCTTTAGTTACACTATTTTTTATTTTTATTTGATACTAGCTGACCCGTTACCCGGTTTCACCCGGGAATTATTTTTATTATTATTTATTATTTTAGATAGCATATTTATTTATAGCCTACTAGCTGACCCGTTACCCGGTTTCACCCGGGAATTATTTATGATGTTGTCAAAATAAAAAAAAAATAAAAAAATAGCCTATAATCTAATCTAGGGCGTATTTAATGTATATTCAAATTTTCATTGAAATCCGTTCAGCCGTTTAGGCGTGAAAGAAGGACAAACAAACAGACAACGTTTCACTTTTATATATTAGTAAGGATTAATGGCTTACATTAATGTGCTTCTCACAACTTATGAAACACTTTCGACTAAATGACGCAGAAAAGAACGCTTATGAATGCTTATGCACGTGCACGGTTGTTGGTTATGGACGCTGATGACTGGTCGTCCGTCTTTTCGGTTAAGGCAGGCCCACTCCTGCCAGATACCTCGTATCGAGGAATCGTATTCGGGGTTGGATTATTCCCAAGCAACTACGATTAACGGTAACAAGGAAGTCTTTAATCGTAAAGCACACATGTATTCACTTTGAGACACTTTGAGAGGACTAGTGATCCTCTAGGCAGTGATCGGACAAACCGCAGCCATTTTGGGGCAAAACCGGAAATAACATAACCTAAACATTCATTAAATCGTCTGCTTTCCAAGCTGCTTGTTTATCTATCTCTTTCTATTCGTATTTCTGTCTCTTTCTTTCTTACAGTTTCTTTCTCTGTGTACTTCCGCTTTAGACACAAATCGCAGCAACCAATCAGCGACGATATGCGTTTGTCCGATCACTGCCTAGAGGATCACTAGAGAGGACGAGACACAACAATGGCCTCTCGTGGAGGCTCCCCACATATTTGCGCGAACAACACCATCTAGCGTACAATTCTCTCACTATATTGAGTACAGCGCCGCGATACAGGCTGGGTTAAAACAAATCTCGTGCTAACAGTTTCCCCATAAGAGTGTCAACACCCTGGTATACACCGTTAGAACATCTACATGGACATTTAAAATTTGATTTTAGTAGACGTTGCGGTAATTATACAGATGAGGGTCCACCTCGATTTCAATGATTGTTGAATCTGCTGTCAGGATCATAATGCTGAGCAATTTTCTCCTATACATGTAACCCCCGCTCGGCTTTAGTTTTCGAGATATTCATGATAAAACTTTTGATATTTTTAGTTCGATGTGAGCTACGTGCCGGTTAAATTTGAACTAAACCGGTGAACTTGTAGAAACGCTGCTTGCTCGTCGATTTTACTTGCGGGTCGCGGTTTATTAAAAAGTTATAGTTTACCGGTACTGTGTTTCCTGTTTTATCTCTGATCGGTAGTTGGTGGGGTTCAGTTTTGTTTAACGGCCCTCCCGCGAGGGGGCGCCAACTTTTGAGAGATTTAAGATAAAAAAATATGTTTCGGAAACATACTCCCCCGGCAGAATAACATCCCGACAAGCAATATACTCCTTTGTTACGTGCGCAGATCTATCTTTGACCTTTTAACCCTTTCGGGTGTCCGGAATGCACGTGACCCGGCGGGGTCACCGTTTCCTGCAGTGGTGTGATGCAACCGAGTTTTCCCCGAAACCCTAATATTCAATGAAGGCACTCATGTCCCCACTACTTTCTAGCCGAATTTCACTGTATAAAAAGGGCCACGAATCCACACTCGGGGGCTCATTTCAAGTTTAGTAGGGGAGACCGGGGCTAGTTGACTAATTTTTTACATTTCTAATTTTTATAAATAGACCATTAGTATTTTGTTGACTTACTGCATACCAAAAGTTTCCAAATTTCATTAGGTATACAGGCATAATTTTGAAAATCGTTTTAATTGAGTCTAGGTTGTAGTTTTTATTGTATTTACAGTAGTGAGACGAATAAGTCAACAGACCCCGGGTACGGGGTTAGTTGACAAATATAATGGGGTCAGTTGACTTGACATTTACTTTTCAGTTTTAACTCTTTGCATGCGAAAGGTGTATATATACGCTGTCACAGTACATCAATATAATGTGAAAAACGTATATATACGCTGCCAATTCCATCAATATAGTATACGAAACGCGTACGTATGTATACTACGACCAATAAATTTTTTTTTTCACTCCTCCACAGTGTTATTTTTTTTTACTAATTATCATGGTCTAAGATACTGTAATTATTTTGTACTGGTTTGTTATGGTCTATTTGGAAGGCCTGAAAGTTTGAAGGGAGGATAGGGTGTAAAACTGGTAGGGGTGAGTTTGGAAGGATTTGTGGTGGGGGAAGTGGACTTGAGCAGCTAAACTCTGCCTCGACTGCATCTTGAGGATAAAAAGTCCAGTAACCCCGTCCGACATTGTTAACATGTTAAGGGTCGTACGTACAAAACCTCCACGCACCGGATAAAATAAAATACCGTAAATTATAGTCAAGGTATCACGTTTCCACAAAATATTCATGAAATAACATCAAGCAGTACTTAGTGGACAAAAATTCATAAATAGTCGAAACGAAAATATTTACTTCCAGCCGACCTTTTTAGATTTTTCATTCTCACTGACAGAACACGCAAGTTTTTGTCACGGCGACACATTAAATGGCAAATGTTCCAATATTGCGAATCGCAGCATAATTTATTCCATAATACAAGAATTAAAGGGAATTATTCAACTAACCTCGTTAGTCAACCAGCCCCGGTCTCCCCTACGTTTAGACGAAAGAGTCTTACCGGATCGAGTAACATTCTCCTTCAAGTATTATTTCAACTTAAACCATACAGTACGTAGAGTTGGTGACAGGTGTTGTAATCATTAAACTCTTTAAGACCCCCGCATTTCTCAGTGCGTTAAAACCGAGAGGTGGACTTAGGTACCGCGACAAACAAACACTGAAACAATTGTCAAAGACATAGCTTATAGAATATAATTAGTTATTTCTAATTCAGAGTTCTTTTATTTGAATCAATCATCAACTGAATTTCCTCTCCGAGACCAACCCACATGGATACTCATTTACCGCTCAAGGTGTATCACATTATAAAGTTACGAGGCTAAACTAACATTCCTAGTGGCTCCCGGGGATACCAGACCCCGGTTCGTCCACGATATCCACCTTCCTAGCGGCTCCCGGGGATACCAGATCCCGGTTCGTCCGTGAAGCTTACCTTCCTAGTGGCCCCGGGAATACCAGACCCCGGTTCGTCCATGACATCCAACCTCCTTATAGCGGCTCCCGGGAATACCAGACCCCGGTTCGTCCGCTAACAAACAAATTCAATCCTCGGCCTCGCAGCCGCCATTCTCATTGCCCTCAGCCTCGGCTCGTAACACCTTCGACAGCGGTAAATAGGTAGACAGCACACCAGGAACTTGCGGATGCGCACCATCCACGAGCTGCTGGTTCAAATAAAAAAAACCATACATTTCTGAAACAGTTTCACTTCATTCCCGTTTCTCTGATAAGTTGATGGCCCCTTGCTAAACAAATCTAGCCCCAATCACCTACCGATCAGAGTTTTTGCGAATATCTCGAAAACTAAAGCCGAGCGGGAGTTACGTGTGTAGGAAAAAAATGGGTCAGAATCATGATCCTGACAACATATTCAACAATCATTCAAATCGGTGATGTGGACTCTCATCTGTATATTGTATAATTACCACAGCTTCTCACTACCGTTGTCGATACATATGAATTTTAATAATAAATATAAACTTTAAATTTAATAATTAATTAAGTTCATGATTAATAAAATATTGTGTTCATTTCTTGTACATATATGTTAATGCTTTAATTTTTTTTATTAATACCTCATTCGAATTACCAAATCGTAGTGTTACATTTGCCGAATATTTTCTAATATTAAAATTGTTAGCTTCAAGTCAAGCCACTTTTATCACTTTTACATTCTATTTATTAAATGTGAAAGGATTGAAGAGAAGCAGCTACACATACAAATCTTTCATGAACCGCAATTTTTTTATAATATTTTTAAACATGCACAAATAACATTAAAGGCAAGGAAGACTGTGAAAAATCATTAGTAGCTTTGCAAACAGTGTAACATACTCAGAGGTTTAATAAAATGTGTAAACATACGCATGTGATCCGTATATTGGTATGCTACGATATTAATTACTGCATGGTAATATCCGTGTCGTTCAAAGTTCACCTACTAGACTGTTCGATGTCGTAAGTACCGAATAATATTCGCTATTCACCGCCACGTGACCCTACATTACTCCGATATTAATAGGGTAATTAGGCAGCTCTAATATCCTAGTTACGTTGAAGTCCTCTTCGCACAAAAAGGAAGAGTTACTATAATAGTATGACTATATACATAATGAAACTCACAGGTCGTCCATCTTGATTATTTTCATTGTTAATAGAGCGACTTAAATTCTTCTTACCTTAGACAATTTTTTTCGGAAGGGCCTACAAAGTGACCATATTTAATATTCTCTACTAGCAATTTCGAATAAATATTTATTTAAAATAATTATCCGAATAAAGTTGTTTTATTTTACTAATCCATATGTATTATAATTATTTCTCATTTGCAATTGAAATTTGTTTTTTGCACGTTACTCGAATGATTTTTTATTTTTTATTTGGAGAACTTTTCGAAAGTTTATTGAATGGTATTTGGGATAATTGTTGATTTATTTTCGTTGTAATAACTTGATTTTATATAAAGTATATAAGTGAAGCATAAGGTAAGGCTAATAAGAAGAACAAAACGTTACAGTGGGGATACCCGATAAACTTGTGTAGAATAATGTCGATAACTCTGATCGACGTCAAGCCAGGATTCTATAATGCTTTTGTTACATTTAACTGCTGGTGGTTCTAAAATACAGAAATACTAGAGTTTTGAATCAAGACGAGTCAGATTCCCTGTTTGTAGAAGGAATCCTAATATACATAACCGAATTTTGTGTACTTGGTACAGACGGGTAAACAGCATATTTACATAGATATTTCAAATAATAAATTAAAAAAATGGAAACGTTTTTATCCAGGTAGCATAAGGAATAATGGCAGAAAACGATCAATTTTGTAGGCCATGAGAAGAAAAATTATTTCTGAGTATGATTGTGTGTGTTCTAAGGCAGGCATCGGAATTAAGTGAACGCGGCGGCCGATTTTCAGAAGCAACGCCTCCTTTCTCCCGCCGCGCGTCTTGGCCCCACACGTATCGATACTTCGTATCGATACGTATTGACAGTCCAAGTATCGATACAACTGATATATCGGAGACGAAGTATCGATATCACCAGTATCGATACGTACGTATCGGCCCATATCTTAAAGCATATAAACGTTCGGCTGCCGAGCACACGGACAGGAGTAGGGATATGCTTGTGTGCAGTGCGATGGGAAGAAAGTGGGGAACGACGGTAGACCATAGTGGGAGACGACGGTAGGTCATAGTGGGGGTAAGGATTTGTCCCACGTCTCACGATTCTGGCATCACTGCCCACGATTCTGGCATCACTGCTGTCCGCCAGTGTCCGCGTTCGTGCTGCGGTGCGGTTGTATCGATATTCATGGGTTAAGTATCGATACAGCAATATATCGTTACATTAAGTATCGATACAAAATATCGATGTATTGGTTGCAAAGTATCGATATTCCGATATATCGATATTGTATCGCCATCACTAGCTTGGAGCGCCTCAGGCCCGTACCATGTGAACCGCGCGTGGCGTATTAGGGCGACATTGTATCAATAGGTTTCCACATCGGTCCAGAGAGCACGATTGTCGATGCGTGTTTGTTTTGTCAACGCGCCACGCGCGGTTCATATGGTACGGGCCTAAGGCGCTCCAAGCACTTAGGCCGCCGCGGGGGCCAAGACGCGCGGCGGGAGAAAGGAGGCGTTGCTTCTGAAAATCGGCCGCCGCGTTCACTTAATTCCGATGCCTGTTCTATGGAATCAGAAACCAATGATTTATATCCAATAAGCGAGGGGCAAGTAAAAATACACACTCGTAAACGCAAGAATGTAATCTGTGAAATAATTATTTAAGCAACTTGCACGTAAATCAATGGAAGATTGACGTTGAACAGAACCAAAATACTACAAATTGTTGCTATATTAGAGCAATACCCTATGGCATGTACAACAATAGCATTAAACCTATTTTTACATTTATCTAACAGTACGTAGACAAAATACTGCTTGCGACTGCTGCCACCAATTTTGTTGTGGGGTACGGGGCTGCGAGATTCTCCCTGAGGATCTCGCCGTACTCCGTGGATCGTCCTCGGTCAGGTTGTTCCGGGGTCTCCGATAAGTCGGGTGAATATGCCGGGAACGGGATATTCGGGATGAACCGAATGGTAGTGGATCCTTGGCCGTTCGAAGAGTTGGAACTCACCCAGGGTTGCCAGGGAATGTGTGCGTGAACTGACGCTAGCGCCAAGGCAGCCAAGTGGCCCCAACGCGAAGCCAACCACAGCCAACAAGCGTCGCCGGGAAATAGATTGTCGACGCTGGTTGGCCGTGGTTGGCTTCGTGTTGGGGCCACTTGGCTGCCTTGGCGCTAGCGTCAGTTCGCGCACACATTACCACCACTCCTGTAGGTGTTGCGCCACAAACAATCCCTGGCAACCCTGAACTCACCGTAGGTTTTGACAAGAGTTTATTGAGCGTGACTGACCCTGGCTTGGCGATCGCTCTGTTATCGTGTTATCATCTTGGAATGAGAAAGAACCCCTCGACTCGGGCATTGGTTTATATATGGTATCTAGGGGTCAAAGTGGGGGCCTAATGGTCGCCGCCTGTTGATCCCGCGGCTGTGCCTTGCACGCGAATTCCTTAGGCCACGCGGTTGCCTCGGTCGGCCTTGCATCGGTAGCGATTCTGCTCGGCGCGTGCTTAACAACAGCTTATTAACTAACTCAATTAAGGGATTAGACTACTGTAAAACGGTCGAAAAATCGTAATTTTTTATTATTAAATATTAGTTTGAGATCTCCAGAATGACATGCAAAAGGTTTGAAATATAAATATAGCTTAGTTTTGGAGATACAGAGAACGGAGCACACTCGAATGTCTGCACGCCGAGCGATACCTACTTTTCAAAACGGAGTAGATGACTTCTCAATCTGTATTGATGCAATTGTGACCAAAGTTTGCAGACATTAATAAATATAATATTCTTTATATTCAACGTTAAATATTCATAGCAATGCAGTTCTGTCTACGCAAAGTGAAACCGGCTCCGGACCGTCGAGTATCAACTTTGGAATCGGGTAGTCAATTCGGCTTGCTTCTTTTCCTGCCGCGGCGCGTGAGAGGACTGAGAACGACCGAGAGGGCAGCCGATTGCGAGAAGCCATAAATTACGGTGTCCTCTCACTCGCCGCGGCAACTACAAAAAAAGTATTGGGGATAGTGGATTATCACTCATTGGATCACGAAATGTATCACTTTTTGAGACAGCACTGTACGGCCAATGGGTTAGGTTGGTGAGGTTTTCTCGACGCAGATGAATCTGAGGAGGATAGGGTGTAGGACAGGGCTCTCCAGCGTAGGGGCCCCTCACGCGCCTGCTTCTTTCAATCTTCCTCTGGCGCACAGTGCCTTCCGTTGTCAAGGAGACCGCGCGACGCTACGAAGGCTGCCCTTACGTGTTAGCGTCTTCGCGGTTAGCGTCGCGCGGTATCCCTGACAACGCGGACGAGAGTAGGAGAACCCCAAGCTCGCGCGGGAGCGACCTTGGAGAGCCCTGGTGTAGGAGGTATGGAGTTGAAGGTAGACTACAAAAGAAGAAACTAAAGACGTGTAGATTTCGGCCTAGGCTTGCTAGTGGACTTACCAGTAAGGCTTACCTAGCAGGCCCTGTCTTCGACGCGGGGATGTTAGGAGGCAGGGCGAACCGCGTACGTACAGGGTGTCCCAAAATTCGGGAACTTCCCGGAGCGTGCAATATCCTAATGCAAAAGGACATCGAAAAGTCCTCTACAGTTTTGGGATCCGAGGCTTCGTTCTCGAGATATTAACAGTTGAATAGCCGAAACAGCTGAGCGCGGAGTAGTGACTCTTCACATGCACACACAGATGCACGCGTAAATGCAGACCCAAATGGGGTTAGCGCAGTCGACTCTTCTGTGTATGTATGTGTGGGGGTCTGCATCTACGCGTGACTCCTGCGGGTGCGTGTGAGGAGTCGTTACTCCGCGCTCAGCTGTTTCGGCTTTTAACTGCGCGGCCCGGATGTTCGACCGCTAATATTCAACTATTAATATCTCGAGAACGAAGCCACGGATCCCAAAACTGTAAAGGACTTTTCGATGTCCCTTTGCATTAGGATATTGCATGCTCCGGATTGTCCTGCAATTTTGGGATACTCTGTATAGAAATCGGTAGTTGAGAGAGAACTTGCGAGAGAGGGGGATCAGTAGAAATGCCCTCTTATGGCGAGGATGGTATCGCTAAAATCCAAATACTATCTCAGTCGAAGATCATCATTATTCGTAATCTACGATTGATTTTCAGAAACCAGAAACAAGACATTACTGTGCAATGATATACAGACATCTACAGGATACGTACAAATACGTGGAGCAAAACTGCCTCCTGTGTAGTAGGTACTTATCAAAGTAAACAGAAAAATGTCGCGATAATAAACATTGGTCCAAATATCAACAATTTGTGAGTTATATGTAATTTTTCTGATGTTTTCTCTATTTGCATTTTGCACTCCTTGTCCGCATCAATTTATTTCATTTTCTGAATCTGTTCCTGTTCGATTAGATATTACAGGATAGTTAAATATTAGTTGTGATAAAAAGTAGATTGGACGCGGTGAACCAAATCGTTTAGACTCTTGCACGTCGAATTTAAATCCATTCGATTATTAGCTTTGGGAACAACTAAATGCTATGGAATAAGCGATACAATTTTAGATATTTTACATGAATTTAAACAATGACTTGATGTTTTGTAATACGTACGAGCATGAATAAGTACGGAGACGTTTCCAATTATACATACAGATAGGCGACATCAACAGAGTGAAATTATCGAATATCTCCAATAGTGAATGGAACCATTTTTATTTTATGAATCGAAGACGAATGGTTTTCGGGCCTATGTCTACTAGCATATATCAGGTTATTTTTATGAATACTATGCAGGTGCAAAATTTGTATTACGAATTTGTGAAAATCCTGTATAATGTATATTTTTTACTCAAAGCTTCGTAAATTATAATAGTGTCACGAAACCCCACCATGAAGGGCATTAAAAAATACATATAACACAATTTAAGGATCGTCCTTAAAACTAGGTTGAAACTTTTGTTACAGTAAAAATGGTACATCCTATATAAAAGTTTCTCGGTTGAACAAATAGTAAACGATATACTTATTTTAGACACGGTACTAAATTACATTCCGTTTCCTTTCCTGCCTACCTGCGAATTTAATAATTAAAGAGTATTCTCTTTACACGAAACAGAACGACGGAAGCTACGAAATTTGTATGGTTGCTGTTTAATTAAAGTTCTAAAGCCCACTTATGCCATTAGTACATCTGAAAAAAAATTTCCACATGCTGCACAACGAATGAAAGAAGCGTTGGTATGAAATTACTTTCGTCGATATACAAGTATACCACCAAATTTTTTTATATAACACTTGAAACGTTCATTTGTATAGTCTTGTCACATTTTTCTCATTTTTCAAAGACGTTTTGTCCTATCTGTAGACCTTATTTTCTTAATTAACTGGGAAATAAATTTTCGCATTTACATATGTAAAGTGCTTAGAAAAGTATAGTGCATTCAATTTTAATGGCTATCTATTAATTGGGGAGTTGACAAAATTTTTAAAAGTGTTTAAAACTGTTCATTATGATAAAATATGCTTGTAAAAAAAATATTAATTTTTTGCTACACCTCTAACATGAAAAAAATGTAATTTTTATTTGAAATAAAAAAATTGCCGCGAAAACGCACTGTATGGTCACGTGACCATTTGTGACGTCAACGTGCAGTAAACAACGAAAGTTGTGGTTAGGGACAGTAAGGAGTGAATTTTTCTCACAAAAATAATGGATAATAAATATTATTATCAATACTGTGCTGTTCCCTGTTGTGAGAACACTTCAATACGTACACCGAAGAAGTTATTTATTCATGTTTCGCTGGAAACAAATATTCGCAATAAATGGCTAAATCTTGCGAGAATAAACTATCAGTTGTCTTCAAAATCTATATAATTTATGTTTTTGTGAAGACCATTTCAATGTAAGTAACTAACTTATTATTGACTATCATTTATTATTATTTCATTTCATTGAGGTTATATTAGATTGTGTGTCAGATATTGGTAATTGATTGGAACATGTTGCAATGAGTGAGTGCCTAATACGTTCCTTACCTAAGAAATCGAGTAATAAGTACTCGTAAACGATATTTTTTAATATAAACTTGTATGAGCAAATGCGCGAAGTGTCACTCGTCGCTATATATAAATCGCTGTTTACTGCACAATGACGTCACGCGCCGTGATTGGCGTTTGAGATCACATGACTCACAACTTAAAAACGTCAATTTTATTTATTAAATTTTGGTAAAACGAATAAGTGTTTTATTAATATTTCTATCATTTTAGGCTTTTCATTAATAAATCTGTAGATTTCACTACTTTTCTCTTTTTTTTCAAATACTGGCAACTCCCCAATTTCCAATTTCTTGCTATCCAAAATTTCTGAACATTTTCGAGTAGGTACCTACAGGCTACAACTTCCTAGCTTATTTTCTAGTTTCCGTCCTTTACATTTTTCACTTGCAAAATTTGCTTATTAAAACTTTAATCATAACTAGGGTTAATACAAAAACCGACTTTTGAAATAACCGGTTTTCGAATTCCACTATTCCCAAAAATCCGGTTAAACCGGTTTTCGAAATTTCACAAAAAATATAATTAAAATAGAAAATAAATATCTGTACTTATATTAAAAATTTTCAGTTTTTTTTTAATATTTATGGAATTACAAAAATATAACAAAATAAAATATACTCTATCCAAACAAAACCAAATTAATAAAAAAAATTAAATAACTAAATTCCGTACAAATACCTACAATTTTTGAGTTCATTTAATATTTATGGATCTACAAAATTATAGCACAATAAAATACACTGCATACAAAACCAAATGAAAAAAACTAATATAATTAAAATCCGTACAAAATATAAATTATAAATCTTTATATCATTTAGTATTTTTTCCCCGAAAATATGAACTCATGAAGATTAGTTTTACAGTAAACTGTCATCTACTACATTATGTTTGTTGTCATTGTTGTTTTTAATTAAATAATTAATTCATTTCTACATATTAATTCCAGTATATAAACCCGGTTTTTAAAAACTGACAAACCCTAATCATAACATAACTACACAATCTACATTCGTTCGGTTAGAATTCTGTGAATAAAATTACATAAAATTTTTTACAATATTAATTTCAACCGAGATTTTGTTTTCTCTGTAACACACGCATAGGAATTTCAACTTCATGACAGAGAAATATACACATAAAATATGTCAAAGAGATTTCCTAATATTCTTTCTAATAATATATGCTATTCAGTATAAGTACGTTCCATTTAGTGAAAAAAGGGTATCGTGAAAAGTGGAATAGAATACGATAAATTAAGGGGTCAGTCCACTGTGACGGTTTGAAAAATTAAGCTATTTTTAACAAAAAATTTCTCCGTTGATACAACATATAATGCAATCAATCTTTTTGGTATTTATTAAGCTACTCTTATATTATACAAAAAAATTAGAAGAATTTTTTTAATTTGTTTTGAAATTTTAAACGCGATTATCTCGAAACCACATTTTTTCAACTGGTGCAGGTGATTGCAAAAAAACTATTTTGACCAATAAGTCTGGAATTTGTACACGTTATTCAACACATCAGTGGCTATGACCGGGACTACGAAAATCTTTTTTGACTAACCATTTCATACTTTTTACAAGGCAAAATGATTGAAAAATTCACCGCATTTCGACACTTAAACTTCAAACCTCCGCCATTTTGTCAATTTTTTATCACTAAAAATAATCCTAGTTCCGGCGACAACCACACTCATAATGATTACAACACACTTTGAATTTTTTGTTTCAAATGCCTCGTTCTCCCGAAATCACCTGCACCAGTTGAAAAAAATGTTATTTCGAGATAATCGCGTTTGAAATGTCAAAACAAATTAAAAAAATTCTGTTAATTTTTTTTGCAATAATATAAGAGTAGCTTAATAAATACCAAAAATATTTATTGCATTATATGTTGTATCTACGGAGAAAAAATCTTTAAAAACAGCTTAATTTTTCAAACCCTCACAGTGGACTGACCCCTTAACAAAATCCAACCGAACAAAGCGGTCAAGTTTCGGTCCTTCTGCTACAAACATTAACTCGATACCTAGTTATATAGGTTTAAGTACCATTAACGCACAACATCAGTGAACGATGGCCAAACAAGATGTACGAAATCGATGTTAATGTCGAACGACCATTCCACATTTGTTAAAAGTAATTCTTTTCCCCTGATCATCGATAATGAGTAGTGCGACTTCACGACCGCGGGAAAGTGTAATGTCAAGGAGCCGTGAAATTTTCGGCCGGGGGCGTACAGATTGGGCGTAAGAACACGGTGGAGTGGGTATAACGAGGCAGGTCGTTGAAACAAGTTTCACCTTTTGAACTCGAAGACAGGAGCAGCGTGTGCGCGTGGAAAGAAACAGAGGATGAGAATCCTCTTCGTGGTATCTTCAACGACACACACATCCGCGACAGAACTTAAAGCCGTGTACATACGCTGTCGAGGTATATATGTACACACGTAGGACGAGCCACGGAGCAGCGAAGCTTACACTTGTACAGCCCGGAAGGAGTGTGTATAGGCGGCGCGTATACGTGCAGCAGCATTTGTACATACATCGAGGCAGAGGCGCGTGGTAGTTTCTGCTGCAGAGACTCGAGTTAGCAAAACTTTGGCCAACGTAGTTGCACTACTTCCCGCCCCTCTCAGATGCGGCTGAAACGCTCGAGGCTCGCCGTGTTTGTCTTTTCGACTGTGGATATTATTCTTTGTTCGTGGTAGTTAACGATTATTTTCGCCAAGATTGTTGCTAAAGCTTCACTTGAATAAACGAATGGAGGTGTTCATACTTAACGAGTTAATGCAGTGAACAAAAATGTACAGTCATTACGAAGATAAATTGTTCCTTAACGATAATTGCCAGGAGAAATTATATTAATATTTTGAAGTCCCCTTCGTAAAAGAACGTACGCATATAAAGAACGTGTTGGTGTTTTACTGTCTGAGAATAGTAATTTTAGTAACAAGACAAGCTCGTTAACTTTTTAACCGACTTCAAAAAGGAGGAGGTTATAGATTCGACCCGTATGTTTTTTTTTTATGTTTGTTCCCGCATAACTACTCAGCATATGGACCGATTTTGATGATCTTTTTTTATTCCCATCCTACACTGCATCAACATTGGCCCAATATTTTGCCAGTTATGGTTCATAATAAAGACTATTGTCACCTAATTATTATTATTTTATGTACGTACGTGCATATCTCCTCAGCACGTTGTGTCAATATATATAAAACTAAAAAGTTAAAAATAATTAAAACCGACTTCAAAAAATAAAATTGCACTAAAAAGTAAAAAATAATTTTTTCCCTTATTTAATATACGACACTCATATTTTTTAAGTCGGTGCCTCATTATTTGCACTGTGTAAATCTGACGCCGGCTTAAAAAATATGAGAGTCGTAGATTAAATAAGGGAAAAAATTATTTTTTACTTTTTAGTGCAATTTTATTTTTTTTTAAGTCGGTTTTAATTTTTTCGTACATCAATTTTGATCAAATAAGATATATTAGTTCAATACTTGTTAATCGATACGGTATAAAGAAGATATAGGAAAGGTTGTATGGAAAATATAGGATGCGTGCAACGTTAATATTTATATGTAAAATATGTTGTATCTAATACCTTTCCTTACAAATATTGATTTCCATGCAATTCGCGGAAATTGTTCATAAATGACATGAGTTCTTCAAGTGCAAGTTGCATGAAATTTTTTAGCCATTGATCGCATCGGTGCTGTTCTTTTAAATAGAAGAAACCACCGTTCGCGTGCAACACGCGTCGCTCTCTCGCCCGACGATGGTGCTTTTCTTACGAGCTTTACAAACTCGTTAGCGTTCGCTCACTTAAGAAACTCGTTAGCTACCTAAGTAGTGAATTAAGCATATATCTTCTCGTCTCCTCTCTCGCTACGACATTGTGCGTTAAGTTTTCGTTTTTCTCTCTTTCTCTTTTTCCCGCCGTACCTTCACTTCTTCCGTTGTTTATGTATTTGTCTTACGTGCGGCATACTTCCTCTTTCCCGTTTCACTTTGAAGCAAATTCCTTCATTCAATTGCATTAATCTATAGTTTCGACCTGGTTAAAAGTTCCACCTGGATTCGTTTAAATTGGAGTTTTGTCCAGGGAAGTTGTAACTTCTTGCCTAGAAAAATAATGCTCCTTCTATTTCGCGACTTTCTGTTGTCGATCTTTCACCCTTAACTACCGCGGCGATTTAATGCTCGAGAAGACGATTGTGTTGTTTTCTTTCAATAATCCTATTTTTAACCTGACTTCTAAAAGAAAGATGATCTCAGTTCGATGTGTTTGTATGTAGGAAGGTTCGTAAACGTACGAGTAACGTGATATTGTAATTTTTTTCCAACCTAACCTTAACTTTTAGAACTGCTATTTTATGTGTTATGTTTGTCCGCGAATTTCTCCGTAACTACTGGGCCGATTTTCGTGAAACTTATTGCATTTAGTTTAGCTTCAATCAACTGAGGTCATGGAGCAAGAATTATCAAAATCGGTTAAGTAGTTTTAAAGTTAGGTTAATTGCGGAGTAGTTGGCCATACTTTTTTGTAAGGCTCTTACACAAAGAGTATTATGATTTAAATATGCACAATTATGACCCGACATACTTTAGTAATCTGGCTTTACAACTAGTCACACAAGTTAAACAAAAATGAAGACAAAATCATAAAAAATTTAAATTTTAAAAAATCTTCGGTGGGCCATCTTTCCCTAAGTGTCCGGTAGAGATGACCATGGGTGTCCAGGGCAGATGGCCAGAGTTAGTGTGGTGTTTTTCTTCCCTTTCCTTTGCTTTTACCTTTAGTATTCACTAGCTTAAAGCACCCGGCTTTGCCCGAATAAAACTTTGATTTTCACAGAGTGTGACTTTTCAAGGGGGTGAAATAAGGGGGAAAGGATGGGACGTTCACATTGCACGGTAGTCCGTATTTTCCGCAGGGTTCTAGAGAGTAGTTATGCAACATTTGGTCCAGACCGGTTAAAAATCGGGATCAAAAGTATCCTATATGTTATTCATGGTCCTAGACTACGTGTGTACAAAATTTCAGTAAGATTCGTTGCGTAGTAGTTGCGACGTGATTGAGTAACAAACATTCAAACATCCAAACACACTTTCGTATTTATTATATTTATAGCAGGATATTGTTTTTATCTTTCTGTACCTGACTGTTGGCGGTTAAAATAAAAGTCGACACACCGAATGTACACTGAGTAATAATGCCAAATATATTTATTATGGAAGTTGAAATAACAAATTGCAACACTTAGGTACTGCCACACGACTGACACATGTCATCAAATTCTGTGCAGTTTTCATGCACCCAATAGGGTGACTGTACCTAATATCGCCAGGCAAAAGTTAAATCGCTGTCAATTGAATAATAATTTATATTTTTGCATGCAGTTCGTTTCAAAGTGAAGAGAAATTATTCATCTTTCATCTAGCATATGTTAGAATCGTTGAAACCTACAAATTTTTAATTAGGACTCAAAAAACATAAGACATGCAAAAATCGGGTCCTGAAAAAAGTGTACCTAATATCGCCAACTCAATAAATATTGATTAATTCATGTATATATGAGTTTTTAAAGTCATTTTCACATGTGCTTTTATTATTTCTTGCTCTATAAATGTTTTTCATCCATCTCTGATTTTATTTTTATTAGAATAATATAGAAATTTAAAAATATTTTATTTTTTACGTTCCGATGTACATATTGGACAAATAAAGTTTATTTCGGTTGCTCCGCACATTTCGTGACCTCACCTGTAACAAACATTACATCTAAACCATTGGTCTCTCCGGTAGGCGGTATTGAGAACACGCATACTGCTAAAAGAAAAACGCTATTTTCATTACGAAAAATATTTGAATCGATTTAATTTCTTAAGTACATCATTAATTAGGTATTTCTAGTAGATATTCTTGCATTCACAGAATTATTAGACTTACCTCCAAATGTGACGTAAAATTGTGATAGTCCAATAAATTTTGACACTATTAAGATTCTCTAAAATCCTTCCCTTTCTGTAATTGTTGATCACATGATGCTGCAATTACAGTATGTCTTCCTACATATGTATAGGTACTAATTCAGTGCATAACCGATAAATTTTAGAGCTTACTTTGCGAAATATAGCGAGTGGTGATATTAGGTACCGTCACCCTACTTGCAAATCTTACATTCTATGCAATATTCTGATAGTAAAAGTAAATAACTATGGTAAAGGCGAGGCTGCAGTAGCATTACCGTTGATAAACCTAACCATATCGATGCTCCAGAAATATGGCCATCTAACCCTGAGAAAAGTTGGCCGTCTCTCCTAAGTTTGCGGATGAGATGGCCATACTAATTATCATGCATTAGTTCTAAACATAACATTACTCCTTTTTAGGTAATAAAATGCTATAAACATATTTATTGTCCTAAACAATTAAAAATTCAGAAATATACCAGGAAAGTACTGCAAAGAACTGGATCTTTAACTGCACTAAATAATTTCACACTACGTCAGAAACATTACACAGGCATTACTTACCTTTTGTTTTCTTTTTCTTACGAAATCACGCATATATCCACATTACATAACCTAAAACAAAACACTGTTAGGAAATTAGCGCCATCTGTACATTCTTTCTCGAAATATCTTCGTTCGCCGTGTAGGGACCCCGTCACACACGGAGCTCCACCAGAGGGCCACACGGATCGCGGCTCTCTCGCTAGCGCTGACCCCTCGCGCCAGTCCGTATATATAAGAGTTCCGTCCCAGTACTTCACATCCCCACCAAGCGTGTCTGAGGTAGAGCTGTTCGAGTACTCGAATGAAGCGAGCAGCTGGAAACAATCGCATGGCTCGAACGATCCACATGTTTCGTTCGTCAATCGCTACCTTCACTATGCAATCTACTCGCTTTTTAATCGAGCCGCTCGCTTTAATCGAGTCGCTCGGTTCTTTCGAGCGCTCGGCTCTCGGATCGGTTATTCGAACCGAGTATGTCCCGGCTCGCTTGTTTCGAGTACTCGAACAGCTCTAGTCTGAGGCAGGGTCTGCCAGGACAGCCTCACTGACGAGTCCTCTGGCAGACCCGGGACGAAACGCACCTTCCTTTTCCATTCCGATCCTCTACCTTAACTATCGGAACTCTTTTGGCAATAGCTGCCAAAGCCGTCTCTTACGTATGGCCATCTACCCCGGAATCACCCTACACCAAAAATAAGAAACCTTTTTCATTATTATTGGAATGTTCCGTTTCTAGTAAACGCTTCTCTTTTTACGAGCAGCTCCTTTTGCAGACGTGCCCATATTTTTTAAAATAAATGTAGTTATACAACTTGAATAACTAAAAAGTGAAAAATAAAAAATTTAAAAAATTAAAACCGACTTGAAAAAAATAAAAATACACTGAAAAGTAAAAAATAAGTTTTTTCTTTATTTAATCGATGACTCTCCAGTTTTTTAAGTAGGCGCCGGATTTGCAAAGTGCAAACGATGAGGCGCCGACATTAAAAAACGGAGAGTCATAGATTAAATAAGGAAAAAACTTATTTTTCACTTTTCAGTACATTTTTATTTTTTTGACGTCGGTGTAAAATAGTTAAAAAATGTACCCAGTACACAAAAGTAACATTCTCAAACTAACTTGACACTTGTGCTACGTCCGGAGAGGACTGTAGGAATCACCTTGAGCGGTTAGAACGACTCGCGAGGATCTTGCTGTTTTGAAGTGCGAAGGTGCACCTTGATTACACCTACCTTCGGAAAAGAATAGGGAATGAGAATAGACGTATAGTAATTGACGCGAAATTCAGATCTAACAGTATCGTACACACATATATTCTAAAATAAAAATAGAGGATGCACAAAAAAATACCCTTGAAGGCGGTCTTACTTCTAGACAGTGGTGGGTTTACTACGTTACATCGAATTTACTACGTGACACGCGTAAAAAATGTAAATAATTGTATAAAATGTAGAAAATGTATTCAATGTCAAAAATTCAAATACAAACTATTAAGCTCTACCTATTGCATTGAATTGTACTGCACACTATTTTAAATTACTTTAAAAAGAAAGATTGGAATGTAATTATAAAAATTATAAATAATTTGAAATTTTTTAGTAAATTTCATATCTTTGGTGTGCAAAAGATACTCGAATTTTCACATGTATCAACATGGATTCTGAAGAAATTGATAAAGCTTTAGCAGATTATTTCTTTGGATGTAACATTCCATTTAGTATTATTGAATCTGACCACTTCAGGAAGTTTGTTCATAAATTGAATCTAGCTTATAAAATTCCAACTCGAAAGACATTGTCGAATAATTTACTTAACGCAAACATTTAAGATTACAAAATATCAATAATCGGTGTGGAATCCGAAGATGGAGTTCTGTTTTTAGATGGTTGAAAAAATTTATCATCCAACAATAAGTACCTATATGTTGTTGCAATTCTGAATTTAATGAATACGATATGTATGCCCATGCAGGTTATGGCGTACTACAGTCTGCAGCGGTTTTTTCAGACAATATGATTTTATACAGTAAAACACACGAACGTAATGAAGTTAATCTATTTACTACGACTTATTCTACACGTAGAGACTTCACTATTCTACGTCAGGTAAAATACGGACCCACCACTGCTTCTAGATGGCATCGTGGTTGGTTTCTCATGTCTGAGCCGATCGTGTGGCCCTCTTGCGGATGTCTAGCTCAGGCTTCCGTTTACGCGGTAATCCGAAAACAGAATGAAGGCATTATCGGCGCGTTACCGTTTACAAACAATCTGAAGGATGTTGTTCAGAGATACACTTCGCGGTGGCTCTTGTCCGCGGGTTTTTATTGAAAAGAGAGGAGGCGTGCAATCGTCTCAAGCAGTCTGTGACGTCCCTCGAGCAATCGAGCGTTACCCCTAGCGCGAGTGATTCGTGGATTCCACGCATTGTTGCGAAAGTGACTTCGCATTGCCAGCGATTCCCTAGGAACAGAGCAAGTGATCGATATGTATTGGGAAATAGCGAATGGACTACAACACTTGTATACTGTAATCGATTGTATTTAGTCATTGTGTTTGTTGTTATTTTTTGCTGTTTTGTGGAACATTAAAAATATTACACGCTTATTTATTTGCTTTTGCTAATTCTGCATTTTAGTTTCTATTCTTTTCTGTATTTTTCCTTCACTATACAACACATTATAAGTATTTTCCTATTCCTACTTAAATATCCAATTATATGTACACACAACCGCTTTGTAAGTTTTAAAATACATACCATATAACAGAAAAGAGTTTTACATCATTTATGTGATTACTGAGACGTATCTTTCATGAATTGAACGTAAATAAATTTTAAGTAGAACATTTCAAGTACTTTTTCAACATAAATTCCATTAACTGATAATGATTAACGAGGCCAGGAGTATACATGTATCAATCGTTGTAAATAGCAAAGCAATTATCACACATCCATTACCTTAATACCACACGAAAACCTTTGAAATTAATAACTTATTTCAGTGAAACAGTGATTGGCATATCTCGGTATATGCGCCTACACAAATATTTAAAAAACCGTCCTCGAAAATAAAAATTACAATTTCGTTTCGCCTTCATAACTGAAGTGTTCGAGAAGAATTTAAACTTTCAAAATTTGAGAAATTAAAAAGGTCTTTATTTTTTTTAGTGTTTCGGACTTTTTCCGAAAACCGTTTGTCGCACGAGAAAAAGTAACACAACATAAAAGATGCTCCTTCTCCGGATCTACAACTTTTGTTTGACATATTTTTTTAGATAATCAATAACTTGGAGGATATTATATAAAATCGACTTTGTGAGCTGTTAAATAAATAATTATTTAAATGTTCAAGGGCCCTAGGGGCACCTGTTCCCGTCATCCGATCGGGCTCAAACTTCAAACAGATTTTTTTTATTATTTGGACTATTCTCGGCGGTGCCGCGAAGAAAATCTTGGAAAAAAAATGTCACCAAGAGTAAACAAGAGCCAACCTAATATCTATCGATAAAAGTCATAGGTGTAGCAGTCAACCATTTTACATACTGCATATCTGGAAAATGTCTTAGTGCTAATGTGCATGCTTGCTTTTGCATTTTCAAAAGTATTATTAGTTGCCCAGATATTATACGAAACTGTTTTAACGTTTTTCTAATTATTCTTTATTATTAAAAACCAGAAATGAAACAGCGTGATGGCCGAATTCTTCTGCCATCTCTCTGACCGAGAGCAGCTAAATAAATTACTCTCGTGTTGCGCGCATATTGCCGTCTCTCTGCTCTCTGCTCCCCCCAAAGTCGAGAATGTAACAATAAACGAAAGAACCGACGACCGAGGTTACGAAGTAAAAAACGATCAGTCGCGCGAGCCGACTCGGATTTTTGTCAATTTTCCAGAAAATATGTAGACAGAAAACGTTTTCTTGGTGCGCAGGTGGTAGCACCTTCGAGAGGCACGAGACCTACAACGGTTCCCTGCTGCAATTCCATCGTGTCGAGAGGCGACAAATGGGGGCGTATCTCTGCATCGCCAGCAACGACGTGCCGCCGGCCGTTAGCAAGCGAGTGACACTCGCCGTGAATTGTAAGCTCGTTTCCCTCCTAATCCCTGATTGTATCCGGCAGAAAGGCTCCTATCGGCGCGGCGACAAAATGCGATGCTACCGTCGCTGACGTAACGACGCGCTCTGCAGTGACGAATCACTGCGGGCATTGGCGTAGCCGGGCAGAGATTTTAAATCTCCTCGAGTTCTTTTCGTCTCTGCTGCACTGCGAAGTATCAATAACTGAAATCTTATCGGAAGTCCTATGATTTTGCCTAAAGGAAAGCAAAGCCACTTTGTTTTTTTTTTTTTTTTACTTTACGAATGTAAGGGAATGCAGGTATGTTTTAGCTTATCAAGCGAGATTAAAGGGAATTAAAACAAATGGTAGAGAAAAGTGCAGGTATTTATAAATTTATTATCGGAGAGCGTAGCAACATAAATTAATGTATCGAATGAAATATACTTGTTACTTTGACTATTCGATCTTAAAGTAGTTTCAACGCGATGAGCATCTTTAACTCAATCTTCTGACTAAGTTTTCTCATTATTCTTACCGCACGTAGAGACGCAAATGCTTTCAACTTCCCATACATGGGAAAAATAATCATAAAATAGGCTTCGTACGAATTTGAATACTATATGTGATTTCGGCGCACAGGTTCGGTCAATTTAACAAACTAAAAAACAAACTATTTAGCAATAATAAATATATAAGCTTTCGACGTTTCGATCTCCGTTTAGATCTTCTTCAGGAAAGTTTAAAATATTGCTTTTGCTCTTAGAATTGAGTCACAGTGCTATGGCACTGCCTACGACACGCGAGTCGGTTGGAATAAGACTAACGTATATCGTGAACCAAACATCAGCTTCCAGGAGGTGAAAACGAGGTAAACATCGTTACTCGTTACAAAACATATTTAAACTCCCTGAGATATAAAATTGAAGGATATACAGTTTACAATAACTAAGCATTTTTGCTCATATGGTGTGTTATACACTCAAAGGTGTTAACGAGCAACTAAAAGTTACATACCAATCACTGATATGTAGAAAATTAATTCAATCATAGGAAATTCTATGGAGCAAAAACATCATAAGACATTACTTCTTTAGTAATGTTGCGTAATATTCTTGTATTTTAGGTGTTTCATACCTAAGATTTACGCTAGGCTGTTTAATCATGTGAATTGTCTCCAAAAGAATTCTCTGATTTATGTTAGTTTCCTTATCAACAATCTTAACATTGTCAAAATCGAACCTATGATCAAACTCTAACGAAAGCTTAGTAAGAGCCGTATGTTGTAAGGGAGATAAAAAAATATTTCTTTTGTGTTCATATACTCGTCTCTCTAAAAGTCTAGATGTTTGTCCGATATAAACCTGATTACAACCTAAGCAAGATGTTTTAAAAGCGGTATTTTGTCTTTAATTAAAGGGAACAATTGTTTCGTGTAAAAAGGTAATTTAAAAATAGTGTGAATTCCGGCTTTTCTAAAGATTCTTTTTATGTCATTAGAAATATTGTTACAGAAGGGCAATACAACAGTGTTTTTCCAACTAATTGATCCTATTTCGTTTTTTCTTAATTCTTTCCGTCTCTCTGTTAACATAGGATGGTAAATTTCAAAAGTACGATCTTTAATAATAGAAGAGACCATTTCTATAGGGTAACCATTACGTTTCAATGTGTTTTTTAAAAGAAGCAAATTAGCGGGTCGGAATTCCGGATTCGAAAGCAAAATCGCACGATCAATTAGTCCTTTACAGTTGATTCCACATTGGAGCATCTCGACGCCCCTACCGATTTGCGACCGATCTGCGTAGCTCCCACTACTACCCACGGTTTGAACCGCATGCGATTGGTCGTGGTAATTTCCAAGGAATAATTGGTACATCCCAAACGCGGGACCTGACCGTTGTCAACGTAAACAGTCCCGCACAAAGAGTGAACAGAGAGAGTACACTTGATTCCACAGTAGAGCATCAAGATTTCGCGCAGGCACGACCCTCAGGCGACGTTGCTACGCCGCCTCCCCACTTAACCGCCTATGTTTTTCTCCGTCGCACGGCCTTCTCTACTCTCTCTGTTCACTCTTCGTGCGGGACTGTTTACGTTGACAACGGTCAGGTCCCGCGTTTGGGATGTACCAATTATTCCTTGGAAATTACCACGACCAATCGCATGCGGTTCAAACCGTGGGTAGTAGTGGGAGCTGCGCAGATCGGTCGCAAATCGGTAGGGGCGTCGAGATGCTCCAATGTGGAATCAAGTGTAGAGAAGGCCGTGCGACGGAGAAAAACATAGGCGGTTAAGTGGGGAGGCGGCGTAGCAACGTCGCCTGAGGGTCGTGCCTGCGCGAAATCTTGATGCTCTACTGTGGAATCAAGTGTAATTAATCCCACCTTGTGTTGCATAGGATGCGCAGAAAAGAAATTAATATATCTGCCCGACCAACTCGGTTTATGATTCACCGATTTGTGATAAATTTGTTATTTGATCTGATTACTATTGTGTCAAGAAAGCTAAGACATGAATCCTTCTCAATTTCATGTGTGAATTGAAGCCTAGCATGGAAGCCATTAAATACATCAAGTAATGTTTGTAAATCTTCAAGTTTAAGACATGTAATAATATCATCTACATATCTTTTATAAAAAATAAGTTTAAAAGGTACCTTCGAGAGGGAAATCGTCTCTAGTCTTTCCATTACTATATTTGCAATTACAGGGGAGATTGGTGACCCCATAGCAGTTCCAAACACCTGTTTGTAAGGCACTCCATTAAATAGGAAAATGTTTGATTCCAATACAAACTTAACAGCTCGGAGAAAGTCCTCTCGATCAATTTTGGTGTGTTCCTTGATTTCATTCCAACGATGATGTAGTACTTGTATGGCTAGATCGACAGGAATGTTAGTAAAAAGGGAAACAACGTCTAAAGATACCAAGCGTAACGATTCATCATTAACATGAATATTCCTGATTTCTTTGCCAAATTGCCAACTGTCCACTGTGTGGTACGGAGATGTTCCTACTATCTTGGAAAGAATATTGGCTAAGAAACCCGATAATTTGTAAGTAGGACCACCGATCGAAGAAACGATAATTCTCCAAGACAAACTCTCTTTGTGTGTTTTGGGAAGTGCGTACGCTCTAGGTACAACCGCATTGTAAGTCTTCAGAGTCTTCACTTGTTCACTTATTTGTTTCTTTTTATACATATTAGAAATAATGGAATTCGCTTCCCTCTCGAAGGTACAAGTATATTCAAATCTACTCACAATGTATGTGGTCTCGTCACTCAACAATTTCATCACTTCTGAGATATAAAACGTTTTATCCACTAATACTGTAGTGTTACCTTTATCAGACTTCAAAACTAATAAATTATTATTTCTTTTGAAAAATTGCCTAGTTTCAGCAATCTCAGCTTCAGACACAAACATACCGTTGGGTTTTGCCATATTGGTGGTGTAATTCAAAATTTTGTTAACTATTTTAATTCTAGTTGACGTTTGGATGTCCTCATTATTAATTTTCGTTAGACCTGACTCTATTGATGCAATAAATTTTGGAAAAGTGATAAAATTCTTTTGTACGCAAAGATCATGTTTGGGTCCCAATAATAAAACTTTTTTGACCACTGTTGGAATTTCGACATTAGAGAGATTTTTTAGCCAATTGTCGTTGTTATTATCTAGAGTCGTATTTTCAAAGGGAACAACCCCACCACTATCATTGTTAGTAGAATTAATTTTAGTAGAATCAATTTTAAATCTCAGGGAGTTTAAATATGTTTTGTAACGAGTAACGATGTTTACCTCGTTTTCACCTTCTGGAAGCTGATGTTTGGTTCACGATATACGTTAGTCTTATTCCAACCGACTCGCGTGTCGTAGGCAGTGCCATAGCACTGTGACTCAATTCTAAGAGCAAAAGCAATATTTTAAACTTTCCTGAAGAAGATCTAAACGGAGATCGAAACGTCGAAAGCTTATATATTTATTATTGTTAAATAGTTTGTTTTTTAATTTGTTAAATTGACCGAACCTGTGCGCCGAAATCACATATATTAATTATTACGGTCGAAATAAAATTTATAAATAACTTTTAATTTGAATACTGCTTAGAAAAATAATTTAAAGAAATATTTATTGCAATATTTAGGAGCTTCTCTGCCTGAATTGTAAGCTTTAAAAGTATGTGCGAAAAATTTGGATAAGATTAATTGTTCTTGCTGTACATGCCTCTACTACATAGGGTGGTCCATATATTTTGACCACCTGAAATGTCTCTGATATTTTTGGGGACATGAAAAAATGTTTCAGTTTAAGATGGCAAATATGATGATAGGAAGAGGTTTTTCCTTAAACCGAGTTTTCTTGAAGATTTCATGCTCAAGGACGTGTTTTAAGTGGAATTATGTTATGTCGACGATCTATGATAATTCAACATTAAAGTGATCTAAATACGAAAATGTATTGAAGTCGACGGACGTCATTCTTAACACAGTTTAAAATAAATGTTGGTTGTGGAAAACGAATTTTCGACTTTCTTCTTTTTCTCAAGGATATGTACCTAATTTTTCTATAATCAAGTATTCTGAAGGTCATATTGCTAGCTATAAAGTCATTAAAAAAAACATATTGAAATCTTTAAAAAAAGTGACCTTGACAGAGAACTTCTTGCCATACTTGCCAAGTTTCCCTTAGACATTTTTTCGTATCTCCAGAAGTAACAGAGATGTTTCAAATAGTCAAGATATACGGATTTAATATATATAAAATATATTTCTGAACAGGATTATTCAATTTATTTAAATTACTGTACAGTATAATATAATCGTATTTTAACCTGATATTTTGTACATTGTGTGTTTGTACTGACGTAGAATACTCCACGATTATAAAATAATTTATGTGGATACGCGGTGATTTGCATAAATGGCACCAGTATTAATTATTCGAAAACAATACATACCGGCTGAGAATTAATTACGCACCACTTTCATAATGTGTTATAGATGTCATAATTTCGTATTGTTCCACACACGCTGATAATTGAATACGGAGTGCTCTGTATTTCAATTTTATTGTTCTTTCAACCACGCAGTCAAGTTATACCCCGTATAAAATTAACATCATGATTATATATCATATCAGTATTGACACCACGTAGAGTTTTTAAACCTGTAAATTTTTTTAAAGAGTTTATAGAATCATAAATCGTATTTTTAAACTGTTATGTTTTAAACGCGATTATTTAAGAGCGACGGGCACGACGAGCTGCGTTAAGCTTTCTTTGAGAAATAAACCAGACACGTTTGCAAATGTGTCGTTTAAAAAAAAAAAATAAAATTGTGCCCTTAAATATTACGATAACACTGTGAAGATATTTTTAGTTTTTCGGTTGTTCTCTTAAAATTTGTTAGTTGTAACTTAAAACGAAATTACTTCACCACGTTGTCAATATTTCTGAAAACAAACAAAACCTATTCTTCGAAATTCGCTATGCATAGTTTTTTATCAGGAGACACTATATAATGATGGGCAAATGATTGTTGAAATATGGCAAATCTATTAGCACACTCCGAGGACACGAAAAAAATTTGGAAAATCTCATGCGACTTGATGTAGTTAACTGTATGGATTAATTACAATTCTAATATTTGCAGTATCCGCGGAAACTGTTGCCTTTGAATCACACAGATATTTTCATTCGGAACACTATTCATAGCGGCATGTAATAGGGAGAGGACAAATTATAGATGTCTGTATTCTGAAAGCAAGAACATTAGTCAAACTCTTGGTGGACCGTGTGTATCACGATAAATCGAGTAATTAATTTGAAACCGCTTTCACAGTTGCGCCTGTCGTCAAAGCGCCTAATCAGCTTTTGGGGGCACCTTTGGGCACGGACGTGCAGCTGGAATGCTACGTCGAGGCATTTCCAAATACAATTAATTACTGGGTAAAGAACAGGCTCGGGTCGGAGGACGAAATGCTGCTCGAGGGGTGAGATTATGTGTTCCCTGTGTTGATTTTTTAACACCGATTCGTTCCTCGACGGTTAGCCAGACTTATTTCCATTGGTTTGCTCAGGCTCAAGTACAGAGTGCGGGAAGAACGGTCCGGATATAAAGTTCTGATGTGGCTGTTAATCAAAGGATTCACCGTACAGGACGTGGGCAGCTACAAATGCGTGTCAACGAACAGTCTTGGCAAGGCCGACGGCACTTTAAGGCTATACGGTAAGTTCCTCGGGCGATAAAACAGAACCCCAAGTAAACTATTACCGTTCGAAGTGAAATCGTAGGACAGCTCGAATGGTATCCGTCATTGTTTCTTCGGACTTTCTGCTATTCGCGCTTCAATTGTATTAGTATAAGTGACTACGTTATTTAATTTCGTCTCCTTTTGTTCAAAAATTCGTTTTCTCCTGAAAATTCTGAATATAGGACAAGTTGAGAAAAGGGTTTGTAACTTGCAGGATGCATAATGTATTTACAAAATTGAGTAGAAAATACAGTGGTTAAGATAAGTGATAAGATTAACTCCGTCAGAATTGGAATTCGATCTTGGTTTTGGCGACACAAACAGTTTTCCTTTGCCTTTAATGCTGTAATATCCTAGTGCTGTGTGGCAATGAAAGTTAAAAGGTCCGTGAGGAAAATGGACTCTTGATTATGTATATGTATAAGTAGGAATTCGGTGGCCGTATCGGTAAGTACTAAATAAAATTCACGGTTAGATCTACTAGGATTTTATGCTGCATCTTTACCCTTTCGGATAGACAATTGGAATCTTTATGAGAGCCAAATATAGTTTTGTATGCGGATTTATAGAACACCCTTAAGACTTGAATATAGTAAGTGGTTTATTTGCCTACGTCCGATTTTTTCACTTCCGGATAAAATCCCGATTATGTATCCGCAGGTTACATGCTATCAGCCAGATAGCGGTGACGCGTATTTCTTCACGCAATTTTATCCCACGAATAACTATCTAGAAGTTCAAAGGTGGAATCTGACGGAACGTGGATCGGCGAGTTTGGCACGAGACTCGCCGTGCCCACGCGCCGTGAGAACGCTCATGGCCAGTGATGCCAGAATCGTGGCACGTCGGACAAATCCTTACCCCCACTATGACGTTCCGTCGTCCCCCACTTTCTTCCCAACGCACTGTACACAAGCATATCCCTACCCCTGTCCGTGTGCTCGGGAGCCCAACAGGCAGCTCACACGGACAGGAGAAAAATATGCTTGTGTGCAGTGCGATGGGAAGAAAGTGGGGGAAGACGGTACGCCATAGTGGGAGACGACGGTAGGTCATAGTGGCGGTAAGGATTTGTCCCACGTCCCACGATTCTGGCATCACTGCTCATGGCTCGCCGACTCGCGAGCCTGGCCGAGCCTAGGCGAGCCGAGCAGACACGCCGATCCACGCGCCGTGAGAACGCTCATGGATCGCTGATTCGCCAGCCTGGGCGAGCCTGTGCGAGCCGAGCCGACTCGCCGATCCACGTGCCGTGAGAACACTCATGGCTCGCCAACTCGCGAGCCTGGGCGAGCCGAGCCGATCCACGCGCCGTGAGAACGCTCATGCTCGCCGAGTCGCGAACCTGGGCGAGCCTACGCGAGCCTGAGCGAGCGGAGCCGACTCGCCGATCCATGTGCCGTGAGAACGCTCATGGATAGCTGATTCGCGAGCCCGGGCGAGCCTGGGCGATCCACGCGCCGTGAGAACACTCGTGGCTCGCCGAAACGCGAGCCGAGCCGACTCGCCGATCCACGCGCCGTGAGAACGTCATGGATCGCCAATTCGCAAGCCTGGGCGAGCCGAGCCGGCTCGCCGATCCACGTGCCGTCAGATTCCACCTTAACGTAGCAACGCAACGCCGCAATACAGGTAAAGCGACAACTTCATTGTAAGCAGTCTAAAGGCGATTAAAGCGTTTGAAATGTTTGAAACGATACAGTCAGATCATGGACCTAAGAATTAAATGGACGGAGCATAAAGTCTCAACATAGACGAGGGGGACGAGCCAGTCGATTCGGGGGAGACGAGTCGCGGTGAATGGCTTGTGATTGGCGGAGTAGTACGTATGCGTCGCGTTTTATTTGAAATGGAATGCTTATATAGGGTGTATTAAAATATGCTAAATATGTATAAAATTATACATATATATTAGGGTGGTCTTTATTTTTCAACTTTAAAATTTGTGTTGTCTGACCCTCTTAAAATCTTCTATTCGACAAAAAAAATATCTTCGTGTTTTTTATTTGTATATTTTGATATATAAAGGTCGCTGAAGGACTTTATGTTTCGCATGTACCACAAGTTTGGCAACTGCGACTTTCTATAATTGTCACTTGTCAATTTTAATGAAACGGGGCCCATATTTATATATTAGAATCCGGAAGCTTGCTTTTATCCATGTGTTTAACAACCCGAATAGAATGTACGTCAGAGTTTGCGTCTGCAACTGATTCGAGAGCTGCTGATGAGAGAAATTTAAATGTGCATATAAAGCCTTATGCCGCAACACAATACAGTACACACTCGTTATAAACCCGGTTCGTCTATGCGATGTGTGCCCGAATTTTAAGGTTATACTCTCACTTAAAAGTTAATAAAATTATTTTGTCCTTATTGCAAAAATTTCTATCAATTTATACCAAAGTAGTAATATTTCATTGCCATTGAGCGACCTATAATCTTTAAAATATATTATCAAATGTTTAGACGAAATTCTTTTTAACTATTTGGAAGCTTCTGAGAGGGTCAGAAGAAATTTTTAAAAAATTTGCAACACTAATATATATATACTTATAGTCGAATTAATGAAAGAAGACGCCTGGACGGCCCGTAGGCCGGCGCGCGCGTGGCTCGGGAGAGACCCAATGCCTGCTCCGTACTTCGTGCGACGTTGCCACGTTGTGTAGCAGATCGGATGTCTCTTTCTATCTTCAAGCACAACTGTGTCTCTCTCACTCGCTCGATAAAACAGATTCCTTCATCTACAAGTCATTCCACGCCAAATCGATCACATTTTTAGAGACTTTGATCAGAATGCAATATGTATTTTGTGAATCGCGTGAAATTATGGAAAGGTTTGAGTCATTGTTTAACAGGTTTTGAACTTAGTTACAAACTATAGGACTTTGAATTGTGCAATTTCTGCCTATGTTCGTGAAAAGATGCTGTACTTACGGATTTCTATCTCGAAAACTGTCAACAGTATTGTGTTAATTTTCTTTTATTTTAATCGAGAAGAATTAATCTTTTAGAATAAAGTTTTGAAATTGTAAAACAACAATTAAAGAAGGTGATAGTATGTATAAACCAGATCAACATAAAAAGAATGTCATTGGCCAAGAGTGGGTTAATGAAACTCTTCATCCATTAATAACAGCTAATGCTGACGTTAATTTTCAAAATTCCATGCTCGAAAGCAGAATATTTCGTATGTGAAATTTGCAAAATAAAACTTTGGTTATAATTTTCAAAATTATAAATTAAGTTTTCAATATAAAAAAAGTGTATTCGAATAGCCCGCACTTTCAACATTAAAATGAAAAAAAAAATTAATTCAATACGATAAAGAGTCTCCGAGATAAAAATTTACATGTACAGCTCGGTTTCATGAAAATAGGCAAAAAATTAAAAACTTAAAAACCAGCAAAGTGATAACTGAAATCCCTTGCTATATAATATTTCAGTTTGAACAAAATCCCTGACATCGAGTGCAAAAAGTGATCGATTTGCTGTGGAATGACGCTAAATAGAATAAGAATCCCATGAGCCTGTATTCCTCGACTTGTCCGCTATTCATTCTGCACGGCGCCTGCCGCAATAGCCAATAAGATTCGACACTGTGTCAAATCTCTATGGGAAGGACGTTGGGTTCGCCCTCTGGAAGAGGATAGCAATATACACCCGACATGGACAACGATTACTCTAGGCCCACAGCTAAGTAGTGGAAAGTCATTGGCCAAGGTGTAGGGAGCCGCGTAGGGAAAGCACCAATCGCGAGCCTGGAGTAGCGGCAACGTCGCAAATTCTGGCCCCGGTCCCAAGGCGCCTTCTTTCGTTAATTCGATTATATACATATTACTATATATATATACTTATATATTACTTAGTGTATATGTGTACTTACATCTGAGCCCCTCAATTGACGAATGGAATAAGTCTTACCAAGTCTTAAGAAACCATAATATAATGTTACAATTACGTATTAACGTTTCAAACTCAACGACAAACGTAAACATAAAAAAATATGAAAGAAGCAATGCCTCTTACCGATGATATGTCACTTTCATCAACCAATCACCGATCCTCCACCACCACATGCGTAGTATCATGCACCCCCCTCACTGACACGAGCCCAGGCTCCGCAGCTCTGTGCTCCGTCCATTTAATTCTTAGGTCCATGCAGCCAAATACAGTTTACATTTTCCTAATGTAATTAATGTAATGTTGCAAAAAAATTCAAAATAATTTCTCTCGTCTTCTTCATCCTCCATCTCTTCGAAGATGTTTATATTAGGGATCATATTAGACATTACCGTCCGTAAGCACCACTCCACTTGGCATTTGCTATTTCACTACTGTAGAAATATACTATCTGGCAGTTTTTCGGTACCTGAACCTCCATTTCAGTTAACAGGTGAATCTGCAAAATCTCTCTAATTACTAATATAATATCTGCCAAATGACTGTAATTGGAAGATATCTAGGGATTTGAAGAAATCGGCCGTAAGTCTCGCGTCACAATCAAATATAAAATTGCTTTAAGAAAAAAATAGAATTTATTTATGGAACAGAACTAGATTTCGCTTAAAAATTAATTAGGTTAGAAATATAATTCGGTTTGAGAATAAATGCATTTTTACACTCTACTCTACAATTATTTGTAAAACCTAAAATATATGAAGAGCTTATGTTCACTCAGAGTTCGATGGTGGAAGTTATCATACTAATTTCCAAGGAATGCAATCACAACTCTAGGAAGTTGGTTAAAGCCCTAAAACCTGGAGCGTTGTTAAAAGTTCCCCCAGATTTCAAACTGCTGTCCAGGAGCTGTCAGAAACGAATTACTGGGTGTGCCGAGTGAATCTGACTCTACGGATGATCAGAGGCTTCTTATATAGGCTGTATCTTAACACGGAGGACATAAAATCGATAAAAAAAGTTCATATAAACATGTGGCCTATTTGACCTTGTTTCCGAGTTGGAACTATTTTTGTACTCCAGTACTATGCAACTCCTTACCTTTATAAGAAGTGTTCGATAGGGTAGATGCACCATTTGTGGCCACTTTAAGATATTGTACCAGTTTTGGCCACTTCTTAAAAAATATAATATTATTCCGTGTAAGCAATAAATGTAACCTTATATTTCTGGCGGTATACTAAACAAAATATTTATGATGTGAAATTCTCCACATAATAATGATCTGCAAGCAATTTAAAAATAAAATAATTATGCAAAAATAGACCGAACCTGTGCGCCGATAACATTTACTTTTAAGTTTTTAAAAATTCTCTACGGTCGAAATTCTAAATTATTTTATTTATAATTCTGCACATGGTCAAAAACAGCGCAGTGGCCACAAACGGTACATCTAACCAGAGTTGGGCATCATTCGACTAAAAAGTGATTGAAATAACGTTACGACTAAAGCAACTTCAACTTTTTCCTTAGTCGACTAAAACTTACCTGAGTTAACTTTAGTCGAGGCGCCAGAGTTGAAGCTGGTTAGTCAAGAGCCGTTAGTCGTGGGTTGTGACTATCGTTGATCAACTGTCATTCTATTCTTAGTCGAGGAAACGACTAAGCGGCGAAAGCCTTTGCGGCCTGACCCGCGCGCGGTCGCCTACGGTCAGATTCTACAGAATCTGAATTTGTTTATTTTTCATCGTATCAATATGAAAGTGACGCCAATGGATTCTTGGTGTTCTCCCGATTAATTGGACAGAAAATAATTTAAATCAGACTATTTTTAACGAAACGGGCTTTGAATTCTGCAAACAAATTTCTCACGTAATATCCTTAATTATGGCCCGAATTATATCATTTTTGGGCCCATTTTCATCGGGAAGACATGAGAAATCGATTGGTAATACTTTTATTAACGCTTATCAGAAACAGGCAGATTTTATGTGGCCCGTCGGTTTTATTGCTCTCGGCTGTCAACGGGCGGTCTACTGGGGCCCGAAGGTCCTCGCTCGCAAGCGGAGAAAGCCAGGCGTCTCAACAATCGAAAGATTGTACATACATATTCTTTCGCCTACAATTATTATGATGGGTTAATTAACAAAAAAAAAAAACAGTTTGCCAACGAATATTTAATGTTGGGCCTGCAATTATTATGGTTGGTTAATTAACAAAAAGTTACGACAGTTTGCCTACGAATATTCAATGTTGGGCCTACAATTACCATCGTCGGTTAATTAACAAAAAATTTACGACAATGATTAAATGTCATCTTACAACGTGTCAGAAAAATTGCTACATCCAGAAACGTGTTATTATATTGCACGTTGTGATTTTTCTGGTCTTATTTATAAATACGTAATAAGGACGTCTGTGAAATTTTTAAAGAATAAGTCTAAAGGTCGAATGTTTTTATAAACATTTAGTACTAGATATGTAACTAGAAATTACAAATATTTTCGAGAAAGTGTGTTGGGTAGGTGCAAATAGTGGCTGGTTCGTGAGCGGAAAGTTTGGGTTCGATTCTCTCCTAACCGCGAAATTTTTTTTTCCTAAACCAAACCTGAAGAATACGTCTTTTGAAGTTCTTTAAGACGCCTTTTGGAAAGAAACCTTTAGTTGGGCCTTCATGTTAAGTGACGTTGGGCCTGCGTTGGTTACAATCGTTGGCTCATTTGAAAATAGCTCGCCACTTCAACAGTTGGCCAACGGATAACACGTCATTGGCCCAACAAACTCCCAACAAATAACTGCTACCACGGACTCTGCTAATAAATTTTTCACGTAATATCCTTAATTCTGCTCCGAATTATATCGTTTTTAGAGCCAATTTAATCGAGGAAACACGAGGAATCGATTGACGTCACTTTCGCAAAGAACTGATTAGAAATTGAGACCTACAGATTCGTCACTGATTGTGTGCAACATTGTATGGCCCCGCTGGTTTCGAGCGTCGAAACGTGCACAACGTATCACAACGTGCAATATAATAACACGTTTCTGGATGTAGAAATTTTTCTGACGTGTTGCAAGATGACATTTAATCATCGTCGTAAATTTTTTGTTAATTAACCGACGATGGTAATTGTAGGCCCAACATTGAATATTCGTAGGCAAACTGTCGTAACTTTTTGTTAATTAACCAACCATAAAAATTGCAGGCCCAACATTAAATATTCGTTGGCACACTGTTGTTTTTTTTGTTAATTAACCCATCATAATAATTGTAGGCGAAAGAATATGTATGTACAATCTTTCGATTGTTAAGACGCCTGGCTTTCTCCGCTTGCGAGCGAGGACCTTCGGGCCCCAGTAGACCGCCCGTTGACAGCCGAGAGCAATAAAACCGACGGGCTACATAAAATCTGCCTGTTTTTGATAAGTGTTAATAAAAGTATTACCAATCGATTTCTCATGTCTTCCCGATGAAAATGGGCCCAAAAATGATATAATTCGGGCCATAATTAAGGATATTACGTGAGAAATTTGTTTGCAGAATTCAAAGCCCGTTTCGTTAAAAATAGTCTGATTTAAATTATTTTCTGTCCAATTAATCGGGAGAACACCAAGAATCCATTGGCGTCACTTTCATATTGATACGATGAAAAATAAACAAATTCAGATTCTGTAGAATCTGACCGTAGGCGACCGCGCGCGGGTCAGGCCGCAAAGGCTTTCGCCGGTTAGTCGTTTCCTCGACTAAGAATAGAATGACAGCTGAAACCACGTTACTCACAACCCACGACGAAAGGCTCTTGACTAACCAGCTTCAACTCTGGCGCCTCGACTAAAGATAAGTTACATCAACTTTAGTCACCCTTTGACTAACGACTAACCGTAAGGACCTTTTAACTAGATGTTATCTAGATATTATCTTTGCCCAACTCTGCATCTAACCTATGGTCACCTTTGCCCTGAGCGCAAGCCTGCAGTCGTTGTAGTGGACCCTTTCTCAAAAAATTTAATAAATGTGACTAAAATGAGGTGGTGCACCGACATGCACAAACCACACGCGGCGTACAACAAATACTTCACCCAATTGATTGCTTAAGAAATTTACAGAAAATTAACCTGTTAATTTCCTATTACGAAAAACAAATCTAATTACAAAGAGTTAAACAAACATTTAGTAGAATCAGTTGCATTATCTCTGTTTGCCATTAAGGGCACCCCCCGGTCGAAACGTCAAAAAAATTTTTTTTGCATATTTTCATCCCACAACATCTCAAGAATGACTAGGTAAAATTTTAGAACGAAATTCCTGACGGTACAGATTTTACAGGCAGTTCAGGAGGGTCAACAATGTGACGGTCTTAAAAATAGGTGATTTTTCGTTTAATTAACAATACATTTATTTATCTACACAAAGAATCGCTTTTTGTTTTAATCGAATAAACGCATGGAAAATAGCGCGTTCACGGGAAAGTCCCCGTCATTAGACGAACGCGCTCGGCGTCAAACTTTAAGTAGGGTAAACCAACCAGTGAATGACCGAATTGTTGAATTTATGGTCCTTTGAGATTAATACTTCAATATATTCATATATAACAACAAAACAACTGTTGAAATTGCATTTAAATTTATTTTTCTTGAAATTTCGATAAAAATAATTACTTATCCTGCTCGTGATTTTTAAAAAATCAATTATAAAATGCAAAACGTGTAGAAGCCCAGTAAATGACCGCATTTTGATACATTCTTGAAATACTTTTAATAAGAATTGTACTTATTAATGTTTGCTTAATACGCGTAACTAAAAATATGGGATATTAAAACTGAAACTATACTCCATTTATAAACATATAATAATTTTTAAATTTAAAATTGACAAATCTTTGCCTAATGGTCATTCACTGGTTATGCGGTCAATTACTGGTTGGTTTACCCTACGTTTTTCTCGAAACAATTTTTCACGCACTATCCCCACGATAAAAAATGCAATTCTTGACCGAATCCAAAAATTCAAACGGGATTATACTCATAATTACACTGGCTTCTGCGCTACCCTCTATTGCGAATATTCATACACTCAATTTTTTTTACAAAACGTTTTTGTGCGAAAAAACCCATGTTTCGGGGACCCTACCGTATAAACATTTGGCAATCATCGCCCAGTTGTTTCTTAACGCTGCCCGAGGGTAGCGCGATAACCACCCATGTGTAATTAAGGAATACATATCTTTGGTTTTTTGATTTTGAATGATCCTGTCTAAAGTTATCATGGCGATAGTCCAGGCCAGTTTTTTTACAGCGACGCAGCATGTAATGCATATCAGGTACAGTGGTGGGCAAAAATGAAATAAATTTTTTTTTTATACTCTACATTTGTAGCAGCACAAAGTCCAAAAAGTTTTAGCTCCATACATTGTATACTTTTTTCTAGAAAAAATCATAAAAGTCATCTATGTTTTCGCGCGATTTGACCGGGGGGTGCCGTTAACAATTATTGGAGTACAAAAATGTATACTACCAGTTTGCACTTACGCGCATGCACAAACCGTGAATTTATGCACTATGCATACACATAAGAGTAAAAATGCCAATATATCATACATTATAAAACAACCTTATCTAAGACAGATTTATATATTAAAAAATACGGTTAAAATTGTAGGAGGAATGGTTGCATATTAGGGGTATTACAGTACATCGAATGCATAAACAAATGATTAGTTCATCATATTTTTATTTGTACGTTTACAAAAGTGATTTCAAGCGTCGTATTTTCATTTTTTACCTGCATTTGACAGTCATATCCTACAAGCTAAAGTAAGAACGTAGTATTTTTCATAATGTTATAAGATTATAATATAATACCAATATTATTAAATGTAATGTTAATAGTAATGTAGTATTTATCACGTAATAGTAGGTATTATTTTTATTACTAAAAAGATAACCAAATTGCGAGGTGTTACCAAAACAGAAAGTCACTTTTAAATCTAACAAAGTTAATTTTTCAAACTATGTGGACTAGGTATTTTTTACTCAATTTATTAAATATTAAGCACTTTTTAACAATACATATTACTACACTTGTCCTGTATTAAATTTCTGTTTGTATTACTAGGTTTTTGAACACTAGAATCTAGGAAACATATTTCTATATTTTTGCTCGGCCTCAAATTTTGGAGAAAAGTCAGCCCGTGGAATATATAAATCTATTATTCTATAAATGATGATCTTCGTCTTGGTGAATTTTAAATTTCTCGAAAATGAAGTACGACGAATTGCTACTATTAATTTCACAAATGATAGAAGGTCAGGGATAAATGAAAACGAGGAAAGTGGAAGAGGTGGCAGCGGTAATTTTATAAAAACATCATTATTTGCTACTCCATTTTAAGTGTTACGTAGTTGATTATTTCTTACCTTTATCATGGTGTTACTCTTTTTTCTTATTATACATTATGTGCAATTCTACCATTTTATTCCATAGATAAGACCATTGTTTTTCATGTAATTAAACCGTTCAGCCGCTAGGAACTTATGTTCAAATTTTCGTGTGAAAATTGATTAGTGGCACCTCAATGTAAGTGATGGAACATTTTATGATTGACTATATAGCGAGAAAACAATTGAACTAAAATTACCAGTCGCAGTTTAGAGAATGGAATGAAATTATTCAATTATCAAGTAAAAAATGATGAGAGGACAATGACTATCGATCGAAATTAAAAGCATTATCCTGACTTTTTGTCGAGATAATATGTCGTTTAGAACTACTGCAAATTAATCGCTTAAATGTTCAAGAAGGCCAAAAGTGACGGCTAAAACGGAAGATGGCTCATCGCAGCTTCAGAAATTCATGGAAATATTAATATAGCAAACATGTGTAACGTTCTCGAACGACACGCTGCCGTTAGTTACAGGAGTTTTCACAAGTAGAGCGGTTTACCTGTGAATTTGTGAGATTGGTTCGGGTGGCGTGCGATTAAGAAACGAATTCCTTTTAACAACAAGTAACAAAATAGTTTATTCAAAGAAAGTTTGACGCTAGGTCGGAAAATAACATAATACGACACGGAGTCGTGTGAACCGTAACGGTAAATTAATAGAACGTTAAATAATACGTGACGACGTATCGGTCGGAAATAAAGAATATCGTTGGTTTCGGTTTCGACGCTAGGCCGTTGCAACGGAATATAATGTTAACGAAAAATGACGCTTAGTCGGTAATAAAGAATATCGTTCGATTTTGGATTGACGCTAAGTCGGTAGAATGGAGTATAGAGATAGTTGACTCTTTTGATAATTAGAATTGAGTCGTTATAGAAAATATAATATAAAGATGCGATACTAAATCGCTGATTAAGGGGGGAGACCACTATAACGGTCCGAAATGTAAGGGTCTTTTCGGGAATTTATTTCAACCAAACAACGCAAGTAAATCAATGTATTGCTCAGTATAGTTAATAGTGTACATATCGAAGAGTAAGAAAAAATTTTTTTCAATCAAATTCATAAATCCGTTTCCTGTATACTCTTCGTCAAAATTTGCGCTGCGGCAAAAACATGCTTGTCGCGTTGACAGTGCCCAGGCCATATGGTTAATCCGAATTAAAAAAGACAATAATATTTAGAAACTAGAAGCCTGCCTCTATTACGTGACGATCAAAAAAAGTCAAAAATTGTAAAAAATTACAAAATGGCGGACCACTGAAAAAAAAATCATGTTTTCGGGGTACAAAATTCGGGAAATGTTAATAAAAAAAATAGGAGCAGGTCGAAAATTGAAAAAAACTGATCGTCACGTAATAGCGACGGGTTTTCCGTACAATAAATGTCCTTGATCATGTTAATTGGACGTATAGTTTTCTCTGTAGACTGTCAACGCGGTTGAAAAATGTCATTCTGAGAAAAACGCGTTCAATGTTCCGCGCGGCTCAGTCGCGCGTTTGACACCACTTAACGAAAAATATCATATCTCCGTCAATTTTGCGAATTTCTTTATAAAATTTGGAGAGAGCATTCTTGAGACCTACGCCTTGCAGAAAATGTAAAAAAGAAAAATCGATTTTTCCGAGTTTTAATGGTCCGAAAAGTAAGGGTGTTTTTGGGAATTTATTTCAACTAAACAATGCAAGCAAATCAATTTATTGCTTAGTATAGTTAATATGTACATATTGAAGGGTAAAAAAAAACAATTTTTTCAACAAATGCATAAATCCGTTTCCTGTATACTCTTCGTCAAAATTTGCGCTGCGGCAAAAACATGCTTGTCGCGTTGACAGTGCCCAGGCCATATGGTTAATCCGAATTAAAAAAGACAATAATATTTAGAAACTAGAAGCCTACCTCTATTACGTGACGATCAAAAAAAGTCAAAATCGCAAGGAATTACAAAATGGCGGACCACTGAAAAAAAATCATGATTTCGGGGTACAAAGTTGGGAAAATGTTGATAAAAAAATATAAGGAGGTCGTTAATTAAAAAAAACTGATCGTCAAGTAATAGAGACGAGTTTTTCGTACAATAAATGCCCTTGCTCGTGTCATTTGGACGTATAGTTTTCTCTGCAGACTGTCAACGCGGTTGAAAAATATCATTCTGAGGAAAACGCGTTCAATGTTCCGCGCGGCTCAGTCGCGCGTTTGACACCGCTTCACGGAAAAGACCATATCTCCGTCAATTTTGCGAATTTGTTCATAAAATTTGGATACAGCACTCTTGAAATGTACGTCTATCAGAAAATGTAAAAAAGAAAAAATCGATTTTTCAGATTTTTTACAGTGGTCTTCCCCCTTAAATATGAAACTCGACACGAAGTCGGTATAATGTATAATAGAGGAATCGACGCTTGGTCAATTCAGAATGTTTAAGTTGAGTGATTGAGAGGATTCCTTCTCTCGAATTTGAATGGCTTCCTGTTGCCTATCAGCTGGCCCATGCTTTCTAGGTTCGAAGCTGAAGGGCTATTAAAAGCGGCTTCAGTTGTAGATATCATGTTGCTCAGAGACTAATTAAAGCGGCTGAGATGGAAGCTGGGGCTAGTAAAAGCGTCTCAGATGGTAGCCAGGTAATCGGTTAGGATGTCCCCAGATGGAAGCCGAAGGGCTACTGAAAGTGACTTCAGATGGTAGGCCTGATGTTGGTAGAAGTAGACTGGATTGTAGAATTCGCGGCCCAGGGGCTATTGAAAGCGGCCCGAGGACTGAGGGGCTAATGAAAGCGTCTTCAGTATAATACTGGTTCGGTCGAAGATCCAGGAAAGGATTGTCTCTGCTGGCGGGCCTCTATTTATACTGATTTGTGAAACTTAGCCCGCGCCAATCACTTGCTGCGCGTTACGCGCACCAATTGGATTTCACATCCGGTTCGCGCCAGTCGCGCACTACACTCGCGGTTTATTCGGCGTCCGGTTGACCGTGTGTTTCGCGCACGCGCGTTCGATCCGCACTTGGTTCACTCGCTCGACTGAATGACACTGCGCATGCGTTCGCTTCACTTAGTTCTTTCGCTGGTCACTAGATTGCATTCATCCATACGTGCATTCATGTCTTATTGCTAATACAAATGTTTAGGTATATGATATAGTATAACATAGAATAATGAGAACTAATATAATAAAAGAAGAAAATTTTTATGGCGGCTCGTCGCGGAACGTTACACATGGTCAAATAGAGGCTGGTAGCAATAGGATTACATGTTTGAATTGCAGTTTAAAAAGGCCTTTTAAGATGATAAAACGAAACGAAACGGTTGCAATGGCCTACGGATCATACATGGACTACAGAAATGTGGATAAATGTTCTATCTCGTCCTTTGTCAAATGTACATATGGAGGGTTCAGAAGCCAATCAGTGTAAGTCCAACTTTCCCTGAAAATGAGTTACGTAGTTCGAAAACCTCTTTATTGTTAAAACTTTCAGTTGACAAATCAATTAACTTATTACTTTCATGCGTAAGCAATACATGACGGTATATATATTAACCACGGCATTACTATGCAAAATTATTCAGAGGATAATCAGTGTAAGTCACTTTAAATTCGCGTCAAGTTTATCGTTTATTGTTTGTTATTTAAAACATAATTGTGCGGCGCAGTCTTACTTACACCATGAGTGAAAGAAATGAAAATGGTATTTTCAAAATACGCGCTCTTTGTTGTCAGAAGATCGCCATTTTTCTGATAGTGAACACTTGATGAACACTTTTAAGCAATGAATCAACAAAATTGGTCTGATTGTGAGATGAAAACTATAAAAAAATTTGTTATAATTTTATACGCATGTTTATTAACGTGTATTTTGAATATAAATATTAAATTTGTGTAATATTAATATATATTTTTAAGATACTTCGGAATTTGCTGCAAATAGTGAGTGAATTCGGGTTAGAGAATAACGAGGAATTATTCGAATTTTTTAGTGGACATTTGACGTAAGACATAATGTTTTGATTCGATCTAATTTCCTGTAACAAACCATGACGATTTTTTTTTGCGTCTTTTGCAGTTAAGTTCATTTGTATGTTATCTTATATTAAAATTGGTTTTGGCATCTGTACTGGCATTGTCATTTTTTTACAACTTATTTGTAAAAACCTTATTTATATCGGTTTTAATACCAATTGACTTAATTGGCTCCTGAACCCTCCATATAACAAGTGACCAAATAAGTTTGAGCAACAATGTAGGATAAACTTGCCTAACTTCGTACCTGCGCTTAAATCGTACTCCTACTTTTTCTTTTGAACTAAGCCAGTCAGAGGCGCATATGTATTATCATTTATAAATGAAGTGAAATAAAAATAAAAATATTTTATCCCTTTTATTGCATGCACTACGAACATGATAACCGTGGAAGAAGTATTTTAAACTGTAGTTAGAAATGGCTGTGCACAGTTAAATCAAAATCTCAAGGGAATATTTCAATATGAGTTAATTTTTTGCCTTACGATATTTTCTAAATGTCACATGCGCCAGAATGACATTAAATTAAAGAACAAGATAGATTACCTCATTATTAATTATTAAGCAATGACTTATTAAAAACTATAATTAATAAATTATCAAATGTTAAAGAGTTTTCGAAATCCTTCTTCTTTGTTGAATTCGCAATCATGTCTGGGCCAGTATTGGGAAACTTAGTGGAGGCGTGGCTTAGATTTCAGCGCTGGGGTGGTAAGTTGGCAAACTATTGAAAGTAGGTCCGGATCCCACCAAACATTCCGAATAAGTATTTTTTAATCGAATAAGTAAAAATTTAGTGTTCAAAAAAATTTAAAAACACTCGTTTTTCACATCATGTCTACAATATAAACACTGATAATCATATGGACTTCGACGGTTTTCGACCTACACTCAGTAGTTCAATTTTCTGTCACTAGTTGGCGTATCGAAATTCTAGGTTTCCCAATAGTAACGCGCAACTCCTTACTAAATGGCAAGGGATTAGCTTCAACTAAAACGATTAAGATTATAGTGAAATAGTTTATTTTCTCTAAAAGAGGAATTCTGAGCGTGGTCAAAGGTACATGCAGTAATCTAAAGTGAATGTTAGGATAAATGCGAATAAGAACGAGAGAGGCAATATTCGGGTTAGAGTGGGCTGGAGCTAATAATTTATTTAGACATTTGCGGATTTGAAGAATGCATATGTCAACGTAGATCGGTAGAATTTGGTTTCAAATATGTTTTAAGAACTGCATACTTTTAGTTGAATGTTGGAATAAGAAAGTGATTGTACAATGCTTCTGGTGTAAATAGTCTCTTTTCAAAGAATATTTTTTTCCACGTCTACCATTTTTATATAATAAGTATAATGATAATATGTTTGTACTTATTTCACTTCACTTATAAATGTTGGCACAAGCTATAGGTACGTATACTTAAATGAAAATGCGAAAACAGTTGACGTATTAAATTGTTGATTCTTTCAATTTTTGTAACATTTTTACACCATTTGTGACGTGAATAGTAATTCCTTTACTGTGTAGCCTGGCATCCTCTTAAAATATGCATATTTAACGTATAAGATATTTGAAATTCATCGAGATGAGACTTCATTTGAAGAATGATAATTTTCAATTTCGAAGGGGCTGCTGCTTCTATTAAAATTTGTACTTCAGCAGAAGTGCAAAATTAAATAGTAGTACAAAGTAGAGTATAATGGCATACTCCCAATGGAATAAAATCGACTCTTGGGTAATGTCCCTTGTGAGTTCCGAACTCATTTTCCTAAAACTATTATACATTTATTTATTGTTTTCTTTTTTTGTAATCCATTTAATTTCCCCTGCCCCCCCCTTTCAGTTTCTAAAGTACTTCAGAGCAAGATACTTAAAAAAAAAATGAAAAAAAAGCAGCTTCATCTTTCTCCTTACAAACCTCTTTTGTACTACCCGCAATTTTATACCTATACATAAATGTTAATAACATATTGTACTTACGTTAACATAATGGATGGAGTTTTATCTACCCAACGCTCACGAGCATTAACATGGAATAAGAAGAGGGATTTTTAATTAATTATTAGCAACATTTGTCATATGATTTCAGAAATTAAAATCACCATCGACAGATCGTCACGTGGAAAAGATCATGTATCCATTATTGGTGGTAAGTTTTATTTCCCCATTTTACATCAAAATATGGAAATTTATGAATGTGGTACATGAAGGACAGTGCTAAATCTGTAGAGTGGCCTAAGAGTCTAACGTGAGTTCTATCTGTTGCATATATTGCTAGAAAGGTCGCGTCAAGGCGATTCGAATGGTACCGCGGACGGATAAAATGTAGGAGGTGTGGAGTCGAAGTTAGGGTTAAAAAGGAGAAAAAGAGCAAAGTATGCGTTTCGGCCTGGAGCTGCTGTGGACTCGTCAGTAAAGCTTACGTAGCAGACGCGAGGATATTAGGAGGTAGGGCGAAACAGGAACATACAGGGTGTCCCAAAATTCAGGGACTTCCCGGAACACGCAATATGCTGATGTAAAAAGACATCGAACAGTACTTTACCATTTTGGGATACGAGGTTTCGTTCTCAAGATATTAATAGTGGAATATTAGCGGTCGAACGTCCCGGCCACGCAGTTTAAAGCCGAGTTGGCAGAGCGCGTGGCGGCCGACCGCGCTGGTTCAAACCGTGAAAATGGGTTAGCGCGGTCGGCTCTTCCGTGTGTGTGGGTCTCCATTTACGCGAACCTCCGGCGCGTGCGTGTAAAGGCAGAGTTAAACATGTGCAATGCGCGCTGCGAACACCATAAATAAGGGTCGATTTTTATGGTCCGGCGCGCAACGTAGGACCTCGTACCGTAGGAAATTTTTATGGTTCGGCGCGCAATGCGCGCTGTTGCACATGTTTAACTCTGCCTTAAGGCGTTACTTCTCCGCGCTCAGCTGTTTCGGATTTAAATTGTGCGGCCCGGAAGTTTGACCACTAATATTCAACTGTTAATATTTGGAGAACTTTTAGATGTCTTTTTGCATCAGGACATTGCGTGTTCCGGGAAGTCCTTGAGTTTTGGGACGCTCTGTATATATAGGAATCAGTAGTTGAGGAAAAACTTGCGAGAGATTGGGATCGGTTAAGGTACGTAGATATCATCTTAAAAAATGACCTTAATGTTTGTGATTTCTAGTTTTCGAACAAAAGAAGCTTGGTATGAAAAGATCTTGAGTAGGCACTAGACATGTAAGAAACACCCAGATGGTGCAAGTGATGCTAGTAGGTTATGGCGCCAAAGATGTATTTCACTCATTACTTCAAGATCATGCTGGACTAGAACATTTGTCTGCCATGGTACAGTAGGGTGGCCCTTATTTTCAACCTGCGATTTATTTTGCTCTCACCCCCTAATATGGTTCCATTTCATAACAAAATAGTCCCTGAAAAAGATTATTGCAATCGCACAACAGGAAAAGGTGCCAACCAGGTCTTAAAGTTTAGAATTCATTAATGTTTGAATTTGTAGAATTTCTCAAAAATGGTAGGCCCTATAGAAATTTTGTTCCAATAATATTATAAGAGTATTCAACTTTCTACAATTACTGTATATATAAGTTTTTCATGCTTCCAACCATTTTTAAGATAGTAGCGTTTGAATATAGAGAGCACTTCGCGCGTATGGACAATACGTCACATAGTGGCTCCAAATCGTTAAAAAGCCGCAAACCCTTCAAAACGTACTTTAATTTAGTCAGAAATCGGTGCTCGGGGGGTTTTGGGGTCGCTGATTACGAATTTGAAATTCGACATTTTTAAAACAAAATGGCGAATCCAAAATAGCGGACACGTATATCAGAAACATATGAAAGTTGGTCTAAACTTGGTATTCTACAGTTTTCGAGGTCGCTGATTACGAATCTGAAGTGAAAATTGCGGAAAACCAAATGACGGATCTAATATCACTGGTATAAACGTTGTTTTCAAGTTAATTTTGTGAATATTGATTATTTTCCGATTTCTGACTAAAACGATATAATTAGAATGTCGAATTTAATATGACGACGTTAATCTCAAAAATTTTTTAAAAATTATTTTTAAATTTTTATTTTCTGCGATTCTAGTGAAAAAAATCAACATTTCGAAGTTTATTAGGTCACGTAGTTCAAGCACATTGTCGAAAATAATAAAAGAAAAGTATGGATTATAAGTGCTGTTTGAAATACCGAATCCTGTTTTATTCATATACTAAATACACTTGGCATTTTAAATTTAAATATCTTAAAAAACCGCAAATGTTTTCAGTTCGGTTTCATACTTGACATGTTAATTTATATCAAGAAACTTGTTACAGCGTGACACTCGGTGACACTCATCTTTGTTTTCCTTCCGTTTTATTAAAACATAATTTAAATTTGTGATACATTGAGAAGGGAAATACAAGGGTAAATTCAAAGATATTTTACTTTGTTTCTGTGGAAAGTTTATGTTTACAACACCTACTTTAATGGTAAACTGTTTCACATATGGATCTTTTCAGATAAACTTTCTCTGACACATTAAACATGCTCCCATTTTCAAGACATTAAGGAGCATAAAATTTCGTCAACTTTGACGGCCTATATCTCAATAACCAATCAATATATTTAAGAAATTCAAGCGGCATTTGATGCACTGTAGCTGCTATATACTTCGAAAATTGATTTTTGGCCAGCTTTTGGCGATTTGGGACCACTGTGCGTCACGCCGTACAGGTAAGACGCGCGAAGTGCGGACCTCTCTTTATTCAAATGCCATTATTTAAAAAATGGGTGGAAAAACGAAAAATTATACATACAGTAATTGTAGAAAATTGAATGCTCTTTTAATATTATTTGAATAAAATTTCGATAGGCCTTACCATGTTTCATAAATTCTATAAATCCAAACAATTGATCAATTCTAAACTCTAAGCCCTGGTCGGCACTCTTTCCTGTTGCCCGATTGCAATAAACTTTTTCAGGGACTATTTTTTTTATCAAATGGCACCATTCTAGGGGGTGAGAGCAAAGAAATGCAAACAAAAATTTCGACACGAATAAATAAGAACCATCCTAGTGATACAGATGTGCCCTTTGATTAAGATCCAAAAATATATTTTTTATTATGGTCTCAATACGACCCTGCACTGAGGTTCATGAGTAGAGCTGTAGAATCCCGGGAGATCGTGTACCCGGGTACCCGTGAGATACCCGGGAAGAGAAAAATTTCCCGGGTAGGCGATACCTGGGTAAACTATCCGAGATACTCGAGACAACCGAGATGTCACAGAGTACTGTTCCATAATTGATGCCTCTCTGAGCGTCATGTCCTTAGGGTGAAGGCTTCGGCCCCCGAGGAGACAGGAATACCCATTAAGAAGTGAGAAATCCCCCGTTCCGCATTTTTCATCAGATCATTGAGAAAACGACGCCAATCGATTCCTTATGTTTCTCCGATGAAAATAACACCAAGAACGACGTAATTTGGACCATAATGAAGGAAATTACATAAAAAAATGATTTACATAATTTCAAATTAACTTCGTTAGAAATAGTCCGATTTACATTAAATTTTGTATGATTTTCATCGGGAAAACATAAGGAATTCATCGGTGTCACTTCCATATCGATACGATAAAGAATAAAGAATTATTTTATTTCTGAAACAGATATGAATCCTCGGTCGACCGCAGCGATTCGAGGTCGGCGCCCTGCAATCGAGGGTAAAATATTCATTACAGTATATTAAGAAGTTCTTTATTGTCATCGTGTCGATATAAAAGTGACACCAATGGATTCCTGGCCTTCTCCCAATTAAAATTATACTAAATTTCATGCAAATCGGACTACTTTTACATAAGGAATACAAATTCCATAAAATTCGGTGAGGCACCACGGAGGATTGACCTAGCCACGGGGTGCCAGGCGGCATCTCTCTGACAGGTGTCGCTCCAGAACCACTCTGGGTGTGTTCCGATTCGCGCATTGAGCGCATGAAGTTGGTGGCATCTTATTGGTGGAATTCTAGAATTTCTCTCACTTGCCGCCAATACGATGCCACTTGCGGTCTCTGTAAGTTCTCGGATATCTCGAGTATCTCGGGTGGTTTACCCGGGTAGCGCCTACCCGGGGATTTTCCTCTTCCCGGGTATTTCACGGGTACCCAGGTACCCGGTCCACAACTATAGCTCTATTCATGAGACACGTTTGACATCTTGACCTGCAGGAGTATCATTTACACCAGTCGGGTTTGCCTCAACTGTTTAATGGAGCGTACTCCAATCAGATGCGCTCAGTTTCTTTTGTGTGAAGGGTCGAAGTGCCGACTTTTAAAAGCATTTTTCAAGGTGATCATCTCATTTCGAAGTTAAAAATTTGAAAAATGTAATTCGTTTTGGCGAGACCTTCCAACTGTGTATGGAAATCACAACACAGTCTCAAGTCATAAATCACTCTACAGACTTAACATTGTCCTTATATTACCGAGGAGAAGGGAGATGGATATCTCACATTAAATTTTTCATTTAGGTTTAGCCGAGGCTGCGCAGAGTTCGGGCGCAAACAATGGCAGCAAGGGATTCCTGGAACGTAGTAACAAATTATCACATTTCTTGTCAATGTTTCTCTTCATACCGGTATTTCTTTGGCCGCGGTGAAGAAGGCATCCGATGCTGGGCACTGCGAAGCTGAGTGCCGGATAACTTTGTGCCAAAGGACAAGAAAACAGCAAGAATGCTTGTTTATGTGTATGTGTGAAGGCGTATCCGTATGCATGTGAGACCTTAAATTATGCACGCTGGTGGAAAGGAGTGTTCTATCTAATAGGAAGAGCAAATCAGCTGAATGTGCGTGTGAATGGAAACAGCGAACCAATGAAACTAATAAATAACTCAGAGGCTCGCGTTCTCTACATCTTCCTACTTCCCTCGCCTATTCCCGAATGTCGACAACATTTTTAGATCAATGGATGTTAAAGTGTATGCGCCCATTTAGATTCGCAATTTGTTTCGTTTAAGCATCGGTCATGACTCCGCGGGATCGACGAAATGACACACCACCAAAAAAGGCAAGACTCGAAAATGTGCAAGCAGCGTAGCCCTTCCTAATGATGCTTAACAAGTCGCCGATAATAATAATTTACGATCATTTTGTCATTAATATCAGCATTATGGACGTTTAGCCGTCAGGGAACTCGATGTTTCGAAATAAAAATATGAGATCGAACGTTGTATACTACCTACATACCGTTAATCATTTCTTTGTCCCTCTCCTTTTCTATCTTCCTCCTCTTATCACGATAATATACTTTAACACCTTACGAACTGTAAACTCCATGAAGAACCGCAAGCGTAATTTAAGGTTACGCGCACAAATGCATTTTTGAAAATCCTTATACATATCTCGATTTGTTTAACGTAATTCCTTAAAACAAAAGTAATGCTCAGAATTGTAAGGAATAGAAATGTATGAATTCTTAATTTAAATACAACAAGATTAACACTTTGATTCGCATAGTTGCGTTTTTATGCCGAAAGAATCAAGTCTTTGCCTAGCTTTGGCGTATTTTCATGTCGAAGTGTTTCGGGGAGAATCGAAATTATTGTCTAAGACAGTTATGGCCAGTGGGAGCATTTGGGAGCACGAGCATCCGTGGTGTTTTCCAGAGCCGGGCGGACGGAGAACTTGAAGCCACCGATACTACGGGCGTACAACGGGTGAGAAAACTGTAGACCAGGTCTGCCCTTTAGGGTGCAAATACCTCCTCAAGTTCTGGGACCCGGGTAACAGCCGAGCGCGGAAATGTTACGTTGCTAACCACAGCATGGGCTGCGGGAGAACTGCAAGACTGTGCGTGCGTCCATACTAGCTCGTACCACGAGTCTATATAGCTGGGCCTCACGCGCAATTGCGCAGCACACACACTCTTGCAGTTCTCCCAAAACCCACGCAACGGTTAGCAAGGTAACAGTTCAGCCCTCGGCTGTTGCCCGGGTCCCAGAACTTGAGGAGGTATTTGCACCCTTGTAACTGTTCTCCGGGTGTGAGAAAGTTATCGGTGGGACGGAGAAGGGATTGGTGCCGACTCTGTCGGGTGTCAGGTCCGTCGACTGAGCAACAGCGGTTCGGGTATAAAATCCTTAGGGCTTTATTAAAGGTCGTTTACAAGTGCGCGGCTTATTCTATCGGTGCTTTTGCGTTTCGCGGAGCAGCCACGACGCTCGGTCGCGACGGTGGTTCAGGCGTTCCGACGGTGCCTCGGCGACTAGCGGCGGCGACGGCTTCGACGAGGTTTTGTGGACGTAGGAATAGCGGAGTAGAGCAACTGCCCTTGAGCGGTCGATTTCGGCGCACCCAAATGGGAGTCGTAAAGAGACGGCCTCGTGCAATGTGGTCTCCGAGTTTAAAGTCGCAGAGGTTCCACGAAGGCGTTGGTAGACGACGCAAGATTTCTCTCGGTCTATGTGAGGAAAGAAGCTGGTAAGGCGCAGTAATGGCCATAGCCGATTCTGGCACACTTCAGGAGTTAAAAATAGGCTACACGTTGTACGATCAGATAGCTGGTTAGGCGCCTGGGTGTACGGAAGGGAGCCTCGACTGGGCCCGCGCCGGCCTTTATACCTCTGCCGTCGCTTATCTTCGTCAGCGAGTCGCTCGCGGGGTCCGTGGCCTTCTAGCGGTCGCGGCTCGAACTAGCCTTATTGTCTTAACGGCGCGTGCTCGCGCGGCGCGTGACGTGGCTACGTCACACCCTGACAAGCAGGCCTGCCATAGGCTGAAATAACTGGCCCTCTTGGGAGCCCAAGTGGCAGCGAACACTGGGGTCCCCAAGAATTCCAGTCATTCAAGCCTACCCTACGAGAATCAACCTACAGTCTACTGCAGGCCTGCCCGTTAGGGTGCAAATACCTCCTCAAGTTCTGGGACCCGTGCAACAGCCAAGGGCTGAACTGTTACCTTGCTAACCGTTGCGTGAGTTTTGGGAAAACTGCAAGAGTGTGTCCGCGCACATGCGCGTGAGCCCCAGCTACACAGACTCGTGGTACGAGCCAGTATGGTCGCACGCACAGTCTTGCAGTTCTCCCGCAGCCCATGCTGTGGTTAGCAACGTAACATTTCCGCGCTCGGCTGTTACCCGGGTCCCAGAACTTGAGGAGGTATTTGCACCCTAAAGGGCAGACCTGGTCTACAGTTTTCCTCACCCGTTGTACGCCCGTAGTATCGTTGGCTTCAAGCTCTCCGTCCACGCGGCTCTGGAAAACACCATGGATGCTCGTGCTCCCAAATGCTCCCACTGGCCATGACTAGTCTAAGAATTCCTGAATGTTTGCTTTAATAAACTTATTACAGAATACAGTTAATTATAAAATTATTAAATAAAATAAAATAAAATAAAAAATGATTATTTGCAAGTCTAGTGTTTTTATTCAATACGATAATATTTATAAATATACTGATTAGTGTTTGGCCGACTAGCCGATTAATCGGCCACCAAAGAAGCCGACTAGTCGCCGACTATAGAAGTGGCCAGATAGTCGGCCACTAGTCGGTACATATCTAAAGTCGTGTTCAGATAGATGGCCGGTGGATTCGTTTTCGCAAGCAGCGCTCGAGGAGAAATCAGCCACCACCACCTGACGATCGTGGATTGGCAGTTGGAGTTGCTGAGCCCCCGAAGGATATGGTGGGGTAACGGGAACGCTGCTCGGCTCCGCCTGAACGTAGCCGTGTGGCTGTTGTTTATTCTTAGTGTTATAGTTGTGTACGTTACGTAGCTATGCGTGGACCAATACGAGATGAAGGTATCGAGAAGGAATCAAAGTTCTGACCAATAAAACTCTTGAATTTTTTCGGACCTAACGCACACCTATTCTGATGTATGTATTTCTACGCTAAGAACTCGGTTTGGCCTACACGTCGGGAGCTTGGCGCTATCCCCACCATTTCTGGCTCACTCTTGTTCTGCGAAGGCGAGAGCGAGATGGAACGAGAGCGGGTCAGAGGAACTGAAAGCAAGCGTGGAACGGTACGAGACAGATGACACATTGATACATATTTGTCTCGCTTCGTTTTTCGTGCGCCTGATACTCCGTCCTTTGCGTGCGCGACGGGCATGAGCGATTAGACACGCTTTCATTCCATCTCGCTCTCGCCGTCGGCAAGAAAGAAGCGAGAAAGTGGTGGGGATGCTTCGCTGCGTGTTTACGTACCTCACGGACACCAATCCCCACCGCACGATGACCAGGCGTAGCCCGAGAGAAGGTGAGAACATTGAGAAAAGGAGCACCGATGCAGGCAAGCGATGTGGTGGGAGAATACCCCTCACGAAACTCACCGGCCAATATACAGGGTGTCCCAAAAATGTCGCGTTTCCTTGATAGGGGTGACTCAGGGGGTGATTTGAAACAACTTTTTCCTTAGCGAAAATATTGTCCGAAGCTTCGTTAAGGAGATATTAACCAAAAACCCCGACCAATCAGAGCGCGCGCCTTCCGCCCGAGCTCCCGCGGTAGCGTTCGCTACGCGATAGGCGACCGCGCTTGTACTACGAACGTACGAACAAGCAAGTCGGCATACATCGAAGGAAACCGCGTTACACAGTTTTTTTTTTAAAGCAGAATCTTAAATAAGAATAATTTGAAGTGAGAGGACAAGAAGTACGTAAATTTCGTTTTTAAATAAGGCATAAACGAAAAGGTAATGTAACAGAAAATGTACAAGTGATCGTAATTCGTTATTGAGGTAAAAATCCGTAGTTTAACAACGGCCAACACAACGAAATTTAAAAAATAATATTAGGTGTATGAATAAATTCTTTCCGACTGGAATTTCTATCGCGGTGGTATTCAGAAGCTGCCAGAAAAATGGCAAAAGGTAATTAACAATAATGGAAATTATTTCGATGATCGAGTTGTTTTCATATTTTTTAAATCGAACTGTTATTGTACCCTAAAATCGGAAAGAATTTATTTTCACACCTAATAATCACCAATAAATTAAATAAAACTCACCCTTTCGGACATTCCTTTCCTTGCTTTCCTTCCCTTTTCGGAAACCTGTGTCAGTAGGCCACTGTACCGATCCTGGTCATCGGCGTCCAGTGCTCAGCTGATCGCAGGGTCAATGTACCGAATATTCACTTCACTGCACGGCTACTAACACTGATCACTGAATTTATTTTTCACGGAACGTGTTATTCCTACGTTATAAAAATTGGTGGCCGCGAAAGGGGCCGATTACTGTTAATTACTGGGACGAGGTTACTACTATTACCCGGCGAAAAGAAAACTCGTGGCAGACTGTCTCGGGCTGTGCAGTCCGCTGCTGTGCAGCGATCAGATACGGATCCGACCGACGATCGTCAAAACAAAAGCGTAGGTTACGCTTGGTCAAATCGCTCTATCCCACTTGATCTCGTGTTTCGTTCGATCTCTTCGTCGCGCGGTGCGACAATGTATGTGGCAACTTCAGCCAATAACCAAAATACGTGTGCCCCGTCTTTAAAAGTGTGCCCAAATAGGTGACTCGACCAATCGTCACAGCCGCGGACTGCACAGCCCGAGACAGTCTGCCACGAGTTTTATTTTCGCCGGGTAATAGTAGTAATCTCGTCCCAGTAATTAACAGTAATCGGCCCCTTTCGCAGCCACCAATTTTTATAACGTAGGAACAACACGTTCCGTGAAAAATAAATTCAGTGATCAGTGTTAATAGCCGCGCAGTGAAGTGAATATTCGGTACATTAACCCGGACGCAGTATGATCAGCTGAGCACTCGGCGCTACCCAACCATAAATCTTTTCGTCCACCGATAACCAGGATCGGTACAGTGGCCTACTGACACAGGTTTCCGAAAAGGGAAGGAAAGCAAGGAAAGGAATGTCCGAAAGGGTGAGTTTTATTTAATTTATTGGTGATTATTAGGTGTGAAAATAAATTCTTTCCGATTTTAGGGTACAATAACAGTTCGATTTAAAAAATATGAAAACAACTCGATCATCGAAATAATTTCCATTATTGTTAATTACCTTTTGCCATTTTTCTGGCAGCTTCTGAATACCACCGCGATAGAAATTCCAGTCGGAAAGAATTTATTCATACACCTAATATTATTTTTTAAATTTCGTTGTGTTGGCCGTTGTTAAACTACGGATTTTTACCTCAATAACGAATTACGATCACTTGTACATTTTCTGTTACATTACCTTTTCGTTTATGCCTTATTTAAAAACGAAATTTACGTACTTCTTGTCCTCTCACTTCAAATTATTCTTATTTAAGATTCTGCTTTAAAAAAAAAACTGTGTAACGCGGTTTCCTTCGATGTATGCCGACTTGCTTGTTCGTACGTTCGTAGTACAAGCGCGGTCGCCTATCGCGTAGCGAACGCTACCGCGGGAGCTCGGGCGGAAGGCGCGCGCTCTGATTGGTCGGGGTTTTTGGTTAATATCTCCTTAACGAAGCTTCGGACAATATTTTCGCTAAGGAAAAAGTTGTTTCAAATCACCCCCTGAGTCACCCCTATCAAGGAAACGCGACATTTTTGGGACACCCTGTATCTGAAAACGACTTTAGTAAGTAATCATATTTCCAATGAAACGCCATAAAGCTTAAACATGGAAAGCGTATTACCATGTTCTTCTGAATGCACTGCACACGCGGCACGCTTTTCTCGGGTACTTTACATTTTTTATTCATAATCTATAGAAGCAAATGCTGTATTAAACGATATGTATCAGTACCTTTGTATCTATCAGAGGCGGATCCAGGAACCTTTCTTAAAGGGGCGAAATGTCTAAAAGTACATAAATACATTTTTTAGCTTTTTTTTATAAGATTTAAATTTGCTTGTAATTTATATTATAATATCTGTATCTGATACCATAGCATGTCACATTAATTGTTTATACATTATAAAAAATGAGAATAATTACACTACCTGTTATAAAATAATCTACTTTATAAAGATAACAGGACTGTGGATCTGATCGACATAGTACTTCTTGGGCAATATCCGTCTCAAACGGACTTGAAGAACAAATTCATCGTAATTGTAATGGTGGGCAGTATGGTAACCTTCATGATACCGACGGTAATTGAAACATTTGAATTTCGCTACTGTATGTTACCGATGGAATATCAAAAAACAAAACGGGTAAGTGAATAATAATCAGAAAATATTGTCGCACGATCGTGGTCTTTGGTTCGGTAGATATTGCAATTCTATGTATCAATACGCAACAAGAATTTGGATGAAGCCATCGAGACTCTACCACAATTTGTTCCGTGCGCTGCCTGTGTCATCAAATTATTAAGCCTCCATATTAACCGAGAAATGGTACGTACAACCTACTGCACTAACAGGCGGTCGTTAAACGCGCGGTACTATAGAAGTTTCCAATATTTTAGTTTATAAAAGTCTTTCTCACCGTGGAAAGTGATTGGGGAAATCAAATGGCGTGCAAGGAAATGGATATATTAGAGGAAATTACCGGGAAAGGAAGCAAAATCGCGCACCAGTACAGAAGTAGGTACTTTATTCTGGTGGTCTCCGCACTAAGTATTTGCGATAAATATTTCGGGATCAGTTACTACCTTGTTACTTTTCAGGTGTACTGCTATCGTGTGTAGTATCATTCGTGACACTCCCAATGGTCAATCCAATGCTGGATATCATTATACCGCTGAACGAAACACGATCACGGGAAGAGATATTTAGCCTTTACTACTTTGTGAACAACGATGAGCATTTTTACGCGATATACCTGCATTCAGTCTGGTGTGCCACTATCACTCTATTAACCATAGTGGCCGGGAATTCCTTAAACATGATCATCACGCATCATTAGGGTGGACCTTATTTTTCGACTTTCAAATTTTTTCGGAACACCCCCAGGATTGTGTCACTGGGGGAAAAAATAATGTGTGCAACATTTGAAATCGATCGGAGGACGGAAAACCGTGCCTCATTGCATTTTAAATTTTTTTATTTTTGTAACACATATTTCTCCAATGTAGTATATCGTTAATATACATGTTTATATATCGTTGAATTTGTCTTCTTGCGCTCTGTAATAATATATAATCAAAGTATAAAATTACTTAAAAACAAAAATCATGACCTTGAAATTTCATAAATTTACCATCAGAATAAACTTTTTTCGTTGGCATTACTTTTACCTTCTCAAACAGTACAACTTTTATCTAAGAAATTTTTTCATATATTTATAAATAACAGATTTCAACATTTTTATGAAATACCCGATACTTTCATTAAGAATACACTGTTTCAACAGATTTTATAAATATGGATTCTCGAGAATGAGAAAATGAACCCAATTATAATATTGGATTAAATATAGTAAATAATTTAGCAGTAAACGATTCGCCCGAACGAGCAGTCAAACTCATGCAAGAGTTTAATTGTAACTATTCAACAGCCATCTGGACTTGTAACATTCAATACCTGTTTCTTATAGATTTTTGTGCGCTGAATACGAATTCGCAAACCGTTTTTCGCCATCCCCCTCAGTTTTCGAAAAATTGGTTTTTAAAAAAAAATGCAAATTTTCAACTTTGAACATCTTTTGTGTTCAAACAGTAATACTTATTCGGTTGCTTGCACCGTCAAAGTATTCTATCAACCCTGCGGAATACAACGATATAAGTTATTATTGCATTATTACCATTTAAATATATTTAAACAACGATCAAAGGGAATATGCACCCGAAATGTACCAATTTTTTCAGATATCTTTCAATTTATTTTAAAAACTAAGGGTCTAGAAGAAAATCTGACTGCTCCACGCGATGCAGCAGACATTTTTCCATCGGAAAACATCAAGAAAACTGGTAATTCACGTTTCGTTTTCAATACCGGAGCGAAATAGTTTGGCAAAGCGTACGGCGCCGACAGTGGTAGTCGCGCGCGTTTAAGCGATTCTGTCGCTGAGCGGCAATGGATACGCCCGCCGCTGTTGTTTCCTGTATGTATTGAAACCAAAACGTGACTTACCACTTTTGTTGATGTTTTCTGGAGGAAAAATGTCTGCTGAATCGCGTGGAGTAGTCAGATTTTCGCCTAGACCCCTAGTTTTTAAAATAAATAGAATAATATCTGCAAAAAATTGTGAATTTCGGGTGCACTTTTCCCTTTAATCTGTTATTTATAATTATATGAAAAAAATTTCAGACGAAAGTTGTACTGTTTGACAGCGTAAATATAATGCCAACGAAAAAAACCCTTTTTGATGGTTAATTTTTGAGATTTCAGATCATAATGTTTTTTTTAAGTGATCTTATACTTTGATTCTATATTATTGCACAGCATAAAAAGACAAATTCCACGATATATAAAAATGTATATTAATGATATACTACAATGGAGAAAAACGAGTTTCAAAAATAAAAAAATTTCAAATGCGATGAGGCACTGTTTCCCGTTCTCCGATTTGATTTCAAATTTTGCACACATTATTTTTTCTCCCAATGGCACAATTCTGGGTGGTGTCCCCGGCAAAAATCTCAAAATTAATTTTCGACAAGAGTAACTAAGGTCCATCCTACTCATCATGCATCTGCGCTGTTCGCCATATGCGGGTAAATATGTATAACATTGGAATTTAAAATACCACACTGTGCCAATGTATCATGCATTTGACGCATAGAAATGAACAGAATAGACTGAGGCGCTTGAAACTTTCCCAAGTGTTCTTTCAACGCATTTAACATTTAGTAATCGACGATTCATTCCGCGCGCATCGTTAACTTCATTGCAATTGTTCCTACAAAGTGAAATCGGTCGACCATCATATTCATTACTTTCAAGTAAACATGTATATACATCTTTGTTATGTACACGATAGAGCTGTTTCGAGACTCGAAACAACCGAGCCGAGCCTGGCTCGGCTTGAATATCCGAGCCGAGCCGAGACTCGAACGGTTTCGAGTAACCCGAATGTTTCGGGTAGCTCGATTTTTACGAGCCGCTCGAATGTGTTTCGGGTAGCTCGATTTTTTCGAGCCGCTCGTATGTTTCGGGTAACTCGAATATATTTTAGGTAGTCGACTGTATGGTTCAGTGTGATAGCTTGGTGTAGCTGGAATGTTTTGTAGGCACCGAATATAAATTTAGTTAGATGTATAATATGAGATTTATAGATATGAAAATCGTATGAAGTAATTTAACCCTTGCCTGGTGGATATTTTAACAACACATTGGATGCGGGGTCCATTTTCACCCAAAATTTAATTCGGGTACACCTCGGGATAAGCTCCTAAATAACGTTTTCATCTTGTTAGCATCTAGTAGTAGTACTAATAAGAAGTATGTAACGCGTGTAGTTTGATCTTTCGGAGGGTCCCATTGGAGTATGGATATATATTAAAGGTAATTCCTTATGTTTGTTAAAATCATTTATTTCTGCACGAGCGATAGCTTATATTGACCTGCCCGATGAATTTAAATGGTTTGTGATATTAAACTATTTCATTGCAAGCGGACAATTCTTTTATTAAAGGAGGAAATGGGAAAGAACGGGAACGTAATAGGTATACAAAATTTATTATAAGTGTTTAATAGTGAAAAGTTACAAAAGTGAAAACGTATATGATAATATAGTATAATATAGTAGGTATTCACGCAATACGCTAAACTATATACATACACTATTTATTTACACGCTATACTATACTAAAATATATACAATATACATACAACATCAGCGTTGCCGGGAATGTTCTTCGATGGACAAGATTATTTGGGTGGGGGAACACCTACAGGAGTGGTGGTAACGTTTGCATCACGCATCACGTGTGCACATTGTCCGCTTGCAATGAAATAGTTTAATATCACAAACTATTTAAATTCATCGGGCAGGTCAATATAAGCTATCGCTCGTGCAGAAATAAATGATTTTAACAAACATAAGGAATTACCTTTAATATATATCCATACTCCAATGGGACCCTCCGAAAGATCAAACTACACGCGTTACATACTTCTTATTAGTACTACTACTAGATGCTAACAAGATGAAAACCTTATTTAGGAGCTTATCCCGAGGTGTATACGAATTAAATTTTGGGTGAAAATGGGCCCCGCATCTAATGTGTTGTTAAAATATTCACCAGGCAAGGGTTAAATTACTTCATATGATTTTCATATCAATAAATCTCATAATACATCTAACTAAATTTATATTCGGTGCCTACAAAACGTTCCAGCTACACCAAGCTATCACACTGCATCATACAGTCGATTGCCTAAAATATATTCGAGTTACCCGAAACATACGAGCGGCTCGAAAAAATCGAGCTACCCGAAACACATTCGAGCGGCTCGAAAAAATCGAGCTACCCGAAATATTCGTTTCGTATTTTAAGAATCTCATAATTACACAGTATTGTGCGATTTGAATAGAATTGATTGACATGCTAATGCTGCTGCAGAAATAAGCACTCTAGGAAACGTACTGAATCGATTAATTTGTTCTATTAGCACAAAAAAAAAATGGAAATATGGATACGAATGGTTTTCTGAAAGATGGGAAACGCAATTCAGAAGAGGCTTTTCGCAAAGTTGATGAAAACCAATCAATATGATATCTAAGGTCCGGTGCAAAAACATGAATTTATATGAAGCATTTCACACGGAACGCGGAGTTTTCCGACTACTATGCGGCATGTTTGTATTCGTTTTGCCCGACGTACTTACGTATTGCTCCATCACGAATGAACGCAGCTGTAAACCGCTCACCTGCGCCAGGCCTGAGGTAGAATGTAACGAGTACCCACACGATTACAGGGAGAAATATGCTGTAGTGACATCGGGAATGACCGCATCCAATCATCTCCGCTCTGACACTTCCTACCTTGTCATTATACCGCCCATTGTGTTTTAACCTTTGACGGACACCATAAACGAAGCCCCCTATATTCGACGCTTTGCTCTTAATAAATAATGGGTCATTGTCCTGGGCAGGGTATACGAGTAATTTAATACGCATAGTGCTTCCCAGTCTGCAATGTTTCTTCCAAGGGTAAAATATTGTTATTTCTATATAAAGAAAAATAAAATTAAAAGTTTAAAAAAACCCACGACGATGTAAACAAAACTTAACAATGAAAAAATGAAACAAATTGCTCTAAAAAAAGTGAAATAAAGAAACTTAACAATAAAAAATAAAACACCGTCCTCTAAAAAGTGCGAAATAATAAATAATAGTATTTGAATAATGTGTTTACGCTAGAATGTTCTTTCGCATGTTCACTTATAATATTTTCAAAGGCATGTCTAATCCCCCTTGCGACAATGTTCGGTTAAATATCAAAAGCTCCGATTGATTTTCCAAAAGAATTATACAACTATCACACAAAACAATACTTTGAAAATTGAATTGTAACACAAAGACAGATAGTTACCGTGTTTCATTATTCTCCATTCACTCTTCCTCTTCACTCTCCACGGTCTCTTTCCTGTACTGAGAACTACTGTTCTTGGCTCCACCCGGCAACTGCACTTCAACTTTGACGAGGAAAATACAGTGTAACGAAATTAGAAGCACTACTACGGGACGCGACAAGACGTCGATCGATCACCGGTGACAACCCGTTATTTACACACCATATACGTTGGTTACTCCATTAAAAATTAAAGCACACGCGTCTGTTTGGCGGATCACCTTCTTCCCACTCAGCCGTATAAAGCTAATTCCATAGCTGTGACAGGGCAGTTGTGCTGAAACCATTCGCGTTGGTCTCGGTGTAGGGGTTGCTAGCAAAAGTTCCCGAAATATGAATAGTAAGATGAAAGCATACCACGTGTACTACAATCACATTTGTTTCGCGGGTAGGATCTCATTATGAACTTACTGTAACTGGGAAGAAAGTGCGGTTCTATTTATTTTTACCAATGATGAAACGCGCCTAATTATCACGATATTTCTTAGCCGTTATTTAATCAGATTGTCGCGTATCTTCATTCATTAGAGTAACGCTGCAATAATTTATTCTAATGTTCAAATGTAATCGAAAGCCTAATCGAATTCAGGGCATTCTGGGCATTCGGTGCTTCAAAGAAGAGGAAGGCGAGGAGGCGGCGCCTTCGACGTCCCTCATTACAAGCCACTGAAAAGGTACCTAGTACTTCTAGGGCAATATCCGGATCAAACGGACTTGGAGCACAAATTCATGCTAGCTGTGATGGAGGGCACTCTGGTAACCTTCCTGATACCGACCGTAAGTGAAACATTTGAATTTCGCTACTGCATGGTAACGATGGAATATGAAAAAACAAAACGGGCAAGTGAATAATAATCCGACAATATTGTCCCACGATCGTGGCCTGTGATTCGGTAGATATTGCAATTCTATATATCAATACGCAACAAGAATTGGGATGATGCCATCGAGACTCTACCACAATTTGTTACGTGCGTTGTATCCCACATCAAATTATTAAACCTGCATTTTAACCGAAAGAATGTATGTACAACTTGCTTGCTGTACTAATGAACGATCGTTAAACGCGCGGTACCATAGATGTTTCAAATATTGTAGTTTAAAAAAGTATTTCTCGCCGTGGAAAATGATTGGGAAAATCCGGTGTTCATCAGGGACATGGATATATTAGAGGAAATTACCGGGAAAGGGGGCGGCATCGCGCGCCTATACAGATGTAGGTACTTTATTCTGGTGGTCTTCGCACTAAGTATTTGCGAGAAATATTTCGGGATCAGTTACTACGTGTTACTTTTCAGGTGCAATGATATCATGTGTAGTATCATTCGTGACACTCCCGATGGTCAATCCAATGCTGGATGTCATTATACCGCTGAACGAAACACGGGGACGGGAAGAATTATTTCGGCTTTACTTTTTTGTAAACAACGAGGAGTATTTTTACACGATATACGTGCACTCAGCCTGGTGTTCCATTGTCAGTATATTAACCTTAGTGACCGTGGATTCCTTAAACATAATCATCGCTCATCATGCGTCTGCGCTGTTCGCCATATGCGGGTAAATATGTATAACATTGGAATTTTAAAATACCACACTCTGGCAACGTATCATGCATTTTATATATATACATGAATAGAGAAGACTTTCAATTTATTTAGAGATTGTCAATTTATCGACTTTTTCAATTACCGGTAATTCGGCAAAATATTCAATCACAGTAATTCACCGATATTTTTTGAAATTATTGAAAATATAAAAATAAATATTACAAAGAAAATCCTTTTTTTTAAATCTAATCGAGCATTATAAAAAATTTATGCAAATAAGACTATTTCGAACATAAACTATAAAATGATATAACAAAAAATACATATTACATATAGTATTAGCAAACTATTGGCAATACTTGTTAAATATGGATCTTCACCAAGAAAGCAATGAAAAGAATCTTAACTGACTTACATAATTAAATACTTTCTATTTATAAAGTCTTTTTAACATATAAGCACGCAAAAAAACATAATTTCTATAAACTTTGGTCTCCTAATTGGGACTTAATTTTTGTACAAAAGAATCAAGCCGTGGAAGAAGCTCGCTCAGATTCTACACTTGTTGGCCGGGTAGTCATTAGGAAATCATACATATGCCATTTTCCCCCTCATTTCCTTGTTGAAAATACGTAAATTATTTTTTGATGACGTGATTCAGATTTTTAATTTTCTTTTGGATCACAGTTGGTTTTTCATGAGATACTAGGGTTTTCGTCTTTATTAGTAGGTAATCCAAGTTTTTCTTTCATTGATAACGTGCGTAGTAGATGTCCAAGGAATTATTAAACCTATATACACCAGAGCCCTGCAACGGGCGGGTTTGATCCGCCCGTCAACCGACTGTATCTCGATGCGCCGGAACCGCCCGGACCCGAACTTTCACTAACCCGCGATACCCGCGGCAGATGGGTCGGGTCATCGTTGATTTCTATCCATCCGAGGCGCCCGAGACAGCCGAGAGTGTTGTATACGCATGGTGACGTCATGACGCCTCGGGCGGATAGAAATCAACGATGACCCGACTCATCCGCTGCGGGCACGGGCGGGTCGGGTGAATCGTAAAGGTCGAGTTTCCTAGCTGCGATCGGCGGCGGCGGCTGGCGGCAGTCCCACTAGTGCAATGGAGAGGTATGCATCTGTGTCTCCGTTGCGCTAGTGGGACCGCCGCCGGGCGCAGCCGCCGATCGCGGCTAGGAAACTCGACCTTAAGACGGCCGGGTAACGGGCGGGTTGACCCGCGATATACCCGCCCGTTGCAGGGCTCTGATATACAGGCTATATTAATATATGTAATTTATCGAATTACCGATAAAAGAAATGGCGAATTACCGGTAAAAATTTGAGGGTATTTCTCGCAGATTTACAGATTAACCGATAAACCAGTTTACCGGTATTACAATCCCTAGAGAAGACCGAGGCGCTTGAAACTTTCCCAAGTGTTCTTTCAACGCATTTAAAATTTACCAATCGACGTTTCATTCCTCGCGCATCGTTAACTTCATTGCAATTGTTCCTACAAAGTGAAATCGGTCGACCATCATATTCATTACTTTCCCGAAAAATACAGAAAACATATGTTTATTCGAGTAATTGTGATAAACGCAGATCTATGATTAACAAAGCAACAGAATGTAACGATGTAAATACAATGGAATGCGCCCCGATGGACGATGGACTCGAAAAAATTAGGGAATGCGTGATCGCCCACAATAAAGCCATCCAGTTTGTACTGATTGATTAATACTAACCTGAAACGACGAAAGACAGTGATGGATGCCACAGAATTCAATTAACCCGCTCGTGCCTTTTGGGCCCTTTACACGTACGTTCTTGCGCGACACACGCCGGCGCGCCACGCAAATGCGTGCCATACGCCCGGCGGGCCACGCAAAGGAAGGAGCGCGCTCCTTCGTGCACGCCAGAAGGTTGTACCCGTCACTAATTAGAGACAACGAGTTCGGGCTCCCATTTCTACGTCGACTCCACATGTTTTTTTCCACGATCCAGCGCAGTCTTGTATTGTGTACTACCTATTCCATGTATATTATCGATCTGCGAAACAATCGGCAAGACACGATCGCGATATACCTACGTTCGCGAAAAGTATACAAATTCCTCGATATACCTGGCTTATAGAGAATATCATAAATGCTGTTACTGTAGGGCAGCGATGCCCAGGTGGGCGGTCCGAGATAAACGAGCATTCATCGCGTTTTTCAAAGCTCGCGTGGAAGGGGGTGCTCGAAACCAATGACGTTGCGGGCATGTCACGGACGGGGAAAACTCTAGTAGTGTGCGTGTAGGCTCGTACCCATAGGCTTTTACAACTGGGGCTCTTGGAGCCCCAGTGTTCTACATTTTAGGAATTGGGAAAATGAACAGGAATTGACTAATGATTAAACAATAAGATTATATAATTGGACGGAATAGACTTGAACAGTCTCATTTACACATCTAATTAACAAACAGTTTCTTATTAAACGATTTTTATTCAACTTCAATCCTCTGTTTGTTTGTATGTATGTTTGTTTAGTTCAAATCTAGAAACTCAATTTTAACCCACTTCCAACTATCCAATAGACTTGAAACTTTGCAGGCATATGTATTTTGGATGACAATACAAAATTATGAAGAAAAAGAAATCCCACAGGGTTTAAAAAATGATGCTGTCATAAAAAAATAGAACCCATAACCGCAAATCCAAACGACTTGAAATCAGCCTATAACCAGAAGTCAAATCAATTTAATCGGAACGAAATCAGCATGTACGGTTACATGCTGATTTCAGGGTACGAGCCTACACGCACACTACTAGAGTTTTCCCCGTCCGTGACATGCCCGCAACGTCATTGGTTTCGAGCACCCCCTTCCACGCGAGCTTTGGAAAACGCGATGAATGCTCGTTTATCTCGGACCGCCCAGCTGGGCATCGCTGCTGTAGGGCCACGGTGTAAGAAAAAAATCACAAAAAAATAGAAGAAAATATATATCACAAAAAATAGAAGATACTAATATAAATCCCCCCAAAAATAGAAGAAAATATACAATATAAAAAAATATGTGAAATCAAAATGAGCTGCAAGTACATAAAGGTGCTTTCCAACTGCCCTTAAGATGATACAACTACATAGACACAGCTAAAATGCTGTGTTCATACATTCAATTACTCATATCGCGGACATTTTAATTATCCCAATTAAAAACATTGTCGTAAATTAATTAATAGCTTTACAAAATTATTGTACAAAATTGCGCCAATTATAACAATGGCTATTTATTTTCTAAAATAAATGTTATCGGCGCGTAGGCTCGGTCAATTAAATAAAAGTTATTTTGCAAATTTTAAGTTCAAATTTCCAACGTTTCGGTCATAATTGAGACCATTATCAAGGAAATAATAATCTAAAACGAAAACTGCGTTCACTTTTATAAACTCCGCAACGTATTAGACGTGCGAAACACGAGTCGGTTGGCGGGTGACTGAGGTAAACAGCCAACAGCAGGCATGAACAACCAGAGGGTAAAGCCAAATATGGTCTACACGGCGACATATAGCGGGAACCGTTAACTGTTATGAAAAATTGAAAAACAAAACCTAAACCACCTCTCAACAAAATGCCAAAACAATAATTCTTGTCCTAAAACAAATGTCAAAAACCAAAACTACATATTACACATATAATATGTAATATTATCCAAATCATAGAACAGGGGAAACAAAAGAAACTCTAATAGAGAGATAGCACCATCATACCTTACTTTTTCAGTAAAGTTGCGTAATAGTCTTGTATTTTAGGTGTTTCGTACCTAAGGTTTACGCTAGGTTGTTTAATCATGTGCAATGTCTCTAGTAGAATCCTCTGATTCAATTTGGTCTCTCTATCCACAACCTTGACACTGTCGAAGTCAAATCTGTGCTCAAATTCTAGCGAATGTTTCGTTAAGGCAGTGTGTTGAAAGGGGGGTAAAAAAATGTTCCTTTTATGTTCGTAAATACGCCTTTCTAAAAGTCTGGATGTCTGCCCGATGTAGGTCTGATTACAGCCCATACAAGGAATGGAATAAACAACATTAGAATTTTTAGACAACGGTATTTTGTCCTTAATAGGAGGAAACAACTGTTTAGTATATAATGGCAATTTAAAGATGGTGTGTATTCCAGCTTTTCTAAAAATTCTTCTTATGTCATTCGAAATGTTGTTAATAAAAGGTAAGACCACAATGTTTTTCCAACTAATTGGTCCAATTTTTTTGTTTCTCTCTTCTCTACGCTTTTCCACAAGTAGTGGATGATAAATCTCAATCAGCCGTTCACGAATGATTGTCGAGATCATCTCAGTAGGATAACCATTGCGTTTTAGTGTATCTTTAATGAGAAGCAAGTTGTTTGGTCGAAATTTTGGGTCCGCAAGTAGTATGGCCCGATCTATTAAACCTTTTATTAAACCTATTTTATGTTGTATGGGATGAGCAGAGAAAAAATTTATATATCTACCAGACCAACTCGGTTTATGATACCAATTGGTAATAATGTATTGTTTGTTCTGATAACTAAAGTATCAAGAAAACTTAGACACGAATCCTTTTCAATCTCGTATGTGAATTGAAGTCTGTTATGAAAACTGTTGAAAGCATCCAATAACACAGTCCAACAAAATGAAACTTTTTTTCTGTTCCGCAATATCCACTGGGTGATTCTTGTAGACTTTTTCGCCCTGAACACGAATCCGCAAACCGTTTGTCTCCATCACCCTCAGTTTTTGAGAAATTCGATTTTGAAAATAACTGCAAATTTTCAACTTTGAACATCTTTTGTGTCGAAAGGGTAATAGTTATTCGGTTGCTCGTTGCGTCAAATTTTTCTACGAACCCTCCCGAATACAACGCTATCAGTTATTATTGCATTATGATCATTTAAATTTGTTTAAACAACGATCAAAGGGAAAATGACACCCGAGATGCACCCATTTTTGAAGTTATCTTTCAATTTATTTCCAAATCTAAGGGTCTTAGAAAAAATCTGACTACTCCACGCTATGCAGCAGACATTTTTCCTTCGGAAATCATCAACAAAACTGGTAAGTCAGGTTTTGTTTTCAATACAGAAGCGAAAGAGTTTGGCAAAACGCGCGGTGTCGACAGTGGTAGTCAACGGCGGCGCGCGGTCCACTGCCGCTCAGCGCAACACAATCGCTTAACGCGCCTGTTAAGGTTTGTTTTTAACGCGCTTAGTTTTGCCAAACTTTTTCGCTTCTGTATTGAAAACAAAACGTGACTTACCACTTCTGTTGATGCTTTCCAGAGGAAAAATGTCTGTTGCATCGCGTGGAGTAGTCAGATTTTTTCTAAGACCCTTAGATTTGGAAATAAATTGAAAGATAACTTCAAAAATGGGTGCATTTCGGGTGTCATTTTCCCTTTGATCGTTGTTTAAACAAATTTAAATGATCATAATGCAATAATAACTGATAGCGTTGTATTCGGGAGGGTTCGTAGAATAATTTGACGCAACGAGCAACCGAATAACTATTACCCTTTCGACACAAAAGATGTTCAAAGTTGAAAATTTGCAGTTATTTTCAAAATCGAATTTCTCAAAAACTGAAGGTGATGGAGACAAACGGTTTGCGGATTCGTGTTCAGGGCGAAAAAGTCTACAAGAATCACCCAGTGGATATTGCGGAACAGAAAAAAAGTTTCATTTTGTTGGACTGTGTTATTGGATGCTTTCAACAGTTTTCATAACAGACTTCAATTCACATACGAGATTGAAAAGGATTCGTGTCTAAGTTTTCTTGATACTTTAGTTATCAGAACAAACAATACATTATTACCAATTGGTATCATAAACCGAGTTGGTCTGGTAGATATATAAATTTTTTCTCTGCTCATCCCATACAACATAAAATAGGTTTAATAAAAGGTTTAATAGATCGGGCCATACTACTTGCGGACCCAAAATTTCGACCAAACAACTTGCTTCTTATTAAAGATACACTAAAACGCAATGGTTATCCTACTGAGATGATCTCGACAATCATTCGTGAACGGCTGATTGAGATTTATCATCCACTACTTGTGGAAAAGCGTAGAGAAGAGAGAAACAAAAAAATTGGACCAATTAGTTGGAAAAACATTGTGGTCTTACCTTTTATTAACAACATTTCGAATGACATAAGAAGAATTTTTAGAAAAGCTGGAATACACACCATCTTTAAATTGCCATTATATACTAAACAGTTGTTTCCTCCTATTAAGGACAAAATACCGTTGTCTAAAAATTCTAATGTTGTTTATTCCATTCCTTGTATGGGCTGTAATCAGACCTACATCGGGCAGACATCCAGACTTTTAGAAAGGCGTATTTACGAACATAAAAGGAACATTTTTTTACCCCCCTTTCAACACACTGCCTTAACGAAACATTCGCTAGAATTTGAGCACAGATTTGACTTCGACAGTGTCAAGGTTGTGGATAGAGAGACCAAATTGAATCAGAGGATTCTACTAGAGACATTGCACATGATTAAACAACCTAGCGTAAACCTTAGGTACGAAACACCTAAAATACAAGACTATTACGCAACTTTACTGAAAAAGTAAGGTATGATGGTGCTATCTCTCTATTAGAGTTTCTTTTGTTTCCCCTGTTCTATGATTTGGATAATATTACATATTATATGTGTAATATGTAGTTTTGGTTTTTGACATTTGTTTTAGGACAAGAATTATTGTTTTGGCATTTTGTTGAGAGGTGGTTTAGGTTTTGTTTTTCAATTTTTCATAACAGTTAACGGTTCCCGCTATATGTCGCCGTGTAGACCATATTTGGCTTTACCCTCTGGTTGTTCATGCCTGCTGTTGGCTGTTTACCTCAGTCACCCGCCAACCGACTCGTGTTTCGCACGTCTAATACGTTGCGGAGTTTATAAAAGTGAACGCAGTTTTCGTTTTAGATTATTATTTCCTTGATAATGGTCTCAATTATGACCGAAACGTTGGAAATTTGAACTTAAAATTTGCAAAATAACTTTTATTTAATTGACCGAGCCTACGCGCCGATAACATTTATTTTAGAAAGTAAATAGCCATTGTTATAATTGGCGCAATTTTGTACAATAATTTTGTAAAGCTATTAATTAATTTACGACAATGTTTTTAATTGGGATAATTAAAATGTCCGCGATATGAGTAATGGAATGTATGAACACAGCATTTTAGCTGTGTCTATGTAGTTGTATCATCTTAAGGGCAGTTGGAAAGCACCTTTATGTACTTGCAGCTCATTTTGATTTCACATATTTTTTTATATTGTATATTTTCTTCTATTTTTGGGGGGATTTATATTAGTATCTTCTATTTTTTGTGATATATATTTTCTTCTATTTTTTTGTGATTTTTATTATTATCTTTTATTTTTTGTGATTTATTTGTTTCATGTACTTGGCGTAATTTTTTTACTTTTTGAAAGTTTTTTATGGGGATCTCACTTCTTTTTACAAAGATAATTCATGTACTTGGTGTAACTTTTTTTACTTTTTGAAAGTTTTTTTAGGGGGATCTCACTTCTTTTTACAAAGACAATTCATGTACTTGGCGTAATTTTTTTACTTTTTTGAAGTTGACTGCCACGTGTGCTAAAAATAAGGCAAAGGTAAGGAAATCCCAATAAATTATAAATTCTGATCTATCTTCGCCACACGTTTACGTGTTTATGGCGCCCTGCAGCCTATCTAGTGACGTTAGAGGATAAGGTATAAAAATATCAATTTTGTATGTTATTTTAAAAAAAAAAATATTATATTGATTATTTTATAGATAAAATGTGGTTATTTTATTTGCTCATGTAACAGGATTACTTTCTCTTTCAGCTGTTGAAATAATTCTCTTCGTCTGCATCGTTCACTGAAAAATAGGACATACTTATTAATTATTTATAAATTATCACACATGCTCATATGTTAAGATCGTTGAATATGCAAAACCCTACCTGAAAATTTGTGCGTATATAGTCTGACATAGATCACTCTGCATCATCTTCTGCTTCGATTATCTGTAAATATATAAAAGCCACATTTTTTTTAATTATACGACTTAACGTAAAATTTATATATAGAAATATAGAAATAGAGTGGCCTTTTGCTATAGTAATTGTAGAGACTGCATAATGTGTCTAAAGGAGGTGAGAGCGTATGATTAATTAGAGTTTTACGAATGTCTTTCACAAAAGATTGGAAAGTATCAAGGGAGATGTATTTTCAACGTACTTTCTTGACTAATGTGACTGACTCTACATTGCAAGCGGTACGCCATAATATTCTTAATCTTAATTCTTAATGCTACGCTAATTTGACAAGTTTTATCGATTTACCTTATTTGACTTTCCAGAAACTTGTGCGAAACATGATGCTCTGTCTATCTATCTAATCTTCTCCGGACAACCTCCAAGCCTGTGCATTCTCTTCATTTCTATCCACCCAAGCCTGTGCGTCCCCTTCAATTCTACTATCCAAGCCTGTACGTCCCCTTCGTTTTTATGGAAGTCCTGTGCGTCCCCTTCATTTCTAAAATATAATAAGCTTTACATAAAAACTCTAAATTGCTGGTATATACAAAAATACAAGTATCTGGCAATTTAAATGCAATGCAATTTTTTACTACAATATATTATTTTGTACATGCATGGTACAAATTTCCAGAAACTTATGCGAAAGAAGATACTTCTTTGTCGAACCTTCTCCGGACAACTTCCAAGTCTGCGACTCTACATAAGAAATCTATTAAAAAAAATTTGGCGACTTACCTTGTTAATTGAGACAATAATTCAGTCTCCTATTTAGTGTAAAAGCTCCTGACATTTCAAATTTGGACCACTTTCATTATTTGACACTTGGCAGGTTATGACGGTTTGACACTTGGTAGGTTATAAAGCGATGACACTTGGTAGGTTATAATTCAATAGTACACATAGGTATACAGGGTGTCCCAAAAATGTCGGACTTCCTTGAAAGGGGTTACTCATGGGGTGATTTGAAACAACTTTTTCCTTAGCGAAAATATTGTCCCAAGCTTCGTTAAGGAGATATTAACCAAAAACCCCGACCAATCAGAGCGCGCGCCTTCCGCCTGAGTTCCCGCGGTAGCGTTGGCTACGAGGTAGGCGACCGCGCTTGTACTACGAACGTACGAACAAGCAAGTCGGCATGCATCGAAGGAAACCGCGTTACACATTTTTTTTTTAAAGCAGAATCTTAAAAAAGAATAATTTGAAGTGAGAGGACAAGAAGTACGTAAATTTCATTTTTAAATAAGGCATAAACGAAAAGCTAACGTAACAGAAAATGTACGACAAGTGATCGTAATTCGTTATTGAGGTAAAAATCCGTAGTTTAAGAACGGCCAACACAACTAAATTTAAAAAATAATATTAGGTGTATGAATAAATTCTTTCCGACTGGAATTTCTATCGCGGTGGTATTCAGAAGCTGCCAGAAAAATGGCAAAAGGTAATGAACAATAATGGAAATTATTGCGATGATCGAGTTGTTTTCATATTTTTTAAATCGAACTGTTATTGTACCCTAAAATCGGAAAGAATTTATTTCTACACCTAATAATCACCAATAAATTAAACAAAACTCACCCTTTCGGACATTCCTTTCCTTGCTTTCCTTCCCTTTTCGGAAACCTGGCCACTGTACCGATCCTGGTCATCGGCGTCCAGTGCTCAGCTGATCGCAGGGTCAATGTACCGAATATTCACTTCACTGCACGGCTACTAACACTGATCACTGAACCGATCCTGGTCATCGATGGACGAGCCCAGTGCACAGCTGGTTTCAGGTACACGACACCATCCAAGGTTAATGTGCCGAATATTCACTTCACTGCACGGCTACTAACACTGATCACCGAATTTATTTATCACGGAACGTGTCGTTCCTACGTTATAAAAATTGGTGGCCCCGAAACCGGGGCCGATTGTGTATCAATTGAGCCAGTGCTCGAAGTGCCCGCCCTCCGCGTCTATGCACGCCTCGGCACGTGCGATCAGCTGGCTCTGCACGGCCCGCAATGTTTGCGGCATGATATTGGCCACCGCACCGTGAATACGCGCCACAATGTCGTCCAGCGAATCCACTGGCTGACGGTACACCTCATCCTGAAATGATTGTTGTGCAACAAATACAAAACGTAAGTAAAAACAGAATACAGTACTCCCTCGCCGAAGGGTCGGTTTGGCGTACACGATCTGGACTTTTCGCTATTCCACCACTTCTGTCTCACTCTTGTCCGGCGAAGGTGAGAGCGAGTGAGGACGGTAGGAGCAGACGACGCGTTGATGTTTTGTCTCGCTCCCTCCTTCTGACGCCTGTCACTCCGTCCTTTGCGTGCGCGACGGTCGGAGATGAAATCATCGTAGAGACGAAAACGGCTTCCGCGAAAGTTGACGCAGGCCCGGCTCAAGTCTTTTTTGCGCCCAAGACGAACTTTTCAAATTGCGCCCTTATAATACATTCATTTGAGATTATTTGTGACTTTACTGTGAAAAATTAGGCAACTGTCTAGGGCATAAGATTGGCAGGGGGCGCAAAATGGTCTTTTCATTGTTGACATTGTTGAAAATAAACTTTTAAATGAAATACTACAAATTGTACTGCAACTGTTTTAAACCACGAATAAAAAGTCAGAGTAAGGTCATCAATAATATCAAATAAATGTATTATAATAAAGGGCTCAATTGGACAAGTTCGCCTACGGCGCAAAAAAGGCTCGTGCCGTGCCTGTCTATCTGACCGTGGCGCGCATGCGTCGAGCAGTCACGATTTCGTATGAGCGTTCGCGCCCGCCGCGCACGCCAAACTTTCCATCTCGCTCCCCCCTTCGGCCAGAAAGAAGGGAGAAACGAACACTCAGAATTAGGGCTCCGTTCACGATACGGGCTCAACGCCGGTCCCGACCAGCGAGCCCTCAGCGAGGAAATACTGTACCCATAAAAAAGTAAGAGCAATAATGAAATTACCTTCAGGTAGCCCCAGAAGAAAAAATCCAGCGGGGTCATATCCGGTGACCGTGGGGGCCACGCAACAGGACCGCCGCGGCCGATCCACCTGTCCTGGAAAGTTTCGTCAAGGTAGTCGCGGGCAATTGTGGCGTAGTGAGGTCCAGCCCCGTCTTGCTGATAGACCATGTTCTGTCGGATATCATCTGGAATATGGTTCATGAGATCCGGCAGAACATGTTCTAAAAACACTTTATACGCTGGGCCGTCCATCCTGTCCGGCAGCATGTACGGCCCAACGATAAACTCACCACAAATGCCGGCCCATACATTAATCGACCAACGGACTTGTGCTGCGCGTGTCCGAAGCGCTAGTGGATTCTCGTCGCTCCACACGTGCCGATTGTGGGAATTGAAGCACCCTTCCCTATTGAAGAGTGCTTCATCCGTCCACAATATGTACTTGCAGAACGACGGATTCCGCTGCACTTCTCCCAACAGCCACACTGAATACTCAACCCGCTGGTCGCCATCCCCGGGGTGCAAATGTTGCACCCTTACATAGCTGTACGGATGCAACATGTTTTCCTGCAGGGTTCGGTGTACCGCCATTCTGCTGACACTAGAAGAAAATGCAGAAACATCCTTTATTAGATAACATTAGTTTTCCTTAATTAATACTTTCTGCAGTTATCTTGTACTGTGACTTACTCTAGGCGGCGGCTCAAGTCGCGGACACTGACGGTCGGGTCCTCGTCTATGGCACGCAAGACGTTTTCCTGTACCGCGACGTTCCACGCGGCTCTGGGTCGACCGATGTCGCTGCCTCGCGGCAGCAGCGACCCCGTCGAGTACAATCTAGACGCTAAGCGTCTAATCGTACCCACGCTTGGGGTTTCGATGTGCGGGTATTCCCGTGCCAACGCTCGCACAGTAGCCCCTGCATCCCCGTTGTTCCGGGCGTACACCCAGAACATCGCGTAGCATTCTTGAGCGGTGTACATTTCTGGACGAGATTTCTACGATTCACGAGGCAGCGACATCGGTCGACCCAGAGCCGCGCGGAACGTCGCGGTACAGGAAAACGTCTTGCGTGCCATAGACGAGGACCCGACCGTCAGTGTCCGCGACTTGAGCCGCCGCCTAGAGTAAGTCACAGTACAAGATAACTGCAGAAAGTATTAATTAAGGAAAACTAATGTTATCTAATAAAGGACGTTTCTGCATTTTCTTCTAGTGTCAGCAGAATGGCGGTACACCGAACCCTGCAGGAAAACATGTTGCATCCGTACAGCTATGTACGGGTGCAACATTTGCACCCCGGGGATGGCGACCAGCGGGTTGAGTATTCAGTGTGGCTGTTGGGAGAAGTGCAGCGGAATCCGTCGTTCTGCAAGTACATATTGTGGACGGATGAAGCACTCTTCAATAGGGAAGGGTGCTTCAATTCCCACAATCGGCACGTGTGGAGCGACGAGAATCCACTAGCGCTTCGGACACGCGCAGCACAAGTCCGTTGGTCGATTAATGTATGGGCCGGCATTTGTGGTGAGTTTATCGTTGGGCCGTACATGCTGCCGGACAGGATGGACGGCCCAGCGTATAAAGTGTTTTTAGAACATGTTCTGCCGGATCTCATGAACCATATTCCAGATGATATCCGACAGAACATGGTCTATCAGCAAGACGGGGCTGGACCTCACTACGCCACAATTGCCCGCGACTACCTTGACGAAACTTTCCAGGACAGGTGGATCGGCCGCGGCGGTCCTGTTGCGTGGCCCCCACGGTCACCGGATATGACCCCGCTGGATTTTTTCTTCTGGGGCTACCTGAAGGTAATTTCATTATTGCTCTTACTTTTTTATGGGTACAGTATTTCCTCGCTGAGGGCTCGCTGGTCGGGACCGGCGTTGAGCCCGTATCGTGAACGGAGCCCTAATTCTGAGTGTTCGTTTCTCCCTTCTTTCTGGCCGAAGGGGGGAGCGAGATGGAAAGTTTGGCGTGCGCGGCGGGCGCGAACGCTCATACGAAATCGTGACTGCTCGACGCATGCGCGCCACGGTCAGATAGACAGGCACGGCACGAGCCTTTTTTGCGCCGTAGGCGAACTTGTCCAATTGAGCCCTTTATTATAATACATTTATTTGATATTATTGATGACCTTACTCTGACTTTTTATTCGTGGTTTAAAACAGTTGCAGTACAATTTGTAGTATTTCATTTAAAAGTTTATTTTCAACAATGTCAACAATGAAAAGACCATTTTGCGCCCCCTGCCAATCTTATGCCCTAGACAGTTGCCTAATTTTTCACAGTAAAGTCACAAATAATCTCAAATGAATGTATTATAAGGGCGCAATTTGACAAGTTCGTCTTGGGCGCAAAAAAGACTTGAGCCGGGCCTGCGTCAACTTTCGCGGAAGCCGTTTTCGTCTCTACGATGATTTCATCTCCGACCGTCGCGCACGCAAAGGACGGAGTGACAGGCGTCAGAAGGAGGGAGCGAGACAAAACATCAACGCGTCGTCTGCTCCTACCGTCCTCACTCGCTCTCACCTTCGCCGGACAAGAGTGAGACAGAAGTGGTGGAATAGCGAAAAGTCCAGATCGTGTACGCCAAACCGACCCTTCGGCGAGGGAGTACTGTATTCTGTTTTTACTTACGTTTTGTATTTGTTGCACAACAATCATTTCAGGATGAGGTGTACCGTCAGCCAGTGGATTCGCTGGACGACATTGTGGCGCGTATTCACGGTGCGGTGGCCAATATCATGCCGCAAACATTGCGGGCCGTGCAGAGCCAGCTGATCGCACGTGCCGAGGCGTGCATAGACGCGGAGGGCGGGCACTTCGAGCACTGGCTCAATTGATACACAATCGGCCCCGGTTTCGGGGCCACCAATTTTTATAACGTAGGAACGACACGTTCCGTGATAAATAAATTCGGTGATCAGTGTTAGTAGCCGTGCAGTGAAGTGAATATTCGGCACATTAACCTTGGATGGTGTCGTGTACCTGAAACCAGCTGTGCACTGGGCTCGTCCATCGATGACCAGGATCGGTTCAGTGATCAGTGTTAGTAGCCGTGCAGTGAAGTGAATATTCGGTACATTGACCCTGCGATCAGCTGAGCACTGGACGCCGATGACCAGGATCGGTACAGTGGCCAGGTTTCCGAAAAGGGAAGGAAAGCAAGGAAAGGAATGTCCGAAAGGGTGAGTTTTGTTTAATTTATTGGTGATTATTAGGTGTAGAAATAAATTCTTTCCGATTTTAGGGTACAATAACAGTTCGATTTAAAAAATATGAAAACAACTCGATCATCGCAATAATTTCCATTATTGTTCATTACCTTTTGCCATTTTTCTGGCAGCTTCTGAATACCACCGCGATAGAAATTCCAGTCGGAAAGAATTTATTCATACACCTAATATTATTTTTTAAATTTAGTTGTGTTGGCCGTTCTTAAACTACGGATTTTTACCTCAATAACGAATTACGATCACTTGTCGTACATTTTCTGTTACGTTAGCTTTTCGTTTATGCCTTATTTAAAAATGAAATTTACGTACTTCTTGTCCTCTCACTTCAAATTATTCTTTTTTAAGATTCTGCTTTAAAAAAAAAATGTGTAACGCGGTTTCCTTCGATGCATGCCGACTTGCTTGTTCGTACGTTCGTAGCACAAGCGCGGTCGCCTACGTCGTAGCCAACGCTACCGCGGGAACTCAGGCGGAAGGCGCGCGCTCTGATTGGTCGGGGTTTTTGGTTAATATCTCCTTAACGAAGCTTCGGACAATATTTCCGCTAAGAAAAAAGTTGTTTCAAATCACCCCCTGAGTAACCCCTTTCAAGGAAGTCCGACATTTTTGGGACACCCTGTATGTACAATGGCGGACGCCGATCATACATACACTAGTTTCTTTTGGCTGAAGGTGTGCGTGTAACGCGTATACGTATTATGTTGACGAAATTTTGGCTTGAAGAATCAGAATCAGAAGAAAATCTTACCGTTTCTGACAGATCCATGAGACGATATTATGATATCTCTGTTATGCGTGGACAGATTTTATTGAAATTTGGTCTTATTCGAAAGCTTATATGCGGTTTACATAAGAAAAATGCCTTTAAATTTAGAAAATATTGCAGGCGTGATGAGATATTAATGAAATAAGTTTCAGGTTAGGTTGGAATAGCCGTTTCTCGAGTAAATGATAGCGGTACCGACAGTCGACATATACAGGGTGTCTTTTCTGTACTTGTCTTTTCTGTACTTGGCGTCGAGACGCTACCGCGTCTCTAGATAGGTGGACCGACTCTATCCCCACTCCTGTGATATTAAAGAAAAAGTTACTTGTCCCTCCTGCAGAGGGTATTAGTGTAACATGTGAACAATATCACGTTTACTTCCTTATGTTTCTTTTACAAGGGACACGGTGTAAGAAAGAAAGAAATCTGTAATCGTGACAAGGGAAAACGAACATTGGTAATATGGGACGGTAATATTGTAATAAACTGTACAAATGTATATGAATTGGTGATAAATGACCTAAATGAAAATTCAGATAAATTTTCTTTCCCATTTATGAAGCATAATGAATATACTGTTGCTTACTGCATACATTATTATTTAACCTTAAGAATGCGACAAGTAGCTAGAATAAAAAATAGAGAGTATTCTAAAAGCAAAGAAAAAAGAAAAAAGCCAAACTGTACAACAAATAAATAAATATTTGTATAATTGAAACAAAGTCTTAATGTGTGTTTATTATAATATTATCCTAAGTATAATTTATCCTCATAAAATAAGCATTTTACATAACAATCAATATTTGTTTGGTCGTTAACCGACTCTCATTTTCTCAGTTTAATTAATTTTAAAAGTTAAAATATTTTACGTTATAAAACTTTTTGTTGGAGGTGCATGAAGTCATTAGAAATTTTGGAACCCACTTGGTATTAAGATATTAAGCACGTGGTTATAGCACGGTGTAAAAGAAACATAAGGATGTAAACATGATATTGTTCACATGTTACACTAATACCCTCTGCGGGAGGGACCAGTAACTTTTTCTTTAAGATCACAGCAGTTTTGTGGTGGGGGTAGCGTAGTCGGTCCACCTATCTTTCTTACACCGTGTGTAGGGCACACTGAAACATCTGTTTTTACGAAGCTACATTTGGTTTACCTGAAGGTGCTATAAATTATGGAAATGGCTTATTACTCAGTTATGACGACTGTATTGTGATCTGTATTTCTTGCAGACGAAAAGTTTCCACCTCATCGGACGTTTTTGCTCGCACCTGGTGCGCGGTTAGAAGTATGGCGCGCCTGAATTTTGTCACCCACGCTCTTGCGTGCGCGTAGAACCGTTGTCAGGGGTGTCGCGTTCAAAAGTGTGGTGCGCAAGAATTCTCGCCGCACGCAAACCTCGACTCCAGAGGCAACGCCGCAGATAAGCCGTACCTCGATGGGTGTCGAGCAGGGCATGGACACTCCAATGCTTAAGAGTGCAGAAGGATAGACGCCAGTGACGCCATCTAGCGTATACTCAGAACCCCAAGATAAGATAATATATGACCGTTCAGATGATGGAGATATTATTCAGATAATGTGATGACATGTAATTGAAGAACTTAATAAAATGAAGAGACCAATAGAAAAACATACAGAACTACATAATTAGTTGTGTAGCATGCAGAAAAGGAGCTTTGAGAAACACTGATCATCGAGACGTTTCGCGAACACGCTTGTAGGCCGCCCGTGAGGAGAGACGTGCGGGCGCGGAAACCGCGGCTCGCGAGACCCGCGCTTAACGACGCGTCTGTTGATTTCTGCGGCCGCGGATAGCAACGATTGGGTATAAATTAGAGGCCCGCAAAGGCATTTTTCTTCTTAGCTGATTTGAGAGAGAGGACGAGGTACGACACACGGCCGCTCTCGGACAGCTTAGGGACTCCGGCAGGAGAGTTCGGCGATAATACCTGGACGCGTGCTGGAGGGTTTCACACTAGAGTCTGTTCCTGGACGCTCGACCGATATGGAGAGTACGGCGATAATACCAGGACGCCTATCGGTCGAGAGAGTACAGAGCATCTCATTAGAAAGAGGAGAGTACGGTAGAATATTCCTGGACGCCCGTTCGGTATGGAGAGTTCGGCGACAATACCTGGACGCCAACCGAACGGGAGAGTACAGAGTAACTCCTGGACGCCTCATTAGAATAAAGCCAAGTGCCGTCTGCACAATAGAATCTTGAAAATTGTATAAACTCAACGAGACATAAAGTCTGTCTTTCGAAATTTGTAGCCCCGTCCTACCAAACCATGTATTCCTTCCTGATCCGAATAAATTTTGTCTGTACAGAATATATCCTTGTTCCTGTCATAGTCCAGTGAAATTAGGATTTGTCTTCGGAATAAATCCCAGCAAGGTAAATTTTGGTATGGGCCTTTATTTGGTCGTTTTAAACAATATGTCAAAAGTCCCCATCGATCCGAGTGCCGCTAAAAATTTTACAGAGGGTTGAAAAAAAAATAACAGTTTTTCGCGAATATCTCGTTATCTAGCAGTTTTGCGACAAAAATAGGTCTCCCACAATTTATAACCTAGGAAATTCTCTACAAAAGGTGGTATGAGTTTTTTTCATAGGAGTAACCATTTTCATGTGTGCCGGGTTACCAAGTTTCAACCCCCATACTTTTGACAAGGGAAGATCTCGAACCCGGAAATTCAGAAAATTATGAAACTCTGTAAATATGTAGCGGAAGTCCTGCTGAGTACAACGCAATTTTGTTTGCTGCCCAAATGGCAATCTACTCCAAATTTTGACAGCTTACAGTCAGATTATAACCTGACGAGTGTCAAATAAGGTAGGTTGTCAAAATTTGAGATGCCACGTGTTTTTACAAATATGAATCGTTGTACCATTGAGTTGCAACCATTGAGCTATAAGTATACCTGGAGAGAGAACAGAGCAATGGCGGCCGGTCCGAGAAAAAGACATTTACTACATGATAGCACAGAGTGAGAGGGATAATAGGAAGAAGAAGGATAGGTTCACCCGTAATCTTCTATTTTTCTCTGACCGCTGTCGCCTCTACTTCTTCCCATTGCTGTTCTCTCTCCAGGTATTCTTATAGCTCAATGGCTGCAACCATAACCCATAACCACAAATTCTAACGACTTGAAATCAGCCTGTAACCACAAATCAAATCAATTCTCAATCGATATGTAATACATATACCTATGTAGAGAAAAGGGACGAAGAAGCGAAGTGAAAAAGAGAAATAAAGTTAATTTTCATTCGTTACTTTGAATGAATGTACTGTACACAAAGTACTATACATATAAAATACATATAGATCGGCAATGCAGTGCGCATGGTTTCATTTCGTAGTTGTTAAACTTACGTAGAATTTATCCTTAATCAAAAAATAAATAAAGTACACTCGCTGAGCTGCTTTGCGCTATTCCGAGTATTTCAAGTATATATACCTTACAAAAAGTAAAAAAATTACGCCAAGTACATGAATTATCTTTGTAAAAAGAAGTGAGATCCCCATAAAAAAACTTCAAAAAAGTAAAAAATACAATATAAAAAAAGATGTGAAATCAAAATGTGCTGCAAGTACATAAAGGTGCTTTCCAACTGCGCTTAAGATGACACAACTACATATACACAGCTGTGTTCATACATTCCATTACTCATATCGCGGTCATTTTAATAATTTGTGCAGATAAAATGTCTACATCTAGACATTTGCCTAGATGTCCGCGGCCTGGAAGTCAAATACTTGGCGTGGCCAGGCAAGGTATTCTCAGATCATCAATACCCATACCATCCCTCTCGCAGGCTTTCAGATAATTTGTCAATTTAAAACTCTGACAATATGAGTACATTTTCATTATATTGCGTTTTAAAATAATTCCAAGATCATTCATCGACACCGATACCTTTCCTCTCACAAGCTTTCAGATAATTTTTCAATTTAAAACTCTAAAAATATGAGTACACTTTCATTATTTTGCATTTTTAAATAATTCATATTCATCGACAGATTGACCTTGCCTGGCCACGCCAAGTATTTGACTTCCAGGCCGCGGACATCTAGGCAAATGTCTAGATGTAGACATTTTATCTGCACAAATTATTAAAATGACCGCGATATGAGTAATGGAATGTATGAACACAGCATTTTAGCTGTGTATATGTAGTTGTGTCATCTTAAGCGCAGTTGGAAAGCACCTTTATGTACTTGCAGCACGTTTTGATTTCACATTTTTTTTTATATTGTATATTTTCTTCTATTTTTTTGTGATTTATTTGTTTCGTGTACTTGGCGTATTTTTTACTTTTTTGAAGTTTTTTTTATGGTATAGGTTATCATAGATTATGAGGCGTTAGGAGCTATTGGGTTTTCAATTAATTGTTTGTTACAAAGTAAAAAAACACCGTATTTGACAATTACATGAGATTTACAATGAATACAGTTTACTGCACTTTACCGACAAAAATATCACTGACAATTGCTGATGATTGCTGACAATCAAATACAATGGCAGTGAATGGCGACAAATGGCGGCCACGTGCAACTGATTTGAACTGAGTGCAACGAAGACAGACGCAACCTAACGCCAGCGGAGTGAGGGGCGTGGGGGGGGGGGGGGGGGGCGCGAAACAACGCCATCTAGGGTATACTCAAAATGGGATGAACTATGTTTCTGCACGGCGCCTATATTACTGTCCACCCCCTGGTTTCGAAGACTTCGATCCTCGAGACCAGGGGGCCGTACAATGTTTCCCCCTAAGAAGTGACGAATCGAAAATTCTACATTTCTCATCGGCTCTTGGCGAAAGTGGTGTGAATCGTTTCCTTACGTTTTCCCGATGAAAATGGTGCAAAAACGACACACATCGGATCGTAATTAAGGAATCTTCGTAATAAATTGATTTCCATAACTTCGTTAAAAATTGTTCGATTTACATGAAATTTTGTATAATTTTCATTTGAAAAACATAAGAAACCCATCGGTATCACTTCCATATCGATACGATAAAGAATAAAGAATACAGTTTTTCTGAAACAGGTATGAATCCTCGGTCGACCGCAGTGAATCGAGGTCGGCGACCCACAGACGAGGGTGAAATATTCATTACAACGTATTAAGAAATTCTTTATTCTTCATCGTATCGATATGAAAGTAACACCAGTGGATTACTGGTGTTCTCCCAATTAAAATTGTCACAAATGTTATGCAAATCGGACTACTTTTACACAAGCAATACAAATTATAAAAGGAGTAGGCGTGAAGAGAAAGCGTGGGATAAGAAAAGTGTCCTTCGGTTCGCAAACGCCTGGCCGCCAAATGTTCCTGCCGATTATCAGGCCTGTGCGATCCCTTGAAACTACCGTCAAGGACCCAGTTCCTGATCAGTTAAGAGTGCAAAGGGAGCAGTTTCTGATCAGCTACAGATCAGCCTCACTATGTGCTATCAAATTTTGCGTATAAATTTCAAAATACTTCATAATTATTTAGTAATTTGTTAGAATAAATTTGCAATAATAAGCTTATTATTTGGTATTTATATACTAAACTGATCAGGAATTGGATTCTGATCAGGAACTCGGTCCTTGACGGTAGGTATGTATGTAGGTGGAAGAAGAAACGGGAGAAAGTTATAAAGAGGTACATACAGGTTGTCCGCGGGAACAGAAAACAGTTGGGTATTTCCTAACATATTCGAGATAGAAAAACAATGTTTATATGGGATTGCATGGTTCTGTTGCAAATTATAGAGTAATGTAGATTATTATGATACACGAGGTGTGTCTCGCACACGTTACATCGAAAAGGTTATATAGAACAAAGGAAAGTCAAAGAACATAGTATATGAGAAATATATGCCAAGGGGAAGACCCGCTTGGTGTGTGACGGCGCTCTCAGCGCCATCTCAGAGCAGAGCTGACAATATTTATCCAACAGGTTGTGATGGGGCAAATTTATTAGACCAGACGAATTTTTTCTCACATTATTATTTTAAAAGATACGATGGTCAAGTTCTGTTTTTTAAATCTGCGGAAATTAACCACCCGCATAGTGGTCAGTCAAATCAGTTTTGACGCTTTCTAAAATCGCGTTCACTTCTTACCGCTACAATCGGTTCGCAGAGGCAAGCCTGACCGGCGCGGCGCGCGATTCAGAACTTTCCGCACTGTCGGAAAGTCCACGCGCCACGCCGAGTCCTTGGTTTCAAGTGTCGTTTTCCTTTTCTAACTACCTTTTCTGTCTCTTATGTAAACTCTTCTGGAGTCGAGGTTTGCGCGCAGGCAGAACTGTGGTGCTTTTTTGCGTCCCACGCTTTTGAACGCGACACGCCTGACAACGGTTCTACGCGCCCGCAAGAGCGTGGGTGACAAGATTCAGGCGCGCCACACTTCTAACCGCGCACAAGGTGCGAGCAAAAACGTCCGATGAGGTGGAAACTTTTCGTCTGCAAGGAATGCAAATCGCAATACAGTCGTTATAACTGACTAATAAACCATTCCCATAATTTATAGCACCTTCAGGTAAACCAAATGTAGCTTCGTAAAAGCAGATGTTTCAGTGTGCCCTACAGTAACAGAATTTATGATATCCTCTATAAGCCAGGTATATCGAGGAATTCGTATACTTTTCGCGAACGTAGGTATATCGCGATCGTGTCTTGCCGATCGTTTCGTAGATCGATAATATACATGGAACAGTTAGTACACAATAGAAGACTGCGCTGGATCCTGGAAAAAAACATGTGGAGTCGACGTAGAAATGGGAGCACGAACTCGTCTCTAATTAGTGACGGGTACAACCTTCTGGCGCGCACGACGTAGCGCGCTCCTTCCTTTGCGTGACGCGCCGGACGTATGGCACGCAATTTGCGTGGCGCGCCGGCGTGTGGCGCGCAAGAACGCGCGCAAAAAAGTACGTGTAAAGGGCCCATTTCTGTTTCGAGATTCTTCGATTTCCTAGACGCAACGAACAGAATGAACTTCGTGCTTCTAGTCGGATGTAACATGATCGGCATTAGTGTCACAGCGTTTCAAGTAAGAGACGATTCACTGGGGTAATGCCGACGCGGGGAACCGATGAACTCACTGGCATTCTTTTTCACAGGCGGTTATGCACATGGATGACATTAAAGAAGCCGCCAGATACGCCGCTTTTTTCGGCGGACACCAATTTCATTTGTACTTCCTCAGTTTGCACGGGCAAGTACTCTCGGAATACAGCGCAGAAGTACTCGACCATATGTACGTTTTCAATTACCTAACAGAGGAGAGGGGCGTAGTATTTTCTAACTGCGGCAATAATTATAATCGAAGCAAGTGTAATTCGTGGAGGATCTTGTAATAGCTACAACTCCAAATGGTACCGCACGCCAGCGAAAATGCAAAGAATGATGAACATAATGCAACTGAGGGCTAGCAAACCCTGCCAGCTGACTGCAGGAGGACTGTATGAGTTGAACATACAGAATTTTGGAGCGGTATAAAATGATATAAAAATGATATGGCTGTTTACATTTTTACTAGAGACACTATAATCAGAGTCTGGCCACGAGAAGGCCACTTTTGATTGGTCCGCCATTTTTCGTCTATTCCCGCTGATTTTTAAATCTGTCAATTATACCAATCTTAAATAATTGTGACACATTTTTAAAAAAAATATATGTTTGAAAGTTAATTAAAAATATTTTTTGTCATACTATTCTAATTGTTTGTAATATCAATTTATCTGAACATGTGCATTTAGGTAGTAAAAAAATAAGAGTGTTTAAGAGTGAAATGGTACCCACATTGCACAGACGTCTTAAGGGGACATTCTACTCTCTCGGCCTCAAAAAATTCGATTTTTTTTTTCTGCCAAATTCAGAAGAATGCACCCTCTACAATATCTTCCTAAATTTTTGGAGCGAAATTCGATGTATTTTCAATTTTATAGGTATTTGTAGCGTCAGCGGCTTGGTTCTCAAAACTTTAAGGGGGGACTCTACCTTGTTGGGCCGAAAAATCGATGAATTTGGTGAATTTTTTGTACAAAAACGGTTTGACAAATTAATTTGCGGTTTGACAGGCTGTTTTATTGTATCTTCAGCTCTTGTTATAAATTTTTATGTGACGGTAAAAAAAAAGATGTGGCTGATACAGAGCGCTGACTTGAGGCGTTGAAAAAAAATCGGGTGGTCCTGGCGTTAACGAAATATACTCGAAGGATAATCTGAAACACAAAAACGAAAGAGATTCTTAATCTGTATGAATGTGGCTATCGATGGTAGTAGATTCATTAAGATAAACAAAGAAATGTTAAAATGGCAGTAACCGTTCCTAATTTTACTTAATGATGTTTTGCCGATTTTTGAGAAAAATTCGATTCATCATATTCAGAAGCCTGCCATTTTAACATTTCTTTGTTTATCTTAATGAATCTACTACCATCGATAGCCACATTCATACAGATTAAGAATCTCTTTCGTTTTTGTGTTTCAGATTATCCTTCGAGTATATTTCGTTAACGCCAGGACCACCCGATTTTTTTTCAACGCCTCAAGTCAGCGCTCTGTATCAGCCACATCTTTTTTTTTACCGTCACATAAAAATTTATAACAAGAGCTGAAGATACAATAAAACAGCCTGTCAAACCGCAAATTAATTTGTCAAACCGTTTATGTACAAAAAATTCACCAAATTCATCGATTTTTCGGCCCAACAAGGTAGAGTCCCCCCTTAAGGGGACATTCTACTTTCTCGACCTCAAAAAATTCGATTTTTCTTCTGCCGAATTCGGAAGAATGCACCTTCTACAATATCCTCCTAAATTTTTGGAGCGAAATTCGATGTATTTTCAATGTTATAGGTATTTGTAGCGTCAGCGGCCTGGCTCTCAAAACTTTAAACGCGTTTCTCTCGAAACAACATTTTCTTGGCTGGCGGTTGTGATAAAAAAAAAACTCCATGACCAATTAATCCAAAATTTTAATACGTTATTCTACACATTAGTGGCTATCCCGCTTAGCACAAATATCTTAAGATTTTTTAATATTTTCTCATATTTTATATCTATTAAACAGAAAAGAAATGCCCTTTTCGGTACTTTCAACTTTGATCGACCGCCATTTTAATAACTTTGGTCCAAAATTGTTCTTTCGTGGTAAGCGCGATAACCGTACTCCTGCGGATTAAAAATATGTTTGGTTTTTTTATTTCCGATGATCCAGTCGTCCGAAATTTCAACCGCCAGCAATTCTGATGCCGCCAACTTCACTGCGAAATATTTGTGTAAACAAATGAAATAAACAAACAACAAAGATTTTTTCTTGTATTTCAAGAGGGGTAAAATATACCCCCAGAAATTCGAAAAAATTAAGTGTTTACTTCTTTTGGATATATAATTGGTGTTTATTACGTATGAATAAATGGTTATAAAGGTTACAAGAAATACTAAGTTAAGAAAAGCGTGAGCGTCTCGTGCGCCGACTAACTGTACTGAACCGAGCGGCAAGCAAAGCCCCTTACCGGTCTCGAGCGCCGCAGCGCCATCCGGTGAGAGATTACTTATTCTACACTCTCCCTAAGCGATCACCGGATGACGCCGCCGAGGAGCCAGGTCCGATGGTCGCCCCGTCAATCACTCCCAATGCTTTGAGAATACAGTAGAATCGGTCGCATGGGAGTGCCTTGGTGAAAATATCGGCTAATTGTTCTTTAGTGTTTACATATTTGGCGTCTATCAGTCCGTCTGCATATCTTTCCTGAATATAATGGTACCGAACGTCAATATGTCTCGTTCGCTTATGATACCCCGGATTGCGAATTAGCTTGATGGCACTCTGGTTGTCGATATGCAGAGTTGTTGGACCCTCCACTTCTTGATCGATGTCCTCAAGGAGTTGACGCAGCCAGATAGCTTCTTTCGCTGCCGTACATGCAGCAATATACTCTGCTTCAGTCGTCGAGAGTGAGACTGACCCCTGCCGATGACTCGACCACATGACTGGCCCCTCCTGCATCCCGAACACATACCCAGTTGTAGACCGTCTCGTATCCAAGTCGCCAGCATAGTCAGAGTCAGAGAAACACGTGGGCTCAAAGTCGCCGGCAGTTCTTCGGTACTGGATACCATAGTGCTCTGTTTTTATCAAATACCTGATGATTCGCTTTACAGCGTTCCAATGCGGTGCGCCATGATCCTCCAAATACTTGCTAACCGTTCCCACCGCGTACGCTATGTCTGGACGACTTACGATTGCAGCGAACAACAGGGAGCCGACCGCCTCGCGATATGGAACTGTCTCTTCTCGTTTCTCTCCCTCCAGTCTCGACTTTAGGTGAGCATTCGGATCTGCAGGAACTGAGATTGATTTTGCATCTTCCATGCCAAATCGCGTTATTATTCGACGAATGTAGTGGTGTTGGTGAATGAACATGGACCCCTTGATACGATCATATTCGATTTCCATTCCGATAAAGCACTCGGGCTCGCCGGTGGTGACTTCGAAGGTCTTCATGAGTTCTTCACGTATCACGGCTAAGGCTTCTTTGTTTTCGGCAAACACCAGACCGTCATCGACGTACAGAGCAAGCCACACTTTAGTCCCGTTCACACTACCGCGATAGACACATTTGTCTGCCTTGCCCTGCAAAAGTCCAAAGTTTTCAAGAAACCTGTTGAAGCGTTGGTTCCAGCAGCGAGGCGCTTGCTTCAAACCATACAACGATTTCCTGAGCTTGCAGACTAGTTTTTCGTCCTTGAGCTTTACCCCGGGGGGCGGCTCCATGTATATCTGCTCCTCCAACTCCCCGTGTAGGAAAGCGGTTTTTACGTCAAATTGCATGATCTCGTAATCATGCTGCACTGCCATAGCCAGTAGGACACGAATCGAATCGTATCGTGATGTAGGAGAGTAGGTTTCTTTGTAGTCTATGCCCTTCCTCTGTGCATAACCTTTTGCACATAGTCGCGACTTGTATCGAGCTATTTCTCCGTGTCGCGAGTATTTTATTTTAAATACCCACTTCGATTTTATGACACTTCTTCCAGGCGGCGGTAGTACGAGGTCCCATGTATCATTTTTCTCCAGAGCTGTAAGCTCTTCTTCTATTGCAGCAGACCAGTGATCTGCTTCTGGGCTGGACATCGCCTCTTCGATGGTTGTCGGTACTTGAACTTCACAAAAGTTCGCCTCAAAACGGTCCGGTGGTTTGAGAGTGTTTCTAGGGCGAAGTTGATGTTGAACGGTCTTGTCAGACTTCGATTCCTTTTCGCTGTTGTCCAGGGGTTGTGCCTCTTGATCGTCCACGGGTTGTGCCTCTCGATCGTCCTCGGTTTGAGCCTCTTCATCAGACTGGAAAGCGTCTAACTGCACAGACACCGGATTCTTGCGCGGATCAGGAATACTTACTTCTTCGTTGAAGATTACATTTCGTGATACCTTGATTTTCCTAGTTACGGGATCCAATAGTCTATAATTGCAGCTGTTCCCGTCGTAGCCAACTAGAACATGTTTCTTGCTCTTGGGTGACAGCTTGTTTCGCAATTCTTTGGGAATGTGCATATATGCCTCACTCCCGAAGACTCTCACATGTGAAAGTGAAGGCACCTTGCCCGTCCACATCTGAAACGGAGTTGAATTCGGCGCCTGTTTCGTGGGCGTTCGATTCAAAACGTAGACTGCCGTGTTTACGGCCTCTGCCCATAAATACGTTGGCAGATCTTTGGCATACAGCATCGACCGAGCACTTTCCACGATAGTCCGCATATCGCGTTCAGCCCTTCCGTTCTGCTCGGGTGTATATGGTGCTGTAGTTTCGTGTTCAGTCCCATTTTTCAGCAGAAATTCCTTGAATTCTCGATTGCAGTACTCACGTCCGTTGTCGGTATGAAGCGTCTTAATCGAGTATCCGAATTTATTTCTTGCCATAGCAAAGAACTGCCTGTAGCAGTCTAAAACATCGCTCTTGTGTTTTATGAAAAATACGACTCGATAGCCGGAATGGTCATCCTTGAATGAGACGAAATACAGTGCTCCTCCTATGGACGCTTTTGACATAGGCCCACAGACGTCACTGTAAATTAATTCGCCAATCTTCGCCTTTTCGCGCCTCGAAGACGAGAACGAGAGTCGATGCTGCTTACCGTACACGCAGGCCTCGCAAAAGAATGGATCCACATTGTCCATACTCACCCCTTTGACCAAATCTTCGGAAATCATTTCCCTTAGCGAGCTGGCATTTATATGGCCAAGACGCTCATGCCACTTCTTTAGAGTATCTTTCGTCGTTACGTTCGCTTCGAACGAGATACTGGTGCGGAACAACATTCGGTAGAGATTGTTTGATTCCCGAACAGCGCATGCAACGAGTCTCCCTTCCTCGTAAACCTTCGCAGTTTCGTTCTCTTTTACTATCTTCATACCCTTTTGGGTAATCACACCTTCCGAGAACAGATTTTTCTTAAGATCCGGCACGAGCAAAACGTTAGTAATGATGGCATTCTCCCACTTTCCGTTTATATGTTTTTGTACTCGGACAGTACCCCTTCCTTTTGCCGGGAGCATTTGGTTATTGCCCAAGGACACGAGAGCTTGATCTTCGATGTCCTCTAATGTTGAGAAAAAATCGCGTCGATAGGTCATGTGAACCGATGCTCCACTGTCCATTACCCACACATCGTCTACCTTATTGCCTAAATCTGCCGCCGTGACCTCTTCGACATTGAATGCAGTCATATTGCCTTGCAGCGTCTGCGGTTGCTGACTGCCTTGTTTGTTTTTCTTCGGTGCACGGCAGTCACGAGCGAAATGACCCTTCTTTTGACAATTATAGCAGGTGATTTTGGATTTGTCGAATTGACTCTTCTTCTTGTCGTTCCGGACACTCCTATAGCTTGTTGATGTCGCGAGTGCATTCTCATCGTGCTCGACGGATGTCAACGTGGATTCCTCGTCCAGTAAGCGCGCTGTCAAATTCGAGATTGTTTGTTTGGTCTCATCGAGCGAGAGCCACGCTTGTCGTACTACTCTATACTTCGCAGGAAGACTACCGAGAATCTTCGTCATTACCGCTACATCGGTAATATTTTCACCCGATTCCCTTATTTGACGTGCTAGGTTCTCTACTTTTGAAATATGTTGCGCGACGGAATCGTTTCGGTCCATTTTATATTGATGGAATCTTTCGTGTACGAGCATTTTATTTGTCTCCGATTTTTGTTCGTATATGGCGTCGAGCTTTTGCATCATTTCACAGGACGATTCACAGTTCTGAATGAGGGTTATCTGATCGAATTCCATTGCAGCGGTTATTGTAAACATCGCGGTGGCGTCACTCCTAATCCACTTTACTAAGTTGTTTACTTCGGAGTTTTCAGGTTTCGCCTCTATGCCCCTTACGATGTTCCAGAGTCCCTTCGCTCTTAGCGCACATTGCATTTGAAACTTCCACTGATGGTAGTGCTTGCCATCAAATTTGTTCATATGGGTGACGTCAATTTTAATCGACTCCGCCATCTTCAATGAATGCTCGCTCGACACACACGACTCGACGATTTCTAACCTCTCCCGTTTCTGTCCGTAACCGTCAACCTATCGACACGCGTCTTCAGTGCGTTCGAGGGTTGCTTCCAAGAACTCGATCGAAAGAAGCGGAAGATTTTCTTCTCACGGTTTAACACACGTCGCTTGACTTGATGCGATCGTGTACCGTTCCCCTCAGACCGACGCGTAACGTGATGCGTTCAATCTAGGACTCTTAACCTCACTTTTTCTCTTCCGCCTCACTGTCGTCGAAACTTTCACACTTTCACCAATACCTCAGAGCGCAGTGGAAGCGTGCTGGGCCCATAACCTTTTGGATATATAATTGGTGTTTATTACGTATGAATAAATGGTTATAAAGGTTACAAGAAATACTAAGTTAAGAAAAGCGTGAGCGTCTCGTGCGCCGACTAACTGTACTGAACCGAGCGGCAAGCAAAGCCCCTTACCGGTCTCGAGCGCCGCAGCGCCATCCGGTGAGAGATTACTTATTCTACAACTTCATTATAAAAACCATCACCGAAAAGTGGCCGATTTTTCGGCCGAGAGAGTAGAATGTCCCCTTAAAGACGTAAATTTTACGTCCGTTTTAGGTCTGGACAGCTTTAGGACGTCTTATATTATATTTATAATTATAAATAGGGCATTCTCGTTCCACTGTGCGTCTGTGTGCTATCTGGGGTATGTATTTCTTTCTCTCTCGTAGGATTTAGCCAAAACATGGCGGACAGTGGCTCGTGGCCAGACTCTTATTATACATGTATGTAGTATCTCTAATTTTTACAAGCCTGTACGTCGCGCTGTGGCGTAAGTGGCAACTAATGGTAAATATACTTCAATTTTAAGGCTTGTAAAACATGCATGTCGTATCTTACGATGTTACTCTCAATGAAGGAGTGATTCTTCGTTATTACTCTATAGTATAGAGTCGATACACTGATTTCGGCGAAGGAGTGTGTATTATACCTACTAACTGCAAGTACTTCACATGGTATATTCATTTCAGAAAATGTTAATATTATAGTAGACACGTATATACGTATTTGCTATGTACATGAATAAAGTTATACTAAATAGGTATATAACGCTTGAACACTTAGGTATATAATTGTGTCGCGTACATATTGTGTCGCCGGGGCGTTTCTATCGTAGGCTACCCCGACGCAAAGGATTGACTAACTACACGGGCACACACATTGCACGACCATTTACAATATTTGAGGTACAAAGGTATAACCCGTACGTCCGAACGCTACGGCGTTCGGTACTAAAGTCGGTATCAGATATATTGGCCGGTGAGTTTGTTTTCGGGTACAACGATCGAGGAGAAATCAACCACCACCATCTGATGATCGTGGATTTGTCAGTTGGAGTTGCGCGGCCCCCGAAGGGTATGGTGGGGTAACGGGAAGGCTGCTCGGCTCCGCCTGAACCTAGCTGTTTGACTGTTATTTATTCTTAGCGTAATAGTTGTGTGCGTTACGAAGCTATGCGTGAACCAATACGAGATGAAGCTATCGAGAAGGAATCAATGTTCTGACCAATAAAGCTCCTGAATTTTTTCGGAGCTAACGCACACCTATTCCGATGTGTGTATTTCTACGCTGCAGCTCGGTTTGGCCTACACGCCAGAAGCTTGGCACTATCCCCAGCGACTTCTGGCTCACTCTTGTTCTGCAAAGGCGAGAGCGAGATGGAACGAGAGCGAGTCAGAAAACATTTAGAAAAGGAGCACCGTGGCAGGCAAACGATGTGGTGGGAGAATACCCCTCACGAAACTCACCGGCCAATATATCTGATACCGACCTTAGTGTACGCAGCCGAAGACGGAAGAAGGCCAGCCCGCTCGAAGGGGGCGATCGGTCAACGAGAAGAAGACTGTCTAAGGTCGGTATCAGATATATTGGCCGGTGAGTTTCGTAAGGGGTATTCTCCCACCACACCGTTTGCCTGCCACGGTGCTCCTTTTCTAAATGTTTTCTGACTCGCTCTCGTTCCATCTCGTTCTCGCCTTTGCAGAACAAGAGTGAGCTAGAAGTCGTGGGGATAGTGCCAAGCTTCTGGCGTGTAGGCCAAACCGAGCTGTCAGCGTAGAAATACACACATCAGAATAGGTGTGCGTTAGCTCCGAAAAAATTCAGGAGCTTTATTGGTCAGAACATTGATTCCTTCTCGATAGCTTCATATCGTATTGGTTCACGCATAGCTTCGTAACGCACACAACTATTACGCTAAGAATAAATAACAGCCAAACAGCTAGGTTCAGGCGGAGCCGAGCAGCCTTCCCGTTACCCCACCATACCCTTCGAGGGCCACGCAACTCCAACTGACAAATCTACGATCGTCAGATGGTGGTGGTTGATTTCTCCTCGATCGTTGTTCCCGAAAACAAACTCACCGGCCAATATATCTGATACCGACTTTAGCAGGCCATGCATAGGCCTATACCCGGTGCTCGCTACAATATTTTAACAATTTCATAATTATACAATTTTGTGAGATTTGAATAGAACTGATTGACTTACCAAGGCCCGGTGTAGACGAGCGGTTTGCGGAAGTATGCCGCCCCGTTTTAACACAACAGGAAGCTAGCGGCTACTAACATAAGTATAGTTGGCATGTTTCCTACACACTGCTTGACCCCGACAAAAGCTGCCGCCGCTTGGTGGCGAGGCAGTACATTGTTTTGTGTAGAGCAATTCGATTATATGACGCAAGAAAATAGTCGAAATAGATATTGAAATTTTTATTAACGGAATGAAGATTTTTCTGAAATAATGTCAAATGAAAATGTAGAACGCAAAACTTAGCGGCGAATTGTCGTAAACCGTTCATGGGAACAGCAAGAAAAATTTGACGCGTTAGCCCTGCGTCACGCATTCACGGCGTCCGTTTATACCGTAAAAGGAACGAAGATCATATCTGGAGACGCGGTAGCGTCTCGACGCCAAGTACATGTTCGACACCCTGCATATATGTCGACTGTCGCTGTCGTGTATCTTTACTCGTAACCCGGCTACTCCAACGTTACCTGAAACTTATTTCATTAATATCTTATCACGCCTGCAATATTTCCTAAATTTAACGGCATTTTTTCTATGTAAACCGCATATAAGCCTTCGAATAAGACCAAATTCAATAAAATTGGTCCACGTATGACCGAGCTATCGTAATATGTTGTCATGTAACATACGAAATCGTACGATTTTCTTTTTCTTCTTCTTCTTGTGATTCTCCAGCCAAATTTTTCTTAATACGTATACGCGTTACACGCACACCTTCAGCCAAAAGAAACTAACACATGTTTCGTTCGTCGACTCTCGGGATCATTCAGCAGGGATCGTCGTCCGTCTTTGTACATATACCTATACTATTGAATTATGACCTACCAAGTGTCAAATATGGCAAGTTGTTAAAATTTGATATGTCACCACATAGGACACTGATTTATTGTCTTAATTAACAAGATAAATCGCCAAAATTTTTTAATAGACTTTTTATGTAGAGCTTATAGAAATGAAGGGGACGCAGGGGCTTGGATAACAATGAAGGGGACGCACAGGCTTGGATAGAAATCAACCATATTCTTTCGCACAAGGTTCTGGAAATTTTATAAATAATGTAAATCGACAAAATTTGTGAAAAGACATAGCATTAAGAATTAAGAAAATTATGGCGGACTGCTTGCAATGTAGAGCAAGTCATTATTTGTGAAGAAAGTACGCTGAAAACACATCTCCCTTGATACTATTCAATCTTTCGTGAAAGATATTTGTAATACTTTAAAATCCACAGTAGTTCCCACGCAACACCAATAAATTGTGCGTTAAAAATATTGGATCTCTTCGTTCATTTTCCCTAAATTACCATCAGCATTTAAATTCCCTGCAACAAGACTTTCTGCCATACGCTCTCACCTCCTTCGGACACATTATGTAGTCTCTACACTTACTATAGAAAAACGCCACTCTATTTCTATAAGTTCTACGTTAACTTGTAACTATATATATACTTTATTGCTCCCCTTAGGGATTACAATCCGCCATTCTGTCTCCTCTTACATACATTCTTAACCTATATATCTTAACCTATATATATTATATATATCTACTCGCTCGCTCGCTCGCTCCCCTCCGCCACGCACGCACCCATACACCCCCATCCCTACCGTTTGACCTCCGCTTCCGCTCGCCGCCTCTCACTCTCATTCCTTATATATGCCTCCTTCCATTCAACCCCCTCTCCATTCCTCCACTTTTCTCATCCACTCCTCTCCCCCTCCCTCGTCGCACAGAACCTCTCCCACTACTTCTTGCCACCCCCTCCCGTCCCCCCAGTCTGTACACTCCTCCCACACATGTTCCCATGTCTCATCCCCCCACCCACAAACTCTACATTTCCTCTTCTCCTCCTCCTCCCAATACCTCCCTCCCCTCATCTCACTCCCCAGTCTAAATCTGGCCACGCGCCTCCACCTGCTTTCTCCCCAACCCTTTTTCAAATACCCTGGCACCCCTACCCCCTTTACCGCTCCATACCACCTATTAAATTTCGACTCCCTAATCCTTTCCCATCTTTCCGTCTCCTGCAATTTCCTTTCCCTACTAACTAACTCTTCCCCCCTCATTTCCCCCCTTTCCCTCATTCCTTCCAACCCCTCCACCGTCCATCCCCTCTCCTCCAAAAACCCCTTCCTTTCTTCTTCCCATCCCCCCAGCACTTTCCCCCTCCTTGCCCTACCTTTTATTTCCTCCCAGCACATCCTAGCTAGTTCCCCTCCTTTCCCCTCCTCCAGCTTCCTCTCATAACCCCATGCCCTCAAACCCGCCCTTCCCTTCAACCTATCCCTCTGCAGTTCCTCCCTTACCATATAGCCCGGCGTGCACCAGTCCACCCCCAACACCCACCTTAAAAATCTTTCATGTAACCCCTCAACCTTATCTCGCACCTTCCACCCCCATATCTCCACCCCATAGCTTATCATCGCCCACACCAACTTATCAAATAGCCATATTCTTTTCCCCCAGTCCTTCCCAAACCTCCTCTTCCCAATCCCCCAAACCCTCCCCATCACTGCCGCCGCTTTCCTAACCCTTTCCTCCACATGGGCCTCCTGCCCCCCATTCCCCATCAAGGTATACCCCAGGTATTTGAACGTCCTGACCTCCTCCAGTTCCTTTCCCTTCCACCTCCACACCACTCTACTCCATCTCCCTCCTCCACGCCTACACCTCATTATCTTCGATTTACTCACGTTCAAATGTAAACCCTTCCCATCCAAATACCTTTCCAGTTTCCCCATCATACCTTTCATCCCCTCCTCATCCTCCGCCACCACCGCCACATCGTCCGCATATGCCAGGGTGTATACTTTCCTCCCCCCCAGTCTCACTCCTCCCCACCCTCCTTTCTCCAACTCCTCGTCCAAATCCGCCAGTAGCAATATAAACATACATGGGCTCAGAGGACAGCCCTGCCTCACCCCCCTTGCCGTCCAAAACTCCTTCCCTTCCTCCTCCCCCACCCTCACCCTACACACCGTCTCCTTTAACACCTCCGCGCACCTTTCCACCAATCCCTCTCTCACTCCCCTCTTCCTCATCGCCTTGACCAACACCTCCCTATCCACCGAGTCAAAGGCCGTCTTCAGGTCTATGAAGAAAACCATCATCTTCCTTTCCTTCCTTGTCACCTGTCGGTTTATCAGGTGGTTCAACACGTATATGTTGTCCATACACCCCATTCCTCTCCTGAAGCCGGCCTGACTCGGTGGCAACAGCTTTTTCCTCTCCACCTCCTCCCTCAGCCTTTCCGCTAAAACCGACGCATACACCTTATACGCTGTCTGTGTCAACGTAATCCCTCGGTAATCCTCCACCTTTTTCCCTACCCCTTTCTTTACCACCGGCACCACAACCCCATCCCTCCACTCTTCCACCCACCCTTCCCCCTTCCACACCCTATTACATATTACCCAAAGCCAATCTTCCACTTCTACCCCCCCATACTTCCATACTTCATTGGGTATGCTGTCACCTCCTACCGCCTTTCCCTCCTTCAGCCCCCTTACCACCCTTCTAATCTCCTCCTTACTTATCTCCTCCTCTCCATCCTCCCCTCTCTTTCTTTCCCCTCCTTTTCTCACCCTCCACTCTACACCACCTAACACCCCCCTAAAATACTCTTCCCATTCTTCCATTTTTATCCCCTCCTCCACCCTCCGCTTCCTTTTCCTCTCTCTGTTCACCACTTTCCACACCTGTCCTTCCGTCCTAATCCCCTCTATCTCCTTCTCCCACCTTTCCACCTCCTTTCTCTTCTTCTCCTCACACATTATCTTATACTCTTTTTTCCTCTCCCTGTACTCCTTCCCATCTCCTCCCTCTCTTCTCCATCTTCTCAGCTCCTTCCTAACCTTACTTTTCTCCTCCCTACACTGTTTGTCCCACCACCCCCCCTTTCCAACCTTCTCTCCCCCCGCCCCTACCCACCCTATCGCCCCTTTTATCCTTTCCTTCAGCTCTCTCCATTCCTCCTGTATTCCTCTTTCTCCCCCCTCTCTCTTCCCAAACTTTCTTATAAACTCCTCCCTTCCCTCCGCAGTCCAATTCCCCCTTCCTGCCCTCCTTCTCTCACCTTTTCTCTCCTTTCTTACCCCCTCTCTAACTTCTCCGCTCAGCCACACCACCACCGGGTGATGGTCTGAGTCCACCCTCTCCCCCACCTCCATCTTCTCCACTCTCTCCCTCGTGTCCTCATTCCCTAATATGTAATCTATTACAGAGTTCCCTCTCCCTCCTGTATACGTCCACTCCCCCTCTTCATGCCCCTCTATGTTTCCGTTCAGTATTCCCCACCCCCTCTCCTCCAACTATATGCACAACCTCTTGCCCTCCCCATTCACCTCCATATCTTTCGACCTCCTATTTTCTCGTCCCCTTTCCTCCCCATCTCCCTCTCCCGAAATCTCTCCCCCTTCCCTTCCTGTCCTCGCATTAAAGTCCCCTCCTATTACCACCCTTATTCCCTCTTCTCTTCCCTCTATCCACTCCTCTATTTCCTCCAGCTTCTTCTGTAAATCCTTGTTCACATAAACTCCCACCACCCTCCACCACTCCCCCCCCATCTTCACCTGCTTCATCATTATCCCCTCCTTCTCTCCTTTTTCCTCGCCTCTTGTTTCTATCTCCTTTCTTACCCCCATTAGCATTCCCCCCATTGCCCTCCCCTTTTTACTTATCCTCTTAGCCCATTGTTTCTCCCACACGTATCCCTTTGGCAGCCTAATCCTTACATATTCCCAGTCTCTTTCCTCCATCCACGTTTCACACATCACTACCACCTCCCACTCCTCTAGTGCTTTCCAAAAATCCCCATCTTTATTTTTTACTCCCGCCACGTTCCAGAAAGCCACCTTATAACTTCCCCCACTGTCCCTCTCCTGCCACCGCTTCAACCCCTCTCTCCTCCCCCTTTCCCACTCCCTTCGTTTCCCTGCTCCTCCATCCATTTCTCACCCATCTCATCCCATTTTTTCATCCTCCCATTTACCCACATCTTCATGTACCCTATCTGTACATTCATCCCCCTCTCCCTTTCTCTCTGTGCCTCTCTCTCTATCTTCCACCTCCCTCTTCTCTCCTCTCCCGTGAGGTCATCCTCAATCCTCTCCTTCCCGTCCCTCAGCTTTCTCCTCGCCTCCATTACCTTCCTTTTTTCCTCCCTTCCCACCAATTTCACCAGAGCCATTCCACGCCCCTCCCCTCCCGCTCTTCCTATCTTTTTCACCTCTTTTATAGCTCCCCACTCCAATCCCATCCTCCCCCAGAGCCTCCTCACCCCCTCCTCCACTTCTCCTTCCACCCCCAAACCCCTTATCACCACGTTGCATCTTCTACCCTCCCTCTCCTTTTTGTCCTGCATTACCTCCAACCTTCTCAGCCTCATTCTCCATTCCTCCACCTGTCCCTCTTCCACTACTTCCTTTCCATTTCTTCCTTCCTTTTCCCAACTCTCTACCTTCTCCATCACCCCCTCCATCCTCCTATCCCTTTCTTCCAGTCTCTCCAACTTTTCCTCTATTCCCTCCCTCCTCGCCTTCTCCGCCTTCATCCATTCTTCCCACTTCCTTCTTTCCGCTCTCCATTCCTCCTCCAACCTTTTTCTTTCTTCCCTTTCACTCCTCATCTCCTTCTTCATTTCCCTTATCTCCCTTATCAGCTCCTTCAACATTCCTTCCATCCCTACCATTCCCCCTCCCCCCTGCTCGCCTCCCTCTTTGCCCCCTTTTTCTGGCGACCTCGTCGTTTTTCCACTCCTCTTAAATCCTCCCCTTCCCTCCTCTGCGATCGCCTCTGCCTCCTCCTCTTCCCTCTCTCTCTTTTTTCCCCAGTAATTTTCCAGGCTACCCACACTACTCCCCACGCTACTACCACTGTCCTTCCTATATCTTTCCTTTATATTTGCGCTCCCTTTTCCTTTCTCACCCCCTTTCCCTTTCCCCCCCATTTGCCTTTCTCCCCCACTTCCCCCCGCTTCCATCTCATCACCCTTCTCTCTATCCATTTTCCTAAATACTTTTTCCCCCGTTCAAAATTCCCGCCTTCCTGCCTTCCTTTCTGAACCTCTATCTCTTCCACTCCTCGACAGGTGTCACTTCGCCTCGCTCCGCTCTCTATCTGTTGTTCCCGCCAAAATTTCGCCTACCTCTCTCACCTAACCTCCAAGCCTTCCCTTAACACTCCAATCTCCCTGCCACCCACACTCCTAACCCTTTCCCCCTTATCTCTCTCCTTTCCCCACTTCTCCTCAACCCTCCACACTCACACTCAATCCTCCCTTTCACCGCTTCACCACACTTTCCCTCACACTATAACACCGCTCACTTTCGCACACCTGCCATACACCGCGACCGGAAACGGAAGTCCTCGTTAACTTGTAACTAAAATGTGGCGAAAAAATTATTATCAGCTAAATAAATGCAGCTGAGTTAATTACCCCTCTTTGTGATCATGAGATTCTTATTAAGAATGCAGTACAACATGAAATACCAACAGTATTAAGATGTTTAACGTGTAATTACACAAGTACTACTATCAGTACAAATTGTGTGGTACATCTTGCACTGCTCAAGATGTTAAAAAAATCATTTGAATTTCAAGATATGATAAAACACCATTTCACAGGATGGGAAAATCTGAAAGATTCTTGCAATAATTGTGATAGTTTAAATTAAAAAATAATGGAGAAAGTCAATATAACTGCTTCCAAACAAATTCTTATTGCAAAATTGCTTTTGTTTGATCACAATAGTAGGGGAACAACGAAAGTGGAAAATTTCTACATCAAAGCAATACCTACTACTAAAATACAAATGGGAGATCACTGTTATAAACTTAAGGCAGCGATTTTCCACCACGGTAAAAGTATTGCCGATGGTCATTGCACGAGTATGGTAAGTGGTAAGGGCACAACGTGGGTATCCGTTGATGATTTACGAGTAGAAAAACAAGCTTGGCCACGAAATGCTAAAAATGCATGCATATTTTTCTTCGAAAGGTGTTAATTGTGGTTGTGATTACAGTTTAATGTTAAATACGTTCAGCGCCATAAGCTGCTTCGCGCACCATGTACTGTACACAAAGTACTATACATACATATTGTTGCGACCACCGGGTATAGGCCCATGTATGGTACTCGCAGCTGAAGAGAGAAAAGAAGGTCGGCCCCCTTGAAGAGGACGATCGGAGCAGCGATGAGCCATAGCGTTCGGACGTACGGGTCAGGGGGGTAACATAGTTCATCCCGTTTTGAGTATACGCTAGATGGCGTTGTCCCCCCCCCCCCCCGCCCCTCACACCGCTGGCGCTGGGTTGCGTCTGTCTTCGTTGCACTCAGTGTGCTATTGTCCGCTATTGTGTCTGATTGTCAGCAATCATCCGCAATTGTCAGTAATATTTTTGTCGGTAAAGTGCAGTAAAGTGTATTCATTGTGTTGCGTTTAATTCTGATTTAAGGTAAGTAATTGTGCGTCGAAAGTGAACGTCAAGCGGATTTCAAATGACAAGCAAAAGTGTGCTGTCCTAAATTGTCCATCAACTCGACAGGTAAAATCTCATCGTTTTTGAACATGTATAATCGCTTCGCAGTGGATTGAAGCAACGCGTAATCCGGGATTGCTAGGCTTAAGTTACAAGCAGGTTTACAATGAGCGGTACGTAATTTGTCATTTACATTTTCAAGCAAAAGATTAGCAATGCAGTAAACGGAGAGAGCTGAAGGACGGAACAGTACCTTCCTTGTTGCTGCCTGACAAAAGGGAAAGCAGTTCATCGTCAGTGGAAGTTGACGAGAAAATTGATGTGGAGAGGAAGGAAGGTTTGTCACCAGGGATCAATATTACTCCGTCAACTGCAGATTTTTCACCAATTACATTTGGGAATTGGTCTCCAAAGTCAGCTGAAGGAAGTTCTTATAGGAGAAGCTCTTCCCTTGCAATCGCTGAAGCCAGTGAATCCATTCTTCCAACAACGCCGAAATCTATCGTAAGTAGCTTTTCCAAGATAGAAAGCGGTAATGTAGTTCTTGGACCCAGTTCCTGCTGTGCATGTTCCCAAATCGAAATTATAGATAAAGCCACCAAATCTGAACCCCCTAAACGCTTAGTTTGGAAAAAGGAAGATTTGGATGAAAGCACCAGAAAAATGTATCAGCACGTGTTACAAGCAAAGGAGGAAATGGATAATTATAGGACTAAAAGCTTACGATATGCAGATCGTTTGAAGAAGCTTGTGGACAATGCGAAGGCTGTGGAATTCGACAAACACTTGGGAGATCTTAGTACACTGCAGAGGCACTTTGTAACGTTCTCAAATGGGGCGTTGCCGTTAGTTACAGGAGATTCTACAAGTAGAGCGGTTTACTCATAGAATGATGAGATTGGTTCGGGTGGCGTGCGACAAAGAAATGAATTTCACGAACTAGAGTCCTCCTTTTAACAATATACAACAAATGGTTTATTCAAAGAAAGTTAGGGTTGTAATTAACAAAGGTACGACTCGATATCGAGGATACTTGCGTGACGCTATGTCGATAAAATATACAACGAAAGTTAGTTAACTTAATATCGCTTTGTCGAGTTAATGAATTATAATTTGACGCTCAGTCGAAAAGAAATAGTAATTGACTCGTAGTCGATATAGAATTGTAATTAGACGCTTGGTCGGAAAGAAATAGTAATTAACGCATAGTCGATGTAGAAAAATATAACGTAATGATACGATACTAAATCGTTAATTGGGTATAAGATCGCGACGCTAAGTCGTAATAGAATAAATGACTGTTTGGGAATGAATAGTTCTCTACGCCGCCGCACTCTCCATCACCGCAGCACCTCCTGGGCAGCGGAAGTCGCGGTTGATCCGCGATCAATCGACCAATCAGCGTCCGTCTTGTCGATCGACGCTCGAGAATGTTCGAGAAGACGCGGTGGCGGAAATGCGCATCCATTTTTGTCCTCATTCTGTTCACAACCGTGCGCAACGTGTCAAGTATTTTTGTACATCGTTCTTAAAGCTTTGCTCATCAAGCATATTCAGTGCAAAAATCACGTTCTCATCACAAGTAGACTCAACGCGGTGTTCGCGTCACATCTAGCGGGTAGAACGTCGATTGATTGTATATTCGCGGTGTGCGTGTTCACGCGTCCACACGGACAACCGGTGGATTGTTGTACAAGAGAGTGTACGGGGGCTCAATCCTCTATTATTCATTGTGCACAACGGCTCGGCCGTTGGTACATTTTTTAAATAAAGACCTCACATTTATTGTGCAAAACAGTGTCGTGGTGCAAATCACCGTTCATAACCTCACCAGCCTCCTCGTGCTCAACCCTAACCTAACATTTTTACAATGACGCTTGGTCGATTTTGAATGTTTAAGTTGAGAGAAGAGTATTCTTTCTCTCGTGCTTGAAGGTGCTACCAGTTGCCTATCAGCTGGCCCACGCTTTCTAGGATTGGTGCTGAAGGACTAGTGCAAGCGGCTTCAGTTGTAGATTCCACGTTGCTTAGATGCCTATTTAAGCAGCCTAAGATGGGAGCCGGGGGGCTAGTTAAAGTGTCCTCGGTTGGAGTTAGAATATAGGCGATTCTTCCTCTCGTGCTTGAAGATGGTTCCGGTGCCTATCAGCTGGCCCACGCTTACTTGGTTTGTAGCTGAGGGGCTAATAAAAGCGTCCTCCTATGGAAGTTGAGGAATTGGTTAAAACGGCTTCAGAGGAAGATGAGGGGCTATCTAAAGCGGCCACCTATGGAAGGTTCGGTGTCAAGCAGTGATGCCAGAACCGAGAGTTTTCGGCTTTTCGCCCACGGGCGCTACCACCACTCCACGACCGAGCGTACCCCCTCCTAGCGCCTGTACCGCACCACACAAGCATACCCGTCCCTCCCTCCGTGTGCCGTACGCGCTGCCTGACCGGCGCTCTCGGCGAGAATTCGTTTTCCCGACATCGAAGCGCTTGCGACGCAAGCAAAAAGTCCAGAATGCAAATCCCGGTGCCGTTATTCTACTTTTTTTCTTTATTTATTCTCTAATTTCTCTTTCTATATTCTCAGAACACTAAAGGTTTAAAAACTGTTAATTTACAAAGCATTTTCGAAGCGTGATTTGTTGCTAAAGATGCGATCCCGTTCTGGCTTGTATCGCTGCACTACAAGCGTACCCTACCTTCTGTCCGTGTGCCGTACGCGCCGCCTGGCCGGCGCTCTCCACCGAAAATTCATTTCACCGGGACCCAAGAGCTTGGGTTGCAAACAGAACATCCGAGGTTCAAATCCCGGTGCGAAAATTCTACTTTTTTCATTAATTATTCTCTAACTTCTCTTTCTATATTCTAAGTAGAATAAAATCTTGAAAAGTATTATTTTACAAAGCATTTTCGCAGCTGGCTAATGTACGATGTTGGTCTTCTGCCTTTTTATACAAAAACAGAAATAATTCCTTGAAATGCTACTTACAGAATATGCTCCTTTCTAGGATGGACTCTTTAAAATTCACGTCACAATGAACAGTGACAGAATCGGTGATTTTCGTTTCAGGTAAGCGAGCCGACCGCTCCGCTATTACGGTCGACTTACCACTCGCACCCCGAATTACTGTAATGAGGTTTGAAAACAATATCGACAGGTCTAGAAAACCCCACAATTTTCACATTTCTCATTATAGCTTGATCAGTAGTATTGCCGATGGATTGGTTAGTTTATGTCGACGACAATAAGTCCAAACAAGAAGCAATACGGTCTATTTTTTATTATGAAAACACGTTTAGAATTTCAGTGTTCCCCGCATTAAGGGGTTACCGCAGTCAGTAAGGTCAGAAAACGAACGATTCTTTGAGAATTTATTTCAGAAAGTACATGCATATTTTTATGCAAAGGTTTTTGTATTCAGATGAGGAACCGTTTAACAGGTTATTTTAACTGGTTATTTTACAGCTGATTTCCCGGAAGCTGTTTTAAGAAACAGCGACACACACTATGTTCAATAAAAATGGTTCGAATTTCTCCATGTTTGAACCCATTTTCATCAGGAAATCCTAAAAAAACCATTGGTACTACTTTCACGACCATTTCTCAAAAGCATGATCATTTTAGTTTTCTTACTGGGTATTTTACCTGGCCCAACGGTGTTATTGCTCGCGGCAGTCAATGGACGGCCTACCCGGGACCTACCTGTGCGGTGGGTAGGTCTTTCCCGATAATTCGGGGCCAAAAGCATTTCAATAATCCGAGGAAGACTGAATGTATCAACCTGATTAACACGAAAAGAGCATCATTGACTAAGAATGGCTTAGTAAAACTCTTCTGTACGTATAAATGATATCATTAAGACGAGTACGAAACCTGTCGATATTATTTTCAAACCTCATTACAGTATTTCGGGATGCGAGTGGTAAGCCGATCGGAATAGCGGAGCGGGCGGCTCGCTTACGGGTCATTCCACGCGAAGTCGGACACTTTTCGGAGTAACATTTCGGATTTTGGTGCAACTTGAATATGTTGTAGTCTTAAGGGTTAAAAAACATATCTCGAAGGATTTTTCGAAATGTCAAAAATTGTGGATGTTACAGCTCTTTGAAATATAGTGTTTACTATTTTTCAAAAAATTATAACTGTTGAACTAATAAACTGATAAAAATGACCTTTTGGGTGGTGACAGTGGAGATATAGGAGTACCTAATAAAAATTATTTCACTTAATAAAAACGAATATTTGACAATTTATTTAGCAATTGTTCTTAACAAATGCAATTTTATAGTTGAAGGCACCTTTTTAAAAATTTGGAAAAAATAGGAGGACAAAGCCCTGTTTTTCCTCTTTACGGACATGTTTCGAAAAACGTGGACGTTTTCAAATTGGCCAAATGAAAATTAATTGAATGTAACGCTGCGTCGCCCAGCACCGGCTCGACTGGTCGGGCCGTGCAGTACTCGCAGCGGCCAAGCGGCTATATCTGCTATTCTTATACAATGGTAAGTATTTGTAAAAAAATGAAACAGGAAAACTTTTACTGTTTTTTATACCCAACATAATACAGTATCTCAATTTTTGGTGTTCGCATTATTTTCCTTGAAACGAGGGTGACCTTCAGTGTTTTAAATGGAATGCTATATACTTGATTACCCAAAATGAAAGTGACTGTCAAATTCACCCATATGGTATGCTATGAGCTTCAAAGCCACACAAGGTTATAAATATATTGAAATAGTAGATTGAGTTTCTTTCTTTCATTCCTAACCTTGTGTGGCCTTGAAGGTCATAGTATACCATATGGGTGAATTTGTTTTGACAGTCACTTTCATTTTGGGTAATCAAGTATATAACATTCCATTTAAAAAACTGAAGGTCACCCTCGTTTCAAGGAAAATATTGCGAACACCAAAAATTGAGATACTGTATCATGTTGGGTATAAAAAACAGTAAAAGTTTTCCTCTTTCATTTTTTTACACTGCGAGAACACTGTATAAGAATAGCAGATATAGCCGCTTGGCCGCTGCGAGTACCGCACGGCCCGACCAGTCGAGCCGGTGCTGGGCGACGCAGCGTTACATTCAATTAATTTTCATTTGGCCAATTTTAAAACGTCCACGTTTTTCGAAACATGTCCGTAAAGAGGAAAAACAGGGCTTTATCCTCCTATTTTTACAAATTTTTAAAAAGGTGCCTTCAACTATATATATTTGTTAAGAACAATTGCTAAATAAATGGTCAAATATTCGTTTTTATTAAGTGAAATAATTTTTATTAGGTACTCTTATATCTCCACTGTCAGCACCCAAAAGGTCATTTTTATCAGTCTATTAGTTCAACAGTTATAATTTTTTGAAAAATAGTAAACACTATATTTCAAAGGGCTGTAACATCCACAATTTTTTACATTTCGAAAAATCCTTCGAGATATGTTTATATACCCCTAAAGACTACAACATATCCAAGTTGCACCAAAATCCGAAATGTTACTCCGAAAAGTGTCCGACTTCGCGTGGAATGACCCTTACATGAAACGAAAATCACCGATTCTGTAACTGTTCATTGTGACGTGAATTTTAAAGAGTCCATCCTAAAAAGGAGCTTATTCTATAAGTAGCATTTCGAGGAATTATTTCTGTTTTTGTATAAAAAGGCAGAAGACCAACATCGTACATTAGCCAGCTGCGAAAATGCTTTGTAAAATAATACTTTTCAAGTTTTTATTCTACTTAGAATATAGAAAGAGAAGTTAGAGAATAATTAATGAAAAAAGTAGAATTTTCGCACCGGGATTTGAACCTCGGATGTTCTGTTTGCAACCCAAGCTCTTGGGTCCCGGTGAAATGAATTTTCGGTGGAGAGCGCCGGCCAGGCGGCGCGTACGGCACACGGACAGAAGGTAGGGTACGCTTGTAGTGCAGCGATACAAGCCAGAACGGGATCGCATCTTTAGCAACAAATCACGCTTCGAAAATGCTTTGTAAATTAACAGTTTTTAAGCCTTTGATCTTCTGAGAATATAGAAAGAGAATTTAGAGAATAAATAAAGAAAAAAAAGTAGAATATCGGCACCGAGATTTGAATTCTGGACTTTTTGCTTGCGTCGCAAGCGCTTCGATGTCGGGAAAACGAATTCTCGCCGAGAGCGCCGGCCAGGCAGCGCGTACGGCACACGGATGGAGGGACGGGTATGCTTGTGTGGTGCGGTACAGGCGCTAGGAGGGGGTAAAACCCTCGGTTCTGGCATCACTGGTGTCAAGACCAAGTCTGCTCTCTGCTGCTGTCGCCCCTATATTTATACTCATCCGTGAAACCTTGCCCGCGCCAATCACATGCTACGCGATCTAGCGCACCAATTGGATTTCACATCCGGTTCGCGCCACTCGCGCACTACACTCGATTTATTCGGCGTCCGGTTGATCGTACGTTCAGCGCATGCGTAGTCGATTTGTTCGCGGTCCGCACTCGATTCACTCGCTTGGTTGAATGACGCTGCGCATGCGTTCACTTCACTTAGTTCTTTCACTGACCACCAGATTGCATCCCTCCATACATGCATTCATGACTTATGGCTAATACAATGGTTTGAGTATAATATAACATAATATAGTAATAAATGAGAATAGGTATAATATAAGAAGGAAAGATTTTAATGCGACTCATCGCGGAACATGATGCTCCGCACATGCTGAAGTGCATGCGGAACAATTTTTTGACCAAGGATATAGAAAAAAAATCGAATTTGATAGACCACATTTGAAGAATGCAGATAGAAAATTTGCAGCGTGGAACCATGTTATTACAGCTTACGAAATCGATGTTTATTCGGATTTAATTGAGCGACACGTGCCGGATTTGACGGATCAACACGTTTATCCTGAAAAAATGAACAAAATGAAAGTCAAACATATGATGCAGATTTTCAGTAAGAAGATGTCTTGTTTCGTCGACCACCTTGCAAGGACAAGTGCACCAATGAAAACCAGTATTGGAGACAGGAAGATGCCAGCTGAGGGAATCCATACGGCTTACTTCCTCCATTTAATGAATGGGAACGGAGACGGGACAAATGGTGTTAATTGCGGAGATAATCACCCCAAGAGGATACCGTGGTCTGCAAAAAGTTACCACGCCGAATTTTTCGCAAACGTGTGACGTAGCGTCCCAGCGCGAGGGATCGAGCGCGCGGCGCACAGTGGCGTGTTTATAGGGAAAAATTGTGAATAAATTATTTTATGCCCTATTCCTACGGATTTTGACCTGCTGATTTCAAATATATTGTTATTTTTGTTGTAAACTAAAAAGTGGTGAAAATGAAGGTTTTATTTGTTTTAAAAAAATCATAACTCATCAACTATTTATATGTATGAAAAGAGGTTATCCAATGGTATATCTGCATATATTTACAAAATACAAAAACTGAATTTTAAGGGTTGGTGGTGGGGGTAACTTGAAAGGTATGGATGTTTTGAAAATTAATTTTACGCGGTTTTGTAGATATAAAAGAAAGATGTAACTTCTGTTTTAACTTCTTTTCGATATCTCTCACCATTCTCGAGATATTCCACGAAAATAAAATTCTGTTTTTTTTCGAGGGGTAATTTCACCCCCTAAAACCGTACGATGGCATCAACAAAAAATATAGTTATGTTACGGGTGAATTACTGCACAATTACTACACTATTTGCACACCATGTTTCATAATTTTCTGAATTTCCGGGTTCCCTAACTTCTCTTGTTAATCAGCTATTGAGCATTCGGACGTTGAGCTCCAGGAAGAAGATAGGGTAGAACCCCCAATTACTGACACCTACCCAATTACTGTCACCTTAAGCTATTTTACTGAAAATAACGAATAAATAAACGTTGTAAAGTCATACACAAAAAGAATTATGTAATTCAACCTATAATCTATACGCTAGAAAATGCACCACTTAATATTTTTTTTTCATTAATTTCTATAAGACGATACAAAATTTTAATTTGATTACAACAGTGGAAATGGCGACTTCCTTACTAGTGAAAGAGAAAACAGGGCACTAAAGAAAGGGCTATAATTACTATATTTAAATTATACATAATAAACAATAATTTTTTAGTACAATATAAGTATCATAGAAAGTCACAACGATCGTAATATAACGATTAATTAAGCCTTTTTAATTAATATATGGGTGATAGTGATTGGTACAAGCGTTTCAAGCATTTTGGTATTACTGTCATAGCAGTAGTTGCTCATGTACATGAGACGACATAACCGTAAAACGAGTAATAAACAGTATTAGGTTAGCTGGCAGTAATGGGGAAGATGACTGCAACTTTTTCCCACCCGTGACGCCACCAGCACGCATTCCCATTTATACAATACATAAATGAAAAATTCGCGCGCAAACAATTCACACATACGCACTCGGGCACAACCACAGTACATGCGCTAGTGGCGTCATCTGCGCCGAGCTTTGCGTCATCTTCCCCATTGGGGTGTCAGTAATTCAGTCACACACGTTTTAGAGGTGTCAGTAATAGATATAGAAATATGTTTTTTAGATTAATGAATTTATATATAAAAATAGAAATTCGAAGACCCACAAAATGTTTTTCATGAAGTAAACATATTAAACCATAATAAAAAAAATAAAAAACTTATACTTTTAGTCAATAAATACAGATACTATGCAATAATATTAGAGTCAGTCCTTAATGTGTCAGTAATTGGGGCTTCTACCCTACAGGGTGTCCCAAAAATGCTGCGGTTCCTTAAAGGGGGTGATTCGGGGGGTGATTGCAAACCACTTTTTCCTTTGCGAAAATGCCCTCCGAGGTTTCGTTAACGAGATATTAATAAAAAGCACCGACCAATCAGAGCGCGAGCCTTCCGCTGGAGGTCCCGCGCTAGCGTGGCCGCGCGCCGGGCCGCGCTGCGACTACGAACAAGCAAGGCGGCATGCATCGAAGGAAATTGCGTAGAATGGCAAATGAAAAAGACGTAACAAAAAAATCCAACCTTTTGCCATGGTTTGTTTGCCATTTAAAGTGAATAATGAATAAAGGATAAATGGATGAAAATCACGTGTAACGTAAAAAGACGAATACACATTTTTTTTAGAAGTTTCGAAAATAATAATTATTTGAAGTGGGAAGATAAGGAATACCTAAAATTCCTTGTGTTAATAACATATCCACGAAAAGGTAATGTAACAGGAAATTAACGAAAAGTGATCGTAGTTCGTTATTGTGATAAAAATCCGTAACTCAATAACGGCCAGCACTGTTGCTGATAACGAATAAGTCTGTTTAAAAAGCCCGAATAAATATTTTCGTACGAGAATTTTGAGAATTATCGCCGGAAATAAGCCATAGCTTGCGTTAAATTTAAAAATGAATGATCACCATTAAAGTAACTAAAACTCACCCTTGTCGAAAATTCACCTGCAACTTGAAAACTTGTGTCACTGGGTCACTGAACCGATCCTGGTCATCGATGGACGAGCCCAGTGCACAGCTGATCCCAGGTATACGACACTACCCAAAGTTAAGGGTCGCAATGTCAGGTGCGTCCAGGTCAACGTACCGAATATTCACTTCACTGCACGGCTACTAACACTGGTCACTTAATTTATTTTTCATGGAACGTGTTGTTGCTACGTTCTAAAAATTGGTGGAAATGAATTTTTACTTGGCGTTCGGAGCCGTGGGTAATTCCCGCGCAAATTCTCACGCTGCAGCACTTGCGTCCTCGTTGTTCGGGGGGTACACACAGAACATCGCGTAATACTCTTGAGCAGAGAACATTTGTCTGCGACGCGATTGCTGACTGCTGACTGACAAGATTTTTCCAAGCGACTTCTTCTACCCCCAAATAGTTTCTCTCGTTCCATTATGAGTTGACCCCCACCAGGCCAAGAGGCTTCAGGTAAAAAGAAGCCAGCACATTTTCGGAACACACGTGTTTTGCAGAAGTGCAACGAAAACTTTCACAAAAGCCCGCGCTCCGTCCTTCTACTGCCAATGTACCCATTGCTTCGAGATAGAAAACAGACACCACGTGTATCGGTTCGAAAGGGTCCGAAGAGAAGAGAAACAGAAAGTCTTCGAGTTGCTATAAAGAAAAAAATCCTGCATCCTGTTTCCCTTTTCCGATACCCTGAGTTCACGTCTGCTACGAGGCGGAACCAATTAAGTCATAAATTATCCGAAACTGTAGGAAACCGTTCTCTACCGCCGACTTGCGGGACAATACGGTCATAAACCGCGACCCTGGCGAAATGCTCTGGCTGATCAGCCTGATTAATTTTGGAGAACTAGAAATTACAGAGTATTATCCAGCATCAATACGTCTCGCGCAGAGACACAGGAAAAGAAGGGATAGTCCGCTGACTGCGCGTAGTCCCGCCTGCTTCGTCCTACCCTCAAAGTAAAGACGGATCCCTTATCTCTCGTGTCTAAACACGCGCTCGAATTTTCAAACAAAAGCACGCGTCGACGTATTCCGTTGGAGAGAAGGCGGGTTTGAAGTTCGATTGGTCCTGAACCAACCAATCGGGCCTGCTTATCTCTCGTGTCTAAACACGCGCTCGAATTTCCAAACAAAAGCATGCGTCGACGTATTCCGTGCGAGAGAAGGTGGGCCTTGTGGAGGAGATATCGCTGTGAAGAGGGCCTCTTCAGGACAGTGGCCGTTTGGGAGGGATGCAGGGCAGATTGGTTAGTTTGGGGCCAATCGGACCTCAAGCCCACAGTCTCTCGCACCGAATACGTCGATGCGTGCTTGTGTTTTGAAATTCGAGCACGTGTTTATACTCGAGAGCTAAGGGATCCGTCTTTAATTTGAGGGTAGGACGAAGCAGGCGGGACTACGCGCAGTCAGCGGACTATCCCTTCTTTTCCTGTGTCTCTCCGCGAGACGTATTGATGCTGGATAATACTCTGTAATTTCTAGTTCTCCAAAATTAATCAGGCTGATCAGCCAGAGCATTTCGCCAGGGTCGCGGTTTATGACCGTATTGTCCCGCAAGTCGGCGGTAGAGAACGGTTTCCTACAGTTTCGGATAATTTATGACTTAATTGGTTCCGCCTCGTAGCAGACGTGAACTCAGGGTATCGGAAAAGGGAAACAGGATGCAGGATTTTTTTCTTTATAGCAACTCGAAGACTTTCTGTTTCTCTTCTCTTCGGACCCTTTCGAACCGATACACGTGGTGTCTGTTTTCTATCTCGAAGCAATGGGTACATTGGCAGTAGAAGGACGGAGCGCGGGCTTTTGTGAAAGTTTTCGTTGCACTTCTGCAAAACACGTGTGTTCCGAAAATGTGCTGGCTTCTTTTTACCTGAAGCCTCTTGGCCTGGTGGGGGTCAACTCATAATGGAACGAGAGAAACTATTTGGGGGTAGAAGAAGTCGCTTGGAAAAATCTTGTCAGTCAGCAGTCAGCAATCGCGTCGCAGACAAATGTTCTCTGCTCAAGAGTATTACGCGATGTTCTGTGTGTACCCCCCGAACAACGAGGACGCAAGTGCTGCAGCGTGAGAATTTGCGCGGGAATTACCCACGGCTCCGAACGCCAAGTAAAAATTCATTTCCACCAATTTTTAGAACGTAGCAACAACACGTTCCATGAAAAATAAATTAAGTGACCAGTGTTAGTAGCCGTGCAGTGAAGTGAATATTCGGTACGTTGACCTGGACGCACCTGACATTGCGACCCTTAACTTTGGGTAGTGTCGTATACCTGGGATCAGCTGTGCACTGGGCTCGTCCATCGATGACCAGGATCGGTTCAGTGACCCAGTGACACAAGTTTTCAAGTTGCAGGTGAATTTTCGACAAGGGTGAGTTTTAGTTACTTTAATGGTGATCATTCATTTTTAAATTTAACGCAAGCTATGGCTTATTTCCGGCGATAATTCTCAAAATTCTCGTACGAAAATATTTATTCGGGCTTTTTAAACAGACTTATTCGTTATCAGCAACAGTGCTGGCCGTTATTGAGTTACGGATTTTTATCACAATAACGAACTACGATCACTTTTCGTTAATTTCCTGTTACATTACCTTTTCGTGGATATGTTATTAACACAAGGAATTTTAGGTATTCCTTATCTTCCCACTTCAAATAATTATTATTTTCGAAACTTCTAAAAAAAATGTGTATTCGTCTTTTTACGTTACACGTGATTTTCATCCATTTATCCTTTATTCATTATTCACTTTAAATGGCAAACAAACCATGGCAAAAGGTTGGATTTTTTTGTTACGTCTTTTTCATTTGCCATTCTACGCAATTTCCTTCGATGCATGCCGCCTTGCTTGTTCGTAGTCGCAGCGCGGCCCGGCGCGCGGCCACGCTAGCGCGGGACCTCCAGCGGAAGGCTCGCGCTCTGATTGGTCGGTGCTTTTTATTAATATCTCGTTAACGAAACCTCGGAGGGCATTTTCGCAAAGGAAAAAGTGGTTTGCAATCACCCCCCGAATCACCCCCTTTAAGGAACCGCAGCATTTTTGGGACACCCTGTATATCACTTTGTATGTGATTTCTGTAAATTGTTTATTGATATTAGTATTTTTCTAGTTTTAAAATTGAGTAAGTTCCTATTGTTAGTTTAAAGAATATTATTATTTTTTTTTTATTATTGTTATTATTATTATTATTATTATTATTATCGACGTATAACATTATAACATTGTGTTGAATAGAACACGATATAAATTTCATTTGTGTCATAACTTGCTATGTGCATGAGCTTCTTGTAGTCAGTTATTTTTGTACCCCTTCTTATAACTTTGAGGGGTGGTTTTACTCCCTAAATATGCAAACGGGGCAAAATAAAAAAAACGTATTTCTTATTTTCCGGTCGTCTAAAACATATCCAAAATCCAAAGCAATCGGAGCGAACATCTCCTTTGAAATCATAAAAAACGAGACGGTTTGCTGCCTAGTTACTTTTACTTTACAATGGTTTTCGGCACCTAACACAAAAAGGTGCGCCCAGCAGCAGCTGATTCCTTTTCTATTCGATAGTATACACTTCTGCCTTCCTTATAAAACAACTTTCAGCGTGTCACATTGTGTCACAATTTTTATATACGTAAAATTGCCGCAAATAAAATGTGCTTATCTAAGAACGTTACAGAAAACGTTTAAAAAATCGGAAAACGTTGATCTATGGATCATTTTGTTCCCCTTGAAATATACTATACTGTCAACTATATCACAGATTTGTTGCAATTTTGGATGCGCCAAACACAGAAGAAATAGAACGCCCCTAGAAGTGCCTAAAAAATTTTGTTCAACTTTAAACATTTATAGAGCAGTCGGTAATACTTTTAAAGAAAAAACAAACTTGGACCATTATACTAGACATATTTAAGAACATTTTCATGTGTTTACATTTTCATTATCTGTCAAATCGGAAATTGAATTTATTCACAATTCCCTAGAAAACACGCCACTGTGCGGCGGTACGACCGAGAGTGAGAGCCGATTCACACGACGATACATGTATGCGATACGCGTATGATGGATACCGATTTTCATTGTTCTTTTGAGAATCGTCGTGTGAACGGTCCCATAATGATCAATGTAACATCGGCATCCATCATACACGTATCGCGATACATGTATCGTCGTGTGAAACGGCTCTGAGCGAGAGGCCGAGCGCACGCGGGCGACCGCGACCGAACACTACCGAGCCCGACCGAAACACACCGGTCCCGCGACGCGTCAACGCTATGACGCTCACTCCCCACCGCGCCGCTAGATCGCGTCGATTTCTTGCTGCTGGGAATTTCCGAGAATCGGGACATATGCCGCAACGATACCGAGGCAAGGCAGTTCCAGTTGGGAAACGGACCCCCACCACCAGACCTGCCTGGATGTTGCCCGGTGCAAACCTTGGTGTGCAAGACTCCGTATAACCATCGATCGCTTGATCGTACTCCATCCTCTTTCCCGCTCCTGATTTGGACAGAGACGCCTGGATGCTGCCCGGTCTCTTCCAAATACCGTCCCGTTAAAGACACGCTGGAAGTTGCCCGGTCTCTTTCCCGCTACCTGATTTGGACAGAGACGCCCGGATGATGCCCGGTCTCTTCCAAATGTCAATCCGTTAAGGTAGACTTTCCAAGCCGCGATCGGCGGCGGCGGCTTGGAAAGTCTACCTTTAGAGCAGCGCCGTTCAGGAGTTGCCGCGTAGGGCAACTGGTCAGACAGCCCGGGGCAAACACTTGCTAGCGGCGCGCAAGCCACGCCTCCCCGGGCAATACGGTACAGATGCCTAGGATGAACAAGGACCGTCGCCTCCCTACGCATCTACGAGCCTGTACTCCCGCCACAACCATTCCTCCCCACTCCGCTCTAACGATAGCTGACGTCACTGCCCCGAGCTTTGCTCGCAGCGTTTGCCCCGGGCAAATGCGGCTGCCCATGCCCTGAAAACTGTAGCCTGACCGGCGCTGCTTTAGAGAGACGCTGGAAGTTGCCCGGTCTCTCTCTCTCTCCCATACCGTCCCGATACGGAGACACACCCGACGCGAACCGACCGAACCGTTCCGATAAGGGGACGCACCCGACGTGTACCGAACGCCGCCGTACCGCGAATCGCGCCGCCGCGCCGTCCCGCCGCTCAACAACGGCTTGACCGCGAATAGTACGGAGTATCCCTAGTTATACCCTGCTGTAAATAGTGCAAATAATAGCCATAGTAAATAAACCTAATTTAGTCAACAACGGGAGGATTCAATCGAACCCTAGTTAACCGACTGAGACTATCCTTCCCTACCTTGCCCGTCGGAGTGACAACCGTCACAAACGTAAGGAGACAGCTAAGAAGCATCAGATTTATTAATTCTAAAATTAAGAAAGCAGTTACAACAGACATTCCGTGCCTGCAGAATTTGATGAATACTTTGCAAGGTTTCCAATTGTTATGGGAGAAATTAGAAGGCATGGGCCTTGAAACTTTTGCTACGAGGAACGTCAATCAAGATCCACTGGAGAATTTTTTGGCAATGTCAAGAGCCACGATTTCAGATCGAACAAGCCTACGTGCTACCAATTCGAGGTCATATTCAAATCGTTGTTGATAACAAGTTTGACGTCGAAGCACTCGCCGGGATACAATTGCGAGGACGATAGCGGAGCTTTTCTTCTGCCGCAACATACAACGCTACTTAGTGGCACTGAATATCCACCACATGAAGTGGGCGATGAGGACCAAAATGAGGACCCAGTACCCCTTACCAGTATGAAAGAACTTAAAATTTACAATTCTGGAGACATTATTAAAAGTATTAAAAACAGCCTACCTGCATTAACAGGATGTGCGAACTGTTTTGACTCTTTTCAAAAGCAGTCGACTAAGAGGCAAGGAACTACGTGTTTTACAGACCAGCATTTACTTGCAAAACGATATTTAGGAAGAGTTATCAGCAAGAATATCTCCCACAAAAGAATGGGCAATAAGTTGCAACGCATGATCCAGCGTATGGTAGAATTTAATTTTTGGACATGTAGCGATCATAAATCCCACGTTTTCAAAACATTCACCCAAAACGCGAGTCGATCGACGCCGCCGTCACTTTCCCAAGAAAGTGACGAAGGAAATAATAAATTTAATTCACCCTTTAAGTTCACAGGAGATGACTTAAATTTAGTATTTATTATTCACGCTTTATGTTTACAGGAGATGACAGACAGAAGACAGAAGAAAAGATGCAGAGAAGGATCTACATTGAAAATTACTTACATACGTAAGGGTGCTGAGGCCGGTTCGGTCAAAGTGCGCCAGACTGTTACGGGCGTCGCAGGTATGCATGATGTAATAGGAGTAATAATTATTATAATTACGATAATAATTTGTAAAACATCCTTTATGTTGTATATAGAACTCGTCGGTTCCTGTCTTGGAGCGAAATCGGCCGACGATGTATCGGTCAACAATACATATATATGGAAGTCGCGTACGAGGGCATATGTGAGGAGTGATTTTTCAAAAGTTAAGTTAATCCTTTCCACATAGAACAAAGTTTGTACCTATAATTACTAATTTATTTTGAATTCAAAATAAACCATTTTTATAATTTTAATGTCAATTGTAATAACCAAAATTTAATGTTGGTACGCAGGACGAGATCGAGTCAGGAGCACTGAACGCGAGCGAGCAGGGATAGCCCGAGAGAGAGTGAGAACGGTCCCGGCAGTCGCAGCTACCATTTACTTATACGGTCTAGTAAAGCCAGCAATTCCTTATGATTTTTATTCATATGAAAATAAGCAATTCCTTTTTTGTTTAAGCAATTTTTTTTAAGCAATTGATTTTGCTAATAATAAGGAATTGCTTAGTTTTTATTCATCAGGCCCATTGTTTTAATAGTTATTTAAACGAAACGTTTGGAAATAAGCCCTTTTATGGAAACTGTGATATAAGTAATTAATATAATTATGTACTTAGCACTATAGGGTTTAAACAAACTGTTAAACTGTTTACAGCAATAAAAGATATTTGTAAAGAAGTTCTGAGCGTAGAGAAGTTTCGTCTTATGGACGTACGAGATGTAACAGATGGACTGTATTCTTGATTTATAATATCAATATTGATCATAAAAGCGGAGCTTGCTCTTCGCGACGTTAATTTGAAAGAGACCGTCCTAAAATTTTCGAAGCTCCGGCATCACTGCTGTCCAGCGGTCGCTGGCAACCCTCCGACCGCCAGGCCGGTGAATGGTTGTAGTGGAATGCGTCCGTGAGGCGGTGTTGCCATTTTCGTCTGTTCGCGCGCGCGTAGGTTGTAGTTTTAACGGATGATCTTGTATACCTATGCATGGCGGCAAGGGAGGTAACTACCACTGCGGAGGAGACCCGTTACGGGACGGTGACGAGGTAAGGGGTGCCTCATTTTCTTTGGCCGCTGTCCGGCGCAAGCGCAGTACTACCATACGTACCGTTGCCATAGCGTCCATAGCGTTATGATTTTATATATTCTAATAACTGAAGATGCATATTTCTCGTCAATTTTCATTACATTCAAAATTCAAATTCATAAATAATCACTTTTTAGTACTAACTTAGACATTTGCATTAATTTGTGGTTAACAGTTTTTCATAATTAGCGGTACAGAGCATGCGCAGCAATGCAACCCAACCACCTCCAGGCACCCCTGGGTTGCCGTCGGTGGGGCCCGTCCCTCAATTAGGCTTCGCCCTCCTCCATAAGCTAGCTTTACCCTCCGTCCCTATATTCCTATGTCCATGCATGGGGGTCTCATGGCCTGTTGTCTCCTGTGGATCCAGTTGCCGGCCAACATCGTGCGAAAGAGAAAGCATCGTTCGAACTGGTGCGAGAGAGTGAAGTATAGATTCCCAACGGACCGTAATGCGCATGCGCCGATATCGTGCGAGAGAGAAAGAGACAAATAGCATCTTTTATGTTGTATTACTTTTTCTCGCACGATATCGGCGCATGCGCATTACGGTCAATTGGGAATCTATACTTCTCTCGCTCGCACGATGTCTCTTTCTCTCTCGCACCATGTTGGCGACAGTTTCGAGTTTTCAATCAGACCTCCATGTCTATGTATATATGCTCTAAGATGTTTGCATTCGTTTTGACGGACGTACTATTGCACGATGAAAAGAAGAAGGCCTACCATCAAGTTGAAATCTTCAACCTTATCCCCTCCGACAAAGTTCGCCGCGTAAGGAAGAACGCGAACGATACAAATCGCGACAGCCTGCCGACAAAGAGGAGATATAATAAGAGGCGTCATTCCGGGCGGAACCTTTGAAGTCCTTACTAGACCTTGGCATTTAAATTGGTCGTCTATTCGAGCGGGATATTCAAATCGACTAAATGTACCTTACCGCAATTTGCTGATTATTTATCTAAGAGACGCCTCTTATTATATCTCCTCTTTGCCGCCGATATGGACAGCCGCTAAGAACCGAAAAGTAGGACTTCTTGGAGGAGATAAGGTGGAGCGAGCGGGCGATTCCCCTTGCCCCTGTGACATTTCAGTTTGTTGGTAGACATTCTTCTTCTCATCGTGCAATAGTACGTACGTATTGCTTCACCGCAAATGAGCGCAGCAGTAAACCGCTCGTCTGCGCTGAGCCTCAGGAAAAATTTAGCGTGTACACGATTACAAGGAGAAATATGCTGTATTGGCATCGGGAATGACGGCATGAAGTCATCTCCGCTCTGACACTTCGTACCTTGTCATTATACCGCACATTGTGTTTTTCTCTTTTATCGGGCACCATAATCGAAACCTCCCTATGTCCGACACTTCGCTCTTAATAATTGATCATTCTCCTAGGCAGGGGTATACGAGTAATTCAATGCGTACAGTGCTAACCTTCTTCAATATTTCTTCAATGTGTAAAATACTTTTATTTGTATAAAATATCATTTATCAATTAAAATTTTTCTTTATATATAACTGACAAATTGTTTTACTAATCGCTGCTCCAAGTTTACGTTTTTTATCGCCAAATTGAATGCTCGACAATAAGGTAGATGACCCCATTACCGACCACGTCCCCATTAGTGACCAATTATTCATTTATTACTGTTTATTGCAACATAGAAAGCGCAATATCAACCAGAAATTTCAGAAATTATAATTAGAGGTGTTTCATTTATTGTTTCATACGTTATTTATGTAGCCGTACATTCATCTTTAAGTAAATTCACATGTAAATTATGACTTGGTCATTGACATGAAAGATGATAGATTCTAATAACATGAGGTTATACTACAGATATCATTAAAGTCGCAAATTTTACAATAAAAATACATGGATCCGTGCAGTAACTTACTCAAATTAACTAGAAATATGTACAGAATTATAAAATAAAAAGAAAATATATTCATTTTCTTTCATTATTGTAGCAGAAAATCGTGGTCGGAAATAGGCTCAAATACCGTCAAAGACCGGTCTGTACCAGTTTTCGGACATTTTACAAGTGGTGTTGTTAGACCTAACTAAAGTACTCAAGTAATTTTTTAATTATTAAATTTTGAGTACATTTGATTTGTACTCACAATTGAGTACAAAAAGTACTAACATAAATATATTTTCTTTAGAAAATAACAATGGTGAAAACAAAGAAAAAGGAGCAGAAGCGCGCGAAATGCACGGAAACCGAGTTAATTGAAGCAATATGTAAAATAAAATCTGGAGTACCCATATGTAAGGTCAGCCGTGGAGGAAATAATAGAAAACATAAAAGAATATCTTAAACAGATTATAAATTGTTTAATTTTCATAAAATGTTAATAAAAACAGTTTGTTATACTCATGAACACAAATTTAATAAACAAAATGGTGCATTTACAATGGGGGAAACTGCTGGTCAATAATGGGGACGTGAGACGGTCGATAGATGGTACAAGTTGGTCAATAAAGGGGACATCAGGTCCAATATAATTTGCACCATAATTTTTGTGTAAATAGTCAAATATCACTCCAAAACTAATTTGATTAAGAAACAGGAGACTTAAAAAAATACAATGATCCATACTTTAGGCAAACATTGTCGTATATTAGTAAAAAAATTACTATTTCGAACCAGTCACACTCTTAAACGGTCGCTAATGGGGACATTTACCTTAATAACTCCCCATTGCAATCAGAACGTTGTAAAGCGTCGATCAAGATCCGCGTAGTTGGATACCGTTCCACGATTGCCGTAGCTTTATCTACAGACACCCCTTTTAACTGTAATAGTTGGCGAATAAACATTTCGCTTACCTTAAACACCTGAAAAGAAAAAGATGCTCGTGTATTTGAACATTAATATAATTAGCTACATTGTATAAATTTTTTATCCAAGCCTGCGCGTTCCCTTCATTTCTATCCAAGCCTGTGCGTTCCCTTCATTTCTATAAGCTTTACATATAAACTCTGAATTAAAAAAAGTTTGCCGGTATAAAAATAAATATATCTGGCAATGTAAATGCAATGCAATTTGTTACAATATATTATTATTTTGTACATGCATGGCACAAATTTCCGGAAACATTTGCGAAAGAAGATGCTTCTCTGTCGAACCTTCTCCGGACAACTTCCATGTCTGTGCGTCCCCTTCCTTTCCATAAACTCTACATAAATAGTCTATTAAAAAATTTTGGCGACTTACCTTGTTAATTGAGACACAAATTCAGTGTCGTACATGGTGTAAAACCTCAACAAATTTATTTATTTGACACTTGGCAGGTTACGATGGTTTGACATTAGCTAGGTTACATTTACCTCGACACATGTGCTCTCTGTCTGGCTGTCACGTGACAACAATTTGTTACGCGATTGGCCGAAACCTTCATCGAATGAACGACGTGCCTGAGAGACATTTCCTCACCCTTTCATGCTCCCCTCTTGCCCACACTTGACGATGGAGAAAATCTCTTAACATAAAATTCGGCAAATTCCAACTTTGCATTGAAATATCTCAGCTCATAAGGCACGTAGGAACAAAACGAAGACACTTTTCTTATGTAAATCAAACCCAAGCTATCCATCAAGACCATTCAAAATCTAATCGGATCAACCATTCTTGAGATTCGATAATCAAAGGGTTCTTGATAGCGGGTCGTGGCGTAATATAGACACTGTGCTGTGTCTCGCGCTGTACAGTGCACATGTACTTGGCGCGAGACACTACCGTGTCTGTTTATAAACTGACGTTATCAACTGAAACTCACACGCATCATTTTATTTAAAAACATTTAACCAACATTCAAGAACTAACATCCTGACACATGTGAAAATAGGCTAAACTTTTTTACAATAAAGTTTTTATCTACAATAAAGCTGCTATAAAATGTGGCATTCCTATATTTAACATTTATTTTTCGTGAAGATATTTAGTACAATGAGATGGCAGAAAAGGGCTCTTCGGTAAGATGAAAATTCCGATTCTGTTTCAAACATTGCAGGTTTGTAAGAAACCTCAATAGAAATGTTACGAGACGAGGCTGAGGGCAATGAAATCCCGAAATTCTCAGGATTAGTTTATCAAATCCCGGGATTTTTGGAATCCAAAAAACAGCCGGGATCGTGGGATCACGCGATTGTATTCCCTAATCCTATTATAACATTGCATATTTTGCGACTGAACTACGAATGGATAAAATATTTAAATTTCTGTTCTTTTCCTTCTTCAATACATGTTAATTAAGGGTACATTCTCGTGTAACCCCTTAAAAAAAAGTAGGATTCTTTTGCAAGACAACTGTAACACATAGGGTAAGAAGTCTTTTTGATATTCATATAAAAATATTTTAAGATGATAAACAAACAATTTTATTGTCATTTTTCCGATGTAATCATCAATAAATAGGTATAACTCTGACGCTGATAAAAACATGATATTTCAAGATAGGTTCATCTCAGATAAAAAATCGAAGCTACAATTTTAGATTGAGGGTCCCTACCCCCCTCCCACACCTCTTGTTTCTTCTTAATTTCTTCTTAAAATAATGAAAATCGATGATTGCTACATGTTTTAATAAAAGTGCCCCGAGACCGGTAAATTTTTTTAAATTATCTTAAAATATGTATAAATCAGTATCAAAAAGACTTCTTACCCTATGTGTTACAGTTTTCCTGCAAAAGAATCTTACATTTTTTAAGCGATTACGCGAGAATGCACCCTTAACTGCCAATGTTCCCTCAGTTTACAGTATTTCGTTCATGTATTTATAAATGTAATATAATGTACTTTAAATGTAATGACGTAAGAAGCATTTGACACATTTTACCTACTTCATTTAATTCTCTCAGTTTGTAAAATAAAATGTAAACACTGCGTAAGTACAGTAATATTTTAATTAAAAGTACCCACCTTTTCCAGTTCCATTGCTTTTCTTCTCTTTAGTCCGTTCCCGCCTGAATGATGACTTCAAACACTCTATCTTCCTCTTCCACTCACTTCATTCCACGCATCTTGTTTCTCCGTTTTGTGATAATATAGTAAGTGTTTCGGGCCCCACAAAATTTTTTTTTATAGCAATCTATAAAATGTAAAACGGTTTCTTCGCTCCATTCCATTTTTCGAATAGAGAACACGTAACAATCTACACGCGAACAGAACACTGTTAAGTCACTGAACGAAATGCGATGTTTCGCGGACCTTTCCTGCTTAAATATGATTCCATTTCTTAGTGAAGGAGGATTGTCTTCCAAAATTGGTTTCTCCTTCGTTAATTTGAGGGAGTGGACGGTACAGAAAGTTTAACTTGCAAGTCGCATATTATGATCCGTTAGGGTAGGTTGTAAAATTAAGAAGTCATAAATGGTCAATTTTGAACGAAGGAGCCAACACGTGCGTCCACCTTCCAAATTCCCAAAACCTGGGCAAAATGCCATTTTACGAACTTCAGAATCCAATGTTAGAAATATTATAATTTCATTAATGAGAGTCATTGCTATCACGTACTATCACGTTTGATACTTGCTCAATGTCGTGCAGTGAAGTACCGAACAGCGGCACCAGATGTAAAGACATGACCTTATCTCGTAATATTTCTGTCACCTTCCTTATCTAAATTCCCGAAATATGTTTGTGTTAACATGCTACCGATTTCACGAGCTTTCTACTTTCCAAGCTGGCAAAATGTCTTGCGGGGAACCCAGGAAGAAATGGAAAAATGGTCGCTGACTGCGCGTTATTCCGCCTGCGTAGTCTTCCTTTCAAATTGGAGACGGATCTCTTATCTCTCGAGTGTAACGTCCCACTGGGACTAGAGCCTAGTAGTACCTCCTGTCGACAAGGTTGAACCGTTCTACATTACCGCGCAGAAACATTGTACCACAGACCAGGTAAAGGATGGACTTATCATCCAATGTAATTTTGTGTCACATGCTCGGGGGGCTCGCGAGCCCCCTTACCATTTTCATGTCACACCCAACGTTATCGACTCAGCCTAAAATAAGATTACACTGCTACGAGTGGTAGGAATTAAAATTAAATCTTATAGTGTTATGACTAATTTCAAGAAACATGTTGCACAATTCCATTCACCAATAGATTTTCGAACATGAAATTATGTTGTAACATTTGTCCTATTTTCTATAATAGACAAGTCAAGTTACAAAAAAAAATAGATTTCTTGTTACAGGTGAAACTTGGGAATATTTTAACGCGGACAGGAACTTTATGTGGGCCAAATGATGGAAATCTCAACAATGAACACAAGAAAATAGTCATTCTATATTACTTATACTTTATTGTAACACTGTAAAGGCCTTTTATGCGAATAAATTGAGAGAAACTTGAAACAAACTGTATTATTATTCAGAAATACCTTTTACATATTGCTATATAAATTCCAAACTTGCAATTTCAAATATCCATGGTATTTCCTTAAGAATACCATTGATTCCCTTTGTAAACAAGTCGATATTGAAGAAAATTTTGCAACTAGTGCCTATGGATTGTGAGCCGATGCGAATTTCCGTTTCATGTCCTGATGTATTGGTCGAAAAACTGGCCAAAATTTCCAGAACCCTCTAAAATCGGGCTTCGTGACAGGATAACATGACATCGAAAGAGGTGGCGCAAAGTAACGTCTCTGGAGAGCGACTTAGAGGCAGAGAACTGTTTGATGCAGTGAAGTAGAAGCCCCGAACGAAAGTCGATAGAGTTCGAGAGTAGTGAATGGCATGTGTATAGAGAGAACTCAAAAATATTGAGATTAGTGCAGTTTATTCGAGATTGAGCATTAGAGTTGAAGAGATACAATAGCTGCGTAACAGATTTGGCGAATGTTGTCGAGATACTACTGCTCTGTATAACCGAGCACTCGGGTCGGTCACGAGAGCGAGTGTGTGAGTGTGAGTGTATGTGAGGTGTTGTATTGAAGAGTATGTATGTATGACCGCGAAAAGTAAATACGAAATCGATCAGCTGTTCGAGAATGTTTCAGGTGTCTTGCAGCTGATGTGAAAAGAGAGACAGAGAGAAAAAGAGAGAAAGAAAGATGGATAGAGAGATAGATGGAGAGAGAGATGATTCTGCCGAGACAGCATGTTTAAAATAGTGCATTAATGCGAAGATTTTTAAAAGCAACTCAGAAGTGTGGAAGCATCATTTTAGGTGTTATTTTTAGCATGTCTTTTATATACGATTTGGATTAGGAAGGAGCATGTAGTGGATGAAAGGCTCATTAAATAATAATACTCTTTTATCACTTAACTGCATTTTATTCATATAAGTGAAATGCAATACAATGAAATGTTACAAGTGTAATTGGATAATTCGGGTGAAGCAGTATCTTGTGCAATTTTCATATCGATGAACACCCTTCAGCATTTCAACATATTTCAATGTAGTTGGTGAGTTGAACGCTGTTCATGAACAGAGGCCGCTGAATTCAGTCCTCAAATTATGGGTCGGTAACACAGTTTGGGTGGTGACACGAAGTCCAATAAGGTGATTGGTCTATCCTATACTTCGTCGATGGACGTATCAACCAATGCATTTTTCTGTCACCGGTTTGTTTTCTGTCAACTTGCACTTATCCTTCTATCTTAACACTATACTCTAGTTCTGGGGTCGGGTACGAAACAGCGAACAATATTCCAAGTTACATATTTGATTCTTACATTCTATAAAGGTATTGCAAGTTAAAGAAATTCTTATATCAAATTAAAATATTTGACAATCACAGCTATCGGCTCGGTTCTCACCGATTACCAGGTCTCACCACGAGGAGGTTGCTGCGCTTCGAGACCCGTAGAGAGATAGATGGAATCAAAGTTCCATCGATCTCCCTGTACATGAAACCCTGAGGCTACTAAACCAAGGAGATGGGAGGAAACAAAGTTCCATCGATCTCTTCGGTTTAGATATAGAATCTAGGAAACTGCCGCTTGGCTCACCCGATTAACAGAAATTCAGCAAAGGAGGAAAGACGGAAGGTAAGCATGAAACAAGTATTGGGCAGCGCAGTTCCTACCACCCTGCTGTCGGACTCGAAAGGGAAAAGCGCTCGGCGCCTCTCAGGTGATTCCTGTTGCTCCGAGCGACTCGCCAGGAGCAACACTAGGTGTGACCTGATTCAAGCCGACTAACGCGGAGATTGGGTAGTCGGACCGGGTGACTTACGCAGGCAGTGTACCAAAAGGTACACCCTCTACGCCCGAAACTTTTCCCTTTCGACAGGAACACCAGGGGATGAAACTGATCCACCCATACTAATTCCAAGCTCAGTCACTTGAAATGAAATAAATCATGTAAACCCATCGAAGAAATGTATCAAATAAAATAAATCATGTAAACCCATCGAAGAAATGCATGAAATAGGACAGATCATGTAAATCCATCGAAGAAATACACGAAATAGAACGACTCGTGCAAAAATCCTCGAAGGGATGCATGAAATAGGACAGATGAGGAAAAGCAATCGAAGAAATCAGTTAGAAAGGGAGAGATATCAGTTTTGACCTTGGCAGAACAATAACGTTTTAAATGGCATAACGAACCCGAAAATTTCATCAGCACCAACCGAATGAGCTAACCCAGGCCAGGGGGACGAAGGGCCGGAGGAAGGACCCGGGTTGAAACCCTGAGCAGGTCGCCAGCAAGTCCAGCAAGTCCAGTAGGTCCGAATGGTCCAGGAGGCTCGGGAGCTACGGGGGGGGGGGGTGGAGGAAGGACCAGGGTTGAAATCCTCACCAGGTCCCCAGGAAGTCCAGTAGGTCCAGGTGGCTCGGGAGCTCCAGGGTCCTCGGAGGTCCTCCAGGCCCGGCAGACCGACACGACTTTGTACATGGAGCTCCGTGAGCTCCCCACCTAGCTTACGGAAACGAAGTCCCCCGATCAAAATAAGGTCGACGGTTGATTACAATTGCGGAATCCAACGAATTCTTCGGCAAAAATCGATTTTCCGCTAAAATATCCATTCCAGTGGCTATTGCTGTGACAAATAATGTTAATAACATTTACACTAACCGCCCAGTATAAATTATTCTTAACTATGATCGATACAACTCCAGATATCAAGCAATTAGTAACCTTTGGCCTTGGATTTGCAAATGATTTTCTACGCCGAATGAATTCTCTTTTATTCTCAATGTTTAATCGTTATGATGTATAAATACATTTTAGTTGAACTTGGTGTAAATGTATAGTTGCAGGAATATTTGCAGAAATATTTCGAGGAATAATTCTGAGTGGCATACTTGTTTCTCCACCTTAGTTACTAACATCGGCGAAGTATAGGATAGACCTATTCCGTTATGGGAGTTCGCGTGCACATCACTAACACGGCAGAACCACACACAGAGGTACTCTATGAAACACTTTTTCGCAGGCGCAGGCACAGGCACTGACTCTACAATTGCATTGCACACGATTACAAAAGTACTTCTTGTTTTTAAACGTCCTTCAGTTTCTGAAAAAGTCTTCTAGGTAACGGGTATATCTGAGTGGAATCCTGTTAAAAGGCCTGCCACGTGGTCCAGTAATCGATGAAATTGATCCGCGAATTGAGAAATCACGAAATAATATGCACTATGACATGCACAAACTTCACTGAACACTGAACCGATGAATTTTTCAAGACTAGACAAAATTTTATTTCGCAATACGGGTTTCAAAAGTAACTCGATTTGCAGTTGCATCCATGCACCCCACGCACCTCATGCATCATGCAAATTTCTGCGAGGCTTTTAAGAATTAGATTTTACTGTAAATTTCAGTGTTGGCGGTAAAGTAATACTCGGGACTAATAAAATCCAATTATTATTACTTCACCAGAATGATTATGAACAGTGCATTAAAAACTTGCAAGAATGACACTAACAGCGTCAATTTTTAATACTCTTCGGCGTACGATACGTGAAAGGGTTCTACTACAATCAAAGTACTAATAAACAATTTCATCTTGCAATTTATAGCTTGCACGGGCTATGAAGAAATACCATTTTTGAGCGCCATAGTGTCTTGATCCCCGAAATGAATTTTCGGAGAGAAATCCGCGTGAGTCGTTGACAAACCGAGCTAAAGCATAGCGTAGCAAAAGCCTGTCCTCTATGTCAAACTCTCACTCTAAACCATATACATATATACAGGGTCATCCGTTAAAACTGCAACCTGCGAGCGCGCGAACAGACGAAAATGGCAACACCGCCTCACGGGCGCATTCCACTACAACCATTCACCGGCCTGGCATTCAGAGGGTTGCCAGCGACCGCTGGACAGCAGTGATGCCCGAGCTTCGAAAATTTTAAGATGGTCTCTTTCAAATTAACGTCGCAAAGAGCTATTTGACATTTCCCAGCCCAGGTAAGCGAGCCGCGCCCTCCGCTTTTATGATCGGTTTACCACTCGCACCCCAGATCAGTATAATGAGGTTGGAAAACAATGTCGACTGGTCTCGTACCCGTCTTAATTAAAAAATTTTTAGCTACGACGGGGTTGACCGCGGCGTTATACCCCTGTACGGAGAGATTTTTCGCCACCTGCGTGTAAAAGCTACAATAATGACGCATCGTTCCAATAAATGACAAAACGGACAAAAAAACTTTTCGTTCAGTGTATTCAGTATTCTCGAGAAAAATAATAGGAATGCCTGCTCACCATATAAAAGATTAGCAATAGTGAGCAGATATTCCTATTATTTTTCTCGAGAATACTGAAAAGACTGAACGAAAGTTTGTTTTTTTGCATCGTATATAAATACTTTCCTACGCTAGGCGATTGTTTTGAAAACGCGTGCGTGCGGACTGACCACGGGATCCGTGCAGTTCCAAGCGGTGTGCACTGTCGTAATTTTTATTTTTTTGTTGACTGTTCCCAAAATCTCTCCACTTTTTTGGAAAACGCATTTATTAGCTGAAGGCTCAACGAATCGAATGGTATTTTTTTCAAGCCGGATCGTGGGTGGGAACGACGTTGAATCGCGATATGAAAGTTTGACATCGATTACTGTCAAGTTTATTAATAATAAACAAAATATTCTATATACGGGTTGAGAAAGCATTCCTTCAGCTTAAAAATGAGCCCAAGACGGAGGCATTATCTTGAAAAATTACCGAGATATTACAGTTTAACTGATGACGCGTTAGCCGATTATGTTTAAATTTTTAAAACTTTAACATTAAATATTTCGAAAACTATTTGACATAGGCCTTTAAAATTCAGTATGCTTTGTTTTTGCAAGGTTATCGACAAATGCCGTAATTTTGAAGAGAATCGGTGAAACTAAATTTTTCACCTATCCGTTTTGACGTGGAATAGCTCGCACGCACAAAAAGTTAGTAGAATTCTAGTAGATTTTCTTCAAGGTCTTAGTAGAAAACCATCCTCCACTGTTGGCAACTCTGCTTGCACCTAGTGTTCACGAGAAATTCCCACCGGATTTCGGCCTCGCATCGTAGGGAGGAGGAACACATGCGCGCGATGACGCGGTGACGTCAAACCAATCAACGCCAATACGGAAACGATGGGAAACGAAACAGCGCCACCGTCAAGTCAAGCCGAGCCAGCCAACCAGCGTCGCCGGGGAGTCGGTTGTCCGCGATTCTGAAAACGTGTCCGTAAAGAGCACAAGTAGGGCTATATCCTCATTTTTTCAAATGTGAAAATAGTGCCCTGCTAGTATAAAATTGCATTTGTTTAAAACAATTGCAGCATAAGTGGTCTAAAATTTGTATTTTTAAGTGACATTAATTTTATTAGGTACTTGTTGCGGCCGTAAGAAGCGCGTCACGTCACGCGTTCAAACGAGTGCCCGCTGACTCATCCCAACAGCTGATGAGTCAGCTGAGGCCGGTTGACATTGTTTTGGTTTACGACACCGATCGTTTCGGAGCACTCGCCCGGCGACCGTTAGTTAGCAGACAGCATCGTATTGCCTAGCACGTATTTTGTGACCTTCTCTTTGCGCCCATTTCGCTACTGTTATACAGAGTTCAGCTCTGCACGCGAACCATTTTCGCCGACGTCCGCGCGTTCTGTATCATATTGTGTATATGCACTTGTGACGTCCGTGATCAGTGTTTGACCACAAGAGAATAAATTGTGCCAGTGTCCGACAAGTGGTCGCTGTTGAGTTTTCTTCCTTCCCATCGACCCATCCCAGCGCCGGCATTTTTCCCTACTCTTTGGCGGAAACATTGGTCCTTCGAGCCGGATTCGTTGAAGGAACAACGCAGCAAGCGACCCCATTGCTGGTGGAGTCACATCTGAAGGCTAGGGCCCCGCATCCAAGGCGACGTGGCAGGCCCTCATTGCAAATATTTGAGCGCTGATCCAGTCAGCGCAGCGCCTGCTGGGCAACTTAAAAAAAATGGGTCAGGTGAAATTCACAGTGGAGAACGCCCGTGCTAGAATCGACACCCTGGACAAGACCTGGTTCCAGTGCCAGGAGCTCCACCTGGAGGTGGAGGTGCAGGTCCTCCCGACCGAGCGCCTGAAGTGCCCCTATCTGGTCGACGAGGAAATCGTCCTTGCCGAGGAGGAGTATTGGGCAACCAAGGACTTCCTGCTGAAGGTTATCCGGTCCCTCCGCATCCCCTCCGCCGACGGTGCGGCCACGAGTGCAGCCGCCCCCGCATCAGGATCCCACGAAGGGCCGAGCCAGGCTCACACGCCTCAACCTCTTGCGATTCTCCGGTGAGTACCAGGAGTGGCAGGCATTTCGCGATCTGTTTACGTCGCTCGTCGTTAAAGATGCGGCTCTCGGCGATGTCGAGCAGCTGCAATATTTAAAAACGTCCTTGGAGGGCTCAGCCCTCAAGGTGATCGAACATTACACGACGACGGAGTCGAATTTTGTAACCGCCTGGGCGGCTTTGTCCCGGCGGTTCGACAACAAGCGGGCTCTCGTCGCTGCCCACGTCCGCGCGTTCATAACAATGCCGCCGATGTCAAACGACTCTGCCGACACGACCAACCGTTCGCTCGCGCTCCTCGCGAATTTGGGCTGCCCCACCTCCCAGTGAGACGCCATGGTGATCGGCGAACTCTGCCTCAAGCTGGAGTCCGAGCTCCTGGAAGAGAGGGAGAACTCGCTCGGTACGAGGACAGACCCCCCTACCTATGACGAGCTAGATCGGTTTCTCGAGTCGCACATTCGCTCACGGGAGGCCACGCAAGCGAACGAAGCAGCCAAAGTCCGCGCTCTCGGCGCAATACCTAAACCTTCGAAATCGGCCCCCTCGTCGAGCGCTCGGGTGTGCGTCACGAACGCCACGCCGGACACATCGCGTCCCGCAAGCAAATCGCACTGCCCCATGTGTCGGGCGCGCCACGCCTCGTACCGCTGCACTGCCTTCCGGGCAATGCAGGGCGAGCAACGTCGCGACTTCGTGACAAGCAAACGGCTCTGTTTCAATTGCCTGGCACCCAGCCACATGGCGCCGTTGTGCCCCGTCACCGCCTCGTGTTCGCGATGCAGTCGGCGGCATCACTCGCTGCTCCATCCGACCAGTGCCGACGCTGGAGCCGACGTCGCTCCGACCGCGGCAGGGGGTGGACAGTAGTATAGGCGCCGTGAAGAAACACAGTTCATCCCGTTTTGAGTATACACTAGATGACGTTGTTTCGCCCCCCACGCCCCTCACTCCGCTGGTGGTTGGTTGCGTCTGTCTTCGTTGCACTGAGTAATCAGTCCACGTTGCACGTGGCCGCCATTCACCGCCATTTGATTGTCAGCATTCATCAGCAATTATCAGTGATATTTTTGTCGGTAAAGTGCAGTAAATTGTATTCATTGTAAATCTCATGTAATTATCAATTACGGTGTTTTTTTACTTTGTAACAAACAATTAATTGAAAACCCAATACCTCGTAACGCCTCATAACCTATGATAACCTATATATAAGACGCGGTTTTGAGAATCCACGAGGTTATGACAGCAAGCCATATGAAACATGTATTTTCACTTCAATTTTTCAAAAAGGAATAACAGATGTAATCTTGATATATAATAAAAAAATTCTTTAAAACAATTTCATTACCTTTTTCTTATTCATAAAACACACTTTTATGAATAAGAATTTAATAAAATGAAGAGACCAATAGAAAAACATGCAGAAATACATAATTAGTTATTACAAATAGTTACTGTAGCAACTAATTATGTATTTCTGTATGTTTTTCTATTGGTCTCTTCATTTTATTAAGTTCTATAATTATATATCATCACATTATCTAAATAATATCTCCATCATCTGAACGGCCATCTATTATCTTATCTTGGGGTTTTGAGTATACACTAGATGGCGTCACTGGCGTCTATCCTTCTTCACTCTTAAGCATTGGAGTGTCCACCCCCTGGACCGCGGCTCACGCTGCCCTGGCGCCCCCGACAGCGGGTGGCGCCGAAACGACGGGAGCGACTCTCCATGCGTGTGTAACGTCCGTCGCCCCGGATGGAGGGCCAGTGCTACTTGCCACCGCGCTCGTCCGCGCTCGATCGGCGGGTGGAGACACGGCCAACATTCGCGTGCTGCTGGACCAAGGTGCACAGACGTCCCTCATCTCGGAGTCGGTGGCGCAGACTTTGCGACTCCCCCGCCAGCCCCTGCGGACATACTTGACTGGCGCGCTGGACGGGAAGCTGAGAGTGTCCCGTGCGCAGATGCGTTTTGTTAGAATTATAGGCAAAGGTTTTTTTTGTTCTTTTCGTTCTTCAGCCTCGCCTCTTATTGTCTCTAAAGGCGAGCACTGATTCATCTACACCGGACGCAATGTCGATATTTACTTTTCCGATCTTACCGACCGATTGTAGTCAGTAACAGATCTTCGCGCGTGCGCGCCACAAGCGTCGTGGTTTCTTCTGTTTATTTATGTCGTTGGTCTTAAGAGCAATCGTGATCAAACCGAACGTGTAATAAAAGCACCTTACGCAAAGTCCAGGGAGAAGATTTATAATATCCCCGGATCCGCTCCCGAACCTCACTCAATTTTAACAAAATTGACTCTAACGCCGCACCTTGGGAACCGTCCAGGCATCATCCTACCTGCCGGAGTGGATGTCCTTCACGCCTTCGAGGGTCTCACATTCGCCGATCCGGAGCCATCCACCCGCCGACCTGTCGATATGATGGTCGGTGCTGATTATTTCGGCGCCCTGTTACTTCCGGGGCTGCGTCGCGGCAGCCCTTCCGCCCTCATTTCCCAGGAAACGATCTTTGGGTGGATCGTGTCCGGCCCAACCGGTCGTCCGCCCGCAGCGAGTGTCGCGAATCACGTCACAAGCCGGGCCGCCTCAGACGACGGTCGCTTGCACGAGATGCTCGAGCGGTTTTGGGAGCTCGAGGACACGCAGGCGCCCGCGACGCTCTCGCCAGACGACGAGAAGTGCGAGCAGCATTTTCGGGCAACGCACTCGCGCGTGGCGGACGGCCGGTACGTAGTGCGTCTCCCTCTCAAGGACGGTCCTCCTCTCGATGTCGGCACATCCCTCTCCCGCGCAACAGTCATGCTTCGCGCGCTCGTCCGACCGCTGGCCAGGAACGCGAAGCTCGAATCGGCCTATCGCGCGTTTTTGGACGAATACGAGGCCCTGGGCCACATGGAGGAGGTCGCGACGATCCCGGATTGTGTCGCGCCGGCGGCGCGCGTATACCTCCCGCACCACCCGATCGTGCGGGAGTCGGACGGAAAACATCGCGTCGTGTTTAACGCCTCGTGCCCGACCTCCAACGGGATGTCGCTTTACGACCATCCGCTTGTCGGGCCAAAGCTGCAGCAGGACATCGTCACCGTCCTCCTCCAGTGGCGCCTCCCGCGATTCGCGCTCAAGGCCGACATCGAGAAGATGTAGCGTCAGATACGCATCCACCCGAGCGACGCGGACCTTCAATGCGTGGAATGGCATCGTCGACGTTTCGGCTTCAAACAGTTGCATATGGCACCGCCGCCGCGTCCTACCTCGCCCAGCGTGTGCTGCGGCAGCTCGCCATCGACGAAGGGGGGGGGGGGGAGTATCCGCGCGGGCGGCGCGTCCTTGAGACCAAGTTCTACGTCGATGATGTACTATTTGGCTCAGACGAGGTCGCGTCAGCGCTCGCGGAACGCGATGAGCTCTGCGCTTTGCTCGCGCGCGGCGGGTTTGTGTTGCGGAAGTGGGCGGCCAATCACCCATCGTTGAGCCCGGAGAACGGGCCTCAAACCGTATCCGAGTCCCCGGTGCCCTCTACGCCGGGAGGGCCAGAATCACACGCCGTCCTGGGGATCCATTGGGCCCCCCAGGCGGATGCATTTCACTACCGGATTGCGCCCCCTTCCGCCCCCGCGACGACGAAGCGCGCCGTCCTATCGGTGGCGGCGCTGCTGTATGACCCGCTCGGCTGGGTATCGCCGGCGGTGGTGGTCGCGAAAATCATGTTGCAGGACCTGTGGCTGCGGGAAGCGGATTGGGATGCTCCACTCCCGTCGGACTTATTGGAGAAGTGGCAGACCCACATCGCTGCTCTTCCCCTCCTGGAGTCGGCGCGCATTCCCCGATAGTGCGGCCTGGACGCCTCCACCGTCGGATGTGAGCTGCATGGGTTCGCCGACGCGTCGTCGAGAGCCTACGAAGCAGTGGTCTACGCCCGGATTGCTCGACGGGACACCGAGGGGGCCCACGTCACCCTACTCGTCGCGAAGACCAAGGTCGCGCCGGTCAAGTCTCTTAGTTCAACAGTTATAATTTAATGAAAAAAAGTCAATTTCCAAAATTTTGAAAATTTTTCACAAAAATCCCAAATGTATGTATGTATTGCTTTATTGTTTTCCCCTTAGGGTTACAAGTTTCCGCCTCTCTCCTCTCCTGTACAGTTATTCCTTAACTTATCTTACTTCTAAACCTTAGCCTACTCCTTCGCTCCCTCTCCTCCTCGCACTCTCTCTCTCTCCGCACGCTCGCCTCCGCCGCCTTCCCGCCTCCTACCCTACGCTTACACTATTCTTATCCTACCGCATACGCCTCTTAACTCTACGCTTTTCGCCCTTGCTTCCGCTCGCACCCCCCGCCTTTGACTTCCATTTCCACTCTTTCATACCATTCCTTCTTTCGCTCCTTCCTACCTTCAACCCTCCCTCCTACCCGCCCCCTCCTCCCCCGTTCCTTCTTCTCTCTCTCTCCTCCTTCCCTCTAACCCCTTCATCCACTCCTCCCCCTTCCCTCCTTCGTCCAAGACTTCCCTTATCTTTTCCCCGACCCCCCTATAAATCCTCCTTCTTCCCCTGTGCATCTTTCCAGCACGTGCTCCCACGTCTCTTCTTCCCCGCCGCACAACCTGCACCTCCTTTCCTCCTCCTCCTCCCAATACCTTCCTCCCCTCATCTCGTTCCCAAGCCTGAACCTAGCTATCCTCCCGTACCTCGATTCTCCCCATCCCGCCGCCAGGTACTTCGGGATCCCCTAGTCACTATCTCTCTATACCACTTGTTGTATCTCGATTGTTCTATCCTTTCCCATCTCTCCTCTCCCTGCCTCCTGTCGTCCTCCTCCTCCCAACCCTCCAGCCCCTCTCGTCTCCTTACCCCTTCCCCACCTTCCCTCGCCCCTCTCTCCCTCCACTCCCTCCTCTCCCTCTCCCATGCGGACAGTTCTGTCCCCTCTTCCTTTTCCCTCTCTCTTATCTTTTCCAAACACCACCTGGCCAACTCTCCTCCCTCTCCCCTGCCCAATTTCTCCTCATACCTCCACGCCCTTCCTCTCGCCCACGTCCTCAGCTTTTTCCTCTTCGTCTCCTCCCTCACCATGTATCCCGGCGTCCTCCAGTCCACTCCCAAAGACCACCTTATAAATCTCTCCTGGATCCTCTCCACCCCTTCCCTTTCCTTCCACCCCCATACTTCTGCCCCGTAACCCACCACCGTCCACACCAGAGCATCGAACAGCCACATTCTCTTTCCACAGTCTTTCCCAAATTTCCTTTTCCCGATTCCCCAGACCTGCCGCATGACCACTCCCGCCTTTTATTACTCTATCCCTGATCTGCGCTTCCTGACCTCCGTTCTTCTTGAACACGTGTGACGGCCTCTTCTCAGGCGTCACGCAAGGTCGGAGAGACTCGGCTGGTCAACTCAGTCGAGCCGCAGGGTTCATATTAACGAGTCCCCGTTATCTGCTAAGATTTAGGTTATTCCTTCAATCCTTAATCTACTATGTACAGGCCTTATCCTACTATATACAAAGTGTAACCGCGTCTGGCGGTGACCGCGAAGCGTTACAGGCACTGGCCCGCCGTCGTGGTGGACGTGCGAACAAGGAAGGGAGTGTTTCCAGGGAGTCCGGGCACTATCCAGTCCCTCCACTTGAAATCGGTATCGGTAGAATTTTGCCGTTACTCGAGGCCCGGGCAATGTCCAGCCACCTCGAATAATAGCGGGAAAGGAGCGAAGTGTTTCCAGGGAGTCCGGGCACTGTCCAGTCCCTCCACTTGGAATTGGTGTCGGTAGAGTTTTGCCGGTACTCGAGGCCCGGGCAATGTCCAGCCACCTCGGATACTAGCGGGAAAAGAAGCGGAGTGTTTCCAGGGAGTCAGGGCACTATCCAGTCCCTCCACTTGGAATCGGTGTCGGTAGGGTTCTTCTATTACTCGAGGCCCGGGCAATGTCCAGCCACCTCGGATAATAGCGGGAAGGGAAACGGAGTGTTTTCAGGGAGTCTGGGCACTATCCAGTCCCTCCACTGAAATTGGTACGGTATCTCGGGAGTCCGGACAATATCCAGTCCCTCCACGGTGATATCGGTATAGGTTACTAAAGGAGTCGTCCACAACGCTCGACCCCGGGCAATATCCGGCCGCTCGCTCGGTGTGGTGAGTGGGCTCCTTAATCCCCACTCCGGATGCCTCACCTCGGTTGCCGCGGGGCTTATGTCCTAATTCGTGGTAATTTCCACTTGCGAGAAGGACGGTGCGATCTATCGGTAATGCGCGTACTCGCTACCGGGGTCGCGGTGGGGGTATCGCGGCGCGTTGCGGATCGGTTATGTTCGGCTGTGCTCGGGCGGCGCTCGGTTCGTGACGCTTCGTCACACACGTACCCCAGATACCTAAATTCCTTTACTTCCTCAATCCTCTTTCCTTTCCACCTCCAGTCCACCTTTCTTTCTCTCCCTCCCCCCTTCCTGAACCTCACCACCTTCGACTTCTCTACGTTCACCTCCAGCCTCTTTCTCTCCATGTACCCTTCTAGCCGCCTAATCATACTTCCCATCTCCTCCTCATTTTCCGCCAGTAGCACCAGGTCGTCTGCGTATGCCAACGTGCATATCCTCCTTCCTCCTACTTTTACCCCTCCCCATCTTCCTTTCCTAATCTCCTCCTCCACATCCTCCATGAGCAGATTGAACAGAATCGGGCTCATTGGGCACCCTTGCCTCAAACCCTTTGCCGTCCAGAATCCCTCTCCTAGCTCCCCTCCCACCTTCACCCTGCTCGTCGTCTCCCTATATACCTCTTTTACCCTCTCTATCAGACCCTCCCTTACCCCTCTCCTCTCCATCGCCTCCCACAATAACCTCCTGTCCACCGTGTCAAATGCCGCACGAAGATCCACAAAAAACGCCACCAGATTGCCTTTCTTCCCCTGTATCCTCTTGCCTATTACGTGGTTTAGCACGTATATGTGGTCTATCGTACTTCTCCCTCTCCTAAACCCCGCCTGATTCTCAGAGATCAAGCCCTTCCCTTCCACCTCCTGCTCTAACCTCCCTACCAGGACCGCTACATACACCTTATACAGCGTTGGCATCAACGTTATCCCCCTATACTCCTGCACTCGCGCCCCGCTCCCTTTCTTCGCCAGCGGCACTATAATGCCCTCTCTCCACTCCTGCGGCCACCCCTCCCCTTCCCACACTCTTCTTCAGATCTCCCACGCCAACTCCAACCCCCTCTCTCCCCCGTGCTTCCACGCCTCGTTCGGAATCTCGTCCCCACCCATTGCCTTCCCTTCCTTCAGCTTCCTCACTACCCTCCTTACTTCCTCCCTGCTTATTCCCTCTTCCTCTCCCCTTCTCCTACCCCCCTCCTCTCCCATCCTAACTCTGTTTTCTACTCCTCCTAGCAACCCCATAAAGTATTCCTTCCATTCCTCCTTCTTTATCCTTGTGTCCACCACTTTCCTTACAAAAATCCCAAATGTTACTCCGAATAATATCCGAATTCGCGTGGAATGACCCAGGATTGAAATGCGAAAAGTGTCCTTTTCACACGCGGTCAACTGCACGCGTGCCTGAATATTCACACAGCGGCGTATCGCAACGCAGACATGTCTGCTTGTGGCTGCCTTCGCTTGCGAGTAGCGGAGACGGTTGTGCAGATGTGTGCCTGTGAAAAGAAAACGGGCCAAATTGGTATTTCCTTCGATTTGAGTAGCGAGGGAATCACGTTGTCTAAGAGGAACATTTGTATCACGTTACGTCCCACTTCGTATCACCAAGATATATTAGAATGATGTTCACAGTAATGCAATAATAATAATAATATTTTCATAAATAAATAATCGTAACATTTGTAATGTTTCTGTAATGATTAAGTACACCAAACACGGTATAATTTTGATAATACATATTTAGTGGTAATAAGTTTCGGCCGCAGAGAAGAATAGCGAATCAAAAAGATGGAGACAATCGGCAGTTCCTTTTCCACTCGCTCTCTTCTCCTACGTTCGAAACTGTTGACAAACTTCTAAAAATTTAGGATCTACAGTCAAATCTCGATTAGAGTTTAACATTATTGTAGGATCAGGTGGGTTGTGATAAGGCAAATGCTTGGTATTAAAGAACACAATAGATTTAATAACAATAAAAGATATAAAATAATGAGAAATCGTACTATCCGTTCGCACGGCGTGGTCTTTCGCCGACTGACTCTCCCCTATCCCTGTTCTCCCCACGCCGGCTCGCCTCGCGCTATATCCCTTCTGTTTTCGCCAAGAGCGAATTTATAATGCCGGCGGTGGGGCAGCTCGTAAGGAACGTATGACGGGTAGCCAACACACAGCAGGTGGACACGACACTGGTTTATTTGGCCATTCAGTGACTGCCCTGATGTCGTACGGCACGGTTAACAGTTCACAGACACAGACAACGAAGCACACAAATACAGGTAGCGGCGCGTGGACGCGTGGCGACAACGGGTCGCTGGTGGATAACTCCACGGAAAGCTAAATGGGGCGCAATGGGCGCGAGCAAAATCTCGTAATCAAAACGGTGTTGTTGTCACGACGGTGCTGTTCTCAGAACTAACGGTCGCCGGGCGAGCGCTCCGCGATGATCGTTAGCGGTCAAAAACGTCACAAAGGTGCCGCGGCTGACTCGTCAGCTGTTGTGATGAGTCACCGGACCCACATTCGAATCGCGCGGCGCGACGCGTTACTCGCGGCCGCAACACCTTCCTTCCACCTCGCATACTACCGGCCACACGCACACGTTACCGGCGTCACGCATACTTTCCATCATTAGTGTTAATTTCTATTACCCTTAGTTGGTGTGGTCCCCCTTGCAACCAGTGAAGCGTGTAACCCGATCCGAAATCGAAAATCGGTGAGACACAACCCGATGCAAATGAGATTCACAATTAAAAGTATTCTATTTTTGGTTCTTTTTTTATAAATTTTTACCAACACATGTGTGAGGATTTTCTGATTAAAATGACACCAAACACGTTATGGTTTGAACAATTATATAAATATAAACGATTCGTATCCACGATAAGTAAAAGTTGTCCGATTTATGTCGTATTTGGTATCATTTTAATCAGGAGATTCTAACAAACGTGTTGGTAAAATTTTCATGAAAATGGAACCAAAAATACAAAAGTTTTAAATCTTAAATTTTGATTGCGTTAGTATTGTCTCACACGTACAGGGTCATCGTTTAATCCTGCAACCCGCGCTCGCGCGAACTTGTAAAATGGCAACAGCGCCTCACGGACGCATTTCCACTACCACTATGGCCGATACTTCCGCCATCTATGAGCTGTTGATGAAAGCGTACGGTCTTTTAGATGCCAGTAGAGAGCGCAAGGTGCTTTTGGCTTTAGCCAGAGGATATTAGATTTGACGTAGCAGACGGGGAAGAAAACGGTAGCCATTTTAAGAGTGCAATCGCACCGGTCCCGTTCTGCGTGGAAATATCTACCTTTGCGACGGTCCAGCTGCGGTATTAGACAACGCTGACGCGATAGGGCCTCGGGTTGAAGAATTTGGGGCCTTTTTGTATAACTTTTGAACTATAAAAGATATCGGAAAACAAATTGCGCCGAAAAATGGGGAAAACTTATCCCCTCTTAACGATAGATAATTTAACATATTTTTCATTCACTTAATTTTTCTTTTATCAATATTTTGACCATAATTACTGTAAAAAGCGTTTGCAAACTGTTTATTTGATACTTTATTTAGTGCTCTTTATAAAATTCATGGGGTTGATAAACAATAGGCTGGTTGTTTCTGTATCATAACTTTCATAAATTGAGAAATTAAATTTTTATTCAATTATATATTGGTTCTGCGGGTCTCAGAATCTAATGTCCTGGTTTCCTTTTTTCTGATTTTATCTTTAAGGAGGGATTGTCGTCGAACAGTCCCAAAAGTAACTTATATTTAAGAATTTTTTTCGAAAAAATTGTTCGGCATATTGTATTAAACTCGTTTGTGATATAAGGAGGCATTTTTGAACTTGCAGGAAATATTTTTTTTATGTCGATCCTTCTTATTATTTATTAGTTACTGTGGAATCTTCTCCACCTCTTCGCCGATGTAACTCCTGTTGGCGAGATGTGTAGCACCTGTCACAGTCATCTGATCAACCGATCATAAAAGCGGAGCGCGCGGCCCGCTTACCTGAGCCGGGGAATTCCGAATACTTCTTTGCGACGTTAATTTGAAAGAGACCATCCTAAAATTCTCGTAGCTCGGGCGTCGCTGCTATCCAGCGGTCGCTGGCAGCTCCGAACGCCGCGCCGGTGCGAGGAGTAGCTTCGAGAAGTCTGCCTCCGTTTGAAAGTCGAACTTCGGTCACACTCGGGCCTCGTCGCGGGCAGACACCCGTTGCCTGGTCCGTTCGCGCACGGTGTTCGGCCACGTTCGGAACGCGTCGCGTAACCGATCGTGGGGGGTCGTTCCAGCCCGAACGTCTTCAAATCATAATAACATGAATAGAGGGACGAAGTGTGAACTGATTCTTGCATAATTGTTTTGAGGAAACATTTTAACATGTAATTCGAAGAAAATTCGAAGCGAGTTCGAAACATTCGTCCGGAATTTGAAGAGCATCTCGAGGTATGGAGATCTCCCCCGAATTTTGCCAACCCTTCTTTGGCTCACGTGTGGCTGACATGTTAAAATGTTTCCCCAAAACAATTATGCAAGAATCAGTTCCCACTTCTTCCCTCTATTCATGTTATTATTAATTGAAGACGTTCGCGCTGGAACGACCCCCCACGATCGGTTACGCGATGCGTTCCGAACGTGGCCGAACACCGAGCGCGAACGAATCAGGCAACGGATGTCTGCCCGCGACGAGGCCCGAGTGTGACCGAAGTTCGACTTTCAAACGGAGGCACACTTCTCGAAGCCACTTCTCGCACCGGCTCGGCGTTCGGAGAATTTTAGGATGGTCTCTTTCAAATTAACGTCGCCAAGAGCTATTCGGAATTCCCCGGCTCAGATAAGCGAGCCGCGCGCCCTGCTTTTATAATCCGTTTATTACTCGCACCCCAGATTACTGTAACGAGGTTTGAAAACAATGTGTCGACTGGTCTCGTACCCGTCTCAATTTAAAAAATTTTAGCTATGACATGGTTGACCGCGGCGCTATGCCGGTGTATGGAATAATATGAAAAATTTGTCTAAGGATAAAACTTACTTTTTCTCTCGAACGTTCTAAGTCTTTCAATTTTTCATTTTTTTTTCCTTTAAAGTGGACCAATCCCCGCGGAAATTATCTAACTTTAAGAAACTTCTATTTTTTTATTGCAATCAGATGACTGTTGCAGGTGCTACACATCCCGCCAACAGGAGTTACATCGGCGAAGAGGTGGAGACGATTCCACAGTAACTAATAAATAATAAGAAGGATCGACATAAAAAAAATATTTCCCGCAAGTTCAAAAATGCCTCCTTATATCACAAACGAGTTTAATCCAATATGCCGAACAGTTTTTTCGAAATAAATTCTTAAATATAAGTTACTTTTGGGACTGTTCGACGACAATCCCTCCTTAAAGATAAAATCATAAAAAAGGAAACCAGAACATTAGATTCTGAGACCCGCAGAACCAATATATAATTGAATAAAAATTTAATTTCTCAATTTATGAAAGTTATGATACAGAAACAACCAGCCTATTGTTTATCAACCCCATGAATTTTATAAAGAGCACTAAATAAAGTATCAAATAAACAGTTTGCAAACGCTTTTCACAGTAATTATGGTCCAAATATTGATGAAATAAAAATTAAGTGGACCAAAAATATGTTAAATTATCCATTGTTAAGAGGGGATAATTTCCCCCCATTTTTCGGCGCAAATTGCATTCCGATATCTTTTATAGTTCAAAAGTTATACAAAAAAGACCCCAAATTCTTCAACCCGGGGCCCTATCGCGTCAGCGTTGTCTAATACCGCAGCTGGACCGTCGCAAAGGTAGATATTTCCACGCAGAACGGGACCGGTGCGATTGCACTCTTAAAATGGCTACCGTTTTCTTCCCCGTCTGCTACCGTCAAGGACCCAGTTCCTGATCACTTAAGATGCAAAGGGAGCAGTTTCTGATCAACCTAAAACATTTTACTATGAGCTATCAAATGTTTGCGTATAAATTTAAAAATACTTCATAATTATTTAGTCATTTTTTGGAATAAATTTGTATCGTGATAAACTTATTATTTGGTATTTATATACTAAACTGATCAGGAATTGGGTTCTGATCAGGAACTGGGTCCTTGACGGTACGTCGAAAGCCAAAAGCACCTTGCGCTCTCTACTGGCATCTAAAAGACCGTACGCTTTCATCAACAGCTCATAGATGGCGGAAGTATCGACCATAGTGGTAGTGGAAATGCGTCCGTGAGGCGCTGTTGCCATTTTACATGTTCGCGCGAGCGCGGGTTGCAGGATTAAACGATGAACCTGTACACGGGTATTTAAACTTGCTTCGTTCCGAGGCTTTCGCTTACATCGAGACTTTACTGTATATCTTCTTTTACTATGGTTGCTTTTCTTCTCTGCTGTATGTTTTTCTTATTTCTATGTATGTACCACGTGTTACTGATTATTGACTTTTTACGTGCAGACAACGATTGAAGAACGCAGCGTGCCTCACGGTAATTCAGGGTAGCGTGGCGGAAGCGGGTACCTCGTACGAAACACTTCCAAGCACATCTGCTGCGGATGATTTTCCTACGGACAGAATACACGCAGAAGACGTAGGAAATTTTGCAGATGTTCCAATTATCGAAGGAATTGTAGAAGAAGTACATTTCGATACGGACGCAGAAGATATTGTAGAAGAAATACATTTCAATGCAGACGGAGAGGAAGTTGTAGAAGAAGTACATTTCGAGTCGGACGAAGAAGAAATTGTAGAAGAAGTAGATTTCGACACAGACAGCGATGAGATACATTCCGTAACAAACATCAACGAAGAAACGAATGAAGATGTTGGAAGTGATACCGATTACTGGGTGGTGGAGAATGCAGAACCACAACAGTCAGAAAACCCAATTTCAGGAGGAATAGATTTCGTTGATTTTGCGCATGTTTTCAAGCAAATAAAAAATCTTTGAAAACATTCGGCTACTGTCTGTGGCATCGAACATTTTGATATAGTTAGATGTCAACGAAATGGATTAGAAAAAGAGTATAATGTAATAATAATAATAGTTTATTTGACGGACATAAAATCCACTTATACAGAGAAAAATGGCAATAAAGCGATAAACAATAAAGCCATAAATATAAATGGTAGTCATCGAGGGTGTTTCACCACGACACGCTAATCAATGTAACTCCGAAATAGACCATGTAGACTCTCTTAACATGAACAAATTTCTAACTTTGAAAGTGTGTAGGGAGTCGGCAAAAATATCGGCATTACTCGCCAGCCGGTTAGCTGTATTACAGGCTCTGTTCAACGGGTCAATGTCACCCAGGTTCGATCTAAAGAAACCTGTATGAAAAAGACGTCTGAAACGGAGTGGCCTAGCCAAAACGTTAAGCCCCACCAGACCTAAAATATCAGGGCAATCAATCTCCCCAAGCAACAAATTCCTCAAGAAGGTGATGTCGAAAACAGACCTACGTACTTCCAACGTATCCATTTTTAAGCGCGTAGAGTGCAAAATGTGCAAATACACAGAGCGCATATCCTGTCTTCGGAAGAGTGATGCCACTATGGATATCAACCACGCGGCTGTTGCCGCAATAATGATGACGGGCGGCGGATATAATCAACTGGAGGACATATTGACTGCCGTGAACGTGTCCTGTATGACGAAAAGGATCTACGAGAACTGTCAGAATGACCTAATCGGTGCCCTCGACGTGGCCGCACAACGCGAAATGGAAGATGCTGGAAAAGAGGAAAAAGCATTAGCTATAGCAAGGAGATTACAATTCTCTTTCTGGCGTAGGATACCACACGAAGAAAGTGCTGTACATCAGTGTGAAGAATAAATTTTGCATGACTTGCCAAATAGCAGCTACGAAGAAGGAAGAACCGCGCGAGCATCGTTTCTTCAAAAACTGGGGTCGTAATCAGAGTTCAACTGGCATGGAAATTGTTGCTATTGCCGAAGGCTTCAAATGCAGCATAGATATGCACGGCCTAGTATACTCTATATTAGTTGCCGATGGCGATAGTAGTGTGTAAAAGAAGATATTGGACAATGATCCATATGAGAAGTACATGGTGCGGGTATGAAAAATAGAATGAACCAGTCACCTGCTACGCAGTTTCAGTAGAAAAATAAGCGAAATCGTAGCAAAAGGCCGCGATAAAAAACTAAGAGCTGTCGTACATAATAATGCTCTCCGCCTGCGTACTGGTATAAAGAAAGCTGCAGAATACCGGTTCCAAGAAGAAATAATACTCGAGGAACGAATAAAAAATTTGAAGAAAAACTTGACAAATGTACCAAGTAAGTTTTCGGTGACCACAATGAGTGTCAGAAGTTAGCATACCTGTGTAATAAATATGATCCCAACAGAGTAGACTACGTTAAACGACTGAGAGAAGCTGGTATTTATCAAAGTATCGAATAAGCGATGCAGCCACTTTTCACTAAAGCTGACAGTTTGCTGTACGGTCTAAATAACAATGCTGTTAAAAGTTTTAATAATATCATTGCTAAATTCAACGGAGGCAAAAGGATAAACTTTGAACGAGGGGGCTCGTATCAGGGTAGAGTCTCCGCTGCTGTCGTCCAATATAATACAAAAGAGGCGTTTAGCAGATTGTGTACGGCAATGAATAAAGAGCCGTCAACCATGGTAAGAAAGCTGGAAGGACGTTGGAAGCGTGCAACAGAAAAAGCAATGGAATATAAAAAAGAAGCGAAAGCATCCTCCTTCCGAAATAAAAAACAATCGAGCGACCAGGATTACGGCCCCAGCGCAGAAAAACCAGTATGGAAGAGACAGTATACTCTCCCGAGCAGTGTTCACGGGAAATTCCCTCCGTAGCACGATACTCTCATCGCAGGGAGGGGGAACGCATGCGCCCGATGACGCGGTGACGTCAAACCAATCAACGCCAAGACGGGAAAGGATGGGAAACGAAACGGCGTCACGTCACTCGCTCGGCTTGACTTGATAGTGACGCCGTTTCGTTTCCCATCCTTTCCCGTCTTGGCGTTGATTGGTTTGACGTCACCGCGTCATCGCGCGCATGCGTTCCCCCTCCCTGCGATGAGAGTATCGTGCTACGGAGGGAATTTCCCGTGAACACTGCTCCCGAATGTGAAAGGCACGCATGTAACGTCCGATTGCCAGGGACAACTGATCGCCACAGATTCTCGAGAGGAGAGCGGCGTCCCCTCGAGTAAAGGATAGGTGGGGTTTCGTTATTGCAGAGCAAAGGAGTAAAATCCAACTTAACTTTAACAATGGCTCATTTATTCAATAATAATTATAACAAATTAATAGTAACTACAGCTATGATTACAGGTTTCGTATCTTATCTATATGCATATATTTATATATATATGTGGTTGAACTATGTACAGGTTATTTGCGTCCCAGTGTAATGGCGCTTCCGTCTCCGGGGCGAGCTCTTACTCTTGGCAACGATAGCTTCAGGAACTGCCGCTTCCGTCTCCGGGGCGAGCTCGATCTCTTTAGCTATGTCTGCTGTAAGAACGGCCGCTTCCGTCTCCGGCGCGAGCTCGTTACTTTTGGCAGATTTTCGTTCTACTAGTGACTTCTCGTATTGCAGTGTACGGCCGCTTCCGTCTCCGGGGCGAGCTCGTACTCTTGGCAATGATAGCTTTAGGAACGGCCGCTTCCGTCTCCGGGGCGAGCTCGATCTCTTGCTATGTCTGCTGCTAGAGCGGCCGCTTCCGTCTCCGGGGCGAGCTCGCTTCTGTTGGCAGAGTAGAAGAAGTGACCACCGTGCTTCGTGCACTCCCTTTTATACCCCAGCCTTGGCGGACTGGCGCATGCGTGTCATATTATTTCCTTCATTAACAATTTGTTTGTTTATCGCTTTATATTCTTAGTCTAGATCCTTGTCAATGTTTATATTTGTTTATTTTTAATCTTATTCTAATATTTGTTCTATTACTACTCGCTTAATTGCTAGGTTAGATATACATAGGTTAAGTAATGCTGTTTTATCGGCGGTCGGTAATGCCGGGTTCGAGTCCGCGTGGGACGTTACACGCGGCTATACTCCATGAGTGGCAAACGATGCGATACAAGATCGAAGTGGAAACTCGCGATCAGGCGAATAGCGAAAAGTGGATTGGTTATAGGAAAAAATTATTAACTGCATCCAATTTCGGCAAGGTATGCCGATTACGAAAGGATACACCACGGGCAAATACTTTGAAGAGTATAATATACCCGCAACTCCAAAATTTACGTTCTCTCGAATACGGAAGGGAAAATGAGGCAAACGCCTTGAGACAAATGGAAGAAGAATTAGGAATCGATATTCTATCGTGTGGCCTCTTCATCGATGCCACTCTGCCTCACCTAGATGCAACTCCTGACGGCCTCGTGGACGATACCATCGTCGAAGTAAAATGTCCCGAATCGGCGAAGGATTTATCGCCTGCTGAAGCAATAGAGATGAAATGAATAAAAATCATCACTAGTATTATCAAGTGCAAGGACAATTGCACATAATGAATAGGCAACGGGGTTTATTCTATTTATGGACGCCGAAAGGAATGAATGTTATAACAGTATCAAGAGATGATCGATTCTGGGCAACAGATATGGAGGAAAAACTGAGGAAGTTCTATGAGGACTGCATGTTGCCAGAAATTATAGATAGTAGATACCATCGACAACAGCCGATTAGAGAACCTCCGTACGTAAAAACAGGAGGAGCAAGTACGAGTACACAAGAAAGTACATAAAACGATGCATGACAACATCGCAATAGCACCGGCGAGTGCATGCAGCGCATATGAAGAGCTGTCGAATAAGCAATGTTCCAAGATGTAAGTACGAAAGTATGTAGAAGATACATACGGAGAGTGAAGAGGGCCGTCTATGACGTGAGTGGTGGTGGGTCTCTTCACATTCTCCTAATAATAAATACCTGCAGCTATTCTTTCATATCAAATGGAAATGACATGTATAAAAGCGTAAGTATGACACTTATACTTTTGTTATGCAAATACAGTAATTCGTCGTTATTGTCCCGTTTTTACCATGCGTAATAGTCCCGCTCACTATCCCCACCATTTCTTGGAATCGTTCAGTCGAGAGTGAGAGAATCCGAGAACGTGGGAGAGAGAACAAAAGAGTCTACACGAAGTTGTCGTCGGCTACGAATAGTGTCCGCATCGCGTTGTTGTCCCGCCGCCAGCCCCGTTCGTCGGGACTATTACGACGAATTACTGTAATTGGATTAATTGGAAATCATTATGAATGTTTCTTTCATATAAAAATTTGCTTTAGTTATTTCCACGAACCAGTATCATAGCCGAAAATCATGCTCTATGAAGCGAGTCTTTGCAATGCATGCATAAAGATAAGTAAATAACATACATACATCTACATTTTTATTACATTCAGATCGATTACAACTCGTCCTAACTTTTTATCACAAGTTCTATAACAACTAGCTGTAATCGAAAGGGGTCAGTGCCATTGCAGGAAAATATTTATGAGAAATAGGAAACAATAATAATGTAGAAGTGAAGTGTAAGTGTAAGCATCAGTTTTTACATTCAAGTGGTATAAACACAAAAAGTAATTTTTATTAAATTTATTTATTTTTACAGATCAAACCAGGGTGTACATATATACACTGGGCTCAGGAATATCGTTGCAACTACCACAAATGCAGGGTGGAGGAGGTACCCCTTCCATGACGCCGACCGGGCTAGTGAGCAGTGGGTGGAAACTGAATAGGGAACTTCCGGAATAGCGTTTAGACAGGAAGAAGCAAGCTTTCATAGGTTCGAGGGCGCTGATGTCGCAGTATAGTTGTGTTTGTGTCTGTACATACACGATCGGCTGAGACTTATACTGTCTCATAAGTGAAAACAAGTAAAACGTGAGTGAAACGCTAGTGTTTACTTGTGTTTACTGTTTGATAATTTAAACTGAATGTGCAGAAGAATGGAGCAACTGCAAAGAGGGAGACAGGTAAGAAAGTTTGAGTTAGATTGAGACATTTGTTTATTTGAATATTCGTAATGTTTTTTAAATATTTTTTAGGTTATAAACTCTATTATCAAAAACTTTCAGTTTACTTTAAAAAATATTAAAAACGATTTCCTAAACTTAAAACTTGTGTTTTTGGAATGCACTCGTTAAATGCTGCAAAACCCAGATAGTACACGTCGTCTTCTGGACGTCCATTTTACGTCTGTTTTTGGTCTGAACGTCTGACGACCTTATTAAGACGTCTTTAAGACGTCGATATCGAGACGTTTCTAAGACGTCTGTCCTAAGACGTCAAGGGAATCAGAAATAATTTTCTCACGAATGACATCGAAGTTCTTTTTCCACAACGTCTGAAGAAAAATAAGAAAAATGAAAATAATTTGGAAACAGTAAAAAAGTACCTTCTGACACCAGATTTCATTGAAGGAATTATCCAAAAATGTGAAACTCTGAAGGACTCGCAACAAAAACACCGATATTTTGCGTCGTGGGATATCGTACAACTAGCTTACGATTTCGAGATTAAGAGACTTAATTCGATAAAAAAGCAAATGCCTAAACTTTATGATGGCCATATTAGAAGGAATAAAATCCGGAAAATGAGAGTGAATCCTGCAGTTCAAGTTTTGAGCCGAACAATGTCTTCATTTATTCGACATTTAACTTGTATTAAAGGTGCAGTACAGACGATTGACGGAACTAAAAGTATGCCAATCAAGGAAGGAGTGACCACTTCAGAAGTCGTGAAATTCTTCAACGACTCATTCGACTCTATCAACGGCAGTAAACGGGATTCAAAGAAGACGAAGAACGCTCTCCGCAAGGAAGTGACCGTTAACACCTGTCACTCGACCTTCTGGAAGGAGGCCATTTATTGCATGGAAAATAACATCCGGTTCGTAGATCCAAACACGATAATGTGTAAAAACGTGCCATCGCTGAGAAATTTTAAATTTACGTTAAACGAATTTCAAAGATTATGGCAGGAGTGGCAAAACATTAAATTTACAAGTTTTTCACCGCGTAATGTTAATCAAGATCCACTAGAAATTTTTTTTGGAATGATCAGGAGTCATGGAAGACGAAACATAAATCCTACTTGCATGCAATTCGAAAGCTCCTTTAAATCTCTCCTGATTAACAATCTAACTTTTGCCAAAACTGTAAAAGGAAATTGCCAAGATGATCAGGCAACAGCACTGCTCTCACTTCGCACGTTTGCCTTAGTAGCGCAGATCTTAGAAGAGAGTAGTATTTCTATAGACACCCAAGATAGCAATGACCAATATGTTCTTTTTAATAATAATGAATTCACCTCGACTGATACTTGTATAGATACCTGGGGAGTATTAATGAACCAAAGCACAGACGTTAGATTCAAACATTGTTATACATGTGTCTCTAACCTCTGCAATTTTCATAATTTCAATGCGTTTTTGAACGAGGCCCACAGTAACTTGGAGGCGAATATTCCCCTTTGTTGCTTCAAAAAAGGGGTTATAGAAAAATTCATTCTGCCGCTTTTACTGTTATTAGATTTTTCATTTATCATCTGCACTAAACACTTTGATTCCCTATGTCAGGCTTTATTGCGATTAATCAGCTTAGAATATATTAGGGGAGAGGCTTGCAGGTTGCCACCCCTTAGCTTTTTTGATCATAACTCGTCATAAAATTAACTTATCGTTGATTTATGGTATAAGTTGGAAAGAGGAAGTGTAGAGCTACAATCCTGAGCTAGAAATCATGTAAACTCTCAAAAAAGAAAAATTATACTGCAAATTCTCGAAAGTATCTAAAATTGACTCCTTGAAATTTTGGCTTGCAGGTTGCCACCCCTAGAAAAATTGCTGAAAGTGTAAAAAAACTCAAGGAAAGCTTCGCATATCGATGTTGTATGCCGTTGCAGTGCTCTTCCTTGATTTATTGTTGACTTTGATTGCTTTAATTGCGTCGAGCAACGCTTCAAAATCCTAAATGCCGCGTTCAGATTTTCTTGACCTGCGTGCTGCCATACTATAAATGTATCAAAAATGGAATAAATAAACGAAAATATGACTAAAGTGCAATAAAAACACTTCACTTCAAAATCAATGACAATAGTAAACATCATATAATCATGAAAAATGACATTTGAGTGTAAACAAGCGGGAAAGGGAGAGGTGGCAACCTGCAAGCCAAAAAAGGTGGCAACTTGCATTCCGACGCATTTTTGGAAATATGAAAAAAAATTGTCAATTCATGATATGTTTGGAAATCTGTTTGGCATATGTAAATTAGATAAAAACAACAACACAGTACAAATAGTTACCTTGAATTGTCGATGAAAATGTTCAATTTACGAGCACAAAGAAAACACACAATTTCAATAATTCAATTTCTTGACAAACACTGTATCACACTTCGCTCAGCAAACACAGTGTTATTGCGTCTGTCCGCTCCAGAGGTTAATAAATAGTGACAACTACTCTTTTAACGTCGATGTGAGTCAGAGTTGAGGTTATGACACTGCTAGAAAGTCGAAATACAGCAGGGGTGGCAACCTGCAAGCCTCTCCCCTACATGTTGGTGCGGAAATATTAACAGATTATTAAAAGGTAAAGAGTCTGATGCTCGAACTGATATACATTTAGCGAAGCAAGCTCGTTTTCAGTACACTAAGAAATGTAGTAAAAAGTAGATTCACCTATAAGATTGTAAAACTATTGTATCGATCCGGCGTCGACCGCGCTGTAAAGTGCAGGACCACTGACTGTGTCAGGGGCAGTGGTGGGTAAAGACACGAATTTTCTATTTTATACACGACACGTGTCTTAAATGTTGTAAATGTCGTAAATGTCGTAAATGTCGTAAATGTGTCATAAATGTCGTATATCTGGAATGAAAATAACTAGGGTAGATGTTGTGACGGCCACTCTGCGTGGACGTCACTCGGGAGCGGGAGACCCGTTTGGTAGCTCAGTCGAGTCGCAGGGTACTTATTTATTCAAGTCTTACTGTCCGTACTTGTCTTTATTTAATATCTCCTTATCTACAGTTGTGTGTGGTCATTATTCGTAATTGTAGTTATATATATGTATAGATAGATGTACAAGGCGATGGGCCGAGAGGTGTGCGAACGTAATGCCGCAAGATCGCCGTTGGTCGAGGCGCGGGTAATGCCCCGTTGCCTATGGTACGGAAAGGTTGGAGGCGCTTTCAGAGAGCCCCGGGCAATGTCCAGTCGCTTCTCGGTCGGCACGGTACGGGAGAGGTTGGAGGTGCTTTCAGAGAGCCCGGGCAATGTCTAGTCGCTTCTCGGTTGGCACGGTATGGGAGAGGGTGGAAGTGCTTTCCGAGAGCCCGGGCAATGTCCAGTCGCTTCTCGGTCGGCACGGTACGGGAGAGGTTGGAGGTGCTTTCAGAGAGCCCGGGCAATGTCCAGTCGCTACTCGGTCGGCACGGTACGGGAGTACGGCGGTACAGCGGTACAGTTACTGAGGAGTTATGCTGCAATGAGCGTCCACAATTGTACGACCCCGGGCAATTTCCAGTCCGTCGTGCAGTGTGGTGAGAGGGCTCCTTAATCCCCACTCGCTTACCTCTTTCCGGTCGCCGCGGGTCTTCTATCCTAATGCGCGGATAATTTCACTCGCGAGAATCAGACGCGATCTGTTGGCGAGGTCGGTACTAATTACCTGTAGCGCGGATCGCGGTATGGAGGGGGGGTGCCGCGGACCGTCGCGGCTCGGCTTGGTTCGGCCTTGCTCGTGACGCTTCGTCACAATGTTCCAATTACCGTGTCCTGTACCTATTACCGTGCCTTTATACTTAAAGAAGCCGTACAAAAAACTCGCATACATAAATAAGGAAAAAAATTTTTTTAATTAAGTTAAACTATTAATGTATGTGTTACAAACGAGTAGGTTGCATTTTGAAACAATTAAAGCTTCTTTAAGTATAAAGGCACGGTAACAGGGACAGGGCACGGTAATTGGGACATCTACCCTAACCTATAAAACATTTTTCGTATAGGTTATGAAGAAGTGCTAATTTATTAATAATTATAATTCTGATTAAAAAAATTAAATTAAATTAAGTTACACTGACGAAAAATGGATATTGAAAGGTTAGTAAAAGAAATGCATTGGGAAACCAAGAATTTCGATACGCCAACTAGTGACAGAAAATGGAACTTTACTGAGAGTAGGTCGAAATCCGTCGAAGTCCATATGATTATCAGTGTTTAAATAGACATGTTGTGAGAAACGAGTGTTTTTAAATTTGTTTGAACACTAAATTTTTACTTCTTCGATTAATAAATACTTATTCGGAATGATTGGTGGGATCCGGACCTACTTTCAATTGTTCGCCAACTTACCACCAGTTCCCCAATATATAATAATAAATATAATTTGTTTAAATTAAAAATTATGTCAATAAAAAGACTATTTTTATTTTAGGAAAATAAGCCACCAATTAAAAGTATAGCACCTTGCTGTTCATTTTGTCCAATGGAATTGTATAATTGTTCATATTGTACATTTGAAAGTGTAGTACTTAATGTTTTTCTCGATGGAACTACACAGTTCTTATTTAGTGCATGCACAAAAGCTTTAAAGTGGCTTGATTCCACCACACTGAAAGGGATATTGCACCCAAAAAAGAAATTTTATAATTTATCAATTTAATTTTTTCTAAAACGGATATTTTTATTTACGTAACTTTCAATTCAAATAAATTTTATTTATTATCGTACATTTATTTCTAATTACTTTACCTTTCACAATTCATTTTTTATTAGTTATTATCTAAACAATTACAAAACAATAATTAACACCACGCTTTTGAATACTTTTTTGGGGTTGGGAAAGTGGCGATTATATGTAGTTTTCGACGTAATCGACGTATTCTACAGTATTCTATAGTATTTTCATGCAACCAACAAGCGAGTCAGAAAGAATTATATTTTTCCAACACTTTAATTGTTGAAACCTTAAAATAATTAATATTTCTATTTACTACATTTGCGACAAATGACGCGTATGAAATGGGCTTGAAAACGACATATTATACGTACATTTGCGACATGTCGTAAATGCATTTGCGACGCGGTGAAAAATACCGACCCACCACTGGTCAGGGGTCACAAGTGTCAGCAATGACACTTTTCCTCCCGGATCATACGATCACGCGAGAGGATCGAGGCCGCCGTCACTTTCCCAAGAAAGTGACGAAGAAAATAATAAATTTAATTCTGCCTTTAAATTCACAGGAGCAGACGGGCAAAAGACAGATGAAAAGATGCAGAGGAGGATCTACGCTGCAAATTACTTGCATACGTAAGGGCGCCGAGTACGGTTCAGACAAAATGCGCCAGGCTGATACGGGCGTCGCAGGTATGCATGATGTAATAGTAGTAATAATTATGACAATTATGATAATAATAAGTAATATATCCTTTATGTTGTATATAGAACTCGCCGGTTCCTGTCTTGAGGCGAAATCTGGCTACGATGTATCGGTCGACAGTATACTGCCCGTAGGACGTTCCCCTGACTTCCACGTGCCCCTCAAGCGCCTATGCACGATGCACGCGTATTTAGGTGAAATTCGAAGTCAATTTTCTCGACAACGAAGCCTCTACCGCAATTTCGTCACTCTGGATTTTCGACTTATATTTGCCTGTAGAATCACCGCTCAAAGTATTGACCATAGGTAGAGGAACACCATGTATATGGAGGTCGCGCACGGAGGAATATATATGTACATACATGAACAATGTGATATAAGTAATTAATACAATTAATACCTATATCGTCCTAGCTACCTAGAAGTCTTAAAAAAAATCAATTTTTGGATTTCAACACTTTCTTGAAGTACAACATCTTAAAAATATTCCCTGAAAATTTCACATCAATCCGACAAAAATTGATAAAGTTATGCGTGTTTAACCCTTATGTCAATAACCAAAAGTCCCTACGTTGTTCAATAACCAGGGTACCCGGGTACCCACTTCCGGTTTTTTTAAAATAAACGATTTCTATCGCGTCTTTTTGTGGTTTTTACGTTTCTAGTCGATAGTGGCTATCTACATCCAAGTTTCCAAGGCCTCTGCTAGCCAAAAAGACCCGGCCATGTAATATAAAGGCGCCTTGCTCAGTATATCGATTCGTGTACAAGAACAGACATGTTCAATGTTCATAGGAAAGAAGACTTCGCGTATTCCCACGAATAAGTGTAAAGTTTGTGCTTCAACAAAACACCTATTTATTATTGTGACTTGTGCTATTGGACAAACTGTGTACGCTATTTTTTAACGGAACAAAATCAGACAGAAATGCTATGGAGAAATTATCGAAGGCAGAGTTTACGAGGTAAGATAAATGATTATGGGATGTTACTTTGGTCTTTTACGAAAGGATATCATAGCATTGTTTGTGTTGTACATTTGTTTTATAGATTAAATCTTGAAGAACAGGATCTGTATTTGACAGAGTTACTCGGCGAATCAGACGCAGAGAGTGGCGTGCCTTCAGACAACGATGACGACAAGGCACAGGCAGTTGCGAATCATAGAGTCTTCCGACAGCGAACGAACTAATGATAATCGTAAGTTTGAATGCTGCTATGTAATTATACTTATTTTATTACAGTCTTTATACTCATATTCTATTATTTGTAACAAAGCGAAGTGAAGAAGGTGAATCGAGGGCTCCTGGCCCAGAAAGAAGCACAGAAACTTTATCAATTTGTGATACATTCAAGAAGATATTCACCAATGAAATAAATGATATTATAGTTCATCACCCAAACAAAAAGGCATCGGCAGTATATGTATCAAGAATACAACGCCCAAAATCCAGGAAAGACGCTAACAGGAACAGCCGTGACGTCTAACGAAATGTATGCATTCTTGGGAGTTCTGATATGTACTGGTGCTATCAATTCAAACACTGACCACACAACTGATATGTGGAAAGCATCATTGTATCCTCTATACCGCGAAACATTTGGGATCAATCAAATTATGAGGCATCATACATACAACTAAACTTGCTGTCGAGAGCGTTCTTGGCCGGCCGACTAAATAGTCGTCCGGACATTCAGCCTGGGACTTCGCAAGCTTTAGATGACTCGGGAAGAAAGGTTATAACAGGCTCATGTAATCTATGTTATAGAGTATCGATAAGAAATCGCAGGAAAACCAGGAAATCTTGCATCGTATGCGATAAACCAGTCTGCGATGAGCATGCAGTCACGCTTACAAAATGGAAAGAATGCATAAATAAATAAACAATTACGGCTTTTTTGCACATAAGGTAAATGGCCCAGTGCTTATACAAGGCCCAATAATTAAAAATTGAGAAGACATTTTGTTAATAATAACAGTTTTACTAATTTGCAACGTTTAAACTGCTCGAAATATAATTGCAAAATGTATTAGCTTTATATAGATACAATTATAAGCTTACAAAACTGAATAGTTATATCATGAAAAATACTATTGTACAGTAATGCTTCAACAGTTTCAATTTCGTTTCTTACCTAATGGGCTCAAGCAAGCGAGAGAATATTTTTGTTAAGGTCGTAATGAATTATTATTTTATAATTTTTGAAATAGTACAGTGTCACGTCCCAGCCCGACCATGGGTCCGCGCCTGGTTAGTCTTCGCCAGCGCCGCTAGATATCTAATCTTCTCATAAGTCCCCAACTCTAATCTCGTTCGTATATATATGTTACGTTCGGAACGTAAAATTTTTCTTTTTGGTCTGGGTATGCCTCAACAACGCCTAGCGTTATGGGAAATCCCTCGTTGATCATACTCCTACCTATTAATTAATATTCTTGATAGAGTAAAAACTTCTCTCTTGGAGCGTCGTCGCCTCGACGCATTGCCGTTCCACGAAATAGATAAGGCGGTGCTGACGCAGCGGCGTTCTCACGAGATAGTCGCGTTCGAAACGACCAGTGGTTCTCCTGTTGTACCGAATCCGTTCTGTGTAAGCGGCAGGGATGTATTTCAACAATGCCTTGCAGCATTGTGGGAGAGCCCTCGTTGAGAGCACCTCTGACCGTCGCGTTAAAAATGTAATATGACCACTAACGGCTACAGCAGGAATGCACAGATTGGATCATTTCTTAGAAGATTGACAGAATTGAATACCCTACATCCGGTGCAGGGAACTGCGCCTTCCTACGGTTTTGTCGCACGTGCGAATTATTAATTAATTAAAAATTGTTGTTAAAATCAAATGCTTACTACAATTTCTGATAGTCCAACGACTGTGGGATTCCCCTAGTCAGAAATTGTGTATGAAATTATGTTGTGAAATTATGAACATTGAGGGAGAGCCCTCAGCTGTGCGAAATTGTATGTTTTCCAAGGTGTGGGAAGTATGTTTTCCTGTACGTGCGAATGTTCCGTAGAGATTGATCGAATATTTGAATCGGGAGTCTGATGGATAGGCGTGAACACACACACCGCCTCGTTAAGTAGACGGGCCCACGGTAGCGCTGCCGAGCGATAAAATGCAGCGTAAGCATTTTCGGTACGGACCCACTCTGGTCGTGGCCGAGCGCATGAAGCTGCGACACTCTGTGACGATAAATCGTGAGGTGCGTGTCGCCGGGTCCGCAAAAGTTTTAGAGCAGGAGTTCTCCGGGTTAAACTGTGTGAAAGACTCGACTTTGCGAAACAATTATTTTACTAGACTTTGCGAAACTAATTATTCTATTAACTTTGAAACATTCATTCTATTATCTTAATTTATTCAAAATAATTTATTCAGTTAACGATTTAATCTAAATTCTACTATTTCAATTTCTTCTATAATTCAATTCAGATCTATTCCGTAATATAACCAAGTGTGTGTGTTCGCGTTTTCATCTCTTTCTCTGATTTAGGTTATCTTCGATACGCAGGAAAATCTCCAACATTCCAAGTGAAAACTAAAAGTATATTTCCGATAAATAATTGACTGTCTGGTGAGTTGCACCTCTTATCTCTTTCTGTACGCTTTATTACATTATTATAATTGATCCGTATCCAACGATAATTTCTGACAGTCAACCGACTGTGGGATTCCCCTAGTCAGGAGTTATCCGCGATAGTACAAGTACTTATATTTTGTAAAAAGATTGATTGATCTTTTTCATATTTTATTTTATTATGTTCTTTCGCTTCTGACCATTATTCAGCATTAAATATTTATTTATCATTAAATTTTTACTCGTTAATTACCTATCTGATTCCATTGAAAAGACCCGTATGGGACTAGAGCACTGACGATCCCAAAATCTACCCCTTATCCTCTGATAAGGTATTTAGATAATTAAATAAAATAATTGACTGTTACGAGTGCGGCGGGCCTCCTTGCCATTCTATACGTAAAGACAACAAATTCTGATAATCAAACGATTGTGGGATACCCCTAATCCGGATTTGGCTGTCTAAAACGCGCCGCTCGAACACCACAGGTCGCGGCACGTAACATATACAAGATCCAAGTTTATTCCTCTTAGTTCCCGTGTGTCTGGGGCAGGGGCCGTCAGCTGTAGCCCTACTAATGAGTCTGGCTGACGGTCCCAAGACGAAACACAAATCTTTCTTTTCCTCCTCGATCTTCAAAAATGCCAATCCACCTGCCCTGCACAGTACTCCAAAAAGCGTGACCGGCCTGAGGGATTTCGGTTACGCCGGAGGCGACGGGGCAAGATCCCTTTACGTTCCGGAAATCAACACACCCATCGGTTTCGGACGTAACAGTTGTTTTGGATTTAATTAATACTGAAGAATTGAAAATTAATTGGATCTCTTGTTATTTTTTTGTTTTTAATATTGAAATTTGTGCGTTTATCCACTAGTACACGAAAACATGACACGGACCAGTTATTAAACGTGTGCTTAAGGCTGCCGTCTCATTTTTGTTATGGTCCGAATCGATCGAAGCGTCCCCAGTAAACAAACGGACCCTAATGAAACTACTGCGGTCGATAAAAAGAACTTGTGCAGAGATGACATCTCCAGGTACTCTGGGTAGACGAACTTTTGACGCATAGTTGCCACATCGTCTGTTCTCTTTGTCTCTGCCGCGCTGTTGCCACAGAGTTCTCTCTTTCTATCGAGAAGTCTTGAAGCAATACGGCACGAGAGCTACGTCCAGCGTCAGAACCTCGTTGAACGTAGCAATACTGAAAGATAGAGAGGTCCGGGAGTGTAAGAAGGAAAGATGGAAATATACCAAACTTGACACAATTTGAACTATCAGATTACACATAAAATTTATTTGCAGAATTGAAAGCCCGTTTCGTTCAAAGTAGTCCGATTTAAATTATTTTCTGTCAATTTAATCGGCAGAATCACTTTCATATTGATACGATGAAAAATAAAGAAATTCTGTTTCTGCATAATCGATGATACATCGCCGAGCAACTCCAGGCGACAGGTTAGACGGGTGAGCGATACAATGTCGCTCGGCTCGAGCGTCGGGGGACCTAAAGAATGAAGGCCTTCGATTAAAAAAATTATTTGTGGCCGACGGATGAATTCCCGTCGAATAAACTGATTCGTCCGTGGCGTTTCAAATAAAACTAACTCTGCGTTATTTTTACTCGACGACAAATAAAGATAATGTCTCTTTAATTTGATAGTTTATTTCAATAATTTATGAAACAATACTAATTTGCGTGTCAATATCCCTTCTGAACTTCGCATTTCTGTAAGGACACTGGGCATCGCTTGCCTCCTTGGAAGGCGAGGTCCAGTAGGATGCGTAAGGGATACAATGTAAATTCCTGGCGTTCTCCCGATTAAAATCGTGTCAAATGTCATGTAAATCGGACTATTTTTAACGATGTTAGCTTGGGGCCACTTTCATCGGGACGACGGAATCGGTTGAAGCCATTTTCGCAAAAATCTGATGCGAAATGTAGAACGTGAAATTCGTCACTTCCACGAAACTCAGCGAGGCGCGGCATATTCGCGGCATTGTCTTTAGGACTCTAGCGAGAGCAGGGTTGCCAGGCGGTTCAGTACACCGTACTGGCATATATGACGTCACAAGACGGCATAGACCTATATACACTACTCGACTTGTGCACGCCATGCGATGAATTGTGGTACTAATCGGTAGTGGCGTCACTTGGCATACCTTGGCGCTGGTGTCGGTTGGCATGACGTCACGAAGTCACCAACACAAATACACCGTTATTGCTGTAGGTGTTCCCCTTCTCCTACACCGTATGACGTCATATACGTCAGCACACCGCCATTTATTCAGTACGCCTGGCAACCCTGAGCGAGAGAATCACGCTGTACAAACAGCGTATTGGTCAAAAACATTTTTTTAATAAAAAGCTTATTATTTGTGACTGAAAATAAAAGTGTCAACTATTGGTACACTGTTAACAAAGAGTACAGTTACCGTATATTTAATTACCAAGTACAGTTCTAGAAATAATCCGATTTATACCGTGCTTGAACTCATTTTAATCTGGACAATCTCAGCGGTATGTTAATAAATAGTGAAAACGTAACGTTTTACAATTTATTAATACATAATCCACCGCAAGCAACACTGTATGCCTCTCGAACCGAAATCAGAAGCTGCCGCCGAACAGCCCAAGTCTTCAGGCTCAAAGAGAGATCGCGCCGGTTCGGGTAGACACGCTGCCGAAAGTTGTTTGAAGCCTTCAAATAAAAGTCGAATAAACTACGGTTAAAGATCGAATAAACAAATTATTCTTCTTCGAATAAAAAAATTATCTTTCGTCGTCGAATGTATTCACTTTGGTTCATAACGGATAAACATAAAGTATCTTTTATTTGAGTTTATCCAGATATTATCTTTGCCCATCTCTGTTCTCCAGCCGCTTCGCCGTGATTCATTCAAGCCTTCTTGACGACAAAATAGTAATAGGGGAAATGCGGCAACAACGCGATACGACTCTCAATACGTATCGGCAACTATGTCTTTCCTACATTTATCGGCTAGCTTGGACTTCCACCGGTTCTGATGGTACATGGCGCGAATATACCATCAACGCTGGTGACGGAGAATCCTTGAAGCATAATTCTGTCATTTCTCGAGTCTGTCTCAGTACACGAGTCATAAATTTATTATTATTTCAACGTACGGTGCTTATTAGCGTTCAAACGCACCAGACCCGCCTGCACGGATGTCTACTGGAGGCAACTATACCCGCAAAAGCTTCCTTCTTGCCGATTCCACGACGTAAGTTGGTTGAAACGGTTTGTTTACTACATCGCGTATACGTATAACGCTGATGCTACGTGGCTTGAATATACCACTAGCGCCGGTGACGGAGAAGCCTTGAAGCTTCATTCTGTCAGTTTTCGAGTCATAAATTCATTATTATTTCAACGTACGGTGCTTATTAGCGTTCAAACGCACCAGACCCGTCTGCACGGATGTCTACTGGAGGCAACTATACCCGCAAAAGCTTCCTTCTTGCCGATTCCGCGACGTAAGTTGGTTGAAACGGTTTGTTTACTACATCGCGTATACGTACACGTTTTTCCTAGCTTGTGTGAGCGTACGCACATATTCAACGCCCGATGAGACGGCAGCCTTAAGGCTGCCGTCTCGGCGGGCCTTGAATGGGTGCGTACGTTCACACAAGCTAGGAAAAGCGTGTACGTATACGCGAAACCTTTTCAACCGTTATTCGTCCTGGAATCGGCAAGAATTAAGTTTTTGCGGGTATAGTTGCCTCCAGTAGACATCAGGGCAGGGTGGAACGGTGCGTTTGAATGCTAATAAGCATCGCACGTTGAAATAATAATGAATTTATGACTTGAAAACTGACAGAATGAGGCTTCAAGGCTTCTCCGTTGGTGGCGCTGATGGTATATTCGTGCCATGTACCACCAGAACCGGTGGAAGTCCAAGCTAGCCGATAAATGTAGGAAAGACATAGTTGCCGATACGTATCGAGAGTCAGATCGCGCTGTTGCCGCATTTCCCCTATTCCTATTTTGTCGTCAAGAAGGCTTGAATGAATCACGGCGAAGCGGCTGGAGAACAGAGATGGGCAAAGATAATATCTGGATAAACTCAAATAAAAGATTCTTTATGTTTATCCGTTATGAACCGAAGTGAATTCATTCGACGACGAAATGTACGCTCTCGCACAAATCCATAGTAGAACCTCGATCATCGGTTTTATTCACGTCTAAAGCAGCTTCTTCGAATAGCTCGGCATTGTTTTTGATGAAATACTTTTGCATAGCATCCATTTGTGCCATTATTTCTTTACGCTTCTGCGCTGCCATTTTCATCCTCCACTCTTTATCACTTTTACTGTTTTCGGTATCGTTTGCTGGTTCTGTACGAACCGCTACGGGTGCGTTATTGACTTCCATTATTGTATTACCAGCGACTTCTCTATACTTTGTTAAAACCCAAGTTAATAAATCCTTGTGAGCATCTATACGTGGGCTGCTAGACAGATCCTCCAACTATACTGCTGAGATTGTAATGAGTTCAAACATGGTATAAATCGGATTATTTCTAGAATATATCTTGGTAATTAAATATAAATGTAATGTAAATTCTAATCTAAAAATGCTAAAAATAATCCGATTTATACCGTGTTTATTTATTTTCATCACCTTTTTATTATATATAATCAATTAAATGGCAATAGTAGGCACAGTGGCAGTAATTGGCACATGCAACACTTTTTTACAAATATCTTTTGTTGCTGTATATAGTTAATGAATTTGTTTAAACCCTATAGTGTTAACTAAGTAATTGTATAATTACTTATATCACATATGTCGACAAACAGAATACAGTGTTACATTTCACAGGCAACCTCCGAGGGAATATATGTAAACACGGACAATATGTGATATAAGTAATTAATACAATTAGTTAATTAGCACTATAAGGTGCAAACTGATAAACTGTATACAGCAATAAATGATATTTGCAAAGAAGTCTGAGCTGTGAAATGTAAATCCACAAACACTAAAGACTAGAAAATAAAATAAATGATGTTAAACGATTGTATTAAACATGCGCTAAAACTAAAAAAAAACATTATTTTCTTGTACTACGCAGGATATTTCATAACAGAATATGCATCAACTTAATACAACATCAAGCGTCGAAATTAATTTGTTGTGAAATATCCGACTCCACGATTAGGGAGATGTAATTGAGTTTGTCAAAACGAATCTTCGTTTTTGAATAATTTGAGTTTAAAGTGTTGCACGGTAGGAGTATAAGTTCGAATATGTAAGTAACCTTCTCAATCAACAGTTGTAGCTGCAGCGGTAAAGTGTTCATCTACTGTGCTACAGGTCGCGGGTCCGAATCTCCCTGGGGTAAAATATTTTTCTATTTATTAAAGATACACGGGCGTTATACTACTATGATTCTGTTGCACACATTCATGTCGTCGGTCCCCCTCGCAGCACGTCAATATATATTAATATAAAATAAAATACCGTTATTTTTATTTTTGGCCCTACTGCCCGAAACGTTGCGTGACCATTGCTGTAAAATCTCAGAAACGTTGCAGAAATATTTCATGTGCTGTATGGGTAATGAATAAAATTTTTATTTTATTTTTATTTTCAATAATTTATGTAAATGTTATTCCCGCCGGTTCCTCCCCGCCTTGCGCTGTAACCTCCCCGGCGCGGGCGCCATCCTCCCCGGCCCCTTCGATTGCCCCCACGACCGCGCTGATACTTCAGCCGCCTCAGCTCCTTTCTCATCTGAAATAGTACCATAAAAATTATATAATCGTATACAATAAGGAAAACACACGCACACACACACACACACACACACACACACACACACACTCAAAATAACTTGCCTTCACCATTTCTTTCTGCAGTTTTCGGGTCTCCTTCTCCTTCTTCTTCTCCTCCTCCTCTTTCTCTTTCTTCTGCTTCTCCTCCTTCCTCTTTTCCTCTTCTCTCTCTCTTTCTTCCCCTGGCTGACGTCAGGACACCGTCTTCAGTGCATCCTTGAACTGGAAATGAAATAATGAATGTATCATTTTATGGCAAATAGTAAGATTGTACAGCGTGATTCTCTCGCTAGAGTCCTAAAGACAATGCCGTGAATATGCCGCGTCTCGCTGAGTTTCGTGGAAGTGACGAATTTCACGTTCTACATTTCGCATCAGATTTTTGCGAAAATGGCTTCAACCGATTCCGTCGGGAGAGACCGTAGATTCGAGGAAATCGACGCAGATTTCCTCTGTCTACTAGTCGACGAGCCGTCCACCAGGTAACACGCTTCAAAACGCTTTCGCTTGCTAACGCTTCGCTTATACCGCTCCGCTTATATCGCTTTGCTTATTACTGGATTCGGGCCGAATCCACGTGCTTTGCCGCCGCTTAGTAAAATTGCCTACCGCGTAGGAATTAGTGTCGCTAAGTGATTTAGAACTGTAAAATAATCGTAGTAAACGAACATAACGGACCTTTATTATAAACTGTAAATAATTGTGCATAGTATAGACTTAGAATTAAATTTAGTGCCTAAAGTTAAGTGTTCTTAAGTCAAACAGCCCTTTCGCGAGTTCTCGATTCCTGCGACGTGCGCTTTCCGTTATTTTGCAAACAGCGCCGTTGTCTGGTTTGCTTTTTTTTTTTTTTTTTTTTCAAATCGCACCACAGAGGCGTCATCGAATTCACGTGTCACGTTCACGGTTCGCGTTGACGTTTTATTGACAGAAGGAATTTGTGTTGTGTTGTGTTGTGTTGTGTTTGCTGGGGTAGTCTAAAATGAGTATCATTGGAAATGTGAACATGCAGGACGTGCAAAAAAATATGGACAATAATTCTACGTCTCGTCCGCGAAAATTACGTCCCTACACAAAGAGATTATCGAGACGGAAGGCATACTGCGAAAAGAGAAGGACCTTGACCCTTCAGAAGAAACAGGAAAGGGCAAAAACGGCAGACGACACTGCCGTAGGACAACATTCAGATGAAGTGGCCGAGGAACGTATGGTAGAGGAACCATCAACATCCGATGGACGAAATCATACGTCCCAAGACATAATGCACTCGCCATCCGATGAAGACACTGATACGGTCAGTTCGAGGGAAACTGAAGAGGCGGTGGATGAACTGACAACCGAAATACCAGAAGGCACGGATGTAGAAAGCAACGAAGAAGAAAACTTCGTTGTAGAAAAAGTTGCGAAGAGCGAGTTGCAAGTACAATCGCGTCTCCTAAATAGCAACGATATAATGAATTTCAAAAATGTGCTTGCTCAATTGCAGAAAATAGGTAATCGTGCAAAACATAGGGAAGACTGTGGCATTCAACACCTACAAGTAACTGGTGTGAAACGGTGTGACTTCAAGAGCATCTTCAGCGTAATGTGCACTTTATGCCATTACAAAGCTGAAATCCGCAATCAATCGGACGAAGCCGAAGAAGTGGATAGCAATCAGGGCACCGTTAATGCAACAATTTTATGTGGAGGCAGTTATGCCCAGTTGGAACATACTTTTTCAGGAGTGAACATACGTTGCATGTCGAAGAAAGACTTCGTGAAGAATCAAGATGAATTCATCAAGTCTGCAATTGCCGCTGCAGAAGAAGAGATGTTAGCAGCGGCTGAAGAAGAAAAACGTTTGGCCATTGAAAGAGGCGACGTTCTTCCCGGATCAGGGACCCCTCACATCCCCGTTGTGGCCGACGGAAGCTGGATGAAGAGATCCTACCGCAGTGGATGTTACGATTCTGCGTCTGGAGTCGGCGTGATTGTTGGCTATCACACCAAAAAAGTTTTATTCTACGGCGCTCGAAACAAAGTTTGCAGAATTTGTCGGATTGCTGCGAAAAACAAGAAAGAACCCCAAAAGCACGCATGCTTCAAAAACTGGAGTACATGTCGAGCATCGACTGCTATGGAAAGCGATGCTATAGTGGAAGGATTCAACACTAGCGTAGAAAAACGTGGGCTCGTTTATTCTACTCTGATTGCTGATGGGGACAGTAGCGTATATAAGAAGATTATGCGAACCCATATAAGAGGCAGATTCGTGTAAAAAATATTGAATGCACGAATCATTTGTTGCGAAACTTTTGAACAAAAATAAAAGCGATTGTAAAGAAGACCACACCTGGACCATTGAGACAAACTGTGGAAAGTAGCATTCGCCGGATGCGCACGGACATCGTAAAAGCCGCAAAGTTTAGATACAATCAGAATGTATCAATCGACGAGAAAACAAAGAATTTGTATGGCGACATACAGAATATTCCGAGCCACGTGTTTGGTGAACACAAAGAGTACGCACAACTGGAATATTTCTGCAATGGAAAGAATAAAGAGAATGAAAGAAACATCGTTGCAGAATTGATGAATATTGGAGTGTACCAGGACGTAAACGAAATACTTCGTCCACTGTTAGCTCATGCGGAGAGCTTACTCTATCGCACGAATAATAACGCTGTGGAAAGTTTAAACGCAATAATTGCCAAGTGCATTGGCGGAAAAAGATTAAATTTCGCCGAAAGAGGATCATATACATGGAGATGTGCTGCTGCTGTCGTGGAGTACAACACTAACGAAGTGCACTCGCGATTGAATGCGGTAATGAAGAAGAAGACACCCGAGGTTGTGCGCCAAGTGGAAGAAAAGAAGAAGAAAGAAAAGGAAAAGAGAGCTGCAAAACAGAAGGAAACGAAGGCTGCGGGATATGTACGCAAGCAATTGCCCTCGCAGAAAGATTCTGATTATGGGCAAAATGCACAGAAACCAGACATGCCATCCGAAATGTATGAACTGGAGCGGGAGAAGCATATGCAAATGCTCAGTGAGTGGCAAGGCAAAAGACATGCTATTGAAGACGAAACCATCGGACAAGCGAAGAACCGCAGATGGTTGCAGTATAGGTCCAAATTGTTGACAGCATCCAATTTTGGACAAGTGTGCCGTCGCCGACCTGACACGCTTTGCGCAAATGCAGTGAAGTCATTTCTGTATCCGAGGATAATTAGTGCACCCGCGGTGGAATACGGGAAAGAATGCGAGAAAATTGCTCGCGAAGAATTGAAGAAGCAATATACAGATATTGCAGAATGTGGAATTTTCATCGACAGCGGCATCCCCTTCTTAAGAGCTTCACCGGATGGAATCATCGGTCAAGAGGGTATTGTGGAAATCAAATGCCCCAAATCAGCGGAGAACTTTACGCCGGAAGAAGCTATGGAAAAAATTCCCGCTGTCCGACGCATGTTCACACGTAAAACAGGTATTTCAATGAACAAAACGCATCACTATTTTTATCAAGTACAAGGCCAGTTACATATTACTGACCGAAAGTATTGCATATTTTGCGTTTGGACCCTGAAGGGTCTGAAGTCTATAAAAGTAGAGAGAGATGATGCGTTTTGGAAAAGAGAAATGGAGCCAAAACTGGTACAATTTTATTTAGAATGCATGTTACCCGAATTAATAGATAGTCGGCACAATAGGTGCATGCCTATTCGGGAGCCTCAATTTATAATAGCAGAAAGAGCGAAAGAAAAAGGGAAAAATTTAAAAAAGCGAAAGAGGTCTCCCTCCGAAAATAGTGAAACTATTGTTGTTTAAACTAATGCCTGGTGGAGGCGGTGTGGGTCGCCACTGGTAATGGCCAGGGAAGGGATGCACTCCAAGAAGAATTCGGGTGGTCGGACGGCACGTTTATTGGCCGCAGTGGGCGTCGTTACAACGGACACGAACACTCCACACAGAACTCGAACAGAACACACACGACTTAACAAGCTACGACGAAAACACTCAACGGAAACTATGTACAAAACTATGTACACTGAGCGCAGGGCGCGGATGGCTCGAAGGGCCGTTTTCGTGAGATTCAAAAACTCGTGGGTCGCTGGGCGACAAGAGATTTGGATAATTCGTGCGTGCGAGAGCGTGTTGTTGTCGTCAGAGGTGTTCTTCGAACTAACTGCCGGATTCTTGGAAGCGCGCAACGCTCGAATCCGGGCAAAAACGTGTGACGTAGGTAACCGTCTTACCGGACGGTTTGTCACCGTGTTTACACGCTCTCGCACGCACATTTAAATCCGCGCAACAGCTGAGCGCTGAATCTCGGCTGCAACAATTGTATCCGACGTCGCACCGCACTGTAAAGCGCGGTACCACTGACCCTGTCAGTGGTCACAAGTGCCAGCAATGGCACTTGTACTCGCGGATCATACGATCACGCGAGTCGATTCACGCCGGCGTAACTTTACCAAAAAAGTGACGAAGGAAATAATAAATTTAATTCACCCTTTAATTTTTTAGACACATTTCTGAGTTCACAGGAGCAAACAGACAGGAGACAGAAGAAAGATAGAAGAAAAGATGCAGATCTGAATCTATGTTGCAAATTATTTGCATATACAGGGTGTTCCCCTACCTATGGTCAATACTCTAGGGTGTGATCATACAGGCAAAAATAAGACGAAAATCAAGAGTGACGAAATTGCGGTAAAGGCTTCGTTTTCGAGAAAATTAGCTTTGAATTTCATTTAAATCCGCGTGCATCGTTGGCGCTTGAGGGGCACACGGAGGTGTGCGGAACGCGTCAGCTGCTCGTAAAGGCAGGGTCCCACTAGTGCAACTGCGCGCCGCGCACGACGTTTTCGTCCACTTGAAAGGGTCTAATTTATGAGGCCGCGCGCACGAAATGGGCCGACGCTCTGCCAGGCGCGCACGCGGATGCTTGGCGCGCACGTCGAAGACAGTGTAAAATACTAGCCTCCTTTTCTACATCGTGCTTTCTTTATCTAAATAAAGCTAGCGCCGGCGGTTGGGTCAGTAGCCGAAACAACGCCTTCACACTTCATACCACTTGAGATGTTTGAAGGGGTTTACTACGTCGCGGTCACCGATTGCTGAAAATTGTGTTTCAAATGAAATGAAGAAGTTCTCTGCCGTGGCTTCCCTCCCACAGTTCCGCCATCACTTTCAACATCGCTCAGTCATACGCTATCTCGGTGTCCTGTTGGTTTTTGCTCACACGATATTATGAGATTGAGAGTAGTTACCATTGCGACCAATAGTGAAAATACGAACGCCCTTTGTTTATGTAGTGTGAAAAAGGTGGGTCATAGGCAGGAGATTATATCATGACTAATAGAACCAGCATTTCTCCTAGAGGCCAACTTTCTACACCTGCACCAGAAATTCACGTGTATCATTTATTGAATTTCATTGTTATTGAATTTGTCTTAAAACGCACTATCTAGTAATCTCTAAAAAAAATATATAGTTCCATTTAAAAAACCCAACTTGACCATCGTATCTTTTAAACTAATAATCTAAGAAAAAAATCGTCTGGGCTAATAACTTTGCTCCCTCGAAACAAGCAATTCCATATAAACATTTTTTTCTATCTCAAATACGTAAGGAAATATCCAGCTGCTTACTGTTCCCACGGACACCCTGTATAGTGTATTACAATTATGCAATATCTAGAAACAAGTTACCTATCGCGGCAGTATAATTGTTGCTATTTACAGCAGTAATTATCGTGTTATTGCTTGCTTTAATATATAAACCAATAGTAATAGACCATAAATACATGCGTACAAGTGATATGTAAAAGTAAAAAGTACATTTGCGTTGGAAAATACACATTTTTTTCAGTCTTTTCGACGATGCGCGGCGTGCATTCGCGTGCTCGCGTGGCAGAGAAATTCCGGCATAGCGCGCACACGATCGCTTTCGACGCGCGCGTCCTCGTAAAAGTCGGCCCTTTCAAGCGCTCCAAACTGCTCGAAAAGCCGAGAAACTCGTAAATCTGACCCGTGCGCGGCGCGCAGTTGCACCAGTGGGAACGTCTTTCTGCAACAAATCGGCCTTGCGCGTCGAAAAAAACGTGCGCGGCGCGCCGTTGCACTAGAAGATGTTCCGCTCACCTCCGCGTGCCCCTCATGCGCCCGCGATGCACGCGGATTTAGGTGAAATTCAATGTCAATTTTCTCGAAAACGAAGCGTTTATTGCAATTTCGTCACACTTGATTTTCGTTTTATTTTTGCCTGTATGATCACACCCTAGAGTATCGACCATAGGTAGAGGAACATCCTGTATATAACGCCATATATTCTACAATTATTTATTAATCAGTCTGAAAAATTGTGAAAATCATCCTTGTATGTTAAGGAAAAACTTTGTCGATGCAAGTTACATGTACCTCAATATTGCCTCGATACTTTTTATCGGTGAACGTTGAACCATGGGTTCGGCCCAGTATTACTTTTTAATTATATGTATTGTTGCGACCGCGCGCAACGGCCGTATTTGAACGCGCGCCCGCGGTGGCATCAACACAGCTGTTGAGCCGCCGCGGCGCGTTTGAAGTGTTTTTTGACCGCTAACGATCATCGCGAAGCGCTCGCCCGGCAACCGTTAGTTCCGAGAACAACACCGTCGTGACAACCACGCAATACGATCCTGCAATATTTCGCGCCCATTGCGCCCAGCATTCTTGTGCACCTATGCTTGTGCGACCAGTATCGCTACGCGCCCACGCGCCGTGTATACGTGTTTTGTACATTACTGTGTCTGTGCTGTCCGACGTCTGTGTGATCACAGAGTGACGAAATAAAACAGTGTTGTGTCCACCTGCGGAGTGTTAGCTACCCGTCATCCCTTTCCCTACGAGCTGCCCTACCGCCGGCATTATAAATCCGCTCTTGGCGAAGACATGTATATTGTTACATTTTTTAACATGAGGGTTTTCTGCATACACTTTACGGCTTCGCTAGAGTTTTCTGAAGTTATGTTTTAAGTCTCAGAAAGATCCGTTAATATTTACTCAAGTTATCGCAATTTATGTTTAAAGAAATATTGACTTTGGAAGATGAACAATTTTTCTTTATAATTTTTAGCTCGAATAGTAATGATTGGATAAACATACTGTAAATAGAAAAAATCTCTGTCGTGACGAGCTTTACAGCACTATATTTTTTAAACTACAGTTTAGCAACATTTAATTTTCCAATCTTTTTTAGCATTGGGACAATAATTTTTCGCATTTTCGAGCGCTAATCCCCTCATTGCATCCGACCCTTCATATTCATGTTGAAACATTTTTTTCCTAAATCAAACATTTCTCTAAATAACGTGGAATATAGGTTTTTCACACCCAACTTTGGGCACTGCTTTCTCCTCCTAGATGTGGATGATTATAGATAAAAAAGAAAGTGTCATATATTTTTCGAAGAATTATATATTATTCATAAATGTCATTGCGATTGGCATGTTATACTTCGGTGATGTCCCTTATAATGTATGCTTTGAAATTGTACATTGATTATACAGGATATCCTTCTACGTATAAATAAAAAGATATTGATACGCAAATTAGTATTGTTTCATTGACATGTTTCCTAACCTCACTCCCGAACCTCTCTATCTTTCATTATTGCTATCCTCTTTTACGTTCAGCGAGGCTCAGACGCTAGACGCAGCTCTCGTGCCGTGCTCCTTCAAGACTTCCCGATAGAAAGAGAGATCTCTGTGGCAACATCGCGGCAGAGACAGAGAGAACAGGAGATGCGGCAACTATTCGTCAAAGATTCGTTTACATAGAGTATCTGGAGATGTCACCTCTGTACAACTTCTTTTTATCGACCGCATTAGTTTCATTAGGGTCCGTCTCTTTACAAGGGACGCTTCGATCGATTCGGACCATAACAAACTTGAGACGGCAGCCTTAGGCCCGGTCCAGATCTGACCCGAACGCCGAACCGAACGCTACTTGAGTAGTTAGATGGAGTAAGACGAGTGATCTACTTGTCTTGCTCCGTCTAACTACTCAAGTGACGTTCGGTTCAGATCTGGACGCGGCCTTAAGCGATTCTGTCGCTGAGCGGCAATGGATACGCCCGCCGCTGTTGTTTTCTGTATTGAAAACAAAACGTGACTTACCAGTTTTGTTGATGTTTTCTGGAGGAAAAATGTCTGCTGCATCGCATGTACTAGTCAGATTTTCTTCTAGACCCCTAGTGCTGTTCGTGGTGACCGCGTGGCTCCGATCGTTCGTTCCGTTACACCATCATGGCCGATTTGATCCCGGAACAGATCGATCTGTATCATAGGCTCACGCGTGTGTACGACAACCTAAAAAAGAAAGGTGTTGCTAAAATAACTGAAGGTTCGGTGCAAGCTAGACTGGATTTACTACTGGAGCTCTGGGAGCAATTCTCGAAGCAACATGGTGTTTTAGTGAAGAACCGTACTGAAGAATTAACGCGGCACGATTACTTCACCAAGGATTGCTTCGGACTTGGCGAAGAATCCTATGTAGACCAAAGGGGACACCTACTGGATATCCAGCGCGAATTGAACCGGAAGTTCGAGCCCATCGCCAACGTGGCCCCGACCTCCGGTGGCGCACCTGCCGCAGAGAAACGATCACGTGCCACTCTGCCCTGCATCCCTCTTCCCAGTTTCGATGGCAGTTACAGCCAATGGCAGGCGTTCCACGATTCCTTCGTCTCGCTGGTCATCAAGGACACTACATTAATGGATGTGGACCGTCTACATTATTTAAAGAGCTGTGTAACGGGTGAGGCTAGCACTGTGATCCGGAATCATACCACGACAGACGATAATTTCCAACCAGCCTGGGAAGCACTAAAGGAACGTTTTCAGAACAAACGACTCTTGGTGAGTGCTCAGCTCACGCTGTTAGATGAAATACCCTCTGTGAAAAGTGAGTCATCATTAGAATTAAAAAGACTATTTTACGGAACATGGGACGTGGTCGGCGCTCTAGCCGCGATGAACCGTTCCGTGACTACTACTGACTGGCTCGTGAATATGACTGTCAACCGTCTAGACGAACAATCGCTCCGCGAATGGGAAACATCCCTCGGCCTATGCACAGAACCGCCGTCCTTGGAGGCTCTAAGAGTTTTCATTGAAACCCGCATACATACGGTCGAGGCGCTGGAAAACCAACGGAAGCGTGATTCTCCCGCCGATGGCAAGCGATCAGCAACCAAAGGCGCCACTGTACACCAAGTCGTCGCGACAGCATCGACCTCCAAGGATTGCGGTCTGTGTAAGGGCTCTCATTACTTACTCTACTGTCCCGAGTTCAAAATTCAGGACACGGCATCGAAGAAGGCTATGGTCGTGAGGTTGCAGCGCTGCTTGAACTGCTTGGGCAAGCATCAAATCGACAACTGCCCGTCGATTAAACGGTGCCTGCTATGCGCCGGACAACACCATTCTTGTCTCCATGATGCGTTCCAGACAACTCCGGGTGCTGTAGTGCAGCACGTCAGACCTCGCGCGTACAATACGCCTCCAGTGATATTAGGCCTCGCCCGAGTACGCACTTACACCCCCGCAGGTCAATATGTGTCCGTGAGAGCCCTAATCGATCCCGGGAGTGAAGTGTCCTTGGTGTCTGAGCAGCTCGTACAACGACAGGGACTGAAAAGCCAGCGCGCTCGCATTCCCTTGGTGTTCGTCGGCGGAGCTCCGTCACAATGTACGCGAGGGTCAGTTCATTTGGACATCACGGCCGACCGAGAGGGTGAGAATACCCTCGGCCTGTCGGCATTTGTTTTAACGGATTTATCCAGCTACAAACCACCCGTCGTGCCCGACGGGCCAGCCTGGCCTCATTTACAGGCCCTTCAGTGGGCTGAACCACGACTCGCCAGCCTGGATCCTGTCGAACTGCTGCTGGGTGCTGATGCCTACAGTGACGTCATGTTAGAAGGCGTTCGCAAGGGCAAACCGGGCACTCCTCTGGCACAAGAGACGATTTTTGGCTGGATTCTTACCGGTGGTATTCGGAATGGGCATGCACTCGTCCGAAGTCGCGCCCCAACGATTCAGTGCTGCTCGGTCAACCAGGAGCTACCTGGACTGCTGGCGAGATTCTGGGAGCAAGAAGAAGTCCAGGCACCACCCACTCTTGCACGCTGCGATCAAGAGGCGGAGGATCACTTCTGGACCACTCATCGGCGCACGTTCGAAGGTCGTTTTGTGGTAAGACTTCCATTTAAAGTTACTCCGGAGCTGGGACCATCGCGGCCCGCTGCTCTTCGCACCTTGAATTCTATGCAGCAGCGCTTCCGTAAGAATTCTGAATATTTTTTTATTTTTTATTTTCCGTCTTTATTTCACCAATTAGTATACAGTAAGGTGAAAAGGCGAAGCTCAGCTAAAGCTGTTATTAGGCCTAACCTCGTAATAGCGTACAGACCAAGCGCAAACTTGAAAAACTTAAGAAAAACTAAAAACTAAGACTAAAGACAAAAACAAAACTAAACTAAGCATAGAACTAAGTAAAGTAGAGGAGGTGAGGAGTAGAGGTAGTACAAGGGAATGTTAAATAAGCGGATGATCTATTAGATAAGCGCTTGCCGCAGCTTTGAAGGATGACAGGGTAGGAAGTGAACAGATACTCGGAGGGAGAAGGTTGAAATAACGAGAAGCAGCATACGAAAATGAGCCACAGTATTTACATGTGCGATGTATCAACAAGCCTATCAAGACTTTCTTCAAGAATACGAGGACCTCGGTCATATGGTGTCGGCGCGTGCCCCCCCCCCCCCCCCCGAGGGTCGACATTTCTATTTACCACATCATGGTGTCCTGAAGGCCGCGAGTTCCACTACAAAGCTGCGCATAGTATTCAACGGCTCTATGGCGACCAGCAACGGGAAGTCTCTCAATGATGTCCTGCACACGGGACCCAACTTGCTACCAGCCTTGGCCGATTTGTTGCTGAGGTGGCGGCGGCATCCCATCGCCTTCGTTGCTGACGTCAAAAAGATGTATCGGCAAATCGTGATACATCCAGACGATCGGGATTATCAGCGTATACCCTGGCGAAAAGGGAAGGAATTAAAGTTGAGAGAGTATAAACTTTGCACCGTCACCTACGGTTTAGGCTGCGCGCCTTACCTGGCTCTCCGATGCTTGCGGCAGTTGGCCACAGATGAGGCCGAGTCGCTTCCCTTGGCATCAAGAACGATGCTCTCCGATGTCTATATGGACGACATCCTGACTGGCGCGGCTACGGTGAAGGAGGCCTTGACTCTGCAAGGAGAGTTGGATCAGCTCGCCAAGGCGGGCGGTTTTCGCCTACACAAGTGGGCTTCGAACTCGCCCGAGTTCATGAGATCGATCTACCATTACGTCGCCGGGCCTGCACGTCACTGGGACACGGACAATCAGCATAGTGTCTTGGGTATCCAATGGTTTCCTGACACTGATAATTTCCAGATCAGACTCCTGGATGGAGGCTCGAGTCCAACACCAACGAAGCGGACCGTTCTGAGCCAGGCCGCGCAAATCTTTGATCCGTTGGGCTGGCTCGCTCCTGTAACAGTATGGGCGAAAATATTTATCCAGACACTCTGGGCGATCCCGGCTGACTGGGATGAACCGTTGCCTGCAAAATCTGAGGACGAATGGCGCGAGTTTATGAGGGCGCTTCCAGCTCTTCGTCAAATTCAGATCCCGCGCGGATTGGGATTGACCTCCAACAGCCAATCGGTGGAAGTCCACGGCTTCTCCGACGCCTCGGAACGAGCATACGCGGCCGTGGTGTATCTCCGAGTCCAGTACGACTCAGGTGACGTTCGGATTCACTTCATTTCAGCCAAGACGAAGGTGGCCCCACTCAAGCAACTGTCACTGCCACGTCTCGAATTGAGTGGCGCCCATCTACTAACACGCTTAACGGCGCATCTTTTGTCGACCCTGGCTCTCGGGATCGACGGCGTGCACTTGTGGACGGACGCCTTGGTGGTTTTAGGTTGGATCCAAGCGCCGTCCAGTCGGTGGCAAACTTACGTCGCCAATCGAGTAGCGGACATTCAGCGAACGTTACCGCAAGCTCATTGGCACCATGTACCGGGCCAGGAGAATCCTGCCGACTGCGCGTCCAGAGGACTGACGCCGACTGAACTCACCGAGCATTCCCTGTGGTGGACTGGACCGACTTGGCTGGCTTCTAGAGAAGGGCGACCCATCGCCATCGATGGGCCCATCGAAATGCCTCACGCTGAACGGAGACAAATCCTACACATCCAGTGCTCTCCAGATGATAAGGTGAGCCTGCATTTAAACCGATTCTCAAGCTTCCGTCAACTGCTCCGAGTTACAGCGTGGTGCTGTCGATGGCTCCCGGCGTCCAAAGGGAAAAGGACAACTTACCTTACCGCCAGCGAAATACAAGCTGTCCAAAATAGGCTGGTCCGAGGCGTGCAAGCTACTGCCTTCGCTGCGGAATTGGTCGCTTTCCAAAGCCGCCAACCGCTGCCTCGACGAAGTCGCTTGCTTCGACTTAATCCCTTCAAGGATCAGGAGGACGGCACCTTACGCGTTGGCGGGCGGCTGCATTATTCAAGGATCACCTACAATCAGCGACACCCTGTGATACTTCCCGATGAATCACCACTGGCCACGCTGTGGATCGCCGACGCGCATCGGCGCTGTCTGCATGGGGGTGTGCAACTCACCCTTTCCACACTTCGACAACATTGCTGGATTCTTCGAGGTCGTCATCTGGTGAAATCCTGCATCCATCGGTGCCCCACTTGTGTGCGCTGGAGAGGCGATACCGCGGACCAGCTGATGGGAATGTTGCCTGCACCTCGAGTAACCCCTTGTCGTCCGTTCCTGCGCGTGGGCGTCGATTATGCAGGGCCAATTTTTATACGATCTAGCCGAGGGCGCGGCCAGCACGCGTCGAAAGGGTTTTATCGCTCTATTTGTATATTTAGCTACCAAAGCCGTGCATCTGGAGGTGGTGTCGGACGGAACAACGGAAGCCTTTTTGGCTGCCCTGAAACGACTGACCTCCCGCCGTGGCCTCTGCTCCCAGATCTACAGCGACTGCGGTACGGCGTTCGTAGGTGCAGACAGGGAGCTGCGCGTGCTTCTACAAGCTGTCAGCCCTCTTAACGGGCAACTCTTGGATCATCTGGCGTCTGAGGGAATCGAGTGGAAGTTTAACCCCCCTTCCGCGCCTCATTTCGGCGGGATCTGGGAGGCCGCGGTGAAGTCCGTTAAACACCACCCCCGGAGAGTTCTTGGCGAGCATCGGCTGACGTACGAGGAGCTGGCCACGCTCCTCGCTGAGATCGAAGCGTGCATAAATTCTAGGCCGTTAATACCGTTGTCCGACGATCCCGACGATCTAGACGCGTTGACGCCGGGCCATTTCTTGGTCGGTGGGGCGATCACCGCGATACCCGAACCGAACCTGGAGGAGCTCTCAGACAATCGGCTTTCCCGATGGCAGCTGGTTCAGAAAATGCAGCAGCATTTCTGGCGCCTGTGGTCTCGGGACTACCTCAATACACTGCAGACTCGGGGTAAGTGGAATCGTGTTCGAACGGCCATTCGGGAGGGCGAGCTGTGCTTAATCAAAAACGAACTGCAGCCGCCCTCGCGATGGCCTCTGGCTCGAGTCCTCAAAACTCATCCGGGCCCCGATGGCCTTACTCGTGTTCTTACGCTTAAGACGGCGACGTCCGAATTCACGCGTCCGCTAAATAAGTTGATTCCCTTACCTTCTGCTGCCACCGCGTCTGCCGATGCTGGGAGCTCCCAAAGTGCCGTCGTCGGTGACAGTGACCCACATAACCTGGTCACCTCATCCAATCAAGCGTCTTACTGCTTGTCCGCCGGCGTTCCTTGTGCGTAACTGACTTTAGTTAATTACCTTTTCACTTTTATTGTCTCCAAATTTTTAATCACATGTTCACATGTATATCACTTCACTACACTGATCAGCGCCGAGTTGTCTGTTTCGTCAGAACATGACGAGACGGGCGGGAATGTTTGGGATTGGCCGCGGCGATGCGGCCAATCGGGCACGTTCGCGTTGCCACGAGGAGCGCGACCTTTTGAACGCGCTCTCGTCCCCGATGCCGCGGCTGAACAATCGCGGCGATGCCTGGTCGGGCCATCTCGGGGCTGACACCTAGACTAATCAGCTATAGTCTCTCCCGCCTAATTGGCATTGTCTCGCGGCACAGACGTGGGCCGTGCTGATTGGCTAGGTGTCGGTACCCGAATCGGTGGCCCGGCCCGTGCCGTTGCTGCGATCGCTCTCTCGCCTGTGAGTCGCGTGTCGATAAACACGTCCGTGTCGACTTCTAAGCTTTTCGCAGCAAGAGCTATCGGTGCTCCGATAACTAGAAATCGAAATTCTCTCGGCCCCCTTTTACTTCGTGTACTTGCGCAGTTGTTCTTTCGTTTAAAATAGTGTGTGTGTGCCGTTAATTATTAATAAGAAACAAGTTTATTGTGACGCGATTACATTACCACTTAAGACTACTATTAACTATTAAATGTTTGGCCTCGCGTGAGTAAAACTTGCTTGCGCGTTAACCAAGAACGGAGGTGCTCCTCGTTCTTGTCCAAACACCGTTCATGCCTTTCTGTTTCGAGATTCTTCGATTTCCTGGACGCAACGAACAGAATGAACTTCCTGCTTCAAGTCGGATTTAACATGATCGGCATCAGCGTCACAGCTTTTCAAGTAAGAGACGATCCACCGGGGGTAATGCCAACGAAGGGAAGCGATGAACTCACTGGCATTCTTTTTCACAGGCGGTTATGCACCTGGATGACCTGAAACGAGCCGTCAGATACGTTCTTTTCTTCGGCGAACAGCAATTTCATTTGTACTTCCACAGTTAGCCCGGGCAAGTACTCTCGGAATACAGCGCAGAAGTACTCGACCATATGTACGTTTTCAATTACATAACAGAGGAGAGGGGCGCAGTATTTATTAACTGCGGCAATAATTATAATCGAAGCAAGTGTAATTCGCGGAGGATCTTGTAATAGCTACAACTCCAAAAGGTACCGCACGTCAGCGAAAATGCAAAGAATGATGAACATAATGCAACTGAGGGCTAGCAAACCCCGCCAGCTGACTGCAGGACGCCTGTATGAGATGAACGTACAGAATTTTGGAGCGGTATAAAATAATATAGAAATAATACGGCTGTCCACAAGCCCGTACGTCGCGTCGAGACGTAAGTGACAATTTACCATATACCTCAATTTTATTTTAAGGCTTTTAAAACATGCATGTCGTATTTTACGATGTTACTCTCAATGAAGGAGTGATTCTTCGTTATTACTCTATACCAGGCCTGCCCTTTAGGGTGCAAATACCTCCTCAAGTTCTGGGACCCGGGCAACAGCCGAGCGCGGAACTGTTACCTTGCTAACCGTTGCGTGGCTTTTGGGAGAGCTGCAAGAGTGTGTCCGCGCCCATATGCGTAAGTCCAGCTATACAGGGTGTCCCAAAAATGTCGGAGTTCCTTGGAAGGAGTGACTCGGGGGGTGATTTGAAACGTCTTTTTCCTTAGCGAAAATATTGTCCGAAGCTTCGTTAAGGAGATATTAACAAAAAACCCCAACCAATCAGAGCGCGCGCCTTCCGCCCGAGCTCCCGCGGTAGCGTTGGCTACGCGGTAGGCGACTGCGCTTGTGCTACGAACGTACGAACAAGCAAGTCGGCATGCAGCGAAGGAAACCGCGCTACACAGTTTTTTTTTTAAAGCAGAATCTTAAATAAGAATTATTTGAAGTGAGAGGACAAGAAGAACGTAAATTTCGTTTTTAAATAAGGCATAAACGAAAAGGTAATGTAACAGAAAAAGGACGACAAGTGATCGTAATTCGTTATTGAGGTAAAAATCCGTAGTTTAATAACGGCCAACACAACTAAAATTAAAAAATAATATTAGGTGTATGAATAAATTCTTTCCGACTGGATTTACATAATCAGTACAAAGCTACCGAATTTCTATCGCGGTGATATTCATAAGCTGCCAGAAAAATGGCAAAAGGTAATTAATAATGGAAATTATTTCGATGATTGAGTTGTTTTCATATTTTTTAAATCGAACTGTTGTACCCTAAAATCGGAAAGAATTTATGCATACACCTAATATTATTTTTTAGTTTTAGTTGTGTTGGCCGTTATTAAACTACGGATGTTTACCTCAATAACGAATTACGATCACTTGTCGTCCTTTTTCTGTTACATTACCTTTTCGTTTATGCGTTATTTAAAAACGAAATTTACGTTCTTCTTGTCCTCTCACTTCAAAAAATTCTTATTTAAGATTCTGCTTTTACAAAAAACTGTGTAACGCGGTTTCCTTCGATGCATGCCGACTTGCTTGTTCGTACGTTCGTAGCACAAGCGCAGTCGCCTACCGCGTAGCCAACGCTACCGCGGGAGATCGGGCGGAAGGCGGGCGCTCTAATTGGTCGGGGATTTTTGTTAATATCTCCTTAACGAAGCTTCGGACAATATTTTCGATAAGGAAAAAGTTGTTTCAAATCACCCCCCGAGTCACCCCTTCCAAGCAACTCCGACATTTTTAGGACACCCTGTATAGACTCGTGGTACGTGCCAGTATGGACCAGGTGTGGGTACTCCGTATATCAATCTGTTGGCAAAATTTAGTGGGCGGCACTTTCCACCAGAGGCGCTGGGATCAATAAAGTTGAAAATATTTGGTAACAGATGGCGCTGATGAGATTATTTTGTGGCGGGGAGAAGAACATATGGAACCCGCACACGCCGATTTTAATGGAGATTTTGTAAGATGTTGTTCTCAAAATATTTTTCTGAGAACTACTTCATACAAAAGCCCCATTAAAATCGGCGCGTGCGGGTTCCATATGTTCCTTTGTTAGGCAATTTTATGCTATATCCGGTTATGTACCGTTATGTACCATTATATTCTGATTGCTGTAGTGACGTCGCTACTGGGCTGTGCTGATTATGTTCTATTGTAGGCACCCAAGGGGGTAGAAATATGAATTCTGAGCAGGTCTACTTTGCTCTAGGGCCGGTATTCATAGTCGCTACTTATTCTTAAGCAAATGCTTAAGCATGCGGCATCCTCTACTAACCTAGTAGCTAGTAAAGGATGCCGAATGCTTAAGCATTTGCCTAAGAATAAGTAGGGACTATGAATACCGGCCTAGGTTGCAGATCCATTTGTGGGCGAATAAATGGCTCTCCACAATTACTAACAAAAATGGTTTTAATAACCTTAACAATTTCAGGTACAAAATGCTCTCTAAGCGATCCGTACAGTACGACACGTGATTCCAGAATGGCGTTCCAATGGCGGTCGGCGTCTTCTTCTCCTTCTTCTCCCCGCCAGAAAATAATCTCATCAGCGCCATCTGTTACCAAATATTTTCAACTTTATTGATCCCAGCGCCTCTGGTGGAAAGTGCCGCCCACTAAATTTTGCCAACAGATTGATATACGGTGTGCCCACCCCTGGTATGGGTACGCACGCAGTCTTGCAGTTCTCCCGCGGCCCATACCAAAGAGGAGGTATAATAAGAGGCGTCACTCGACAAGGACAGAAATAACCTAGGGAAATCACTAGACAACCAATTTAAATGCCCATTCGGCAATGATCGCTAAGCTTCGGCAATGATCGGTCAACTTCGGCAATAATCAGCCAATTGCGGTAAGGTACATTTAGTCGATTTGAATATCCCGCTCGAAATAGACAACCAATTTAAATGCCAAGGTCAAGCAAGGACTTCAAAGGTTCCGCCCGGAGTGACGCCTCTTATTATACCTACTCTTTGCTCATACTATGGTTAGCAACGTAACAGTTCCGCGCTCGGCTGTTGCCCGGGTCCCAGAACTTGAGGAGGTATTTGCACCCTAAAGGGCAGGCCTGCTCTATACAATGATTTCGGCGAAGAAATGTGTACTATGCCCACGAACAGCAAGTGCGCCACATTATATTCAATTTGGACAATGTTAATATCATAGTAAACATGTATATACATCTTTGTTATGTACACGAGTAAAGTTATCATACTATATGGCTTTTCAAAAATTATTTAACAGCGTGTCGCGTAGGGGAGACCGGGGCTAGTTGTTACATTTTCAGTTTTTTATTTTTTATTTTTTTTTGCATTCCATATTCAATACTACAAATAACTCTCACTTAAAGTACGTTTTTTCCTCTACCGATGACCGCTATCGCATGTAATTAAACGAAAACCATGACCTTGAAACAAGCCATTTTGAAGGTCGAGACATGTATCAACGTGCCCCGAGTAGGGGCTAGTTGTTACACAATACGGGGCAAGTTGTTACAGGATTAAATTTTACGAAACGAGGCTTATTATTAATATAATTATATTTTCTTGGACAAAAGTATATTTATCAATGGTAAGAATCTATTACAATAAATATCGAATAAAAAATCTATTTTAAAAATAATAAAAAACTACTGAAATCAGTTGCACTAATTATCGTCGTCCGTTTCATACTCGCAATTAATGCACACATAAAAGTGATTTTTAGGTTTTGCACACTTCTCATGTGCCCACATTTTGCACTCTATGCACTGAATCCACTTTGTGGAGCCTTTCTTTGAATGTGAGAGCCTTTTCGTATGTAACAACTAGCCCCTTGTCTTGTGTAACAACTTGCCTCGGTTGACACCATTGTGTATAAAAAGCTATAAGTTCATACCAGTTTGGTGTATTCTTATGTTCTTGGTACGAAGCTGTAGCTAAAGGAACACTGATTCAAACGTGGTAATATTAATTTACATACATTTATCTGTCTGTTCGGTAGAAAAGATTGAAGTAGAAAGAGAAAAGTTACTATTAGTACCGAAAACACAAAAAATGTAATAAAGTGACAACGCGTGGACCGACTACAAACAAACAACATACACAACTGTGTATGGTTGAAACACATCAGCCAATTCATCGTCGAAGTGATAGTCCAAGCGAAAAAAATTTAAACTGCTTTGTAACAACCTGCCCCTGTAACATCTAGCCCCTACCTACGTATTTTAAGAATCTCATAATTACACAGTTTTGTGCGATTTGAATAGAATTGATTGACCTGCTAATGCTGCTGCAGAAATAAGCACATTAGGAAACATACTGAATCGTTCAATTTGTTCTATGAGTGTAAAAAAAATGGAAATATGAATACGAATGGTTTTCTGAAAGATGGGAAACGCAATTCAGAGCAGGCTTTTCGCAAAGTTGATGAACACCAATTAATATGATATCTAAGGTCCGGAACAAAAACATAAATTTATATGAAGCATTTCACACGGAACGCGGAGTTTTCCGACTACTATGCGGCATGTTTGTATTCGTTTTGCCCGACGTACTTACGTATTGCTCCATCACGAATGAACGCAGCTGTAAACCGCTCACCTGCGCCAGGCCTGAGGTAGAATGTAACGAGTACCCACACGATTACAGGGAGAAATATGCTGTAGTGACATCGGGAATGACCGCATCCAATCATCTCCGCTCTGACACTTCCTACCTTGTCATTATACCGCCCATTGTGTTTTAAACTTTGACGGACACCATAAACGAAGCCCCCTATGTTCGACGCTTTGCTCTTAATAAATAATGGGTCATTGTCCTGGGCAGGGTATACGAGTAATTTAATACGCATAGTGCTTCCCAGTCTGCAATGTTTCTTCCAAGGGTAAAATATTGTTATTTCTATATAAAGAAAAATAAAATTAAAAGTTTAAAAAAACCCACGACGATGTAAACAAAACTTAACAATGAAAAAATGAAACAAATTGCTCTAAAAAAAGTGAAATAAAGAAACTTAACAATAAAAAATAAAACACCGTCCTCTAAAAAGTGCGAAATAATAAATAATAGTATTTGAATAATGTGTTTACGCTAGAATGTTCTTTCGCATGTTCACTTATAATATTTTCAAAGGCATGTCTAATCCCCCTTGCGACAATGTTCGGGTAATATCAAAGGCTCCGATTGATTTCCCAAAAGAATTATACAACTATCACACAAAACAATACTTTGAAAATTGAATTATAACACAAAGAAAGACAGTTACCGTGTTTCATTATTCTCCATTCTCTCTTCCTCTTCACTCTCCACTCTCCACGGTCTCTTTCCTCTACTGAGAACTACTATTCTTGGCTCCACCCGGCAACTGCACTTCAACTTTGACGAGGAAAATACAGTGTAACGAAATTAGAAGCACTACTACGGGACGCGACAAGACGTCGATCGATCACCGGTGACAACCCGTTATTTACACACCATATACGTCGGTTCCATGCTTCCCACGTCCGAACTACTCCATTAAAAATTAAAGCACACGCGTCTGTTTGGCGGATCACCTTCTTCCCACTCAGCCGTATAAAGCTAATTCCATAGCTGTGACAGGGCAGTTGTGCTGAAACCATTCGCGTTGGTCTTGGTGTAGGGGTTGCTAGCAAAAGTTCCTGAAATATGAATAGTAAGATGAAAGCATACCACGTGTACTACAATCACATTTGTTTCGCGGGTAGACTCTCATTATGAACTTACTGCAACTGGGAAGAAAGTGCGGTTCTATTTATTTTTACCAATGATGAAACGCGCCTAATTGTCACGTTATTTCTTAGCTGTTATTTAATCAGATTCTCGCGTATCTGCATTCATTAGAGTAACGCTGCAATAATTTATTCTAATGTTCAAATGTAATCGAAAGCCTAATCGAATTCAGGGCATTCTGGGCATTCGGTGCTTCAAAGAAGAGGAAGGCGAGGAGGCGGCGCCTTCGTCGTCCCTCATTACAAGCCGCTGAAAAGGTACCTAGTACTTCTAGGGCAATATCCGGATCAAACGGACTTGGAGCACAAATTCATGCTAGCTGTGATGGAGGGCACTCTGGTAACCTTCCTGATACCGACCGTAAGTGAAACATTTGAATTTCGCTACTGCATGGTAACGATGGAATATGAAAAAACAAAACGGGCAAGTGAATAATAATCAGACAATATTGTCCCACGATCGTGGCCTGTGATTCGGTAGATATTGCAATTCTATATATCAATACGCAACAAGAATTGGGATGATGCCATCGAGACTCTACCACAATTTGTTACGTGCGTTATGTCCCACATCAAATTATTAAACCTGCATTTTAACCGAAAGAATGTATGTACAACTTGCTTGCTGTACTAATGAACGATCGTTAAACGCGCGGTACCATAGATGTTTCAAATATTGTAGTTTAGAAAAGTATTTCTCACCGTGGAAAATGATTGGGAAAATCCGGTGTTCATCAGGGACATGGATATATTAGAGGAAATTACCGGGAAAGGGGGCAGCATCGCGCGCCTATACAGATGTAGGTACTTTATTCTGGTGGTCTTCGCACTAAGTATTTGCGAGAAATATTTCGGGATCAGTTACTACGTGTTACTTTTCAGGTGCAATGATATCATGTGTAGTATCATTCGTGACACTCCCGATGGTCAATCCAATGCTGGATGTCATTATACCGCTGAACGAAACACGGGGACGGGAAGAATTATTTCGGCTTTACTTTTTTGTAAACAACGAGGAGTATTTTTACACGATATACGTGCACTCAGCCTGGTGTTCCATTGTCAGTATATTAACCTTAGTGACCGTGGATTCCTTAAACATAATCATCGCTCATCATGCGTCTGCGCTGTTCGCCATATGCGGGTAAATATGTATAACATTGGAATTTAAAATACCACACTGTGCCAATGTATCATGCATTTGACGCATATAAATGAACAGAGTAGACCGAGGCGCTTGAAACTTTCCCAAGTGTTCTTTCAACGCATTTAAAATTTACCAATCGACGTTTCATTCCTCGCGCATCGTTAACTTCATTGCAATTGTTCCTACACAGTGAAATCGGTCGACCATCATATTCATTACTTTCCCGAAAAATACAGAAAACATATATTTATTCGAGTAATTGTGATAAACGCAGATCTATGATTAACAAAGCAACAGAATGTAACGATGTAGATACAATGGAATGCGCCCTGATGGACGATGGACTCGAAAAAATTAGGGAATGCGTGATCGCCCACAATAAAGCCATCCAGTTTGTACTGATTGATTAATACTAACCTAAAACGACGAAAGACAGTGATGGATGTCACAGAATTCAATTAACCCGCTCGTGCCTTTTGGGCCCTTTACACGTACGTTCTTGCGCGACACACGCCGGCGCGCCACGCAAATGCGTGCCATACGCCCGGCGGGCCACGCAAAGGAAGGAGCGCGCTCCTTCGTGCACGCCAGAAGGTTGTACCCGTCACTAATTAGAGACAACGTGTTCGGTCTCCCATTTCTACGTCGACTCCACATGTTTTTTTCCACGATCCAGCGCAGTCTTGTATTGTGTACTACCTATTCCATGTATATTATCGATCTGCGAAACAATCGCGAGATACGATCGCGATATACCTACGTTCGCGAAAAGTATACAAATTCCTCGATATACCTGGCTTATAGAGAATATCATAAATGCTGTTACTGTAGGGCCACGGTGTAAGAAAAAAATCACAAAAAAATAGAAGAAAATATATATCACAAAAAATAGAAGATACTAATATAAATCCCCCCAAAAATAGAAGAAAATATACAATATAAAAAAATATGTGAAATCAAAATGAGCTGCAAGTACATAAAGGTGCTTTCCAACTGCCCTTAAGATGATACAACTACATAGACACAGCTAAAATGCTGTGTTCATACATTCCATTACTCATGTCGCGGACATTTTAATTATCCCATCAAAAAGAATCCCAATTAAAAACATTGTCGTAAATTAATTAATAGCTTTACAAAATTATTGTACAAAATTGCGCCAATTATAACAATGGCTATTTATTTTCTAAAATAAATGTTATCGGCGCGTAGGCTCGGTCAATTAAATAAAAGTTATTTTGCAAATTTTAAGTTCAAATTTCCAACGTTTCGGTCATAATTGAGACCATTATCAAGGAAATAATAATCTAAAACGAAAACTGCGTTCACTTTTATAAACTCCGCAACGTATTAGACGTGCGAAACACGAGTCGGTTGGCGGGTGACTGAGGTAAACAGCCAACAGCAGGCATGAACAACCAGAGGGTAAAGCCAAATATGGTCTACACGGCGACATATAGCGGGAACCGTTAACTGTTATGAAAAATTGAAAAACAAAACCTAAACCACCTCTCAACAAAATGCCAAAACAATAATTCTTGTCCTAAAACAAATGTCAAAAACCAAAACTACATATTACACATATAATATGTAATATTATCCAAATCATAGAACAGGGGAAACAAAAGAAACTCTAATAGAGAGATAGCACCATCATACCTTACTTTTTCAGTAAAGTTGCGTAATAGTCTTGTATTTTAGGTGTTTCGTACCTAAGGTTTACGCTAGGTTGTTTAATCATGTGCAATGTCTCTAGTAGAATCCTCTGATTCAATTTGGTCTCTCTATCCACAACCTTGACACTGTCGAAGTCAAATCTGTGCTCAAATTCTAGCGAATGTTTCGTTAAGGCAGTGTGTTGAAAGGGGGGTAAAAAAATGTTCCTTTTATGTTCGTAAATACGCCTTTCTAAAAGTCTGGATGTCTGCCCGATGTAGGTCTGATTACAGCCCATACAAGGAATGGAATAAACAACATTAGAATTTTTAGACAACGGTATTTTGTCCTTAATAGGAGGAAACAACTGTTTAGTATATAATGGCAATTTAAAGATGGTGTGTATTCCAGCTTTTCTAAAAATTCTTCTTATGTCATTCGAAATGTTGTTAATAAAAGGTAAGACCACAATGTTTTTCCAACTAATTGGTCCAATTTTTTTGTTTCTCTCTTCTCTACGCTTTTCCACAAGTAGTGGATGATAAATCTCAATCACCCGTTCACGAATGATTGTCGAGATCATCTCAGTAGGATAACCATTGCGTTTTAGTGTATCTTTAATGAGAAGCAAGTTGTTTGGTCGAAATTTTGGGTCCGCAAGTAGTATGGCCCGATCTATTAAACCTTTTATTAAACCTATTTTATGTTGTATGGGATGAGCAGAGAAAAAATTTATATATCTACCAGACCAACTCGGTTTATGATACCAATTGGTAATTAATGTATTGTTTGTTCTGATAACTAAAGTATCAAGAAAACTTAGACACGAATCCTTTTCAATCTCGTATGTGAATTGAAGTCTGTTATGAAAACTGTTGAAAGCATCGAATAATGTTTGTACATCTTCCAATTTAATGCAAGTGATAATGTCATCAACATATCTTTTGTAAAAACAAAGTTGGAACGGTACCTTTGAGAGTGCAACAACTTCTAACCTCTCCATCACTAAATTGGCGATGACTGGAGAAATTGGAGAACCCATGGCTGTTCCAAAAACTTGCTTATAGTACACTCCGTCAAACGAAAAAACATTGGCTTCCAGCACAAATTTGACTGCCTGGAGAAATTCGTCTCTACTGATTCTTGTGTGTTGTTCAATTTCACTCCAGCGAAGATGTAATACCTGTAAAGCTAGATCAGTGGGAACGTTGGTAAAAAGAGAAACTACATCAAGTGATATCAAACGCATGGAATCATCAGGAACTTGTACTTTCCTAATTTCCCTGCAAAATTGCCAACTATCAATAGTGTGATACTGAGACTACCCTACTATCTTACTGAGTATTTTTGCCAAAAAACCCGATAATTTATAGGTAGGACCACCTACAGAAGAAACAATAATTCTCCAGGACAGTGATTCTTTGTGTGTTTTTGGGAGCGCATACGCTCTAGGTACGACAGCATTATGAGTTTTTAAACATTTACCTACAGCTTCACTTATTTGTTTTTTCCTCACAAAATTGGAAATGATAGAATTCGCCTCTCTCTCAAAAGTACACGTGTATTCAAACTTACTGACTCTATATGTAGTAACATCAATCAACAGTTTCATAACTTCCGATATATAAAAATCTTTATTAACTAAAACGATTTGTGTTATAACTAAGAACTGTAAGAACTATAATTTACCAAATGTTAGTCCTAATTAAGAGAAGTAACATTTTCGTGAACACTTTTTTTCTATCTCCTACAGTTCGCGAGTAATAATACAAAATAAAAAAAATTTCAGGTGTCAATGCACCCTCTTGGAGTGAATTTGGGCAGCAAACGAAATTGCGTTGTACTCAGCCGGACTTCCGCTACATATTTACAGAGTTTCATAATTTTCTGAATTTCCGGGTTCGGGATCTTCCCTTGTCAAAAGTATGAGGGTTGAAACTTGGTAACCCGGCACACATGAAAATGGTTACTCCTACGAAAAAAACTCATACAACCTTTTTTGTAGAGAATTTCCTAGGTTATAAATTGTGTGACACCTATTTTTGTCGCAAAACTGCTAGATAACGAGATATTCGCGAAAAACTGTTTTTTTTTTTCAACCCTCTGTAAAATTTTTAGCGGCACTCGGATCGATGGGGACTTTTGACATATTGTTTAAAACGACCAAATAAAGGCCCATACCAAAATTTAGCTTGCTGGGATTTATTCCGAAGATTGGGCAGATTTCCGTCTAATTTCACTGGACTATCAATCCTAAAGGCTACAGTTGTTACAGTAACTATTTGTAATAACTAATTATGTATTTCTGCATATTTTTCTATTGGTCTCTTCATTTTATTAAGTTCTTATTCATAAAAGTGTGTTTTATAAATAAGAAAAAGGTAATGAAATTGTTTTAAATTTTTTTTTTATTATATATCAAGATTACAGTCCATCTGTTATTCATTTTTGAAAAATTGAAGTGAAAATACATGTTTCATATGACTTGCTGTCATAACCTCGTGGATTTCCAAACCGCGCCTCATATCTAGAGACGCGGCAGCGTCTCGACGCCAAGTACAGGAAAGACACCCTGTATATGTCGACTGTCGCTACCGCTATCATTTACTCGAGAAACGGCTAATCCAACCTAACCTGAAACTTATTTCATTAATATCTCATCACGCCTGCAATATTTTCTAAATTTAAAGGCATTTTTCTTATGTATTCTCTTTATTGCTCCCCTAGGGGTTACAAATTCTTCCGACCTCGCTCCCTCCACTCTTTACAACTTTCCCCCATACATCACCTTAACCTAACTTAACTTATCTTAATTTAACTTAACCTAGCTTACCCTAATCTTAATATTACTCTATATACAATATATACAAATAGCGGATTGCGACTGCAATCCGCCCGCACGCTCGCTCGCTCTCCCCTTCCTTTCTCCGCGCCCCTCCGCACCTATCCGCCCCCGGACCTCCGCTTCCACTCGTCTCCCCTTTCATTCCATTCCTTTTCATCCACCTCCACTCCTCCACACAACAGCCTCCAATTCTCTAACTTCCTCATCCATTCCTCCCCCTCCCCTTCGTCACCAAGCACCTCTCCCACCACTTCCTGCCACCCCCTCTCCACCCCCCACCCCATGCACTCCTCTCACACATGCTCCCATATCTCTTCTCCCCTTCCACATACCCTACACCTCCTCTTCTCCCTATCCTCCCAATACCTGCCCCCCCCTCATCTCGTTACCCAATCTAAACCTAACCACCCTTCTCCACCTACTTTCCCCCCACCCCTTCTTTAAGTATCCAGGCAACCCTTCCCCCTTCACCCTTCCGTACCACCTATTGTAACCTGAGTCCCCTATCCTTTCCCACCTCTCCTCCTGCTGCATTTTCCTTTCCCTACTCACCAATTCTTCTCCTCTTATTCCCCCAGCCTCCCTAATCCTTTCCATATCTTCCATCTTCCACCCCCTCTTCTCGAAGAACTCCTTCCTTTCTTCTTCCCACCCCTCCAGCCCCTTTCCCCTCTTTAATCTCCCCTTCACCTCCTCCCAGCACCTCCTCGCTAGTACCCCCCCCTGCCCCTCCTCCAGCTTCCTCTCGTACGCCCAGGCCCTCATCCCTGCCCTTCCCTTTATCATTTCCCTTTGTGTCTCCTCCCTCACCAGGTACCCCGGCGTACACCTATCCACTCCCAGCACCCATTTCATAAATCTATCGTGGAGCCTTTCCACATTCTCCCTTTCCTTCCACCCCACACTTCCGCCCCGTATCCCACCACCGGCCACACCAATCTGTCAAATAACCACATTCTTCTTTCCCAGTCCTTTCCAAACAGCCTCTTCCCTATCCCCCAAACCTTTCCCATTACCGCCGCTCCCTTCCTCACCCTCTCCTCCACATGCCCCCCTTGCCCCCCATTCCCCATCACTGTGTAGCCCAAGTACCTAAAACTCCTCACCTCCTCCAGCTCCTTGCCCTTCCATCTCCACTTCACACTTTTCCATCTCCCTCCCCCCCCTCCTACACCTCATAACCTTCGTTTTCCCTATATTCACTTGAAGCCCCTTTCCGTCCACATATCTCTCCAGCTTCCCCAGCATTCCTTTCATCCCTTCTTCGTCCTCGGCCAACACCGCCACATCGTCGGCATACGCTAACGTGTATACTCTTTCCCCCCCCCCCAACTTCACCCCTCCCCACCCTCCTTTTTCTAGCTCATCATCTATATCTGCTAACAAGAGAGTGAAGAGGCTCGGGCTCAGCGGGCATCCCTGCCTCACTCCTCTCGCCGTCCAGAATCTCTCCCCCTCCTCCTCCCCCACCCGCACCCTACATATCGTCTCCTTCAACACCTCCTCACACCTTACCACCAGCTCTTCCCGCACCCCCCTCGCCCTCATTGCCTTGACTAACACCTCCCTGTCCACCGAGTCAAACGCGGCCTTCATATCTATAAACATAACCACCATATTTTTTCCCTTTCTCCCCAACTGCCTATTTATTAAGTAGTTCAAAACATATATGTTATCAATACACCCCACCCCCCTCCTAAACCCCGTTTGACTCGGTGGCAACAGTCCTCTTTCCTCCACCTCCACCCTCAGCCTCTCCGCCAACACAGACGCGTATACCTTGTACGCCGTCTGTGTTAGGGTTATGCCCCTGTAGTCGTCCACCTTCCCCCCTCCTCCCTTTTCCAGTACCGGGACCACCACCCCCTCCTTCCACCCCTCCGGCCACCCTTCTCCCCTCCACACCCTATTGCAGATTCTCAGCAACCATTCTTCCACTTCCGCGCCTCCATACTTCCACACTTCATTTGGGATCCCATCCCCCCCTCCCGCCTTCCCATCCTTTAAGCTCCTTATGACCCTTCCTATCTCTTCCTTTCCTGTCTCTGCCTCCCCGTCCTCTCTCCTCCTTATCTCTTCACCCTTTCTCACTCTCCATTCCACCCCTCCTAGCAGTCTCCTGAAGTATCCGTCCCATTCCTCCATTGCTATCCCTTCATTCACCCTCCCCCTCCTTTTCCTCCCCCTATTTACCACCTTCCACACTTGTCCCTCCGTTCTTACACTTTCCACTTCCTTCACCCACTTCTCCACCCCCTTCTTTCTTTTTTCCTCACATAACCTCCCATACTCCCTCTTTCTCTCCTTATATTCTCTTCCCTCCCCTCCTTCCCGCCCCTCCTTCCCTCCCCTCCTTCCCTCCTCCACTTCCTCAGCTCTCTCCTCACCTTCCTTTTTTCCTCCCTACACTCCCCATCCCACCACCCTCCCTTCTTTACTCTCTCCCCCTCTTTCCCCATCTTACTTATCGCGTCCTTTATCCTATCCTGCAACTCACTCCAATCCTCCTCCACTCCCCTCTCCCCCCACCCCTTTTACCAAGCTTCCTTATAAACTCCATCCTTCCCTCCTCCGTCCAGTTTCCTCTGCCCCCTCCCCTTTCTCCTCTTTGTTTCCCCCCTCCCTCGCCCTCCCTCCCCTCCCCTCTCAGCCACACAACCACCGGGTGGTGATCTGATTCAATCCTTTCCCCTACCTCCATCCTATCCACCTTCTCTCTTGTTTCCTCATTCCCTAACACATAGTCAATCACAGTGTTACCCCGCCCCCCTGTGAATGTCCACTCCCCCTCCTCGTCCCCCTCTGTATTACCATTCATTATTCCCCACCCTCTTTCCTCTAAGCACCTGCACAACCTCCTCCCCTCCCCGTTCATCACCTTATCCTTGGATCTCCTACTCCCCTCTTCCCTCCGCTCCTCCTCCTCTCCTTCCCAAACCTCTCCCCCCTCTTCCCCCGTGCGCGCGTTAAAATCCCCACCTATTACCACTCTAACCCCCGCCTCCTTTTCTTCCATCCACTCTCCCAGCTCCTCCAGCTTCTCCTTCAGGTCCCCATTTACATAAACCCCCACTATGTTCCACCACCCCCCCCAAACTTCACTTTCTTCGCCATAATCCCTTCCCTCCCACCTCCTCCCCCCATATATCATATGAATATCATTCCCCCTATCGCTCTCCCCTTCTTGCTTTCCCTCCTAGCCCATTGCTTCTCCCACACGAACCCCCTAGGCAGCCTCCTTTCCACATACTCCCACTCTTTCTCCTCTACCCAGGTCTCACACAGCACCATCGCGTCCCACTCCACCAGACCCCTCCAGAACTCGTCGTCCTTCCTCCTCAATCCTGCCACGTTCCAGAAAGCCACCCTCCAACTCCCCCCCCCCCGCTTCCTTTCTATTCCCCCTTTTCTCTTTCACACCCATTCCCCCTCCCCGCATCATTCGTTTCCCTGCTCCTCACACCATTTCTCCCTTATCTCGTCCCACCTCTTTACCTTCCCATCCACCCACATCTTCATGTAACCGACCTGCACCCTTCGTCCTCTCTCCCTCTCCATTTGCGCCTCTCTCTCTATCTTCCACTTCACTCTTCTTTCCTCCTCCGTGAGGTCATCCTCCACCCTCTCTCTTCTCCCTCTTAACCTACTTTTCGCCTCCATTACTTTCCTCTTTTCCTCTCTCCCCTCGAGCCTAACCAACACCATTCCACCCCCCTCCTTCCCCGCTCTTCCCAGTCTCACTACTTCCTTTATCCCCCCCACCCCCAACCCCATTTTTTCCCATAGTTTCCCCACCTCCTCCATTGCGTCCCTGCCTTCTCCCCCCATCCCCCTTACCACTACATTACTTCTTTTTCTCTCTCTCTCCTTTTTATCCTGCCCCACCTCTAACTTTCTCATTCTCAGTCTCCATTCCTCTTCTACTCCATCCACCAGCTCCCCTTTCCCTTCTCTTCCCATTCTCTCATTTTCCCCTCTCCCCACCTTCTCCATCACCTCTTCCATCCTTCTCTCCCTTTCCTCTAATTTCCCCAACCTTTCCACCAACTCCTCTCTCCTCCCTCTCTCCTCCCTCATTTCCTCCTCCCACCTCCTTCTCTCCACCCTCCACTCTTCCTCCGTCCTTCTTCTTTCCTCCCTCTCCTTCTTCATCTCCTCCCTCTCTACCCTTATTTCCTCCTTCAGTTCTTTTCTCTCCTCCCTGTCTCTCTTCATTTCCTCACTCATCTTCCTCATCTCCAGCATCATTTCCCTCATCATCCCCACTAGACCTCCACCCGCCTCCTCCACATCTTTCTCACCCCCCTTCTCCCCTTTTTTCCCCGGCGACCTTCTTGTCTTTCCGCTCCTCTTGAACCCTACCGCCCCTTCCCTCGCCTCCTCCCCCGCGTCCTCCTCCCTCTCTCGCTTTTTTCCCCAGAGACTGTCCACGCTCCCCACGCTGCTGCCCACACTACTTATACTCTCTTTTCTTTTCCTTTTTTCACTGGTACCCCTTCCCGTTCCCTCCTCCATCTCTTCCTCTTTCCTTCCTCAGCAGTTTAACCTTCCCCCTTCCTCTCAACTCCTCCCTATCCAGTTTCCTTTTCTCTTCTATCCTTCAACCTTTCACCTTATCGCCCGTTCAAATTTCCCGCCCGCACGCTCTTCTCCCAACCTCGCTTCTCTCCCGCTCGGCGGCACCACTCTCCACTATCCACTACGCTGCTCTCTCCACGCTCCTTCCCGCCTTTTTCCGTCTACCGCCACCACCTAACCTCTAACCTCCCTACAACCTCCTGTATCCCTGTCACCTCCAGTCGCCTGTCCTCTACTCTTTCCCTCGCTCCTTCCTCGCAACTCCACGACCCTCCACCCACACTCTCCAGCCCTCCTTCACCACCTCACACACCTTTCTTACACCTCGCCTAACCGCTTCTTATACACGCACCTATCACACACGCAACCGGAAACGGAAGTCTGCCCGGCATTTTTCTTATGTAAACCTCATATAAGCTTTCGAATAAGACCAAAGTTCAATAAATAAAATCTGTCCACGCATGACAGATATATCATAATATCGTCTCATGAATCAGTCGGAAACGGTAAGATTTTTCTTCTGATTCTTCTTCTGATTCTCCAAGGAATTTTTTCGTCAAACATAATACGTATATACGCGTTACACGCACACCTTCAGCCAAAATGATACTAATACATGTTTCGTTCATCAATCGCTATCTTCACTATGCAATCTACTCCAATACGCGTTACACGCACACCTTCAGCCAAAATGATACTAACACATGTTTCGTTCATCAATCGCTATTTTCACTATGCAATCTACATTGAGCTATAAGTATACCTGGAGAGGGAACAGAGCAATGGCGGTCGGTCCGAGAAAAAGAGGGAATGTGCTATGTTCATTGAGCTCAATGAACATAGCACATTTACTACATGATAGTACAGAGTGAGAGGGATAATAGGAAGAAGAAAGATAGGTTCACCCGTAATCTTCTATTTTTCTCTGACCGCTGTCGCCTCTACTTCTTCCCATTGCTGTTCTCTCTCCAGGTATTCTTATAGCTCAATGGCTGCAACCATAACCCATAACCACAAATTCTAACGACTTGAAATCAGCCTGTAACCACAAATCAATTCAATTCTCAATCGATATGGAATCATATACCTATGTAGAGAAAAGGGACGAAGAAGCGAAGTGAAAAAGAGAAATAAAGTTAATTTTCATTCGTTACTTTGAATGAATGTACTGTACACAAAGTACTATACATATAAAATACATATAGATCGGCAATGCAGTGCGCATGGTTTCATTTCGTAGTTGTTAAACTTACGTAGAATTTGCCTGCGAGAGGGATGGTATGGGTATTGATGATCTGAGAATACCTTGCCTGGCCACGCCAAGTATTTGACTTCCAGGCCGCGGACATCTAGGCAAATGTCTAGATGTAGACATTTTATCTGCACAAATTATTAAAATGACCGCGATATGAGTAATGGAATGTATGAACACAGCATTTTAGCTGTGTATATGTAGTTGTGCCATCTTAAGCGCAGTTGGAAAGCACCTTTATGTACTTGCAGCACGTTTTGATTTCACATCTTTTTTTATAGTGTATATTTTCTTCTATTTTTTTTTGTGATTTATTTGTTTCGTGTACTTGGCGTATTTTTTACTTTTTTGAAGTTCTTTTATGGTATAGGTTATCATAGATTATGAGGCGTTAGGAGCTATTGGGTTTTCAATTAATTGTTTGTTACAAAGTAAAAAAACACCGTATTTGACAATTACATGAGATTTACAATGAATACAGTTTACTGCACTTTACCGACACAAATATCACTGACAATTGCTGATGATTGCTGACAATCAAATACAATGGCAGTGAATGGCGACAAATGGCGGCCACGTGCAACTGATTTGAACTGAGTGCAACGAAGACAGACGCAACCTATCGCCAGCGGAGTGAGGGGCGGGGGGGGGGGGGCGAAACAACGCCATCTAGGGTATACTCAAAATGGGATGAACTATGTTTCTGCACGGCGCCTATATTACTGTCCACCCCCTGGTTTCGAAGACTTCGATCCTCGAGACCAGGGGGCCGTACAATGTTTCCCCCTAAGAAGTGACGAATCGAAAATTCTACATTTCTCATCGGCTCTTGGCGAAAGTGGTGTGAATCGTTTCCTTACGTTTTCTCGATGAAAATGGTGCAAAAACGACACACATCGGATCGTAATTAAGGAATCTTCGTAATAAATTGATTTCCATAACTTCGTTAAAAATTGTTCGATTTACATGAAATTTTGTATAATTTTCATTTGAAAAACATAAGAAACCCATCGGTATCACTTCCATATCGATACGATAAAGAATAAAGAATACAGTTTTTCTGAAACAGGTATGAATCCTCGGCCGACCGCAGTGAATCGAGGTCGGCGACCCACAGACGAGGGTGAAATATTCATTACAACGTATTAAGAAATTCTTTATTCTTCATCGTATCGATATGAAAGTAACACCAGTGGATTACTGGTGTTCTCCCAATTAAAATTGTCACAAATGTTATGCAAATCGGACTACTTTTACACAAGCAATACAAATTATAAAAGGAGTAGGCGTGAAGAGAAAGCGTGGGATAAGAAAAGTGTCCTTCGGTTCGCAAACGCCTGGCCGCCAAATGTTCCTGCCGATTACCAGGCCTGTGCGATCCCTTGAAACTACCGTCAAGGACCCAGTTCCTGATCAGTTAAGAGTGCAAAGGGAGCAGTTTCTGATCAGCTACAGATCAGCCTCACTATGTGCTATCAAATTTTGCGTATAAATTTCAAAATACTTCATAATTATTTAGTAATTTGTTAGAATAAATTTGCAATAATAAGCTTATTATTTGGTATTTATATTGTTGCGAGCACCTTATGGATGGAATCCCATGGCCCGCTGGTGCTCGCGACAAAGACAAGAAGACAGCGAGAAGAAGGCGATCGGATCGATCGCCTGTCAAGCTGTCATTCGAGAGTCAGCCGCCATTGCGTACAGACATACCGATCCCTCATTACTGAATATTAGAACTTGTATTCCTGTTAATAGTTATTGAATATTGTTCATGTTCCGTTCTTACTGTTCTACAATAAACACTTATTATGTCGCGCGGAAATCGTAACAGTGGTGTCAGAAGTGGGATGCCCGCTCGGAGCGGCATGCCCACTCGCGCTTCCGCGGCCTCTGCGAGACCTTCCCCGGGACCAACGGGCGACGCCTCCCTGCAGGAACTGTTTAACAGTCTCCAGCTTAGCATCGTTGGACAGATGCAGGAGCAACGAAGGGACGACGAAGCTCGAAGGAGGGAAAAGGACGCTGAGGACCGACGGACACAGGCGGCCTTCGAGGCCCGGATGACAAGTCTGGAGGAACGGATCCAGGTCGTAGCCGTTTCGTCACAGAACAGTGTCGGTTCGGGTGGTGGCGGCGCGGGGCTTCGGGGAGGAGAGACGGCACCCCTTGTAAATAGTGTTCCTTTGGCCCCTGTAAGTAGTGTTGATAGTTGTGTTTTGACGGCACAAGCCTCTGCCCCCGTCGCTGCGCCCGCTACTACCCCTTTGTCGGAGCCCCGCGTTCTCAGTTTTGGATACACGGTGAAGCCGACGATTTTCGATGGTAAAGGTTCGTGGGAGGAGTACAGTATTCAGTTCGACACGATCGCGCGTGCGAATGGCTGGGACGACCAGAAGAAGGCTACGGCCTTGGTCGCGTCTCTCGGGGGTGCAGCGAGAAGCGTCCTTACGACGCTCTCCAGCACCCAATGCGAAAGTTTCGCGGAACTGGTTTCGGCGCTAGAGTTCCGCTACGGGGCGAAACATCTGTCCAACCTGAATTATGTACTCTTCCAGAGTTATAGACAGCGGAGGGATGAAAGTATCACCTCACTCGCCGCCAAAATAGAACGCTTGGCGCAGTCCGCGTTCGCAGACTGCCCGACGGAAACTCGCGATAAACTAGCCGCGTCTCAATTCGTTACGGCGTTGTCGAACTCTTTCCTGCAACGAGAATTGCGACTAGGCGGTTTTACGTCGCTGAGGACCGCTGTAGCCAGAGCTCTGGAAATCGAGGCCGTCGACAGAGTGTCTCGTGGCCCCGCAGCTGAATCGCGAGAACGGTACTCAGAAAAACGAAAGGCTAAAACTTCTAACACGTCAGAAAGGTTCCCGGTGAAACAGCGGAGATTTGAGAAACCCGAGGACCGACCGGACAACTCGCCGAGGATACCGAAGTGTTGGCTCTGTGGCAAGGCGGGACACCTGCAAAAGGATTGTTTTAGAGCCAAGGACGGCCAGACCAAAGTAAACGTAACGAGGCAACAGGAAAGTCGGCAGTAGCCGAGGTGGTTAAGGCGGCTGATCAGGGCGCAAACCCAAGATCGCGACAATATACTAAACTGATCAGGAATTGGATTCTGATCAGGAATTCGGTCCTTCACGGTAGGTATGTATGTAGGTGGAAGAAGAAACGGGAGAAAGTTATAAAGAGGTACATACAGGTTGTCCGCGGGAACAAAAAACAGTTGGGTATTTCCTAACATATTCGAGATAGAAAAACAATGTTTATATGGGATTGCATGGTTCTGTTGCAAATTATAGAGTAATGTAGTTTATTATGATACACGAGGTGTGTCTCGCACACGTTACATCGAAAAGGTTATATAGAACAAAGGAAAGTCAAAGAACATAGTATATGAGAAATATATGCCAAGGGGAAGACCCGCTTGGTGTGTGACGGCGCTCTCAGCGCCATCTCAGAGCAGAGCTGACAATATTTATCCAACAGGTTCGATGGGGCAAATTTATTAGACCAGACGAATTTTTTCTCACATTATTATTTTAAAAGATACGATGGTCAAATTCTGTTTTTTAAATCTGCGGAAATTAACCACCCGCATAGTGGTCAGTCAAATCAGTTTTGACGCTTTCTAAAATCGCGTTCACTTCTTACCGCTACAATCGGTTCGCAGAGGCAAGCCTGACCGGCGCGGCGCGCGGTTCAGGACTTTCCGCACTGTCGGAAAGTCCACGCGCCACGCCGAATCCTTGGTTTCAAGTGTCGTTTTCCTTTTCTAACTACCTTTTCTGTCTCTTATTTAAACTCTTCTGGAGTCGAGGTTTGCGCGCAGGCAGAACTGTGGTGCTTTCTTGCGTCCCACGCTTTTGAACGCGACACGCCTGACAACGGTTCTACGCGCCCGCAAGAGCGTGGGTGACAAAATTCAGGCGCGCCACACTTCTAACCGCGCACAAGGTGCGAGCAAAAACGTCCGATGAGGTGGAAACTTTTCGTCTGCAAGGAATGCAAATCGCAATACAGTCGTTATAACTGACTAATAAACCATTCCCATAATTTATAGCACCTTCAGGTAAACCAAATGTAGCTTCGTAAAAGCAGATGTTTCAGTGTGCCCTACAGTAACAGAATTTATGATATCCTCTAATAGCCAGGTATATCGAGGAATTCGTATACTTTTCGCGAACGTAGGTATATCGCGATCGTGTCTTGCCGATCGTTTCGCAGATCGATAATATACATGGAACAGTTAGTACACAATAGAAGACTGCGCTGGATCCTGGAAAAAAACATGTGGAGTCGACGTAGAAATGGGAGCACGAACTCGTCTCTAATTAGTGACGGGTACAACCTTCTGGCGCGCACGACGTAGCGCGCTTCTTCCTTTGCGTGACGCGCCGGACGTATGGCACGCAATTTGCGTGGCGCGCCGGCGTGTGGCGCGCAAGAACGCGCGCAAAAAAGTACGTGTAAAGGGCCTATTTCTGTTTCGAGATTCTTCGATTTCCTAGACGCAACGAACAGAATGAACTTCGTGCTTCTAGTCGGATGTAACATGATCGGCATTAGTGTCACAGCGTTTCAAGTAAGAGACGATTCACTGGGGTAATGCCGACGCGGGGAACCGATGAACTCACTGGCATTCTTTTTCACAGGCGGTTATGCACATGGATGACATTAAAGAAGCCGCCAGATACGCCGCTTTTTTCGGCGGACACCAATTTCATTTGTACTTCCTCAGTTTGCCCGGGCAAGTACTCGCGGAATACAGCGCAGAAGTACTCGACCATATGTACGTTTTCAATTACCTAACAGAGGAGAGGGGCGTAGTATTTTCTAACTGCGGCAATAATTATAATCGAAGCAAGTGTAATTCGTGGAGGATCTTGTAATAGCTACAACTCCAAATGGTACCGCACGCCAGCGAAAATGCAAAGAATGATGAACATAATGCAACTGAGGGCTAGCAAACCCTGCCAGCTGACTGCAGGAGGACTGTATGAGTTGAACATACAGAATTTTGGAGCGGTATAAAATGATATAGACATGATACGGCTGTTTACATTTTTACTAGAGACACTATAATCAGAGTCTGGCCACGAGAAGGCCACTTTTGATTGGTCCGCCATTTTTCGTCTATTCCCGCTGATTTTTAAATCTGTCAATTATACCAATCTTAAATAATTGTGACACATTTTTTAAAAAAATATATGTTTGAAAGTTAATTAAAAATATTTTTTGTCATACTATTCTAATTGTTTGTAATATCAATTTATCTGAACATGTGCATTTAGGTAGTAAAAAAATAAGAGTGTTTAAGAGTGAAATGGTACCCTCATTGCACAGACGTCTTAAGGGGACATTCTACTCTCTCGGCCTCAAAAAATTCGATTTTTTTTTTCTGCCAAATTCAGAAGAATGCACCCTCTACAATATCTTCCTAAATTTTTGGAGCGAAATTCGATGTATTTTCAATTTTATAGGTATTTGTAGCGTCAGCGGCTTGGTTCTCAAAACTTTAAGGGGACATTCTACTTTCTCGACCTCAAAAAATTCGATTTTTCTTCTGCCGAATTCGGAAGAATGCACCTTCTACAATATCCTCCTAAATTTTTGGAGCGAAATTCGATGTATTTTCAATGTTATAGGTATTTGTAGCGTCAGCGGCCTGGCTCTCAAAACTTTAAACGCGTTTCTCTCGAAACAACATTTTCTTGGCTGGCGGTTGTGATAAAAAAAAAACTCCATGACCAATTAATCCAAAATTTTAATACGTTATTCTACACATTAGTGGCTATCCCGCTTAGCACAAATATCTTAAGATTTTTTAATATTTTCTCACATTTTATATCTATTAAACAGAAAAGAAATGCCCTTTTCGGTACTTTCAACTTTGATCGACCGCCATTTTAATAACTTTGGTCCAAAATTGTTCTTTCGTGGTAAGCGCGATAATCGTACTCCTGCGGATTAAAAATATGTTTGGTTTTTTTATTTACGATGATCCAGTCGTCCGAAATTTCAACCGCCAGCAATTCTGATGCCGCCAACTTCACTGTGAAATATTTGTGTAAACAAATGAAATAAACAAACAACAAAGATTTTTTCTTGTATTTCAAGAGGGGTAAAATATACCCCCAGAAATTCGAAAAGATTAAGTGTTTACTTCATTATAAAAACCATCACCGAAACGTGGCCGATTTTTCGGGCGAGAGAGTAGAATGTCCCTTTAAAGACGTAAATTTTACGTCCGTTTTAGGTCTGGACAGCTTTAGGACGTCTTATATTATATTTATAATTATAAATAGGGCATTCTCGTTCCACTGTGCGTCTGTGTGCTATCTGGGGTATGTATTTCTTTCTCTCTCGTAGGATTTAGCCAAAACATGGCGGACAGTGGCTCGTGGCCACACACTTATTATACATGTATGTAGTATCTCTAATTTTTACAAGCCTGTACGTCGCGCTGTGACGTAAGTGGCAACTAATGGTAAATATACTTCAATTTTAAGGCTTGTAAAACATGCATGTCGTATCTTACGATGTTACTCTCAATGAAGGAGTGATTCTTCGTTATTACTCTATAGTATAGAGTCGATACACTGATTTCGGCGAAGGAGTGTGTATTATACCTACTAACTGCAAGTACTTCACATGGTATATTCAATTCAGAAAATGTTAATATTATAGTAGACACGTATATACGTATTTGCTATGTACATGAATAAAGTTATACTAAATAGGTATATAACGCTTGAACACTTAGGTATTTAATTGTGTCGCGTACATATTGTGTCGCCGGGGCGTTTCTATCGTAGGCTACCCCGACGCAAAGGATTGACTAACTACACGGGCACACACATTGCACGACCATTTACAATATTTGAGGTACAAAGGTATAACCCGTACGTCCGAACGCTACGGCGTTCGGTACTAAAGTCGGTATCAGATATATTGGCCGGTGAGTTTGTTTTCGGGTACAACGATCGAGGAGAAATCAACCACCACCATCTGATGATCGTGGATTTGTCAGTTGGAGTTGCGCGGCCCCCGAAGGGTATGGTGGGGTAACGGGAAGGCTGCTCGGCTCCGCCTGAACCTAGCTGTTTGGCTGTTATTTATTCTTAGCGTAATAGTTGTGTGCGTTACGAAGCTATGCGTGAACCAAATCCGAGATGAAGCTATCGAGAAGGAATCAATGTTCTGACCAATAAAGCTCCTGAATTTTTTTGGAGCTAACGCACACCTATTCCGATGTGTGTATTTCTACGCTGCAGCTCGGTTTGGCCTACACGCCAGAAGCTTGGCACTATCCCCACGACTTCTGGCTCACTCTTGTTCTGCAAAGGCGAGAGCGAGATGGAACGAGAGCGAGTCAGAAAACATTTTGAAAAGGAGCACCGTGGCAGGCAAACGATGTGGTGGGAGAATACCCCTCACGAAACTTACCAACGAAACGGCCAATATATCTGATACCGACCTTAGTGTTCGCAGCCGAAGACGGAAGAAGGCCAGCCCGCTCGAAGGGGGCGATCGGCCAACGAGAAGAAGACTGTCTAAGGTCGGTATCAGATATATTGGCCGGTGAGTTTCGTGAGGGGTATTCTCCCACCACACCGTTTGCCTGACACGGTGCTCCTTTTCTAAATGTTTTCTGACTCGCTCTCGTTCCATCTCGTTCTCGCCTTTGCAGAACAAGAGTGAGCCAGAAGTCGTGGGGATAGTGCCAAGCTTCTGGCGTGTAGGCCAAACCGAGCTGCAGCGTAGAAATACACACATCAGAATAGGTGTGCGTTAGCTCCGAAAAAATTCAGGAGCTTTATTGGTCAGAACATTGATTCCTTCTTGATAGCTTCATGTCGTATTGGTTCACGCATAGCTTCGTAACGCACACAACTATTACGCTAAGAATAAATAACAGCCAAACAGCTAGGTTCAGCCGGAGCCGAGCAGCCTTCCCGTTACCCCACCATACCCTTCGAGGGCCCCGCAACTCCAACTGACAAATCTACGATCGTCAGATGGTGGTGGTTGATTTCTCCTCGATCGTTGTTCCTGAAAACAAACTCACCGGCCAATATATCTGATACCGACTTTAGCAGGCCATGCATAGGCCTATACCCGGTGCTCGCTACAATATTTTAACAATTTCATAATTATACAATTTTGTGCGATTTGAATAGAACTGATTGACTTTCCAAGGCCCGGTGTAGACGAGCGGTTTGCGGAAGTATGCCGCCGCGTTTTAACACTTTTAACAAAACAGGAAGCTAGCGGCTACTAACATAAGTATAGGCGGCATGTTTCCTACACACTGCTTGACCCCGACGAAAGCTGCCGCCGCTTGGTGGCGAGGCAGTACATTGTTTTGTGTAGAGCAATTCGATTATATGACGCAAGAAAATAGTCGAAATAGATATTGAAATTTTTATTAACGGAATGAAGATTTTTCTGAAATAATGTCAAATGAAAGTGTAGAACGCAAAACTTAGCGACGAATTGTCGTAAACCGTTCATGGGAACAGCAATAAAAATTTGACGCGTTAGCCCTGCGTCACGCATTCACGGCGTCCGTTTATACCGTAAAAGGAACGAAGATCATATCTGGAGACGCGGTAGCGTCTCGACGCCAAGTACATGTTCGACACCCTGCATATATGTCGACTGTCGCTGTCGTGTATCTTTACTCGTAACCCGGCTACTCCAACGTTACCTGAAACTTATTTCATTAATATCTTATCACGCCTGCAATATTTCCTAAATTTAACGGCATTTTTTCTATGTAAACCGCATATAAGCCTTCGAATAAGACCAAATTCAATAAAATTGGTCCACGTATGACCGAGCTATCGTAATATGTTGTCATGTAACATACGAAAATGGTAGGATTTTCTTCTTCTTCTTCTTCTTGTGATTCTCCAGCCAAATTTTTCTTAATACGTATACGCGTTACACGCACACCTTCAGCCAAAAGATACTAACACATGTTTCGTTCGTCGACTCTCGGGATCATTCAGCAGGGATCGTCGTCCGTCTTTGTACATATACCTATACTATTGAATTATGACCTACCAAGTGTCAAGTAAGGCAAGTTGTTAAAATTTGATATGTCACCACATAGGACACTGATTTATTGTCTTAATTAACAAGGTAAATCGCCAAAATTTTTTAATAGTTAAGATATGATAAAACACCATTTCACAGGATGGGAAAATCTGAAAGATTCTTGCAATAATTGTGATAGTTTAAATTAAAAAATAATGGAGAAAGTCAATATAACTGCTTCCAAACAAATTCTTATTGCAAAATTGCTTTTGTTCGATCACAATAGTAGGGGAACAACGAAAGTGGAAAATTTCTACATCAAAGCAATACCTAATATCCGTTGATGATTTACGAGTAGAAAAACAAACTTGGCCACGAAATGCTAAAAATGCATGCATATTTTTCTTCGAAAGGTGTTAATTGTGGTTGTGATTACAGTTTAATGTTAAATACGTTCAGCGCCATAAGCTGCTTCGCGCACCATGTACTGTACACAAAGTACTATACATACATATTGTTGCGACCACCGGGTATAGGCCCATGTATGGTACTCGCAGCTGAAGAGAGAAAAGAAGGTCGGCCCCCTTGAAGAGGACGATCGGAGCAGCGATGAGCCATAGCGTTCGGACGTACGGGTCAGGGGGTAACATAGTTCATCCCGTTTTGAGTATACGCTAGATGGCGTTGTCCCCCCCCCCCCCGCCCCCACACCGCTGGCGCTGGGTTGCGTCTGTCTTCGTTGCACTCAGTAATCAGTTCAAATCAGTTGCACGTGGCCGCCATTTGCCGCCATTCACCGCTATTGTGTCTGATTGTCAGCAATCATCCGCAATTGTCAGTAATATGTTTGTCGGTAAAGTGCAGTAAAGTGTATTCATTGTGTTGCGTTTAATTCTGATTTAAGGTAAGTAATTGTGCGTCGAAAGTGAACGTCAAGCGGATTTCAAATGACAAGCAAAAGTGTGCTGTCCTGAATTGTCCATCAACTCGGCAGGTAAAATCTCATCGTTTTCGAAAATGTATAATCGCTTCGCAGTGGATTGAAGCAACGCGTAATCCGCGATTGCTAGGCTTAAGTTACAAGCAGGTTTACAATGAGCGGTACGTAATTTGTCATTTACATTTTCAAGCAAAACATTAGCAATGCAGTAAACGGAGAGAGCTGAAGGACGGAACAGTACCTTCCTTGTTGCTGCCTGACAAAAGGGAAAGCAGTTCATCGTCAGAGGAAGTTGACGAGAAAATTGATGTGGAGAGGAAGGAAGATTTGTCTCCAGGGATCAATATTACTCCGTCAACTGCAGATTTTTCACCAATTACATTTGGGAATTGGTCTCCAAAGTCAGCTGAAGGAAGTTCTTATAGGAGAAGCTCTTCCCTTGCAATCGCTGAAGCCAGTGAATCCATTCTTCCAACAACGCCGAAATCTATCGTAAGTAGCTTTTCCAAGATAGAAAGCGGTAATGTAGTTCTTGGACCCAGTTCCTGCTGTGCATGTTCCCAAATCGAAATTATAGATAAAGCCACCAAATCTGAACCCCCTAAACGCTTAGTTTGGAAAAAGGAAGATTTGGATGAAAGCACCAGAAAAATGTATCAGCACGTGTTACAAGCAAAGGAGGAAATGGATAATTATAGGACTAAAAGCTTACGATATGCAGATCGTTTGAAGAAGCTTGTGGACAATGCGAAGGCTGTGGAATTCGACAAACACTTGGGAGATCTTAGTACACTGCAGAGGCACTTTGTAACGTTCTCAAATGGGGCGTTGCCGTTAGTTACAGGAGATTCTACAAGTAGAGCGGTTTACTCGTAAAATGATGGGATTGGTTCGGGTGGCGTGCGACAAAGAAATGAATTTCACGAACTAGAGTCCTCCTTTTAACAATATACAACAAATGGTTTATTCAAAGAAAGTTAGGGTTGTAATTAACAAAGGTACGACTCGATGTCGAGGATACTTGCGTGACGCTATGTCGATAAAATATACAACGAAAGTTAGTTAACTTAATATCGCTTTGTCGAGTTAATGAATTATAATTTGACGCTCAGTCGAAAAGAAATAGTAATTGACTCGTAGTCGATATAGAAATGTAATTAGACGCTTGGTCGAAAAGAAATAGTAATTAACGCATAGTCGATGTAGAAAAATATAACGTAATGATACGATACTAAATCGTTAATTGGGTATAAGATCGCGACGCTAAGTCGTAATAGAATAAATGACTGTTTGGGAATGAATAGTTCTCTACGCCGCCGCACTCTCGATCACCGCAGCACCTCCTGGGCAGCGGAAGTCGCGGTTGATCCGCGATCAATCGACCAATCAGCGTCCGTCTTGTCGATCGACGCTCGAGAATGTTCGAGAAGACGCGGTGGCGGAAATGCGCATCCATTTTTGTCCTCATTCTGTTCACAACCGTGCGCAACGTGTCAAGTATTTTTGTACATCGTTCTTAAAGCTTTGCTCATCAAGCATATTCAGTGCAAAAATCACGTTCTCATCACAAGTAGACTCAACGCGGTGTTCGCGTCACATCTAGCGGGTAGAACGTCGATTGATTGTATATTCGCGGTGTGCGTGTTCACGCGTCCACACGGACAACCGGTGGATTGTTGTACAAGAGAGTGTACGGGGGCTCAATCCTCTATTATTCATTGTGCACAACGGCTCGGCCGTTGGTACATTTTTTAAATAAAGACCTCACATTTATTGTGCAAAACAGTGTCGTGGTGCAAATCACCGTTCATAACCTCACCAGCCTCCTCGTGCTCAACCCTAACCTAACATTTTTACAATGACGCTTGGTCGATTTTGAATGTTTAAGTTGAGAGAAGAGTATTCTTTCTCTCGTGCTTGAAGGTGCTACCAGTTGCCTATCAGCTGGCCCACGCTTTCTAGGATTGGTGCTGAAGGACTAGTGCAAGCGGCTTCAGTTGTAGATTCCACGTTGCTTAGATGCCTATTTAAGCAGCCTAAGATGGGAGCCGGGGGGCTAGTTAAAGTGTCCTCGGTTGGAGTTAGAATATAGGCGATTCTTCCTCTCGTGCTTGAAGATGGTTCCGGTGCCTATCAGCTGGCCCACGCTTACTTGGTTTGTAGCTGAGGGGCTAATAAAAGCGTCCTCCTATGGAAGTTGAGGAATTGGTTAAAGCGGCTTCAGAGGAAGATGAGGGGCTATCTAAAGCGGCCACCTATGGAAGGTTCGGTGTCAAGCAGTGATGCCAGAACCGAGAGTTTTCGGCTTTTCGCCCACGGGCGCTACCACCACTCCACGACCGAGCGTACCCCCTCCTAGCGCCTGTACCGCACCACACAAGCATACCCGTCCCTCCCTCCGTGTGCCGTACGCGCTGCCTGACCGGCGCTCTCGGCGAGAATTCGTTTTCCCGACATCGAAGCGCTTGCGACGCAAGCAAAAAGTCCAGAATTCAAATCCCGGTGCCGTTATTCTACTTTTTTTCTTTATTTATTCTCTAATTTCTCTTTCTATATTCTCAGAACACTAAAGGTTTAAAAACTGTTAATTTACAAAGCATTTTCGAAGCGTGATTTGTTGCTAAAGATGCGATCCCGTTCTGGCTTGTATCGCTGCACTACAAGCGTACCCTACCTTCTGTCCGTGTGCCGTACGCGCCGCCTGGCCGGCGCTCTCCACCGAAAATTCATTTCACCGGGACCCAAGAGCTTGGGTTGCAAACAGAACATCCGAGGTTCAAATCCCGGTGCGAAAATTCTACTTTTTTCATTAATTATTCTCTAACTTCTCTTTCTATATTCTAAGTAGAATAAAATCTTGAAAAGTATTATTTTACAAAGCATTTTCGCAGCTGGCTAATGTACGATGTTGGTCTTCTGCCTTTTTATACAAAAACAGAAATAATTCCTTGAAATGCTACTTACAGAATATGCTCCTTTCTAGGATGGACTCTTTAAAATTCACGTCACAATGAACAGTGACAGAATCGGTGATTTTCGTTTCAGGTAAGCGAGCCGACCGCTCCGCTATTACGGTCGACTTACCACTCGCACCCCGAATTACTGTAATGAGGTTTGAAAACAATATCGACAGGTCTAGAAAACCCCACAATTTTCACATTTCTCATTATAGCTTGATCAGTAGTATTGCCGATGGATTGGTTAGTTTATGTCGACGACAATAAGTCCAAACAAGAAGCAATACGGTCTATTTTTTATTATGAAAACACGTTTAGAATTTCAGTGTTCCCCGCATTAAGGGGTTACCGCAGTCAGTAAGGTCAGAAAACGAACGATTCTTTGAGAATTTATTTCAGAAAGTACATGCATATTTTTATGCAAAGGTTTTTGTATTCAGATGAGGAACCGTTTAACAGGTTATTTTAACTGGTTATTTTACAGCTGATTTCCCGGAAGCTGTTTTAAGAAACAGCGACACACACTATGTTCAATAAAAATGGTTCGAATTTCTCCATGTTTGAACCCATTTTCATCAGGAAATCCTAAAAAAACCATTGGTACTACTTTCACGACCATTTCTCAAAAGCATGATCATTTTAGTTTTCTTACTGGGTATTTTACCTGGCCCAACGGTGTTATTGCTCGCGGCAGTCAATGGACGGCCTACCCGGGACCTACCTGTGCGGTGGGTAGGTCTTTCCCGATAATTCGGGGCCAAAAGCATTTCAATAATCCGAGGAAGACTGAATGTATCAACCTGATTAACACGAAAAGAGCATCATTGACTAAGAATGGCTTAGTAAAACTCTTCTGTACGTATAAATGATATCATTAAGACGAGTACGAAACCTGTCGATATTATTTTCAAACCTCATTACAGTATTTCGGGATGCGAGTGGTAAGCCGATCGGAATAGCGGAGCGGGCGGCTCGCTTACGGGTCATTCCACGCGAAGTCGGACACTTTTCGGAGTAACATTTCGGATTTTGGTGCAACTTGAATATGTTGTAGTCTTAAGGGTTAAAAAACATATCTCGAAGGATTTTTCGAAATGTCAAAAATTGTGGATGTTACAGCTCTTTGAAATATAGTGTTTACTATTTTTCAAAAAATTATAACTGTTGAACTAATAAACTGATAAAAATGACCTTTTGGGTGGTGACAGTGGAGATATAGGAGTACCTAATAAAAATTATTTCACTTAATAAAAACGAATATTTGACAATTTATTTAGCAATTGTTCTTAACAAATGCAATTTTATAGTTGAAGGCACCTTTTTAAAAATTTGGAAAAAATAGGAGGACAAAGCCCTGTTTTTCCTCTTTACGGACATGTTTCGAAAAACGTGGACGTTTTCAAATTGGCCAAATGAAAATTAATTGAATGTAACGCTGCGTCGCCCAGCACCGGCTCGACTGGTCGGGCCGTGCAGTACTCGCAGCGGCCAAGCGGCTATATCTGCTATTCTTATACAATGGTAAGTATTTGTAAAAAAATGAAACAGGAAAACTTTTACTGTTTTTTATACCCAACATAATACAGTATCTCAATTTTTGGTGTTCGCATTATTTTCCTTGAAACGAGGGTGACCTTCAGTGTTTTAAATGGAATGCTATATACTTGATTACCCAAAATGAAAGTGACTGTCAAATTCACCCATATGGTATGCTATGAGCTTCAAAGCCACACAAGGTTATAAATATATTGAAATAGTAGATTGAGTTTCTTTCTTTCATTCCTAACCTTGTGTGGCCTTGAAGGTCATAGTATACCATATGGGTGAATTTGTTTTGACAGTCACTTTCATTTTGGGTAATCAAGTATATAACATTCCATTTAAAAAACTGAAGGTCACCCTCGTTTCAAGGAAAATATTGCGAACACCAAAAATTGAGATACTGTATCATGTTGGGTATAAAAAACAGTAAAAGTTTTCCTCTTTCATTTTTTTACACTGCGAGAACACTGTATAAGAATAGCAGATATAGCCGCTTGGCCGCTGCGAGTACCGCACGGCCCGACCAGTCGAGCCGGTGCTGGGCGACGCAGCGTTACATTCAATTAATTTTCATTTGGCCAATTTTAAAACGTCCACGTTTTTCGAAACATGTCCGTAAAGAGGAAAAACAGGGCTTTATCCTCCTATTTTTACAAATTTTTAAAAAGGTGCCTTCAACTATATATATTTGTTAAGAACAATTGCTAAATAAATGGTCAAATATTCGTTTTTATTAAGTGAAATAATTTTTATTAGGTACTCTTATATCTCCACTGTCAGCACCCAAAAGGTCATTTTTATCAGTCTATTAGTTCAACAGTTATAATTTTTTGAAAAATAGTAAACACTATATTTCAAAGGGCTGTAACATCCACAATTTTTTACATTTCGAAAAATCCTTCGAGATATGTTTATATACCCCTAAAGACTACAACATATCCAAGTTGCACCAAAATCCGAAATGTTACTCCGAAAAGTGTCCGACTTCGCGTGGAATGACCCTTACATGAAACGAAAATCACCGATTCTGTAACTGTTCATTGTGACGTGAATTTTAAAGAGTCCATCCTAAAAAGGAGCTTATTCTATAAGTAGCATTTCGAGGAATTATTTCTGTTTTTGTATAAAAAGGCAGAAGACCAACATCGTACATTAGCCAGCTGCGAAAATGCTTTGTAAAATAATACTTTTCAAGTTTTTATTCTACTTAGAATATAGAAAGAGAAGTTAGAGAATAATTAATGAAAAAAGTAGAATTTTCGCACCGGGATTTGAACCTCGGATGTTCTGTTTGCAACCCAAGCTCTTGGGTCCCGGTGAAATGAATTTTCGGTGGAGAGCGCCGGCCAGGCGGCGCGTACGGCACACGGACAGAAGGTAGGGTACGCTTGTAGTGCAGCGATACAAGCCAGAACGGGATCGCATCTTTAGCAACAAATCACGCTTCGAAAATGCTTTGTAAATTAACAGTTTTTAAGCCTTTGATCTTCTGAGAATATAGAAAGAGAATTTAGAGAATAAATAAAGAAAAAAAAGTAGAATATCGGCACCGAGATTTGAATTCTGGACTTTTTGCTTGCGTCGCAAGCGCTTCGATGTCGGGAAAACGAATTCTCGCCGAGAGCGCCGGCCAGGCAGCGCGTACGGCACACGGATGGAGGGACGGGTATGCTTGTGTGGTGCGGTACAGGCGCTAGGAGGGGGTAAAACCCTCGGTTCTGGCATCACTGGTGTCAAGACCAAGTCTGCTCTCTGCTGCTGTCGCCCCTATATTTATACTCATCCGTGAAACCTTGCCCGCGCCAATCACATGCTACGCGATCTAGCGCACCAATTGGATTTCACATCCGGTTCGCGCCACTCGCGCACTACACTCGATTTATTCGGCGTCCGGTTGATCGTACGTTCAGCGCATGCGTAGTCGATTTGTTCGCGGTCCGCACTCGATTCACTCGCTTGGTTGAATGACGCTGCGCATGCGTTCACTTCACTTAGTTCTTTCACTGACCACCAGATTGCATCTCTCCATACATGCATTCATGACTTATGGCTAATACAATGGTTTGAGTATAATATAACATAATATAGTAATAAATGAGAATAGGTATAATATAAGAAGGAAAGATTTTAATGCGACTCATCGCGGAACATGATGCTCCGCACATGCTGAAGTGCATGCGGAACAATTTTTTGACCAAGGATATAGAAAAAAAATCGAATTTGATAGACCACATTTGAAGAATGCAGATAGAAAATTTGCAGCGTGGAACCATGTTATTACAGCTTACGAAATCGATGTTTATTCGGATTTAATTGAGCGACACGTGCCGGATTTGACGGATCAACACGTTTATCCTGAAAAAATGAACAAAATGAAAGTCAAACATATGATGCAGATTTTCAGTAAGAAGATGTCTTGTTTCGTCGACCACCTTGCAAGGACAAGTGCACCAATGAAAACCAGTATTGGAGACAGGAAGATGCCAGCTGAGGGAATCCATACGGCTTACTTCCTCCATTTAATGAATGGGAACGGAGACGGGACAAATGGTGTTAATTGCGGAGATAATCACCCCAAGAGGATACCGTGGTCTGCAAAAAGTTACCACGCCGAATTTTTCGCAAACGTGTGACGTAGCGTCCCAGCGCGAGGGATCGAGCGCGCGGCGCACAGTGGCGTGTTTATAGGGAAAAATTGTGAATAAATTATTTTATGCCCTATTCCTACGGATTTTGACCTGCTGATTTCAAATATATTGTTATTTTTGTTGTAAACTAAAAAGTGGTGAAAATGAAGGTTTTATTTGTTTTAAAAAAATCATAACTCATCAACTATTTATATGTATGAAAAGAGGTTATCCAATGGTATATCTGCATATATTTACAAAATACAAAAACTGAATTTTAAGGGTTGGTGGTGGGGGTAACTTGAAAGGTATGGATGTTTTGAAAATTAATTTTACGCGGTTTTGTAGATATAAAAGAAAGATGTAACTTCTGTTTTAACTTCTTTTCGATATCTCTCACCATTCTCGAGATATTCCACGAAAATAAAATTCTGTTTTTTTTCGAGGGGTAATTTCACCCCCTAAAACCGTACGATGGCATCAACAAAAAATATAGTTATGTTACGGGTGAATTACTGCACAATTACTACACTATTTGCACACCATGTTTCATAATTTTCTGAATTTCCGGGTTCCCTAACTTCTCTTGTTAATCAGCTATTGAGCATTCGGACGTTGAGCTCCAGGAAGAAGATAGGGTAGAACCCCCAATTACTGACACCTACCCAATTACTGTCACCTTAAGCTATTTTACTGAAAATAACGAATAAATAAACGTTGTAAAGTCATACACAAAAAGAATTATGTAATTCAACCTATAATCTATACGCTAGAAAATGCACCACTTAATATTTTTTTTTCATTAATTTCTATAAGACGATACAAAATTTTAATTTGATTACAACAGTGGAAATGGCGACTTCCTTACTAGTGAAAGAGAAAACAGGGCACTAAAGAAAGGGCTATAATTACTATATTTAAATTATACATAATAAACAATAATTTTTTAGTACAATATAAGTATCATAGAAAGTCACAACGATCGTAATATAACGATTAATTAAGCCTTTTTAATTAATATATGGGTGATAGTGATTGGTACAAGCGTTTCAAGCATTTTGGTATTACTGTCATAGCAGTAGTTGCTCATGTACATGAGACGACATAACCGTAAAACGAGTAATAAACAGTATTAGGTTAGCTGGCAGTAATGGGGAAGATGACTGCAACTTTTTCCCACCCGTGACGCCACCAGCACGCATTCCCATTTATACAATACATAAATGAAAAATTCGCGCGCAAACAATTCACACATACGCACTCGGGCACAACCACAGTACATGCGCTAGTGGCGTCATCTGCGCCGAGCTTTGCGTCATCTTCCCCATTGGGGTGTCAGTAATTCAGTCACACACGTTTTAGAGGTGTCAGTAATAGATATAGAAATATGTTTTTTAGATTAATGAATTTATATATAAAAATAGAAATTCGAAGACCCACAAAATGTTTTTCATGAAGTAAACATATTAAACCATAATAAAAAAAATAAAAAACTTATACTTTTAGTCAATAAATACAGATACTATGCAATAATATTAGAGTCAGTCCTTAATGTGTCAGTAATTGGGGCTTCTACCCTACAGGGTGTCCCAAAAATGCTGCGGTTCCTTAAAGGGGGTGATTCGGGGGGTGATTGCAAACCACTTTTTCCTTTGCGAAAATGCCCTCCGAGGTTTCGTTAACGAGATATTAATAAAAAGCACCGACCAATCAGAGCGCGAGCCTTCCGCTGGAGGTCCCGCGCTAGCGTGGCCGCGCGCCGGGCCGCGCTGCGACTACGAACAAGCAAGGCGGCATGCATCGAAGGAAATTGCGTAGAATGGCAAATGAAAAAGACGTAACAAAAAAATCGAACCTTTTGCCATGGTTTGTTTGCCATTTAAAGTGAATAATGAATAAAGGATAAATGGATGAAAATCACGTGTAACGTAAAAAGACGAATACACATTTTTTTTTAGAAGATTCGAAAATAATAATTATTTGAAGTGGGAGGATAAGGAATACGTAAAATTCCTTGTGTTAATAACATATCCACGAAAAGGTAATGTAACAGGAAATTAACGAAAAGTGATCGTAGTTCGTTATTGTGATAAAAATCCGTAACTCAATAACGGCCAGCACTGTTGGTGATAACGAATAAGTCTGTTTAAAAAGGCCGAATAAATATTTTTGTACGTGAATTTGGAGAATTATCGCCGGAAATAAGCCATAGCTTGCGTTAAATTTAAAAATGAATGATCACCATTAAAGTAACTAAAACTCACCCTTGTAGAAAATTCACCTGCAACTTGAAAACTTGTGTCACTGGGTCACTGAACCGATCCTGGTCATCGATGGACGAGCCCAGTGCAGAGCTGATTCCAGGTATACGACACTACCCAAAGTTAAGGGTCGCAATGTCAGGTGCGTCCAGGTCAACGTACCGAATATTCACTTCACTGCACGGCTACTAACACTGATCACTTAATTTACTTTTCATGGAACGTGTTGTTCCTACGTTATAAAAATTGGTGGAAATGAATTTTTACTTGGCGTTCGGAGCCGTGGGTAATCCCCGCGCAAATTCTTACGCTGCAGCACTTGCGTCCTCGTTGTTCGGGGGGTACACCCAGAACATCGCGTAATACTCTTGAGCAGAGAACATTTGTCTGCGACGCGATTGCTGACTGCTGACTGACAAGATTTTTTCCAAGCGACTTCTTCTACCCCCAAATAGTTTCTCTCGTTCCATTATGAGTTGACCCCCACCAGGCCAAGAGGCTTCAGGTAAAAAGAAGCCAGCACATTTTCGGAACACACGTGTTTTGCAGAAGTGCAACGAAAACTTTCACAAAAGCCCGCGCTCCGTCCTTCTACTGCCAATGTACCCATTGCTTCGAGATAGAAAACAGACACCACGTGTATCGGTTCGAAAGGGTCCGAAGGGAAGAGACGCAGAAAGTCTTCGAGTTGCTATAAAGAAGAAAATGCATACCATTCCTGTTTCCCCTTTCTGACATCCTGAGTTCACGTCTGCTACGAGGCGGAACCAAGTAAGTCATAAATTATCCGAAACTGTAGGAAACCGTTCTCTACCGCCGACTTGCGGGACAATACGGTCATAAACCGCGACCCTGGCGAAATGCTCTGGCTGATCAGCCTGATTAATTTTGGAGAACTAGAAATTACAGAGTATTATCCAGCATCAATACGTCTCGCGGAGAGACACAGGAAAAGAAGGGATAGTGCGCTGACTGCGCGTAGTCCCGCCTGCTTCGTCCTACCCTCAAATTAAAGACGGATCCCTTATCTCTCGAGTATAAACAAGTGCTCGAATTTCAAAACACAAGCACGCGTCGACGTATTCGGTGCGAGAGACTGTGGGCTTGAGGTCCGATTGGCCCCAAACTAACCAATCTGCCCTGCATCCCTCCCAAATGGCCACTGTCCTGAAGAGGCCCTCTTCACAGCAATATCTCCTCCCCAAGGCCCACCTTCTCTCGCACCGAATACGTCGACGCATGCTTGTGTTTTGAAATTCGAGCACTTGTTTATACTCGAGAGAAAGTAAATTAAGTGATCAGTGTTAGTAGCCGTGCAGTGAAGTGAATATTCGGTACGTTGACCTGGACGCACCTGACATTGCGACCCTTAACTTTGGGTAGTGTCGTATACCTGGAATCAGCTCTGCACTGGGCTCGTCCATCGATGACCAGGATCGGTTCAGTGACCCAGTGACACAAGTTTTCAAGTTGCAGGTGAATTTTCTACAAGGGTGAGTTTTAGTTACTTTAATGGTGATCATTCATTTTTAAATTTAACGCAAGCTATGGCTTATTTCCGGCGATAATTCTCCAAATTCACGTACAAAAATATTTATTCGGCCTTTTTAAACAGACTTATTCGTTATCAGCAACAGTGCTGGCCGTTATTGAGTTACGGATTTTTATCACAATAACGAACTACGATCACTTTTCGTTAATTTCCTGTTACATTACCTTTTCGTGGATATGTTATTAACACAAGGAATTTTACGTATTCCTTATCCTCCCACTTCAAATAATTATTATTTTCGAATCTTCTAAAAAAAAATGTGTATTCGTCTTTTTACGTTACACGTGATTTTCATCCATTTATCCTTTATTCATTATTCACTTTAAATGGCAAACAAACCATGGCAAAAGGTTCGATTTTTTTGTTACGTCTTTTTCATTTGCCATTCTACGCAATTTCTTTCGATGCATGCCGCCTTGCTTGTTCGTAGTCGCAGCGCAGCCCGGCGCGCGGCCACGCTAGCGCGGGACCTCCAGCGGAAGGCTCGCGCTCTGATTGGTCGGTGCTTTTTATTAATATCTCGTTAACGAAACCTCGGAGGGCATTTTCGCAAAGGAAAAAGTTGTTTGCAATCACCCCCCCCCCAATCACCCCCTTTAAGGAACCGCAGCATTTTTGGGACACCCTGTATCACTTCACTACACTGATCAGCGCCGAGCTGTCTGTTTCGTCAGAACATGACGAGACGGGCGGGAATGTTTGGGATTGGCCGCGGCGATACGGCCAATCGGGCACGTTCGCGTTGCCGCGAGGAGCGCGACCTTTTGAACGCGCTCTCGTTCCCGATGCCGCGGCTGGACAATCGCGGTGATGCCTGGTCGGGCCATCTCGGGGCTGACACCTAGACTAATCAGCTATTGTCTCTCCCGCCTAATTGGCATTGTCTCGCGGCACAGACGTGGGCAGTGCTGATTGGCTAGGTGTCGGTGCCCGAATCGGTGGCCCGGCCCGTGCCGTTGCTGCGATCGCTCTCTCGCCTGTGAGTCGCGTGTCGATAAACACGTCCGTGTCGACTTCTAAGCTTTTCGCAGCAAGAGCTATCGGTGCTCCGATAACTAGAAATCGAGATTCTCTCGGCCCCCTTTTACTTCGTGTACTTGCGCAGTTGTTCTTTCGTTTAAAATAGTGTGTGCCGTTAATTATTGATAAGAAACAAGTTTATTGTGACGCGATTACATTACCACTTAAGACTACTATTAACTATTAAATGTTTGGCCTCGCGTGAGTAAAACTTGCTTGCGCGTTAACCAAGAACGGAGGTGCTCCTCGTTCTTGTCCAAACACCGTTCATGCCTTTCTGTTTCGAGATTCTTCGATTTCCTGGACGCAACGAACAGAATGAACTTGCTGCTTCAAGTCGGATTTAACATGATCGGCATCAGCGTCACAGCTTTTCAAGTAAGAGACGATCCACCAGGGGTAATGCCAACGAAGGGAAGCGATGAACTCACTGGCATTCTTTTTCACAGGCGGTTATGCACCTGGATGACCTGAAGCGAGCCGTCAGATACGTTCTTTTCTTCGGCGAACAGCAATTTCATTTGTACTTCCACAGTTTGCCCGGGCAAGTACTCTCGGAATACAGCGCAGAAGTACTCGACCATATGTACGTTTTCAATTACATAACAGAGGAGAGGGGCGCAGTATTTATTAACTGCGGCAATAATTATAATCGAAGCAAGTGTAATTCGCGGAGGATCTTGTAATAGCTACAACTCCAAATGGTACCGCACGTCAGCGAAAATGCAAAGAATGATGAACATAATGCAACTGAGGGCTAGCAAACCCCGCCAGCTGACTGCAGGACGCCTGTATGAGATGAACGTACAGAATTTTGGAGCGGTATAAAATAATATAGAAATAATACGGCTGTCCACAAGCCCGTACGTCGCGTCGAGACGTAAGTGACAATTTACCATATACCTCAATTTTATTTTAAGGCTTTTAAAACATGCATGTCGTATTTTACGATGTTACTCTCAATGAAGGAGTGATTCTTCGTTATTACTCTATACCAGGCCTGCCCTTTAGGGTGCAAATACCTCCTCAAGTTCTGGGACCCGGGCAACAGCCGAGCGCGGAACTGTTTCCTTGCTAACCGTTGCGTGGCTTTTGGGAGAGCTGCAAGAGTGTGTCCGCGCCCATATGCGTAAGTCCAGCTATACAGGGTGTACCAAAAATGTCGGAGTTCCTTGGAAGGAGTGACTCGGGGGGTGATTTGAAACATCTTTTTCCTTAGCGAAAATATTGTCCGAAGCTTCGTTAAGGAGATATTAACAAAAAACCCCAACCAATCAGAGCGCGCGCCTTCCGCCCGAGCTCCCGCGGTAGCGTTGGCTACGCGGTAGGCGACTGCACTTGTGCTACGAACGTACGAACAAGGAAGTCGGCATGCATCGAAGGAAACCGCGTTACACAGTTTTTTTTTTTAAGCAGAATCTTAAATAAGAATTATTTGAAGTGAGAGGACAAGAAGAACGTAAATTTCGTTTTTAAATAAGGCATAAACGAAAAGGTAATGTAACAGAAAAAGGACGACAAGTGATCGTAATTCGTTATTGAGGTAAAAATCCGTAGTTTAATAACGGCCAACACAACTAAAATTAAAAAATAATATTAGGTGTATGAATAAATTCTTTGCGACTGGATTTACATAATCAGTACAAAGCTACCGAATTTCTATCGCGGTGGTATTCATAAGCTGCCAGAAAAATGGCAAAAGGTAATTAATAATGGAAATTATTTCGATGATTGAGTTGTTTTCATATTTTTTAAATCGAACTGTTGTACCCTAAAATCGGAAAGAATTTATTCATACACCTAATATTATTTTTTAGTTTTAGTTGTGTTGGCCGTTATTAAACTACGGATTTTTACCTCAATAACGAATTACGATCACTTGTCGTCCTTTTTCTGTTACATTACCTTTTCGTTTATGCGTTATTTAAAAACGAAATTTACGTTCTTCTTGTCCTCTCACTTCAAAAAATTCTTATTTAAGATTCTGCTTTTACAAAAAACTGTGTAACGCGGTTTCCTTCGATGCATGCCGACTTGCTTGTTCGTACGTTCGTAGCACAAGCGCAGTCGCCTACCGCGTAGCCAACGCTACCGCGGGAGATCGGGCGGTAGGCGGGCGCTCTAATTGGTCGGGGATTTTTGTTAATATCTCCTTAACGAAGCTTCGGACAATATTTTCGATAAGGAAAAAGTTGTTTCAAATCACCCCCCGAGTCACCCCTTCCAAGGAACTCCGACATTTTTAGGACACCCTGTATAGACTCGTGGTACGTGCCAGTATGGACCAGGTGTGGGTACTCCGTATATCAATCTGTTGGCAAAATTTAGTGGGCGGCACTTTCCACCAGAGGCGCTGGGATCAATAAAGTTGAAAATATTTGGTAACAGATGGCGCTGATGAGATTATTTTGTGGCGGGGAGAAGAACATATGGAACCCGCACACGCCGATTTTAATGGAGATTTTGTAAGATGTTGTTCTCAAAATATTTTTCTGAGAACTACTTCATACAAAAGCCCCATTAAAATCGGCGTGTGCGGGTTCCATATGTTCCTTTGTTAGGCAATTTTATGCTATATCCGGTTATGTACCGTTATGTACCATTATATTCTGATTGCTGTAGTGACGTCGCTACTGGGCTGTGCTGATTATGTTCTATTGTAGGCACCCACAAGGGGGTAGAAATATGAATTCTGAGCAGGTCTACTTTGCTCTAGGGCCGGTATTCATAGTCGCTACTTATTCTTAAGCAAATGCTTAAGCATGCGGCATCCTCTACTAACCTAGTAGCTAGTAAAGGATGCCGAATGCTTAAGCATTTGCCTAAGAATAAGTAGGGACTATGAATACCGGCCTAGGTTGCAGATCCATTTGTGGGCGAATAAATGGCTCTCCACAATTACTAACAAAAATGGTTTTAATAACCTTAACAATTTCAGGTACAAAATGCTCTCTAAGCGATCCGTGCAGTACGACACGTGATTCCAGAATGGGGTTCCAATGGCGGTCGGCGTCTTCTTCTCCTTCTTCTCCCCGCCAGAAAATAATCTCATCAGCGCCATCTGTTAACAAATATTTTCAACTTTATTGATCCCAGCGCCTCTGGTGGAAAGTGCCGCCCACTAAATTTTGCCAACAGATTGATATACGGAGTGCCCACCCCTGGTATGGACGCACGCACAGTCTTGCAGTTCTCCCGCGGCCCATACCAAAGAGGAGGTATAATAAGAGGCGTCACTCGACAAGGACAGAAATAACCTAGGGAAATCACTAGACAACCAATTTAAATGCCCATTCGGCAATGATCGGTTAACTTCGGCAATGATCGGTGAAGTTCGGCAATAATCAGCCAATTGCGGTAAGGTACATTTAGTCGATTTGAATATCCCGCTCGAAATAGACAACCAATTTAAATGCCAAGGTCAAGCAAGGACTTCAAAGGTTCCGCCCGGAGTGACGCCTCTTATTATACCTACTCTTTGCCCATACTATGGTTAGCAACGTAACAGTTCCGCGCTCGGCTGTTGCCCGGGTCCCAGAACTTGAGGAGGTATTTGCACCCTAAAGGACAGGCCTGCTCTATACAACGATTTCGGCGAAGAAATGTGTACTATGCCCACGAACAGCAAGTGCGCCACATTATATTCAATTTGGACAATGTTAATATCATAGTAAACATGTATATACATCTTTGTTATGTACACGAGTAAAGTTATCATACTATATGGCTTTTCAAAAATTATTTAACAGCGTGTCGCGTAGGGGAGACCGGGGCTAGTTGTTACATTTTCAGTTTTTTATTTTTTTTTGCATTCCATATTCAATACTACAAATAACTCTCACTTAAAGTACGTTTTTTCATCTACCGATGACCGCTATCGCATGTAATTAAACGAAAACCATGACCTTGAAACAAGCCATTTTGAAGGTCGAGACATGTATCAACGTGCCCCGAGTAGGGGCTAGTTGTTACACAATACGGGGCAAGTTGTTACAGGATTAAATTTTACGAAACGAGGCTTATTATTAATATAATTATATTTTCTTGGACAAAAGTATATTTATCAATGGTAAGAATCTATTACAATAAATATCGAATAAAAAATCTATTTTAAAAATAATAAAAAACTACTGAAATCAGTTGCACTAATTATCGTCGTCCGTTTCATACGGGGACTCGCAATTAATGCACACATAAAAGTGATTTTTAGGTTTTGCACACTTCTCATGTGCCCACATTTTGCACTCTATGCACTGAATCCACTTTGTGGAGCCTTTCTTTGAATGTGAGAGCCTTTTCGTATGTAACAACATGCCCCTTGTCTTGTGTAACAACTTGCCTCGGTTGACACCATTGTGTATAAAAAGCTATAAGTTCATACCAGTTTGGTGTATTCTTATGTTCTTGGTACGAAGCTGTAGCTAAAGGAACACTGATTCAAACGTGGTAATATTAATTTACATACATTTATCTGTCTGTTCGATAGAAAAGATTGAAGTAGAAAGAGAAAAGTTACTATTAGTACCGAAAACACAAAAAAATGTAATAAAGTGACAACGCGTGAACCGACTACAAACAAACAACATACACAACTGTGTATGGTTGAAACACATCAGCCAATTCATCGTCGAAGTGATAGTCCAAGCGAAAAAAATTTAAACTGCTTTGTAACAACCTGCCCCTGTAACATCTAGCCCCTACCTACGTATTTTAAGAATCTCATAATTACACAGTTTTGTGCGATTTGAATAGAATTGATTGACTTGCTAATGCTGCTGCAGAAATAAGCACATTAGGAAACATACTGAATCGTTCAATTTGTTCTATGAGTGTAAAAAAAAATGGAAATATGAATACGAATGGTTTTCTGAAAGATGGGAAACGCAATTCAGAGCAGGCTTTTCGCAAAGTTGATGAAAACCAATTAATATGATATCTAAGGTCCGGAACAAAAACATAAATTTATATGAAGCATTTCACACGGAACGCGGAGTTTTCCGACTACTATGCGGCATGTTTGTATTCGTTTTGCCCGACGTACTTACGTATTGCTCCATCACGAATGAACGCAGCTGTAAACCGCTCACCTGCGCCGGGCCTGAGGTAGAATGTAACGAGTACCTACACGATTACAGGGAGAAATATGCTGTAGTGACATCCGGAATGACCGCATCCAATCATCTCCGCTCTGACACTTCCTACCTTGTCATTATACCGCCCTTAACAAATAATGGATCATTCTCCTGGGCAGGGTATACGAGTAATTTAATACGTGTAGTGCTTCCCAGTCTTCAATGTTTCTTCCAAGGGTAAAATATTGTTATTTCTATATAAAGAAAAATAAAATTAAAAGTTTAAAAAACACCCACGACGATGTGAGCAAAACTTGACAATAAAAAAATAAAACGCATTCCTCTAAAAAAAGTGAAATAAAGAAACTTAACAATAAAAAATAAAACACCGTCCTCTAAAAAGTGCGAAATAATAAATATTAATATTTGAATAATGTGTTTACGCTAGAATGTTCTTTCGCATGTTCACTTATAATATTTTCAAAGGCATGTCTAATCCCCCTTGCGACAATGTTCGGGTAATATCAAAGGCTCCAATTGATTTCCCAAAAGAATTATACAACTATCACACAAAACAATACTTTGAAAATTGAATTGTAACACAAAGACAGACAGTTACCGTGTTTCATTATTCTCCATTCACTCTCCACGGTCTCTTTCCTGTACTGAGAACTACTGTTCTTGGCTCCACCCGGCAACTGCACTTCAACTTTGACGAGGAAAATACAGTGTAACAAAATTAGAAGCACTACTACGGGACGCGACAAGACGTCGATCGATCACCGGTGACAACCCGTTATTTACACACCATATACGTCGGTTCCATGCTTCCCACGTCCGAACTACTCCATTAAAAATTAAAGCACACGCGTCTGTTTGGCGGATCACCTTCTTCCCACTCAGCCGTATAAAGCTAATTCCATAGATGTGACAGGGCAGTTGTGCTGAAACCATTCGCGTTGGTCTCGGTGTAGGGGTTGCTAGCAAAAGTTCCCGAAATATGAATAGTAAGATGAAAGCATACCACGTGTACTACAATCACATTTGTTTCGCGGGTAGACTCTCATTATGAACTTACTGCAACTGGGAAGAAAGTGCGGTTCTATTTATTTTTACCAATGATGAAACGCGCCTAATTGTCACGTTATTTCTTAGCTGTTATTTAATCAGATTCTCGCGTATCTGCATTCATTAGAGTAACGCTGCAATAATTTATTCTAATGTTCAAATGTAATCGAAAGCCTAATCGAATTCAGGGCATTCTGGGCATTCGGTGCTTCAAAGAAGAGGAAGGCGAGGAGGCGGCGCCTTCGTGGTCCCTCATTACAAGCCGCTGAAAAGGTACCTAGTACTTCTAGGGCAATATCCGGATCAAACGGACTTGGAGCACAAATTCATGCTAGCTGTGATGGAGGGCACTCTGGTAACCTTCCTGATACCGACCGTAAGTGAAACATTTGAATTTCGCTACTGCATGGTAACGATGGAATATGAAAAAACAAAACGGGCAAGTGAATAATAATCAGACAATATTGTCCCACGATCGTGGCCTGTGATTCGGTAGATATTGCAATTCTATATATCAATACGCAACAAGAATTGGGATGATGCCATCGAGACTCTACCACAATTTGTTACGTGCGTTATGTCCCACATCAAATTATTAAACCTGCATTTTAACCGAAAGAATGTATGTACAACTTGCTTGCTGTACTAATGAACGATCGTTAAACGCGCGGTACCATAGATGTTTCAAATATTGTAGTTTAGAAAAGTATTTCTCACCGTGGAAAATGATTGGGAAAATCCGGTGTTCATCAGGGACATGGATATATTAGAGGAAATTACCGGGAAAGGGGGCAGCATCGCGCACCTATACAGAAGTAGGTACTTTATTCTGGTGGTCTTATTATTTATTAATATTATTAATATTACGGGATCAGTTACTACGTGTTACTTTTCAGGTGTACTGTTATCGTGTGTAGTATCGTTCGTGACACTCCCGATGGTCAATCCAATGCTGGATGTCATTATACCGCTGAACGAAACACGGGGACGGGAAGAATTATTTCGTCTTTACTATTTTGTAAACAACGAGGAGTATTTTTACACGATATACGTGCACTCAGCCTGGTGTTCCATTGTCAGTATATTAACCATAGTGACCGTGGATTCCTTAAACATGATCATCACTCATCATGCATCTGCGCTGTTCGCCATATGCGGGTAAATATGTATAACATTGGAATTTTAAAATACCACACTGTGTCAACGTATCATGCATTTTATATATTATATACATGAACAGAGAAGACTTTCAATTTATTTAGAGATTGTCAATTTATCGACTTTTTCAATTACCGGTAATTCGGCAAAATATTCAATCACAGTAATTCACCGATATTTTTTTAAAGTATTGAAAATATAAAAATAAATATTACAAAGAAAATCCTTTTTTTTTTAAATCTAATCGAGCATTATAAAAAATATATGCATATAAAACTATTCCGAACATAAAATATAAAATGATATACTTATTAAATATGACAATACTTATTAAATATGGATCTTCATCAAGAAAGCAATGAAAAGAATCTTAACTGACTTACATAATTAAATACTTTCTATTTATCAACTCTTTTTAACATATAAGCACGCGAAAAACATAATTTCTATAAACTCTGGTCTCCTAATTGCGACTTAATTTTTGTACAAAATAATCAAGCCGCGGAAGAAGCTCGCTCAGATTCTACACTTGTTGGCCGGGTAGTCATTAGAAAATCAGACATATGCTATTTTCCCCTTCTTTTTCTTCCTGAAAATACGTAAATTCTTTTTTAATGACGTGATTCAGATTGTTAATTTTCTTTTGGATCACAGTTGGTTTTTCATGAGATACTAGGGTTTTCGTCTTTATTAGTAGGTAATCCAAGTTTTTCTTTCATTGATAACGTATGTAGTAGATGTCCAAGGAATTATTAAACCCATATACACCAGAGCCCTGCAACGGGCGGGTTTGATCCGCCCGTCACCCGACTGTATCTCGATGCGCCCGAACCGCCCGGACCCGAACTTTCACTAACCCGCGATACCCGCGGCGGATGAGTCGAGTCATCGTTGATTTCTATCCACCCGAGGCGCCCGAGACAGCCGAGAGTGTTGTATACGCATTGTGACGTCATGACGCCTCGTGCGGATAGAAATCAACGATGACCCGACTCATCCGCTGCGGGCACGGGCGGGTCGGGTGAATCGAAAGACGGCCGGATAACTGGCGGGTGTATACCCGCCCGTTGCAGGGCTCTGATATACGCGCTATATTAATATATGTAATTTATCGAATTACCGGTAAAAATTTGAGGGTATTTCTCGCGATTTACCGATTAACCGATAAACCAGTTTACCGGTATTACAATCTCTAGAGAAGACCGAGGCGCTTGAAACTTTCCCAACTGTTCTTTCAACGCATTTAAAATTTAGTAATCGACGTTTCATTCCTCGCGCATCGTTAACTTCATTGCAATTGTTCCTACGAAGTGAAATCGGTCGACCATCATATTCATTACTTTCCCAAAAAATACAGAAAACATTTGTTCATTCGAGTAATTGTGATAAACGCAGATCTATGATTAACAAAGCAACAGAATGTAACGATGTAGCTACAATGGAATGCGCCCCGATGGAAGATGGACTCCAAAAAATTAGGGAATGCGTGGCCGCCCACAATAAAGCCATCCAGTTTGTACTGATTGATTAATACTAAACTAAAACGACGAAAGACAGTGATGGATGCCACAGAATTCAATTAACCCGCTCGTGCCTATTGGGCCCTTTACACGTACGTTCTTGCGCGGGTTCCTGCGTGCCACACGCTGGCGCGCCACGCAAATGCGTGCCATACGCCCGGCGCGCCACGCAAAGGAAGGAGCGCGCTCCTCCGTGCACGCCAGAAGGTTGTACCCGTCACTACTTAGAGACAGCGAGTTCGAGCTCCCATTTCTACGTCGCCTCTACCAGAGTTCTGCAATGGGCGGGTTTGACCCGCCCGTCACCCGGCCGTGACGTCGATTCACCCGCCCGCCCGTACCCGTATCTGCACTCACCCGGTGATACCCGCTACGAAGCTATCCATACCCGCCCGGACCCGCTGGCGGGTTAGCGGGTCAGCGTCGATTTCTACCCGCCCGAAGCTGTCGCGACACCTACTTGACTCACCCGTGGTCGCGCTGTTATCCGTTCGTACCCGTGCCTTTAGCTGCACTTCAATTCCGACTTTACTGGTACTTTATTCGGCAGTTGTTATATCAAGATGCGGATTTATTTCATTCTACGAATGAACAGTATGGCATGCATTGTATCAAATTCAAGAAATTATGGATACATGCAAAAATTTAATTTAAATTGAAATAATAAATCAACAAAAATACTTGTAATACGCTATAAAACTTTATGCTATTCATACTTTAAAAGCTTTTATGTTTCTCTGCAGTATTGGAATTTTTGTTACTTTCCCTTTGTTCATAATTATAATATAAATAAAATATTAACTCTGTTTGAACGCGCGGGTATTAGCGGGTATAGCGTAGCGCGGGTATTAGCGGGTATAGCGCGGATACGGGCGAGTCAGATAAAAGTTCCGTCAGCTCCGGGCGGGTATGGGCGGATAGAAATCGACGCTGACCCGCTTACCCGCCGGCGGGTCCGGGCGGATCGGGTGAATCGAAACACGGACGGGTAAACCCGCGATATATCCGCCCGTTGCAGAACTCTGGCCTCTACATGTTTTTTTTCCACAATCCAGCGCAGTCTTGTATTGTGTACTACCTATTCCATGTATATTATCAATCTGCGAAACGATCGGCAAGACACGATCGCGATATACCTACATTCGCGAAAAGTATACAAATTCCTCGATATAATTGGCTTATAGAGGATATTATAAATGCTGTTACTGTAGGGCACACTGAAACATCTGTTTTTACGAAGCTACATTTGGTTTACCTGAAGGTGCTATAAATTATGGAAATAGCTTATTACTCAGTTATAACGACTGTATTGTGATCTGTATTTCTTGCAGACGAAAAGTTTCCACCTCATCGGACGTTTTTGCTCGCACCTTGTGCGCGGTTAGAAGTATGGCGCGCCTGAATTTTGTCGCCCACGCTCTTGCGTGCGCGTAGAACCGTTGTCAGGCGTGTCGCGTTCAAAAGTGTGGTGCGCAAGAATTCTCGCCGCACGCAAACCTCGGCTCCAGAGGCAACGCCGCCGTTAAGCCGTGCCTCGATGGGGGTCGAGCAGGGCATGGACACTCCAATGCTTAAGAGTGCAGAAGGATAGACGCCAGTGGCGCCATCTGGCGTATACTCAGAACCCCAAGATAAGATAATTCCGTCCTAAAAGACCGTTCAGATGATGGAGATATTATTCAGATAATGTGATGATGTGTAATTAAAGAACTTAATAAAATGAAGAGACTAATAGAAAAACATACAGAAATACATATTTAGTTGTTACATTAACTATTTGTAATAACTGATTATGTATTTCTGCATATTTTTCTATTGGTCTCTTCATTTTATTAAGCTCTTATTCATAAAAGTGTGTTTTATGAATAAGAAAAAGGTAATGAAATTGTTTTAAAGAATTTTTTTATTATATATCAAGATTACAGTCCATCTGTTATTCCTTTTTGAAAAATTGAAGTGAAAATACATGTTTCATATGACTTGCTGGCATAACCTCGTGGATTTCGAAACCGCGCCTCATATATAGGTTATCATAGGTTATGAGGCGTTACGAGGTATTGGGTTTTCAATTAATTGTTTGTTGCAAAGTAAAAAAACACCGTATTTGATAATTACATGAGATTTACAATGAATACAATTTACTGCACTTTACCGACACAAATATCACTGACAATTGCTGATGATTGCTGACAATCAGCTACAATGGCAGTGAATGGCGGCAAATGGCGACCACGTGCAACTGATTTGAACTGATTACTGAGTGCAACGAAGACAGACGCAACCTACCGCCAGCGGAGTGAGGGGCGTGGGGGGCGAAACAACGCCATCTAGCGTATACTCAAACCGGGATGAACTATGTTTCTGCACGGCGCCTATACAGGGTGTCCCAAAAATGTCGGTTTTCCTTGAAAGGGGTGATTCAGGGGGTGATATGAAACAACTTTTTCCTTAGCGAAAATATTGTTCGAAGCTTCGATAAGGAGATATTAACCAAAAACCCCGACCAATCAGAGCGCGCGCCTTCCGCCCGAGTTCCCGCGGTAGCGTTGCCTACGCGGTAGGCGACCGCGCTTGTGCTACGAACGTACGAACAAGCAAGTCGGCATGCATCGAAGGAAACCGCGTTACACAGTTTTTTTTTAAAGCAGAATCTTAAATAAGAATAATTTGAAGTGAGAGGACAAGAAGTACGTAAATTTCGTGTTTAAATAAGGCATAAACGAACAGGTAACGTAACAGAAAATGTACGACAAGTGATCGTAATTCGTTATTGAGGTAAAAATCCGTAGTTTAATAACGGCCAACACAACTAAAATTAAAAAATAATATTAGGTGTATGAATAAATTCTTTGCGACTGGATTTACATAATCAGTACAAAGCTACCGAATTTCTATCGCGGTGGTATTCATAAGCTGCCAGAAAAATGGCAAAAGGTAATTAATAATGGAAATTATTTCGATGATTGAGTTGTTTTCATATTTTTTAAATCGAACTGTTGTACCCTAAAATCGGAAAGAATTTATTCATACACCTAATATTATTTTTTAGTTTTAGTTGTGTTGGCCGTTATTAAACTACGGATTTTTACCTCAATAACGAATTACGATCACTTGTCGTCCTTTTTCTGTTACATTACCTTTTCGTTTATGCGTTATTTAAAAACGAAATTTACGTTCTTCTTGTCCTCTCACTTCAAAAAATTCTTATTTAAGATTCTGCTTCTACAAAAAACTGTGTAACGCGGTTTCCTTCGATGCATGCCGACTTGCTTGTTCGTACGTTCGTAGCACAAGCGCAGTCGCCTACCGCGTAGCCAACGCTACCGCGGGAGATCGGGCGGAAGGCGGGCGCTCTGATTGGTCGGGGTTTTTGGTTAATATCTCCTTAACGAAGCTTCGGACAATATTTTCGCTAAGGAAAAAGTTGTTTCAAATCACCCCCTGAGTCACCCCTTTCAAGGAAAACCGACATTTTTGGGACACCTTGTATAAGAAATATATGCCAGGGGGAAGACCCGCTTGGCGTGTGACGGCGCCCTCAGCGCCATCTCAGAGCAGAGCTGACAATATTTATCCAACAGGTTCGATGGGGCAAATTTATTAGACCAGACGAATTTTTTCTCATATTATTATTTTAAAAGATACGATGGTCAAGTTCTGTTTTTTAAATCTGCGGAAATGAACCACCCGCATAGTGGTCAGTCAAATCAGTTTTGACCCGTTCTCAAATCGCGTTCACTTCTTACCGCTATAATCGGTTCGCAAGAGGCTTGCCTGACAGGTGCGGCGCGCGATTCAGAACTGTCCGCACTGTCGGAAAGTCCACGCGCCACGCCCAACCCTTGGTTTCAAGTGGCGTTTTCCTTTCCTAACTACCTTTTCTGTCTCTTATGTAAACTCTTCTGGAGTCGAGGTTTGCGCGCAGGCAGAACTGTGGTGCTTTCTTGCGCACCACACTTTTGAACGCGACACGCCTGACAACGGTTCTACGCGCACGCAAGAGCGTGGGCGACAAAATTCAGGCGCGCCATACTTCTAACCGCGCACAAGGTGCGAGCAAAAACGTCCGATGAGGTGGAAACTTTTCGTCTGCAAGAAATACAGATCACAATACAGTCGTTATAACTGAGTAATAAGCCATTTCCATAATTTATAGCACCTTCAGGTAAACCAAATGTAGCTTCGTAAAAACAGATGTTTCAGTGTGCCCTACAGTAACAGCATTTATGACATCCTCTATAAGCCAGGTACATCGAGGAATTCGTATACTTTTCGCGAACGTAGGTATATCGCGATCGTGTCTTGCCGATCGTTTCGCAGATCGATAATATACATGGAATAGGTAGTACACAATACAAGACTGCGCTGGATCGTGGAAAAAAACATGTGGAGTCGACGTAGAAATGGGGGCCCGAACTCGTTGTCTCTAATTAGTAACGGGTACAACCTTCTGGCGTGCACGAAGGAGCGCGCTCCTTCCTTTGCGTGGCGCGTCGGGCGTATGGCACGCAATTTGCGTGGCGCGCCGACGTGTGGCGCGCAAGAACTCGCGCAAAAACGTACGTGTAAAGGGCCCATTTCTGTTTCGAGATTCTTCGATTTCCTGGACGCAACGAACAGAATGAACTTCCTGCTTCAAGTCGGATTTAACATGATCGGCATTAGTATCACAGCGTTTCAAGTAAGAGACGATTCACTGGGGTAGTGCCGACGCGGGGAACCGATGAACTCACTGGCATTCTTTCTCACAGGCGGTTATGCACATGGATGACATTAAAGTAGCCGTCAGATACGCCATTTTTTTCGGCGGACAGCAATTTCATTTGTACTTCCTCAGTTTGCCCGGGCAAGTACTCTCGGAATACAGCGCAGAAGTACTCGACCATATGTACGTTTTCAATTACCTAACAGAGGAGAGGGGCGTAGTATTTTCTAACTGCGGCAATAATTATAATCGAAGCAAGTGTAATTCGTGGAGGATCTTGTAATAGCTACAACTCCAAATGGTACAGCACGTCAGCGAAAATGCAAAGAATGATGAACATAATGCAACTGAGGGCTAGCAAACCCTGCCAGCTGACTGCAGGAGGAGTGTATGAGATGAACATACAGAATTTTGGAGCGGTATAAAATGATATAGAAATGATACGGCTGTTTACATTTTTACTAGAGACACAATAATCAGAGTCTGGCCACGAGAAGGCCATTTTTGATTGGTCCGCCATTTTTCGTCTATTCCCGCTGATTTTTAAATCTGTCAATTATACTAATCGTAATAAATTGTAACACATTTTTTAAACAATATATGTTTGAAAGTTCTATTTATCTGAAAATGTGCATTTGGGTAGTAAAAAAATAATGTATATATATTCATAAACACTTTCATAACATATCCTTTTTTGGCCACTTTTGGTTGGCCCGCCGTTTTTTTGTCTATTCCCACTGATTTTTAAATCTGCCAATTATAAAAATCTTAAATAATTGTAACACATTTTTTAAAAAATATATCTTTGAAAGTAAATAAAAAATATTTTTTGTCATACTATTGTAATTGTTTGTAATACCTATTTATCTGAACATGTGCATTTAGGTAGTAAAAAAAATAAGAGTGGTTAAGAGTGAAATGGTACCCACATAGCATAGACGTTTTATAGCCGTAAATTTTACGTCCGTTTTAGGTCTGGACAGCTTTAGAACCTCTTTTGAACGTCTTTAGACGTCTGTTTGCTACATGGGGTATATATTTCTTTCTCTCTCGTAGGATTTAGCCGAAACATGGCAGACAGTGGCTCGTGGCCAGACTCTTATTATACATATGTATATGTAAGGTCTCTAATTTTTACAAGCCTGTGCGTCGCGCTGTGGCGTAAGTGGCAACTAATGGTAACTATACTTCAATTTTAAGGCTTGTAAAACATGCATGTCGTATCTTACGATGTTACTCTCAATGAAGGAGTGATTCTTCGTTATTACTCTATAGTATAGAGTCTATACACTGATTTCGGCGAAGAAGTGTGTATTATACCTACTAACTGCAAGTACTTCACATGGTATATTCAATTCAGAAAATGTTAATATTATAGTAGACACGTATATACGTATTTGCTATGTACATGAATAAAGTTATACTAAATAGGTATATAACGCTTGAACACTTAGGTATTTAATTGTGTCGCGTACATATTGTTGCGCCGGGGCGTTTCTATCGTAGACCACCCCGACGCAAAGGGTTGAATAACTACACGGGCACACACATTGCACGACCATTTACTATATTTGAGATACAAAGGTATAACCCGTACGTCCGAACGCTACGGCGTTCGGTACTAGACAGTAGGGTGTGTCAATTTTTTCAATGTGTCAATTTTAAAAACGACTAGTGGAAAAACGGTACAATTTCAGGTTTAAGATTAAACGCTACCTTTAAATTTAGGGTAATACATTATTTACCTAGTTTGAATTTCATTTGAAATTATAGAAAAATACAAAAATTACTAAAAGTATTAAAAAAAATGTTATGAACCGCAACAGAAGCAAACAAGATATCGCTTCTTTGGTGGACTTTGTTAAATAGCATTAAATTTAATACATAGATGACATATGACTAGATCTGTTGCTAAAGTTACACATATTTTAATTTTGTAATAAATACAAATTTCCATTCATTTTCATGTGAATGTAATAAATACTAATTTCCACATATTTTTCTTCTCATTTTCATGCTTTTATGTAAGCAAGTCTCACTTTAAGCAGTATATGAATATGTAATTTGTAGTTAAATCTTACTTAATTTTCACTTTTTTCAACTGTGATTTGAAGTAGCTAAACCTCACTCAAATCAATTTCAGAAGATGGTTTCAGATTCAGGATTAAAAACAGCATTACTTTGTCACTAGTCGTTTTAAAATTTTCAAAAATTTTAAATTTACCCACAAAATCGACACACCCTACTAGACAGTCTTCTTCTCGCTGACCGATCGTCCCTTTCGAGGGGGCTGGCCTTCTTCTGTCTTCGGCTGCGAGCACTAGCAGGCCATGCATAGGCCTATACCCGGTGCTCGCAACAATATTTTAACAATTTCATAATTATACAATTTTGTGCGATTTGAATAGAACTGATTGACTTTCCAAGGCCCGGTGTAGACGAGCGGTTTGCGGAAGTATGCCGCCGCGTTTTAACACTTTTAACAAAACAGGAAGCTAGCGGCTACTAACATAAGTATAGGCGGCATGTTTCCTACACACTGCTTGACCCCGACGAAAGCTGCCGCCGCTTGGTGGCGAGGCAGTACATTGTTTTGTGTAGAGCAATTCGATTATATGACGCAAGAAAATAGTCGAAATAGATATTGAAACTTTTATTAACGGAATGAAGATTTTTCCGTCTGTTGTTTAGGTGTTAGCATTTCCTAAGCTAAATAGATTGTATGAGCAAATAATGTGAAATGAAAGTGTAGAACGCAAAACGTAGCGGCGAATTGTCGTAAACCGAACAGCAAGAAAAATTTGACGCGTAAGCCCTGTGTCACGCATTCACGGCGTCCGTTTATACCGTAAAAGGAACGAAGATCATATCTAGAGATGCGGTAGCGTCTCGACGCCAAGTACATGTTCGACACCCTGTATACATGTCGACTGTCGCTGCCGTGTATCTTTACTCGTAACCCGGCTACTCCAACGTTACCTGAAACTTATTTCATTAATATCTCATCACGCCTGCAATATTTCCTAAATTTAAAGGCATTTTTCCTATGTAAACCGCATATAAGCCTTCGAATAAGACCAAATTCAATAAAATTGGTCCACGTATGACAGAGATATCGTAATATATTGTCATGTAACATACGAAAATGGTAAGATTTTCTTCTTCTTCTTTTGCTTGTGATTCTCCAGCCAAATTTTTCTTAATACGTATACGCGTCACGCGCACACCTTCAGCCAATAGAAACTAACACATGTTTCGTTCGTCGACTCTCGGGATCATTCAGCAGGGATCGTCGTCCGTCTTTGTACATATACCTATACTATTGAATTATGACCTACCAAGTGTCAAATAAGGCAAGTTGTTAAAATTTGATATGTCACGAGTTTTTACACCACATAGGACACTGAATTATTGTCTCAATTAACAAGGTAAGTCGCCAAAATTTTTTAATAGACTCTTTATGTAGAGCTTATAGAAATGAAGGGGACGCACAGGCTTGGATAGAAATGAAGGGGACGCAGGGGCTTAGATAAAAATGAAGGGGACGCACAGGCTTGGATAGAAATGAACCATCTTCTTACGCACAAGGTTCTGGAAATTTGTTAAATAATGTAAATCGACAAAATTTGTGAAAAGACGTAGGATTAAGAATTAAGAAAATTATGGCGGACTGCTTGCACTGTAGAGCAAGTCACAGTTGTGAAGAAAGTACGCTGAAAACACATCTCCCTTGATACTTTTCAATCTTTCGTGAAAGATATTCGTAATATTTTAAAATCCACAGTAGTTCCCACGCAACACCAATAAATTGTGCGTTAAAAATATTGGATCTCTTCGTTCATTTTCCCTAAATTACCATCGGCATTTAAATTCCCTGCAACAAGACTTTCTGCCATACGCTCTCACCTCCTTCGGACACATTATGTAGTTTCTACACTTACTATAGAAAAAGGCCACTCTATTTCTATAAGTTCTACGTTAACATGTAACTAAAATGTGGCGCAAAAATTATTATCAGCTAAATAAATGCAGCTGAGTTAATTACCCCTCTTTGTGATCATGAGATTCTTATTCAGAATGCAGTACAACATGAAATAACAACAGTATTAAGATGTTTAACGTGTAATTACACAAGTACTACTATCAGTACAAATTGTGTGGTACATCTTGCACTGCCCAAGATGTTATAGAAATCATTTGAATTCCAAGATATGATAAAACACAATTTCGCAGGATGGAAAAATCTGAAAGATTCTTGCAATAATTGTGATAGTTTAAATTAAAAAATAATGGAGAAAGTCAATATAACTGCTTCCAAACAAATTGTTATTGCAAAATTACTTTTGTTCGATCACAATAGTAGTGGAACAACGAAAGTGGAAAATTTCTACATCAAAGCAATACCTACTACCAAAATACAAATGGGAGATTACTGTTATAAACTTAAGGCAGCGATTTTTCACCACGGTAAAAGTATTGCCGATGGTCATTGCACGAGTATGGTAAGTGGTAAGGGCACAACGTGGGTATCCGTTGATGATTTACGAGAAGAAAAACAAGCTTGGCCACGAAGTGCTAAAACTGCATACATATTTTTCTGCGAAAGGTGTTAATTGTGGTTGTTATTACAGTTCAATGTTAAATACGTTCAGCGCCATAAGCTACTTCGCGCACCATGTACTATACACAAAGTACTATACATACATATTGTTGCGACCACTGGGAATAGGCCCATGCATGGTACTCGCAGCTGAAGAGAGAAAAGAAGGTCGGCCCCCTTGAAGAGGACGATCAGAGCAGCGATGAGAGGACTGTCTTGTACCGAACGCCATAGCGTTCGGACGTACGGGTCAGGGGGTGGACAGTAATATAGGCGCCGTGCAGAAACATAGTTCATCCCGTTTTGAGTATACGCTAGATGGCGTTGTTCCCCCCCCCCCGCGCTCCTCACTCCGCTGGCGATGGATTGCGTCTGTCTTCGTTGCACTCAGTAATCAGTTCAAATCAGTTGCACGTGGCCGCCATTTGCCGCCATTCACTGATAATGTGTCTGATTATCAGCAATCATCCGCAATTGTCAGTGATATTTTTGTCGGTAAAGTGCAGTAAAGTGTATTCATTGTGTTGTGTTTAATTCTGATTTAAGGTAAGTAATTGTGCGTCGAAAAGGATTTCAAGTGGATTTCAAATGACAAGCAAAAGTGTGCTGTCCTGAATTGTCCATCAACTCGACAGGTAAAATCTCATCGTTTTCCAAAATGTATAATCGCTTCGCAGTGGATTGAAGCAACGCGTAATCCGCGATTGCTACGCTTAAGTTACAAGCAGGTTTACAATGAGCGGTACGTAATTTGTCATTTACATTTTCAAGCAAAAGATTAGCAATGCAATAAACGGAGAAAGCTGAAGGACGGAACAGTACCTTCCTTGTTGCTGCCTGACAAAAGGGAAAGCAGTTCATCGTCAGAGGAAGTTGACGAGAAAATTGATGTGGAGAGGAAGGAAGATTTGTCACCAGGGATCAATATTACTCCGTCAACTGCAGATTTTTCACCAATTATATTTGGGGATTGGTCTCCAAAGTCAGCTGAAGGAAGTTCTTATAGGAGAAGCTCTCCCCTTGCAGTCGCTGAAGCCAGTGAATCCATTCTTCCAACAACGCCGAAATCTACCGTAAGTAGCTTTTCCAAGATAGAAAGCGGTAATGTAGTTCCTGGACCCAGTTCCTGCTGTGCATGTTCCCAAAGCGAAATTATAGATAAAGCCACCAAATCTGGACCTCGTAAACGCTTAGTTTGGAAAAAGGAAGATTTGGATGAAAGCACAAGAAAAATGTATCAGCACGTGTTACAAGCAAAGAAGGAAATGGATAATTATAGGACTGAAAGCTTACGACATGCAGATCGTTTGAAGAAGCTTGTGGACAATGCGAAGGTTGTGGAATTCGACAAACACTTGGGAGATCTTAGTACATTGCAGAGGCACTTTGTCAGCATGATACTCAGAAATGTTGATAAACGTAAACATGGACGACGATACACGCCAGATGAAAGGCTCCTATGTCTGTCGATCTATAAAAGATCGGCGTCTGCATAGAGATACTTGTGTACTTTTCTCCCAATTCCTGCTCCAAGAAGAGTTCGCCAACTATTAAATCACATTCGTTTGGATTGCGGTGTGACCAAAACAATGAAAGACTGCTTAAAGGAAACAGCCAACCGCATGATGGATCCACTGTATAAGGTATGCGTACTTATGTGTGATGAAGTGTCGCTAATGCTGAATGTGCACTACTGTGCCGAAAAGGACAAAGTTGTTGGCCTGGAAGATTGGGGTACAAATCGGACCTCAATGTATGCAGACCACGCACTGGTTTTCATGCTGCGAGGCATAAAAACCAGTCACATACAATTTTTGTGCTGCGCAAACAACATACGCGCAACTAATACGTTGCATCAAGGAGGTCGTCCGAGCTGTTACTGAAGCCGGTTATGCAGTCGCAGCGACAGTATGTGACTAAGGCTCCTCCAATATGAAGGCCATCAAGGCAATGCAAGAAGTCACGGACAGAATTCGACAGCAGAAAGGAATTAAAAAGTATTGGACGATCCTCATCGATGACGTCGAATTTATTCCGCTGTACGATGCTCCGCACATGCTGAAGTGCATGCGGAACAATTTTTTGACCAAGGATATAGAAATCGATTTTGATAGACCACATTTGAGGAATGCAGATAGAAAAATTGCAGCGTGGAACCATGTTATTACAGCTTACGAAATCGATGTTTGTTCGGATTTAATTGAGCGACACGTGCCGGATTTGACGGATCAACACGTTTATCCCGAAAAAATAAACAAAATGAAAGTCAAACATATGATGCAGATTTTCAGTAAGAAGATGTCTTGTTTCGTCGACCTCCTTGCAAGGACAAGTGCACCAATGAAAACCAGTATTGGAGACAGGAAGATGCCAGCTGTGGGAACCCATACGGCTTACTTCCTCCATTTAATGAATGGGAACGGAGACGGGACAAATGGTGTTAATTGCGGAGATAATCACCCCAAGAGGATACCGTGGTCTGCAAAAAGTTACCACGCCGAATTATTCGCGAACGTAAGGAGACAGCTAAGAAGCATCAGATTTATTAATTCTAAAACTAAGAAAGCAGTTACAACCGACATTCCGTGCCTGCAGAATTTGATGAATACTTTGCAAGGTTTCCAATTGTTATGGGAGAAATTAGAAGGAATGGGCTTTGAAACTTTTGCTACGAGGAACGTCAATCAAGATCCACTGGAGAATTTTTTTGGCAATGTCAAGAGCCACAATTTCAGATCGAACAAGCCTACGTGCTACCAATTCGAGGCCATGTTCAAATCGTTGTTGATAACAATTTTGACGTCGAAGCACTCGCCGGGATACAATTGCGAGGACGATAGCGGAGTTTTTCTTCGGCCGCAACATACAACGCTACTTAGTGGCACTGAATATCTACCATATGAAGTGGGCGATGAGGACCAGAATGAGGACCAAGTACCCCTTACCAGTATGAAAGAACTTAAAATTTACAATTCTGGAGACATTATTAAAAGTATTACAAACAGCCTACCTGCATTAACAGGATGTGCGAACTGTTTTGACTCTGTTCAAAACCAAAAACCAAAAAGCTTTATTTTCTGCATGCCTAAAACTATGGAAGTACGTAGCGGTTTTGCGATATCTTGAATATGTTCTGTGGAATTGACACTTTTATAAAAAAAAAATGCACTTTTTCTCTCCATGGTCACCATTTCGAGACAAATTAATGTTTCTGGATTTCCCTACGTACTTCCATAGTTTTAGGCATGCAGAAAATAAATCTTTTTGGTTTTTTGTTCTAAGTCAAACGGTATAGCCGTGAGATTGAACACCGTGGAAAACGTCGCTCCACAAGATCTTGCGTATCACGGCTCTACCGCCGCCATTTTGTAAGAAAAAAAATACGATTTTTTTCCGGCGAGAGTTGTATAATAACAGGCTTCATATTAAATTTTCTGTTTATTTTATCATCTTTCTAAAAAAAATGCCGAAAATGATTGCAATTTTGCTCCGTCCAAGGTGGCCTAACCCCTTAAGCGGTCGCCGCTATCCGCACCACTTCTTGGAATCATTCGGTCGAGAGTGAGAGAACCCGAGGTACCCGAGCGCGAGCGAGAGGTGACGAATGAGTCGCGCGGCGTTACCGTCTGCTACGTAGAGTGATACTCTGTCTCGTTTCGCCTTTCACGTACCTTCGCCCTGTCTCTCTCTCTCGCGCGCATTAGGCGGCTTGGAATTGTAGGTTATTCGTTTATTTTAACTAATAACTCGAGAAGGGAAGGACGTAGCGAGCTGAAAATAGTCACATTCATCTGGATTAGCCAGGCATAATGAGCCGAGATACCTTTCGTGACCCCAGACTTTACCGTTAGAAAGTTTTTCGGCGACGGACAAACACACACTTTCCGCTTTATAGTATAAGATTACTTTTTCTCGCACGATATCGGCGCATGCGCGTTACGGTCGAATGGGAATCTACACTTCTCTCGCTCGCACGATGGGCGGTATTCATAGTCGTTGCTTAAGCATGTGCTTAAGAATTTCTTGACAAAGTCGGCCTTATTCGAATAAGCTACGCTTAAGACGTCATGTATTCATAGTCCGAACTTAAGATTTGCTTGGTCAAGAAAATGGTGCTTAATGCTTGCTTAGTCAAGCAAATGCTTAAGCAAATCTTATATTACGTTCGGCAAGCGTCGGAAACTTTCCCGTGTCGCCGAGCGGAATACCCAATCAGGAATGATATGGAAAATACATATTCTGTTTCTTTTCCCGCGCCGCCACCACGCAGAGACTGGCAGAGACGTAGATAGTACTGCATTACGCTTCGAAAAATAAGAACTGAACTCCTACTCTACGCGTTAACAACCTGTGAAGAAATTAACACTGCATGTTTTGCCAACAGTAACACGCGTCCTTCACCGTCTTAACGCCTAATCAAAGAGGAGATATAATAAGAGGCGTCACTCCGGGCGGAACCTTTGAAGTCTTTACTTGACCTTGGCATTTAAATTGGTTGTCTATTCGAGCGGGATATTCAAATCGACTAAATGTACCTTACCGCAGTTTGCTGATTATTGCCGATGTTTACCGATCATTGCCGAATGGGCATTTAAATTGGTTGTCTAGTGATTTCCCTAGCTTATTTCTGTCTTTGTCGAGTGACGCCTCTTATTATATATCCTCTTTGGCCTAATAACATGGTCTTAAGTCAACTAAAACGTCGACTTGAAAATCTAACCTCACTTTGCTCGAATAAGACTGCTTTATGCTCGAATAAGAAGTTCTTAAGGGAAGAGGTCACTGAAACTTTGAAATCCGAAAATATTTGAAACATGCGAAATTCCTTTTAAGGGAAGGAAGTAGGTTCGAAATAAAGTCCTTGCTGCCAGGGTAGACTCAGTTTTAATTATTACTTTTCATACAATTTACAATACATTGCAAAAATCAAGCATAACTTCAAAAATCTTCTTGCGCAAAGTGTGTGATGCCACAGCCTCCAGGTTTTGCAGCGAAGAAGGGTCCATGGTAGAGTAAAAAGTTGTGTATCGAGAAGTTCCTACGTCTCATACTTTTTGAGCTAAAAATTATTGAATTTATTAAATGTAAAAAATGCAATATTTGATTAAAATTTTGAGGAAAAACAAGCATACCGCAAAGAGTTTTGCAGATTTCTTCATGCCGATACACAATTTTCTTGGTCTCATGTTGCTCTTCAAGTATGCCAAGCTGCAAGAGAATCAGACCAACAGTTTTGCGCAAGGAACATTAAATATATTAAAAAAGTAAGTTCTGAGATAAATGCATTTGAAATCTAAAGAGTAAATTCCAGACCATTTTTCATTTGTGTATACTTTAAAATCCACCTGGTTGATACACATCCTCATCAATCTTGCGTCTCTTCCTCTCAGCAGCAATTTTCCTTGCGTTGTGTTTCCTCTTAAAGCGCTTTCTTGTAGTGGCCTCCTGTTGTGCACTGCAGGTTTCTCTTCTGGTGTCTCTGCCTTTAGCTATGCTTTTAGCTGTTTCAGTTATAATTTCCCCAGCTGTTTGTTTCCTCACTGTCAATGAGCTTATGCAACCCATATTAAATTCTGAGACAGCACGTGCCACAGCTACTTCAAGTCTTGCTTTCGACACAAATATTGTCTTCGGGCAGAATCTCCATACTTTTGCATGGAGAGATTCATTAGCATTTTGAGTGCCTCCCTTACAGCACCGTGCCATCAAATTTTCATTTGACAGTCTTTCATATAGGGGTTTCACTTTGGTGGCGACATCTTCAGACAGCTTGAGTGACATGTGTGTGTGGCTCATTGGTTTTTGTCTAGTACTTTTTGCTCGATTGTAAAAGCACCACGATTGCTTGCCCTTAGGACATCTGGCATGGTTAGGTTTACTGTCTGTAGAGCTACAGTGATCTAAAGTAGCCATCACGGCATTTTCCATGTCCTTTACATTTGGCATATTTTTTACTATGGCATTTCTGTAACATTAGAAGTAAATTTTGTAATTCGACAGAAAATATCAAATTGATAAAATATATATTTTCTGCAATCGCTTTATAACCTGTAATATGCTGTCAATTTGTCAATGGTAGATTCCTTGAGTGTGCCTTCACCCTTGCCACCAAGTGTCACATTTTTGGCTCGCCACTCTTTGACAACATTTCTAAGGCCAGTACCCATGCGCTTCGCAATGTGGTTTACACATTCTTCTTTCCGGATGTCAATGTCAGGACCGTACACTTGCAAACTTTGAAGATAAGTGTGGGTCTTTGCATCACCATCTGATAACATTGTGGTGTATCGCATGTTACAATGTTCGATGGATCTTTTCCACATTGCTTCAGCAGCTGCGATCTCCATCCTTCCGGAGGATCCTTCAAAATTTATCTAAAAGAATAAATGCGTGCATATACATATATACATGCAAATACATATTTTTCTGGTTTATGGATATATCAAAATTATATTCATATACAAAACTTACCTGACATTCTCCTATTTCCACATGCACTTTCTTCCATTTGATAAATTCTGGTGAATCTGCTTCGAATTCAGTTGCTCGTAGCGCACACATGTGGCAATACTTTGACATCACTTCATAATCCACAACGAGTCCTGTCATTATGTCTATGACAAAGGCGATGCCATGAAGGGAAGTATGTCCTCTCTTGTGCCATGATCCATCGAATGATATTTGTGTATCGAGCACTTCACCTTCATCAGCAGTGTGCATGTTTCTCACAACTTGACACGACTTCCTAAGAATACTTTCCTTGAATTCTTTATTTCTTGCTTGAATTTTTTCAAGGTGTGCTTTCCATGCTGTTGGTGAAAGCACATTGATACCGGTTTCCATTCCAAACCGTTCCATTGCAGCATAACCAGCTCCCACAGAGACAAAAGCATCTACCATTTTCCTATTTATCAGGAACGGTGGTCGTTTTGTGGTTTCATCGGTGCTTATCCTGGGGCTGGTGTAAGTTTGTCCCATAATATTCTCACAACTGGTGCATCTTGCAGTCAATTTTCTTGTGAATCCCTATATGTAAAGAGATCAGATTTCCAAATACAGAATTCAGGATGATTGGACAAGGAGGGATAAAGAACTTTTTATAAACACAAAAATATGTGTAAGGAATTTTCTATAGTCAGAAAACTAATCAAGGCAGAGTAACTTTGTAATAATAAATGGAAAAAAATGTTTATAATTCGGAACAAAACGGGACAAAATGAAAATGATGAAAAGAGTGAAAATTTGGGATTATTCCGATATGTTTGAGGAGGATGGTCACTTTACCTGTACGTCACTATCCAGAATAACCATTTTTGAATGGCAAACACTGCAAGTCCAGTCTTTGATCAACTCTTGAATTGTAGATCTGTGCACTATATAAAATTCATCCTGCATTTCAGAAACAGGTTTTTCTTCATTATTTCTGAAGTATTCCAGTTTCTTAGTACTGGTCGCCTTCTCTTTGCCATTATCGAAATGAGCACTAGATGAATCATCTATTGCAGGTTTATTTCTCTCCAATTTAGCAACTATCGCCGCTTGTTTTGCTAAACGAACATCACGCTTCACTCTCCTCTTACTCTTGCGATATTTTCGGCTAATGAGATCCATTTCGCTCGTTTTATGCAAGCTAATTTCACTTCACCGTAAAATCTCACTCTATATTCTCTCGTAAACCAGAGTTTTGAAAGATTTCAAAAAATATGGTGTCTAGCGCCCGGAGAGACTGACCTCTGTCGGCAGCCACTGACCCTTTTGGGCCCGCTTAGAGAGTTACCTACTGTACATGGCCGCGTTACCGATAGCCGAGGGATACGCAGCCTGACCACGAACTCAGTCACATACAGTACTTTGTAAAAAAGCGTTCGTAGTTTAGTAGGCGCAGTCAAATGGATTCTGTTACAGAGCACGCGTGCATTTTAGAATCGTGAAACGCATTTTGGCCATTAGTGAAAATAAACAATTTCAAGGCCTCGCAGTTAATTTGGATTTCCCAAAACTCTAGCGAGCGGTTGAACATACTCAAAGAGCTAAATAATAGAGAGATATACCGAAAAACGAAGGTTTTAATTTTCGGCTCTTTTGCAAGGTTTCGGAAAAATAGGTTTTTCTAGTAGAAAGGCAACACTGAATTTCAAACCATGTTGTGTACGGTTGAACAAGGGTTCAAACTTGTCAAAAATGCAAAAAAAAAAAAATCTTAAAAATGGTCGAAAATCACGATTTTTTCAGTGACCTCTCCCCTTAATCGACTATGAATACTTACGTTCTTAAGATCATCTTAAGAACTGACTATGAAACATGTATCAATAAGGATTGCTTGACAAAGTAAATACTTGAGTAAATGCTTAAGACGATGCTTATTTGTCGACTATGAAACTAGACGGGGACTTAAGCAAATGCTTAAGACGATCTTTGTCTTAAGCAACGACCATGAATACCGGCCGATGTCTCTTTCTCTCTCGCACCATGTTGGCGACAGTTTTGAGCTTTCAATCAGACCTCCATGTCTATATATGCTCTAAGATGTTTGCATTCGTTTTGACGGACGTACTATTGCACGATGAAAAGAAGAAGGTCTACCATCAAGTTGATATCTTCAACCTTATCCCCTCGTACAAAGTTCGCCGCATAAGGAAGAACGCGATCGAAACCAATCGCGACAGCCCGCCGACAAAGAGGAGATATAATAAGAGGCGTCACTCCGGGCGGAACCTTTGAAGTCCTTACTTGACCTTGGCATTTAAATTGGTTGTCTATTCGAGCGGGTTATTCAAATCGACTAAATGTACCTTACCGCAATTTGCTGATTATTGCCGAACTTTACCGATCATTGCCGAAGTTTACCGATCATTGCCGAATGGGCATTTAAATTGGTTGTCTAGTGATTTCCCTAGCTTATTTCTGTCCTTGTCTAGTGACGCCTCTTATTATATCTCCTCTTTGCCGCCGATATGGACAGCCGCTAAAAACCGAAAAGTAGGACTTCTTGGAGAAGATAAGGTTGAGCGAGCGGGCGATTCCCCTTGCCCCTGTGACATTTCAGCTTGTTGGTAGACATTCTTCTTCTCATCGTGCAATAGTACGTACGTATTGCTTCACCGCAAATGAGCGCAGCAGTAAACCGCTCGTCTGCGCTGAGCCTCAGGAAAAATTTAGCGTGTACATGATTACAAGGAGAAATATGCTGTATTGGCATCGGGAACGACGGCATGAAGTCATCTCCGCTCTGACACTTCCTACCTTGTCATTATACCGCACATTGTGTTTTTCTCTTTTATCGGACACCATAATCGAAACCTCCCTATGTCCGACACTTCGCTCTTAATAATTGATCATTCTCCTAGGCAGGGGTATACGAGTAATTCAATGCGTACAGTGCTAACCTTCTTCAATATTTCTTCAATGTGTAAAATACTTTTATTTGTATAAAATATCATTTATCAATTAAAATTTTTCTTTATATATAACTGACAAATTGTTTTACTAATCGCTGCTCCAAGTTTACGTTTTTTATCGCCAAATTGAATGCTCGACAATAAGGTAGATGACCCCATTACCGACCACGTCCCCATTAGTGACCAATTATTCATTTATTACTGTTTATTGTAACATAGAAAGCGCAATATCAACCAGAAATTTCAGAAATTATAATTAGAGGTGTTTCATTTATTGTTTCATACGTTATTTATGTAGCCGTACATTCATCTTTAAGTAAATTCACATGTAAATTATGACTTGGTCATTGACATGAAAGATGATAGATTCTAATAACATGAGGTTATACTACAGATATCATTAAAGTCGCAAATTTTACAATAAAAATACATGGATCCGTGCAGTAACTTACTCAAATTAACTAGAAATATATACAGAATTATAAAATAAAAAGAAAATATATTCATTTTCTTTCATTATTGTAGCAGAAAATCGTGGTCGGAAATAGGCTCAAATACCGTCAAAGACCGGTCTGTACCAGTTTTCGGACATTTTACAAGTGGTGTTGTTAGACCTAACTAAAGTACTCAAGTAATTTTTTAATTATTAAATTTTGAGTACATTTGATTTGTACTCACAATTGAGTACAAAAAGTACTAACATAAATATATTTTCTTTAGAAAATAACAATGGTGAAAACAAAGAAAAAGGAGCAGAAGCGCGCGAAATGCACGGAAACCGAGTTAATTGAAGCAATATGTAAAATAAAATCTGGAGTACCCATATGTAAGGTCAGCCGTGGAGGAAATAATAGAAAACATAAAAGAATATCTTAAACAGATTATAAATTGTTTAATTTTCATAAAATGTTAATAAAAACAGTTTGTTATACTCATGAACACAAATTTAATAAACAAAATGGTGCATTTACAATGGGGGAAACTGTTGGTCAATAATGGGGACGTGAGACGGTCGATAGATGGTACAAGTTGGTCAATAAAGGGGACATCAGGTCCAATATAATTTGCACCATAATTTTTGTGTAAATAGTCAAATATCACTCCAAAACTAATTTGATTAAGAAACTGGAGACTTAAAAAAATACAATGATCCATACTTTACGCAAACATTGTCGTATATTAGTAAAAAAATTACTATTTCGAACCAGTCACACTCTTAAACGGTCGCTAATGGGGACATTTACCTTAATAACTCCCCATTGCAATCAGAACGTTGTAAAGCGTCGATCAAGATCCGCGTAGTTGGATACCGTTCCACGATTGCCGTAGCTTTATCTACAGACACCCCTTTTAACTGTAATAGTTGGCGAATAAACATTTCGCTTACCTTAAACACCTGAAAAGAAAAAGATGCTCGTGTATTTGAACATTAATATAATTAGCTACATTGTATAAATTTTTTATCCAAGCCTGCGCGTTCCCTTCATTTCTATCCAAGCCTGTGCGTTCCCTTCATTTCTATAAGCTTTACATATAAACTCTGAATTAAAAAAAGTTTGCCGGTATAAAAATAAATATATCTGGCAATGTAAATGCAATGCAATTTGTTACAATATATTATTATTTTGTACATGCATGGCACAAATTTCCGGAAACTTTTGCGAAAGAAGATGCTTCTCTGTCGAACCTTCTCCGGACAACTTCCATGTCTGTGCGTCCCCTTCCTTTCCATAAACTCTACATAAATAGTCTATTAAAAAATTTTGGCGACTTACCTTGTTAATTGAGACACAAATTCAGTGTCCTATATGGTGTAAAACCTCAACAAATTTCTTTATTTGACACTTGGCAGGTTACGATGGTTTGACATTAGCTAAGTTACATTTACCTCGACACATGTGCTCTCTGTCTGGCTGTCACGTGACAACAATTTGTTACGCGATTGGCCGAAACCTTCATCGAATGAACGACGTGCCTGAGAGACATTTCCTCACCCTTTCATGCTCCCCTCTTGCCCACACTTGACGATGGAGAAAATCTCTTAACATAAAATTCGGCAAATTCCAACTTTGCATTGAAATATCTCAGCTCATAAGGCACGTAGGAACAAAACGAAGACACTTTTCTTATGTAAATCAAACCCAAGCTATCCATCAAGACCATTCAAAATCTAATCGGATCAACCATTCTTGAGATTCGATAATCAAAGGGTTCTTGATAGCGGGTCGTGGCGTAATATAGACACTGTGCTGTGTCTCGCGCTGTACAGTGCACATGTACTTGGCGCAAGACACTACCGTGTCTGTTTATAAACTGACGTTATCAACTGAAACTCACACGCATCATTTTATTTAAAAACATTTAACCAACATTTAAGAACTAACATCCTGACACATGTGAAAATAGGCTAAACTTTTTTACAATAAAGTTTTTATCTACAATAAAGCTGCTATCAAATGTGGCATTCCTATATTTAACATTTATTTTTCGTGAAGATATTTAGTACAATGAGATGGCAGAAAAGGGCTCTTCGGTAAGATGAAAATTCCGATTCTGTTTTAAACATTGCAGGTTTGTAAGAAACCTCAATAGAAATGTTACGAGACGAGGCTGAGGGCAATGAAATCCCGAAATTCTCAGGATTAGTTTATCAAATCCCGGGATTTTTGGAATCCAAAAAACAGCCGGGATCGTGGGATCACGCGATTGTATTCCCTAACCCTATTATAACATTGCATATTTTGCGACTGAACTGCGAATGGATAAAATATTTAAATTTCTGTTCTTTTCCTTCTTCAATACATGTTAATTAAGGGTACATTCTCGTGTAACCCCTTAAAAAAAAGTAGGATTCTTTTGCAAGACAACTGTAACACATAGGGTAAGAAGTCTTTTTGATATTCATTTAAACATATTTTAAGATAAGTACCAACAATTTTATTTTCATTTTTCCGATGTAATCATCAATAAATAGGTATAACTCTGACGCTGATAAAAACATGATATTTCAAGATAGGTTCGTCTGAGTTAAAAAAATCGAAGCTACAATTTTAGATTGAGGGTCCCTACCCCCTTCCCACCCCTCTTGTTTCTTCTTAATTTCTTCTTAAAATAATGAAAATCGATGATTGGTACATGTTTTAATAAAAGTGCCCCGAGATCGGTAAATTTTTTTAAAGTATCTTAAAATATGTATAAATCAGTATCAAAAAGACTTCTTACCCTATGTGTTACAGTTTTCTTGCAAAAGAATCCTACATTTTTTAAGTGATTACACGAGAATGCACCCTTAACTGCCAATGTTCCCCCAGTTTACAGTATTTCGTTCATGTATTTATAAATGTAATATAATGTACTTTAAATGTAATGACGTAAGAAGCATTTGACACATTTTACCTACTTCATTTAAGGGGGAACACCACTGTGACGGCCGGAAAAGTAAGCCATTTGTAAGATTTTTTTTTCAGGAATAATTTACAGTTTTCATAGAGAATTTTTATTATCTATCTTTAGTACGCTGTCTTAAGAGACTATACAAAAAAAATAAATAGAAAAACATCCATAAATTTTAATATATTAATTAATCTTCTAGACCTCCCCACGCGAGCTGGTCGAATGTGTAACTATGGAGCAGCAGGTCCGAAATTAAATTTCATTTTTTTTTTATAAACTATATGAGTGTAGTTTCCGTTGTACGTACGGATTCTTTGATTGCAAACAAATTTTTTTAAATACGCTCGAAAAACTGTCCATCTTATTCGCGGATTTTCGAAAATTTTCTTCTAAAGCGTGCCATTTTTACAAAAATAATTTGTTTAAGAAATCGGTACGCACAACGGAAACTACACTCATATAGTTTATAAAAAAAAAATTAAATTTGCTTTCGGATCTGCTGTTCCATATTTACACATTCGACCAGCTCGCGTGGGTGGGTCTAGAAGATTAATTAATATATTAAAATTTATGGATGTTCTTCTATTTATTTATTTTTGTATAGTCTCTTAAGAGCGTATTAAAGGTAGGTAATAAAATTTTTCTATGAAAACTGTAAATTATTCCCGAAAAAAAATTCTTAAAAATGGCTTACTTTTCCGGCCGTCACAGTGGTGTTCCCCCTTAACTCAGTTTGTAAAATAAAATGTAAACACTGCGTAAGTACAGTAATATTTTAATTAAAAGTACCCACCTTTTCCAGTTCCATTGCTTTTCTTCTCTTTAGTCCGTTCCCGCCTGAATGATGACTGCAAACACTCTATCTTCCTTTTCAGCTGGTCAACACAAAATCCCACTTCTTTACTCACTTCATTCCACGCAAGTAGTAATACTAGGAGAGTTCCAACCCAGGTCCTCTGAGGGGAGCGCGGGGGCGGGGGGAAGTGAGGGCGCGCGGGGAGTGCGGTGGAGGGAAACATGGGCGCGGGGGGTAGCGGGGGAAGTGGGGAGTGGAAGACTGATTGCGCGCGCACGAGCCGCGGAGTGGGGGAAGCCGCAATCGTGGAGGGGATCAGTCCAGGCCGAACCCAGTGTTCACGGGAAATTCCCTGCGTAGTAGGATACTCTCGTCGCAGGGAGGAAGAACGCATGCGCGCGATGACGCGATGACAGTTAAACCAATCAACGCCAAGACGGGACACGCCGTTTCGTTTCCCATCGTTTCCCATCTTGGCGTTGATTGGTTTAACTGTCACCCCGTCATCGCGCGCATGCGTTCTTCCTCCCTGCGACGAGAGTATCCTACTACGCAGGGAATTTCCCGTGAACACTGGCCGAACCGCCGCGGAGGACTCTCCAGACTGGACCCACCCCCGAAAATTTCCACAGAGGATCGTCCCCTCCCTCTAAAAAAATTTCTGGGGCTGGGTCTTATATGAAAAATCTTTTTTCAGACTCGATCCAGCCCCAGAAATTTTTTTCTCCAAATATTTTTTTTTAAAACCATTATAAAGCTGAAATTGCTTAATACTTTATCGGATGACGTCGGACAATGTCGGGGAAGATCGGCTTTTTCCAAACCACGTATTCGGAGGAGGGAAAGAGAGAGCAATACTTTAAAAGCTAAATTCGTGGAGGGAAAGAGAGAGCAATACTTAGCGTCGCAGCGTCTCGCGCGATCGCGTGTAATTTTAATCCTCTGGAGCAGCCGTGCAGGGTGATGTCATTTGATCATTTCGCTATACCATACCACTCTGAACGTAAATCGAACGTGAATCGTACCACTCTGAACGTGTATCAAATGTGCATGGTATCACTCTGAATGTAAATCAAACGGGTATTGAACGGCTTTGATCGGGTATTGAACGTAAATCGTACCACTCTGAACATGAATCGTACTACTTCTACATAATTATAACTATCGTCTTAATCTAGCGTACACCGCATATAGGAGGTTGGGGAGGGTGAAGAAAAAAACATTTATGCATTAAAAATTGATTATATTTTATTTATGTAATTCTCTCTGGTGTTTAGACCAATACATTTTGCATTGCACAATGCTTTGCGTGTCTGCCACATCGCAGAGTATTAACTACATTTAGCTTATTTAGAGATTTGATATTCTCATAGTCAATGTCCAGCGTCTCAATGATTACATCCGCTCTTGTATTTTCATCGAGGAAATCCGCAAGCCAGTCGCGTTTCTGCAACCCTTTAACGTATACGATATGAGGTGTGTCATCTTCTTCGTCGATCGCATCAGCTACAGCTTTGGTAATCAGCTGTTTAGCCATACTGTACGGAACGTCTCCATCATCCCATCGTAGTCCATGATGTTTTGCAATCAACCACTGGATGCTTGATTTGTCAGATTTTGTAAGAAGATATTGCGGCATCGAACTCCCAAAAATATAGTGCGAGAGAATTGTTCCCATTCGTAGGACAGCCACTTCCTTGACGACAAATCTTCCGTCGACGATGAATCCTTGCAGGTCACCAAATGTTGGTACAACCATTGTCGATACAATTTTAGAGGTCTGCTCGCTTCCAAGACAGATGAGAGAATGCAGTCTTTCTCGTAATGCATCTCGATTTTTACGATGAAATTGTTGTACGAATTTGATACAGGAGAGGGCGGGCAAGTAGTATGGCAATTTAATTTATTTTGCGCACCACGTTTGTTAGCGGATTGTATTCAACCACCCGATCGTGCAGAATCAGACAGTAGGCTGTAGTATTTGCAGGTACATTCTCTTAAACTCAAATTCTATGCGCACGTCCACGGTACCATTTTTAATCGACTCATTTTGTCGCGAGCAATCAATCACCACGAGAGGACCAAATTGTAAAAATTCAGCCCCAGTGAATAACGCCTCCTTGCAACTATGTCCGTAATATGATTTACGGAAATGTGTATACATGTGAAACAAGATGGCATGCTTATTCTTGTCAAAGTCCAAGTTCAAGTCATCATATGGGTAAAAATCCGAGTTGAGAAAAAGCTTTACATTGGTCAATTTGCAATTGTTAAACTTAGTAACATCTTCAGTCATCACATTCTTTCGAGCAGTCTGTAGAGCAAAGATAACGTATCGCGGCTTCTCCAGCTGTGCAGCTGCCTTCACGGCCCACGAATGCTTGGTTGTGCTCTGTAAGAGAGGATACTCGTACAGATCCCACGAGCGAAAACTAATGCTCAAGTTTTGTCCACTTTCCAAAGCATGCAGCAACCATAGCTTATTAACATCGTTCAGCGTCATATGAGGCATTCGCCATTGCACTTTAAGTAATTCAATTTCTGGTTCCAACATCGGTGATCCTATTAGAGAATTGTTATCGTTGCGCGATCGTATTAAAATCAATTCGTGACGTGCATTAATAATCATGCGTTTGTAGTCCTCGCAAAATCCCAACAAATATTTGAGTGAGATGCAAAAATTGAAATGATTTTTCACTATTAGTCCATCGTATCGTTTCAATCCCCATCCAGCATTCTCCATATTTTTGTCTTCATCAGATGTCAGCGATACATAGTTTTTAAGCGTGCTAGTTATTCCAACGTTTCTATTGCGATCAATCTCCACGCCATTCAGCTCGTATCGAATCTCATCAAATAAGAACGCCATGCAATTATTTCCCAACGTCATCGTTGATGCTTCGTTTGGCTTATTTATCACCAATTTCCCCTCCACGTAGAGGAAACTTTCACACGGTAATGTATATAAATCCTGCTGCTGTATAGGTATTCTTATCTCATCACTATATCCAAACGTTGTGTTGACGTATGGGTTGTACGTGTGAGTCTCGAGCTTGACGATGCGATCATCAAACGTCGGCTTCACTCCAAGGCTTAGAATGTCGGCCATTTTTCAACTTATATGTGTACAATAAATCCCAATGATTTCAAAAATGTAATGTTCGCAGCACTGAGTCTCTTCTTTTTAGCGTAATCAGAGCTGTTGCAGGTGTTGTTGTTGTTGTTGTTGTTGTTGTTGTTGTTGTTGTTGTTGTTGTTGCAAACAATTTCACTTAGAAGAAATGTGTTTCTGAAGTCGTTCAACACAAGCATTTCTTTCATTCGCACCACATGTATTATCGTTGACGCCGTTGTACAAGCAGTCTGATGGTAATCTCTTCACCTCGAAAATCGAGCAACCGTCCGTCTTGATCCACAACGCGTATCGTTAGATCCGTAATGACTCGTGCGTTGATCGGAAGGTAAATGATCTGTGCGGGCGTTTCCGATATCTTATATCCTGGTGGGACTCTGGGAGAAAATTCATGTATCGTATGTACGCGCTTCCCATTGTTGTACGCGCCAGCGGTCACGCTACATTCTATGCGAATAATGTTCACATTCATAATATTAATTGGATCGTCCGATTCATGCCATCGTTCAGGTTCTAATATCCGATTCGTTGAGAATCCTAGTAGCGATCCAATGTTGTTGGATTTTGTAAAATCTACAGCGAACGAGCAGTACAGTTTACTTTTCATGGTGTTGTTGTTGGGATGCAACACTATAGGATACACATCGCTATCGTTGTTGTCATCGGTGCCATCGAGATTTTTAGGATACCGTTCGAGTAATCGCTGCTTCAGGTACTTGGCAATGGCATCTAGTTCGTAGGAGCCGTGGGGAATCGTAATGTATTCATGACTGGTGTCGACGCTGCTGTTGATGTTATAGTTTATAGCGAAGTAGAATTTATCATTGCTCGAGTCGATGTTCGGTATTGTATGATAAGTTTCAAAGGTTGTTAGGCCAAGCTCGTAATCATCATCGCTCAAATCTATGGGCGGAAAGTAGCTCACCGCGAGGGTGCTACTCTTGCCGGTTAGAGTGAATGTTAACGACATATTCCGCTGAAACTGCTCCACTAGTACTGAATCAGAGCAGTGGAAGTCAATCCTTAAATTTGGTGCCGATCGTTTGTAGAAAGCGTAGACATAGTTGTCCACAATTGCTCTGATTGTACTTCTGATATGACGTTCGATTGTATTCAATTTTCACAGCATCATTATCCAGGTATTGTACCAATTCCTTAGGTGGTCGAAGATTCCCGAAGCTGTCGAAATATATAGCTCGACACCCTCTCTTCGCATGCGCCACCCAATGAGTCCCCGGTCCCTCGACATTGTCCAAATTTATGATACCGCTTTCATTTCGATGTACTCCTCTGACAGGTAGTGCATTGCGCATGAAAACACCCCTAAAGAATGGAATACGCATATGTTTTGCCAACTCCTCCAATTGCATATCAGTAGTTACACCAACAGGCATTTTTATTTTCTTTTCGGTGTTTTTTTTTTTAGTTTTGATATTCCCTGTCCGCGCTTGTATGGTGCGAGATACAGTCCACGACCTTCCATGGAACGATTATGACGTTGCATTTCCTGCAGCTGATGTTGCGCCGCCTTATTATCGTTTACCGCCTTGGCGATCCCCGCCGCTCCACCAGCTAATGCTCCGAGTACACCTAGTAGCGGGAGAAGTGGTAATATACCACCTCGTTTTGCTACAGGAAAAATCTGCTTTTGCGATGCTTTCTTTGGAGTTCTTTTGCGAGTTTTTGTTTTCATTCCCATTCCGATTTTCCTCTTGGCCTTCATAGCTGCCCAAACAGCTGTAGCGGCACCTCTTTCACCCAGAGTCGAGTCTCGCGCAACGATGCGTTTTCGCGCTTTGTCAGCGAAAACGTTATCTGCCGCGTGCCTTTCACCGAGGTCGTTACTACGCGAATATGCAATATCGTGTTCGCGACACGCTGCATCCAACGGATTGATGCCTTGATCACTTCTAGCCAATCGTTTTGCCAGATGAGTTCCTGGACCGCAAAACTGGTATCCTGGGATATGTAATTCAATAGGTAGCGCGTTTATCACTCGATTTAACAAATCACAACCTTTCTTTACTCTCGTCGGCGACATTCGCTACAGTTTTTAATCAATGGTGCTGGACCGTCGATATGCGTTCGCTGCCAAGGGCGATTATAATGTTCAAGACACCGACGATACTGCCGAACCTCAGAATCGGCTTTTATATGCTCCGGGAGTCTGTCCCACAACTGATCAATGTATCTGCCAAACTCACGCAGTAGAATAATCTTTGGTATATATTTCAACTGCTCAGAGGTTAGGTCTCGAATATCACCATTATCCGATAGGACCAGAAGCATTTTGAATACTGAGCTGTTTTGCTTCGGCGCGGACCTATAAATAGGGCGCGTCGCCGCTTCGACGTATCAAAATCATTTTTCACAGTTTGCGGAGAGGATGCGATTCGTGCGACAACCTGTAACGATACGGGTGACAAATTTTGACGATAAATCGCGAGTGATGTCTTCGAAAACAAGACGCAGACATGGTAACATGTTGCCAAACACTATACGCTGCCTCATTTGTGGTCCATCAAATTGCGGAAAGACAAACGTGTTGGTGAGCTTGTTGGAAAGTCCACACGGCATCCGCTTCGAGAACGTGTACGTGTATTCCAAGTCGTTGCAACAGCCGAAATATCAGTATTTGGAGAATTTATTGACTCCGATAGATGAAATTGGGTACTTTACGTTTTCGAATAACAGTGACGTCATCCCACCGAGCGAATCGCTTCCGAATTCTATTTTTATCTTTGATGATGTGGCATGTGACAAGCAAGATACGATAAGGGAATACTTTGCAATGGGGCGTCACTCGAACGTTGACTGCTTCTATCTCGGTCAGACATATGCAAAGATTCTGTTTAAGCAGGATGGTACCAACTTGAAACATGTGTACAACGATCACGTAAACACTGATATGTCATATAATGATTTCTGCGCATTGTGTCGTAATTGTTGGCAACGGGAGTATGGTTTCGTGGTAATAGACAAGGGTAGCGCGATGTCCAATGGACGTTATAGAAAGGGATTTAACGAGTTTGCAATACCATGAGACTGTCAATTGTCGTCGACACGTCGGTGGGAAAGCAACGTCTGCGGTACAACGATGATTGATATCGATAGTCTGGAGATTAAGGATCGTGAGAGAATAGCGAAGGAAATTGCAAAAACCAGCGAAGCCATTCGCAAGAAATATCTGGCTTTGATGACTGGCAAGATGTAGGAAGATATCGCGTTGGAGAGATACTTTAAACCTATCGTAGAACCCCTAAAACATATCGTGGAAAATACCGCAGTGGCAGAAGTTGACAAATCGTCGCTGATGAGCACAGACGTTGAAGAGAATGAAACATTAACGCCTAAAACAAAAATCCATCCGAATGGGAACACTTCATGCAAGGCAAAGAGGAAACGATCATACACATCATCGGAAAAATCACTCGTAACCTCCACACCAGTTCAATCGAAACGGAAACGGCAGAATGTCACGTCAAACGATTATCCGGTTCCACCAACGCCAATAAATACATTTCCCGATGTACAATCGCCCTCAACCATTGATGATGACGTTTTCGAAACTAGTCCCGATGAGTCGTTGGCAACATCTGTTAGACAACAACTCCAAACATCCGAGGGACAAGAAACGTTTCGCAACCATTTCGGTCCGCTGGGGTAAAAATATATTAGCGCAATCCTAAGTAGTGATAAGTATACGTCAATGGACTATGTGTATGGCGTATACTTTGGTAATAGTGGAACGATGCTTGGGGATAAAGCTTTCGATATAGACAAGGATGATAATATAATCATCGATGGTGTAAGATACGGAGGAACACCTGGTCTTTACGAACTGATTTTCAAGAGAATTCCTGACGATACTGTATACACCGATACCGATAAACAAAAATACAAAAGTATACTGCTGACGACGAATGCTCACACACGCGATCGTGTCGCTAAAAAGCCCATATTGGGCAACAAGGGATACAAGTACAAACATGTAATTGCACCGCTACTCCCTCGCGCATCAACCAATAAAGCAGGAAAAGGTCTACACTTGATTCCACGGTAGAGCATCAAGATTTCGCGCAGGCACGACCCTCAGGCGACGTTGCTACGCCGCCTCCCCACTCAACCGCCTATGTTTTTCTCCGTCGCATGGCCTTCTATACTCTCTCTGTTCACTCTTCGTGCGGGACTGTTTACGTTGACAACGGTCAGGTCCCGCGTTTGGGATGTACCAATTATTCCTTCGGAAATTACCACGACCAATCGCATGTGGTTCAAACCGTGGGTAGTAGTGGGAGCTGCGCAGATCGGTCGCAAATCGGTAGGGGCGTCGAGATGCTCCAATGTGGAATCAAGTGTAGCGACACCGCGAGTCATGGTGGTAAACGATAATATGATCGATTACGTGCACTGGGACGATCCCAACGAGCTGGTGAACCGATTCCGTTTGCTGGAAGCGTCGCGTCAGGCGGGTAATAACTCGCACGACAACGAAATTCTATCGATTATCGAGGAACTCCGCGAGGTAGGCCTCATTATAAATTAAACCGCGCACCGATGATGTGCACTGTATGAATCGAGATGCCGATCAACAAATTTGGGGTATTGCTCGAGAAGAGTGGAGCAGCTAGAATGGACTATTACAAATTGAACGGTGTGCTTCGAAATTATATGCGAGATAACGCTCTTTGCGTGGTTGGTGCCGACTTTGATGCAAAATCACGCAAGATACGACGCGTAGCTCAGCCGGCGGTCGACACCGATGCCGTCAATAAACTATACGTGGAAAAGAGCATTAAACTATTGAGAAAGCAGCTGGAAGAATTAGAGAGGAAGCTGATCATGTTTCAGAGAGATATGCTGACGTTGCAAAACAGCGTTCAAAAGATATCACTGGCGTCGAATTCTATTCCACAGCAGCGCTGCGAAGGAGAATCATGCGAGACGGTCGAACTTGTTCAGAATTTCCTCGGATCGATGGGGAGCACATAATGCATGTACACGATAATTATCGCATCATTCGTGTCAAAGACACCTCTGTGATCAAACATGTTGTCATTATCGAAATCCATGAGTAAAGAAGAAAACCACAGCCACAAGAAGCAACAACTTGTTGAGGAATTGCATGCTCCAGCTCGAAGACATTTCCCACGGAGACGCGTCATAGTGCATGGATACGATGATCTGTGGCAAGCTGACGTTGTAGAAATGCGTCCGTACTCGCGATTCAACCAAGGTTACCACTACATACTCACAGTCATCGATGTGTTGAGCAAGTATGCATGGGCGTTACCGCTCAAGACTAAAAGTGGCGCTGAGGTGACTAAAGCGTTTGCAAAGATATTTAGAGATCGATATCCGAAAAATTTGCAAACCGATCAAGGAAAAGAATTTTACAACGCCAATGTGCAGAAACTCTTGACAAAACACGACATTAATCATTATTCGACATATTCGGTGATGAAGGCCTCCGTCGTGGAACGTTTCAATCGAACTTTGAAGAACAATATGTGGAAAATGTTTACGCTCAATGGAACCTATAGATGGACCGACGCACTACCGCGTCTACTTGCAGAGTATAACGCACGACAACATAGAACCATCAAAATGTGTCCTCGCGATGTCACTCCTGCGATCGCTGATAAGCTGCTAGCCACCATATACAGCAACATAAAGATCGCTGCTCCAGCGAGATTCAAATTGGGCGAGTTTGTGCGCGTGAGCAAATTTAAAACCATCTTCGATAAAGGCTATACGCCGAATTGGACAACGGAGGTGTTCAAGATAGACAAAGTACAGGCAACTAATCCCGCGACGTATCTGCTCGTCGATTCCTGTGGAAAACCAGTCGCCGGAGGATTCTATGAACATGAGCTGCAACGCGTCGCCGATCCTGATGTGTATCTAGTGGAAAAAGTGTTGCGTAGGAAGGGGGATAAGGTATACGTCAAGTGGCTGGGGTTTGATAAATCACACAATTCATGGATAAATAAAAATAATGTATTGTAAAATAATAATACATGGTTCAATAAATACAATGATATACATATACATATGTAAATGTGCATACAATTTTTATTTTTTTTTACACATTATTTCAGCCATTTATAATCCAGTTATATATATATATATGTGTATATATATATAATGATACATATGCAATAATTCCACTATTTATAAAAACGAGTTAATAAATATAATAATTTCCATACATGTGTGAAGCATATTATATTATACAATAAATACAATAATTTTCTATTTTACATCAATATTTTTTACAATGGAATTTTGTAATGTCCCCAGGGCAGAGTGTCGGCCGAATCGGGTACGATATACCGCTTGTCGTCGTATGGACTTAGAGCGATTTTGGATTCGGAAATGGTATACACTTTGTGCAATTTCGACCGTATGCATGATTGCCTGCGAACCATTGCGATCTCCTTTTGCAAACACTGCGCGTAATCGTCGAAAGTTATCGTCCTGGCTATGACGTTGGTCTTGACGCCTTTCGCCTTTTTCGTATCTTTTTTACCGTCTACGCGAAGTGCATACATTTTCGCTCTAAGACCTACGAATTCGGTCATTATCGCACCATTATTTTCGTCCTTCATCAACCCTGGAACCTTCTTATTTAGGCGCGGCATATTATATGTATTGTCGATGGGATAATCGGATGTGTCGAATCTATCGATATTGCGTTTCATGGTCTCGTAGATATCTTCGCATTGAATGCGATAAATGAGGCTGTCAGTGTCGGTATACAGAATTTTACAATTTTGAGCGAGCAGTGGAGACATGTAATCGTGGTGAAATTCATACAAACAAATTTTCGATATGTCCAGAATGCACATACCCACGTATATCGGTTTGTTGAATTTCACCTCGACTTTTCGCAATTCAACAGCTATTAAATTTTCCGAAAATACGCTTCTGCTGTGGAAATTCGGTTTCGCAATCATTGCCTCCGCACCATATCGCCCTTCCCAACGCGTCAAAAGTTTTACATCCACGTGATTTCGTACATTTTCCATAGTTTTACCACATACTGCATTGTTCATCAATTTGCACAAATTTTTTTCAAAATCGTTTGTTGCACCTGTTCTAAACCGTGTATTTAGTTCGATGTAATCGCGGAGCCAGGGGGATTGAGCGAATTGTAGCACGCGGTGTATCTTTGTAATACGAAGACCGTGACGCGTACACTGCTGCAAGTTGCGATAGGGTAAATCCGGGAGACGCGGTCGACCTAATATAAAATGGCTATTAAAACTAATATAGATAATACTTATTTTATCAGAACAAACCTAATATGTTCAGAATTTTATGCCGATTCAGAAAAACTGGTCGACATTTGCTTTAAGACAATATTTACTGTAAAACGGGTTGAAAACTGAAGTGATGACATCTGACCACCTCCCCCGAGGTGCCGGGAGAAATGGTTTTCGTCGTTGGCAGAGACCACTCACATAATTATTCATGGAAAATTAACAAAGGATAATGCAAAATTATTTATGAGTGAATACAACTACGGATTCATTGATATTTAATTTGTTTACGCTAAACAAGTAAAGAACACATCAAAGAAAAAGTGAATTACCTACTGGCGATTAGCAAGGCAAATGAATACAAAAGTGAATAAATAAACTAAATAAACAAAAATAATAATAAAATAATAATAAAAAATAAAAAAATTAACGAAAATAATAAAAAGATCATAATTCGACCATCTCACCTTTCTGCAGCGAGACATGGTCTTCTCGTTAGCTTCGAGAGGAAGAGTTCATATGGCCAAATACTTTGGCTGCATTGTCCCTCAATATCTCTACTATCTTATTATTCCAAACATTAAAGGGAAATAAACTTAGAAGTATATTTTAAATACGATTCTGTACAACCGGTGTTTGACAAAAGAGGTTAAATGTAACATCAATTTACCTTTTATACCGTATAAATCCAGAAAAACACAGAAGGAAGCGAAATAACGCTATTGATTAAACTATTTGGCTTCTAGAGAAGTAATTGGTCTGCACTTTAATGCATTTTTACGTATACAGTCTGAAATATAGCGACACGACCAACTCTCCGGCCCGACCGCGTCTCCCGGATTTACCCTAATGGATAACGTAACGCTGCTTATCATATAATGTTGCGAGTAACTTGTCCTGTCTGCTGCCTGGCGGTTTGGCACGCGTCGGGCAGAATGGTAGATCAGCATGAGCGTCGTGCAGACGTTGCGGATATTCCAGATCTACCTCGAGAATGTATCCCGTGGGCGAATCGACAGCGATCGAAGACACGTCAAAATTTGCAACATCTTCGATCCATTGAAATTTAGCGTATGGCAGGGGCTGACACATTGCCCATCCATACAAATTGTTCACGTCAAAGTACATCAAGTACGACGACTGTTCCGATGCGTCGTAAGATGGCATGTACTTGTTATTGGCTTGTGCATATCTTCCGGAACATTGACTTAAACCCCCGCGTATACCGCGTTTGATAAACATGACCATATCAACGTCGGTGAGCAATTCGAATGTAATTTTGGTATGTTTTAACATAGCATCCCACGTGAAACCAGGTAATGTATAATAATGCGCTGAATCTAATCCGTAACTCTTGATACAACTTTCTCGAAAATTTTCAAAAATATCCGCCAATAACAAGACATCTGTTTTCAAATACAAGTCACTGTATTCGCCCAAGGTTCTTATCCCGAAACGTTGCCAGACAGTCTCGGCGTGCGCGTAATCGCTCTCAGATACAGTCTCACCCGTTAACGAACTGTAGAATGACTCGCGCGGTGGTAAGCATGGTTCCTGCAGCTTGTTCGCGCAATCAAGATATTCATATGGAAAGATACCCTTTCGCGTTAATAAATTGAAATCTTCAATTGATAATGTTTCAAATTGGGATCGTAAAATTTTTAATTGATCTGTGTTAAGAAAAGATGCTAATTTGTCGAGACTGGTATTGAGAAATTTGTATGAATCGATGAATCGCAATTTAATTTAATTTCGTGAGTCTGATTCAGCCGGATCTTCAACATTTTTTGTGAAAGAAATATACTTTTCCTTAGTTATAGGTAATACATCAACGTGACCTTTGAAAGCGGCAGCTATTTCCATGATAATGAAATGTGAATCATAGCCAGATAAATTATGAAAAACTATGGGGATGTAAAACGCATTTCTATATTTTAAATTGCATTTCGAATGTGCTGGTCCTCTAAACCGTCCGGATATATGACAATGATCGCGAACTCGTACATCATCAGCCTCGAATGGCTCTTCGCAAATATGACAATTTGTTGCATTGCGAAATGTCGTCCACTGATCTTTCGTCAACTTTTCCATAGAAGCATTATTGGCTAGAATGGGTTTGGCAAAATCTGCAAAATTTTTTAGTTCGTCGACGAACCAGGAAATACAATCCGCGTCGCGGCGACATCGATATATCGATAGCGATGTATCGTACGAACAATGCATATAATATGCAATGCTATGCACTTTATGTTGCTGGTACACATGTAATTTAGAATCCGCATCACCCATCATGCGGTCTTCCGTTTTCTCGATGATGCACTCGAGATCTGCATACACCACGAATGGATGTCGCTCCTTCATGCAGTGGTTCTTGAAACTGAGGAAATTGTCGCCTTCGCTGGGCAGCAGAATGGCACAATCATTCATATTCCTGCAGTCCACTGCATGGGTCTCCAACTTCTCGACGGATCCAAAGTAATGCAAGCATCTGTAAAAACAGACATTTTTTTTATTTATTTTTTTTTCGCGAGACATTTCAACATTTCACAAGTTTATATACGAACCGGTCACAGATGAATTTCTTTCCATTGTGTCTGCTCAGCTGTGCGCTCACCAGCCGGGACAAGTTCTTGATTAGCACAAAGTGCCCTAAATCGCCGTGCTCTTGATACGGTGTGTAGAGCAGGTTGACATGTTGATCCCTCTTTTGGCTGGCGAGACGCAGCGGAAAGACCGCAACAGTTATCTTCTCATTGTCCTTCTCCAGTCGCTCCTCGAAACTGTACACATTGATGGAGATTTCGTTCTGCCGCTCAAACTTCCCAATTTGCTCCAGGGACATTGGAAACTCAATACCCTGGAGATTTAGCACGGAAGCATAGTCTGGATATAAACTTTGGCGATCAGTATGTCTTTCGGCAGGATGTAGAGCGGCGACCACTGCCCACGCGAAACACGCATTGTCTGTGGATTGTACACTAATTGTTGCATTCTTTAGCAACAATTTCTGCGGTAACCTGCAGTGACACTCCGCGCGCAGCGGATTGTACTTGTTGATATTGACTGTTAGATTTAGGATTCTCGCCAATGCCCATCCACTGTCGCGTTCCTGGAACTCTTCCAACGATGCCAGGGTGGGTTCGATAATGCATCGTTGGTACCACTCCTGCAGATCGGACGTGCGGAAGAATTCACAGTTTCGGGTATTGATGCTTTTACACATATGCTTGTCACCCGACACAAATTCGCCATTAAACATCGTGTTCACTTTGAGGTTTCGATGTTTCCTCAAAGCATCCTGCACATGCTCCAGCACAATGGTCGCTGCATCTTGGAGGAAGTTGCGCGGCTCGATGTAATTTGAATTTAGCACGGCACCAGTTAATACGCGGCTTTCGAACGCAGTGTCTATTTCGCGCCACAAAAGTCCTGTGCTCGAATGTCCTGCACCTTCACGCACGAAACGTCCGCGCAACGAATATTTTAGTCCTTCGAGCCGCGCGATTCGAGCAACCAATCGATAATCGAGAACGTTTCACTCGGCTGTGTTCTTCCAACGATTCAATACACTCGTTGCACCGTTCTTCCCACGCGAGGTATTCTTCTCGCGAAATCAATCGTTCGGATTGATCCAACAATTGGCGTTCTGTTTGCGTGAATTCTTCCATGATCGTAAATGGAATGTAAATGTGATATCTTTTCCGCACAACACGTTGCAACGATTTGAGGCTTTGTGCAGTTTGGAGCACGCTTTTATAACTAGTACCACGATTCGATATCTCTGTCTAACTCTTTCGGTGTACCCTCTCCCTCGAATGCATTGCATGTAAAAAAAATGGCGATCCGTCCCAACATGGTTCTCTGCAGTTTCTGTTGATGCAGCATAATTCTTTCTATGATTCACGCTTATGACGAATTAGTGCGCAAAATCATACGACGCAGTTTCTGCTGACACCTAATTCTAAGATTCGACGCTTTCAAAAGTATTATATTACATTCAACACGTGCCAAGACTTTTATCCTTGAGGGTGAGACTCAAATTACATGCGATCGTGCAATATGCTGCATCGTTAGGATTGAAAAAAACATTATGGAAAAGTTGGTAGTTTTAAAATAAAATGTGGTGGTGGGGGAAGAAATCACACCGCTATTTAAGACGGATCCCTGACGCTATTCCATCAATCGCTCAGTAGCCTCAGTGACTTTCGACGGAACAAATACTACTCTGAAAAAAAATGTGCAGTACTAGTGTCGAAGGAAACGCCAAACGTATGAATTATTACGTTCCGATCATGCAGGATGATGATGTAGCTCAATGCGGGGAGGATACATTTGTTTGGTATGGGTTAATTTTTACATATTCTTAAATTTTTTATGTTTGTGTAAACAATTTTATATCTTTGATTGTTCTCTTAGCCCGCACCGAACATAGCGTTTCATGGTTAGAAGATATGCATTAACATTCATGGGCAGCAAATATTTGGAAATTGGAATCAGCGTAGGACCTACGATCGATGTAGAAATTGTTCTCGGCGACAATCGTGGGATGTAGCTCACGTTACCATGGTGTACATGGCATGCGTTATGTAGCAGTCGTACAGCCATCGAAGAACGTTCACGATTACCTGGATCACCTTCGATGCAGATGGATAAATTAACGATAGATTTTTGTAACATCTATAATTCTCCAATTGTAAGGATGACGCTACATGATAAGCCGTTGTATTTCAAACCTGATACAGTAACATTTTTATTAAATCTTGAGCCATGTATAGAGTATGTATATTCGCGGCTATATCAAAATGTAAGAGATGTGCAGACGAAATTTAAAACTTTTGTTAATGTGCTACAGCAGAGTGATGTTGCCTGCGAAACGTTAGACGCGCGTCATGCTGCTAAAATAATACGTGGTAGTGAACATTACTGTGAGGATTATCATATAGATTGCGAACTGTTAGCATGCGCCATCAATGATATTCTAGCTGATGCTCGTAGGAAAAATGTTAAATTATATTCTTTTAATTTTAAATAAAATTTCTTAACCCTATATTATTTCTACATTTTATTTACTCGTCTTCCGCCTCCTTCTCTCGCCACCTAATTTTAAGATTCAGCATTTCTGCTGATGCCACATAATCATATTTCATTCGTTCATTCTTCGCACCATGAAAATGACGTCACCCTGCACGGCTGCTCCAGAGGATTCGAGTTACACGCGATCGCGCGAGACGCTGCGACGCTAAGTATTGCTCTCTCTTTCCTTCCTCCGAATTTAGCTTTTAAAGTATTGCTCTCTCCTTCGCTCCTCCAAATGCGTGGTTTGGAAAAAGCCGATCTTCCCCGACATTGTCCGACGTCATCCGATAAAGTATTAAGCAATTTCAGCTTTATAATGGTTTGAAAAAAAAAATATTTGGGGGGAAAAAATTTCTGGGGCTGGATCGAGTCTGAAAAATCCTTTTCATACAAGACCCGGCCCCAGAAATTTTTTTAGAGGGAGGGGACGACCCTCTGTGGAAATTTTCGGGGGTGGTTCCAGTCTGGAGAGGCCTCCGCGGCGGTTTGGCCCGGACTGATCCCCTCCACGATTGCGGCTTCCCCCAGTCCGCGGCTCATGCGCGCGCAATCGGTCTTCCACTCCCCACTTCCCCCGCTACCCCCGCGCCCATGTTTCCCTCCACCGCACTCCCCCGCGCTCCCCTCAGAGGACCTGGATTGGAACTCTCCTAGTATTACTACTCACGCATCTTGTTTCTCCGTTTTGTGATGATATAGTAAATGTTTCGGGCCCCACAAATTTTTTTTTTATAGCAATCTATAAAATGTAAAACGGTTTCTTCGCTCCATTCCATTTTTCGAATAGAGAACACGTAACAATCTACACGCGAACAGAACACTGTTAAGTCACTGAACGAAATGCGATGTTTCGCGGACCTTTCCTGCTTAAATATGATTCCATTTCTTAGAGAAGGAGGATTGTCTTCCAAAATTGGTTTCTCCTTCGTTAATTTGAGGGAGTGGACGGTACAGAAAGTTTAACTTGTAAGTCGCATATTATGATCCGTTAGGGTAGGTTGTAAAAGTAAGAAGTCATAAATGGTCAATTTTGAACGAAGGAGCCAACACGTGCGTCCACCTTCCAAATTCCCAAAACCTGGGCAAAATGCCATTTTACGAACTTCAGAATCGAATGTTAGAAATATTATAATTTCATTAATGAGAGTCATTGCTATCACGTACTATCACGTTTGATACTTGCTCAATGTCGTGCAGTGAAGTACCGAACAGCGGCACCAGATGTAAATACATGACCTTATCTCGTAATATTTCTGTCACCTTCCTTATCCTAATTCCCGAAATATGTTTGTGTTAACATGCTACCGATTTCACGAGCTTTCTATTTTCCTAGCTGGCAAGATGTCTTGCGGGAAATGGAAAAATGGTCGCTGACTGCGCGTTATTCCGCCTGCGTAGTCTTCCTTTCAAATTGGAGACGGATCTCTTATCTCTCGAGTGTAACGTCCCACTGGGACTAGCGCCTAGTAGTACCTCCTGTCGATAAGGTAGAACCGTTCTACATTACCGCGCAGAAACATTGTACCACCACAGACCAGGTATAGAATAGACCTCTCATCCTATTGTCTTCAGTGTCACCGTTCTGAAGTACCGATATTCTGAAACAACCACTGGTTTTCGAGCGCCCTCTCCGATTTTCGAGCGGTGGGTGCGGGAAACATAATGTTTTTCTAGCATTGCCACAGGTAAAGCTACCGGTATCACCGAGAAACGTATAGAAGCTGTGTTATACAGGGTGTCCCACTAACTCGGTTCACCTCAAATATCTATTATTTCAAGTCATAAGCGAAAATATTATTTATAAAACTTGTCTGGTTGTAAGAAACACAAAACACGGTGGAACTAGTTTCTTTACAAAGATAGATCGGATTGGGAGGTCAATTTTATTTTTTCAAATGGACTCTCAAATTTTTTATCGTCAAATTCAATAGAATAGCGAATTCTGAGTATGAAAGTACTAAGGTGCATTAATCCTAAAACTTATTGTTTCTGAGATATTCAACATTGTCCATCCTATTACTTTGATTATGAAACATATTCGAAGCTATGCTCAGTTCATTTCGGGTAGCCGGCCGTTGAATGCGGAAATAATAAAATAAAACGATAAATACGAACGTGAAAGGGCGGTTTTTTACTCTTGAAAATATAAACATGCCATGTGAGGGGTGTGTAATAAACCAAATGAACGACACTTAATATAAATTCAAACCTATTGATATACTTATTAAAACATGATATAATACAGAAATTAAACAAATAATTCAACTTATCACGCAGCAGAATATAATGAATACCTATTCCAACCAGTTCAAACAATTTTTTGGAAGTATTTGAAGCATTCGTAGAGTACATAATATTATATCGAACTTGATGCGACTTTGTTTTTTAGCTACCTGTCTTCCCTCTTTTAACTATTTCACACCTTCAAGGGTAAGGGCGGCAGCAAGTCATAGTAGTGTAAGTGATAGGGATGCACCACTACAGTGGTTCGCGCTATGTCGGTGCGCCATCCTTTCAATGGGTCGGTTAAAGACCAACATCGACTCGAACTACAATAGCCCGACCATCGCAACTAGCTTATACATTTTCTTAGGTATTCCGGGACTCGGGGATCCCGACTCCCGCAGTCCCTTTCTCCATGCCACATGACAGTCAAACTGTCGGTCTGCATCTGCACTACTCTAAACGCTACGTTTTTTTTTTTTTATCCTATCCGTCCTTTAACATTTCGAGTGCTGGGGGTCCGGTATGTACATACTTGAAACGAAAGCCGCGCGCGTTTAAAATGTTCACTTTCCACATTTCTCATCCTACATTAATGAAAATAATTCGAATTGGTTGATGAGGTCCTCCCGATGAAAATGAGTCCAAACACGACATACATCAGACTGTTTTAAGGTTTATCATCCTAAAAATAGCCCACTTCTGCACTTCTTTTCCAATAATATAGTAGTACGTTCGAATTATGCTTTAAGATCAAGGTTTAAGGTTCCGTATTTCGATTTTGTTTTACCTAATTATGCAGAGTAACCCGCGTAAGTTTTGATACCTTAATTTAATATATCGGTCTGGTCTCGAGTTCCATGTATCCCAGGGGCTTTTAAATCTGTATTAATACTGGCTCGCACTCATCCTTCCTTGTATTTAAAGCGGAGGTGAAACCAATTATGTTCGTAATCCACGTTAGAAAACAAGCAACTTCTGTCTGAAACATTTTTTCTTAAAACCATTCCAAACCATTTCTCGATGTATAGATGTTAGAAGACAGGCAAAAGTTTGGAAGCGAAAATGGTTCCAAAATGAGAAGCGAAAATCACAATTAGTATCCTGACCTGCAGGAGTATCGTTTACACCACTTGGGTTTTCCCCAACCACTTACCCGATGACCGTCTACCCAGATTATTGTAGCCGCGACCCTCCCAACCATTCTTTGCGCGCTGCCTGACAACTGATTCCTGCCACAATCATACACCCCAAAAATCAGCCACACCGAAATCACGTCACACGTCACTCTTTCAAGTTTCAAACAGTACTCTCTCGTACAGAACACACCTATCTGTTCATTCTCCACATTCATTATACATTGTGTAGAAAAATTATTGGTCGTGGCTCTTAGGGGGTGAATCTACACCTCTGGATCGGTGGACATTTGTAAAAAAAAGTGTCCGCGAAATTGTTTATAACATTGAAAATTAATATTAATTTTTTTTACATCAACATATTCTGCGCGTTGAGAAGGGAAAATGTTTGAAAGAAGCCATATGGTTAGGAAAAATTGGTAAAGATTTCGGAACGACGTGATTGTGTAGAGTTACACGTACATATAGGCCCACCACTACTCTGCTGCTTGCTACGAGACACATCATAAGATTACCATAATTTATTAATCATTTTTTAATTAGTTATTATAGCAAGTGTTCAAAATGATAAATGAAAGTGTATCTCTGTACATACACAGAGTATCTCGGTAGGTTGGTGCCAATTTGATACAGCGTATTTAGGAGTTCAAATAATTGAAAAAAGTTAATATAAACCCATGTCCGCAAATAATTTATTAAGGAATTATAAGATAGCTGAGAGTCAATACATGCTTCACCGTTGTATGGGTCTGTAGAGTTGCTGATTGATAAGCAAATGAAGAAGTTTTTATTTCGATATCGGAACACCCTGTATCTAAATTCTCACCATTATTATAACTTTCATTCCTACCGCTTGTAGTGCTGCACTCTTATTTCATGCTTAGCCGTTAACATTGGATGCGACACGGAAATGGTAATGGGGCTCTAGAGCCCCAAAATCGAGTGACACTGAAGACAATAGGGTGAAAGGTCTATTCTATAGCTGGTCTGTGCTATCACCCAATGTAATTTTCTGTCACCGGTTTGGGGGGTGCTAGGACCCCCTTACCATTTTAGTGTCGCATGCAACGTTACCGGTGAAGTCCCGAAACAGATTGTAACGCTACGCGTGGTAGGAATTAGAATTCAGCACGGGTAAAACTAGGTCATTTTTTGAGAGTCGAAGCCCGCGATTTACAAATGTTTCTGTTAGAGTAACAAGTTAAAGATCGTCTTATGAACATATTCCGTTAAACGGAAGAGAAAGGAGAATCAAAATAAAACGATATCACATTCGCCTTTTAACCTTGTTGTCCTATTCGGGTTTATTTAATGCAAAACAAATTTTATTCGCTCGCGATAACGTAAATTCTAAAAAGAGTGCTTTAATGTTTTTTTTTTTAAGAGCACCTGTTGCTGAACCCCACCCATACATCATGTGTTTGCGCATACATTAATGATGGTCTATACGATATCATACAGACATACAGTAATAACAATAATAATTAATAATAATATCCTTCTACCGTATAATATTATTTAAGAGTAACATATCAAACCCGTACACACCGATATGGTGCAACTTTGCAAGGCTGTAGAGTAGCCAAAAATATTTGATACATATTTTTTGAAAAGGGAATTCATTCTCCTCCATAGCTATACGAAAAATTTATTTGTTTAAACTATATACTAACAATTAACATTTATTTGTCCATTTTTCTGGCGAAAAGTTAACTGATGTTTCAGTAAGTTTATACAGTATGTCCGATTTGTTCGTATACACGCTATTCTTTTTCTAACTATTGAAATAACAAAAAAAATGTTTCATATTAAAGTGTTTTTTTATTTGATGGAGGAAACTGAATAGAATATTAGGATTTATGTTTGAACTATTATTTACAGAGATTTCAATATCGTAATTTTTTTTAAATGGAACTATTGTATAATTTTTGTTATGCATTTCAAAACGCGCTCAACGATGTGTATGGAGCGCATGTTTGAACAATAATTTATCCGGATATCTTTATGAACATTGGTGGCAAATTTCAAGTAAATTATGGACCAGTATAACAAATGCGGATATTTTGGATTTTTTACTTTTAGCCGTATAATAACTATTATTATATGCGTAGTTTACTCCTATACTGTGTAAAATCGCGTCTTCGAGAATATGTCGTCGAAGATGTTATAAATTATTATGATGTTTCGGGTAATTGCACTGTGGCATACAGCGCTAAGATGTCCTCTGAATAGCCAGCATAGGTACACTAGGTCTAAATGTGGCGCGGTACTAATCCCCGCAATAACAGGTATAGAAGGTCTACAGGATCATCCGTTAAAACTTGAACCTACGCGCGCGGGAACAGACGAAAATGTCAACACCGCCTCACGGACGCAGTCCACTACAATCATTCACCAGCCCCGCGTTCGGAGGGTTTCCAGCGACCGCTGGATGCCCGAGCTTCGAAAATTTTAGAATGGTCTCTTTCAAATTAACGTCGCAAAGACCTATTTGAAATTTCCCGGCCCGGGTTGAAGAACTTGGGGCCTTTTTCGTATAACTTGTGCACAATAAAAGATATCGGAATGCAATTTGCGTCGAAACATGAGGAAAAATTATTCCCTGCTAATGATGGATAATTTAAAATATTTTACGTTTACTTATTTTTTCTTTTATCAATTTTTTAACCATAATATTGTTGTGAAAAGCTTTTGCAAACTGTTTATTTGATACTGTATTTAATGCTCTTTTTAAAATTCATGGTGTTGATAAACAATAGGCTACTTAGTTGTTTCTGTATCATTACTTTTATAAATTGAGAAATTAAATTTTTATTCAATTATGTGTTAATTCTGCAAACCTCAGAATCAATTGTTCTGTTTTTCTTTTTATAATTTTATGCTTAATGCAGTGCATGCATAGATCAGACGTATCGGGTAACTAATGGGACGTGTCTTTGATTGTAGCGGTGTTGAATTTTTTTCTAGAATATTTGTGTCTGAATGTTTTAACCTTTTAGCTACTCAACGCTACGACTATAGCGGGTTCCGTTAATGTTATTTTTTGGATGCGCCATTATTATGGCTTTTACACGCAGGTGGCGAAAAATCTCTCCCTACAGGGGTATAGCGCCGCGGTCAACCCTGTCGTAGCTAAAAATTTTTAAATTTAGACGGGTACGAGACCAGTCGACATTGTTTTCAAACCTCATTACAGTAATCTGGGGTGCGAGTGGTAAACCGATCATAAAAGCGGAGCGATCGGCTCGCTTACCTGGGCCGAAAAATTCCGCACAGCTCTTTGCGACGTTAATTTGAAAGGGACCATCCTAAAATTTTCGAAGCTCGGTCATCACCGCTGTCCAGCGGTCGCTGGAAACCCTCCGAACCCCGGGCCGGTGAATGGTTGTAGTGGACTGCGTCCGTGAGACGGTGTTGACATTTTCGTTTATTCGCGCGCACGTAGGTTGCAGTTTTAACGGATGTTCCTGTATAAATGTTTGCAAAGAATCACGTGAAGCGGCACGCGTTTCAACTGCATTATTGACAGAAGCGCGCTTTTCGCTCAACCCGGGGATCCCTGTAATTCTAATGTTGTATTTATAATTAAAAATACCCCAATTTGCCCCACCATCGGTTGAGGGTCTTTTGTTGGTGCGCTGTTTCACGCATTCTCGGTTTCTCCTTTTTTTACGACCCTGATGGGTTCTTAGGTGTATAAGCGTTCGAACGACGCGGCTCGGGTGCCAAAAACTACGAATATAAATTTTACAAAAACGTATCAATTCATTATTTTCAATGATTTTTACGTGTCGTAGGATGGGCACAGTCTATTTAGACACGCGCGGACTGCAGAGATTTGCGGGAATGTCAGTAACCGCGTCAATTTTTAATATTTTTCGGCGTACGACACGTGAAAATGTTAGTTAAGTGTTCCACTACACGTAAAATACTAACAATCAATGTCAGCTTGCAATTTATAGGTTGTATAAGCTCTGAAGAAGTACCATATTTTGGCGCCCTATAGTCTCATGATCCCCGAAATAGACTTTCGAAGAGAAATCCACGTGAGTCGTTGACAACCGAGCTAAAGCGTAGCTTAGCGAAAGCCCGCCCTCTATGTCAAACTCTCGCTCTAAACGAGTCACACGTATACAAGCACGCACACACCTTTTAAAATTTCAACACATTTCAGTGTAGTTGCTGAGTTGCACGCTGTTCATGCACAGAGGCCGCTGAATTAAGTCCTGAAATTATGGGTCGGTAACACAGTTTGGGTGGTGACACGAAGTCCCATAAGGTGATAGGTCTATCCTATACTTCGTCGATGGACCTATCAACCAATGCATTTTTCTGTCACCGGTTTGTTTTCTGTCAACTTGCACTTATCCTTCTATCTTAACACTATACTCTAGTTCTGGGGTCGGGTACGAACAAGCGAACAATATTCCAAGTTATATATTTGATTGTTACATTCTATAAAGGTATTGCAAGTTAAAGAAATTCTTATATCAAATTAAAATATTTGACAATCACAGCTATCGGCTCGGTTCTCACCGATTACCAGGTCTCACCACGAGGAGGTTGCTGCGCTTCGAGACCCGTAGAGAGATAGATGGAATCAAAGTTCCATCGATCTCCCTGTACATGAAACCCTGAGGCTACTAAACCAAGGAGATGGATGGAAATAAATTTCCATCGATCTCTTCGGTTTAGATATATAATCTAGGGAACTGCCAAGCAATCACCCGATTAACAGAAATTCAGCAAAGAAGGAAAGACGGAAGGTAAGCATGAAACAAGTATTGGACGGCGCAGTTCCTACCACCCTGCTGCCCGACTCGAAAGGGAAAAGCGCTTGGCGCCTTCCAGGCGATTCCTGTTGCTCCGAGCGACTCGCCAGGAGCAACACTAGGTGTGACCTGACTCAAGCCGACTAACGCGGAGATTGGGTAATCGGACCGGGTGACTTACGCAGGCAGTGTACCAAAAGGTACACCCCCTACGCCCGAAACTTTTCCATTTCGACAGGAACACCAGGGGATGAAACTGATCCACCCATACTAATTCCAAGCTCAGTCACTTGAAATGAAATAAATCATGTAAACCCATCGAAGAAATGTATCAAATAAAATAAATCATGTAAACCCATTGAAGAAATGCATCGAATAAAATAAATCATGTAAATCCATCGGAGAAATGCATCGAATAAAATAAATCATTTAAACCCATCGGAGAAATGCATGAAATAGGACAGATCATGTAAATGCATCGAAGAAATACACGAAATAGAACGACTCGTGCAAAAATCCTCGAAGGAATGCATGAAATAGGACAGATGAGAAAAAACAATCGAAGAAATTAGTTAAAAAGGGAGGACTTCCGTTTCCGGTCGCGTGGATGGTAGCTGTGAGTAAGAGTGAGTGGAGTTTGTGGCTGGAGCGAAAGGCGAGTGAGGTGGTGAGGGAGAGTGGAAAGTGGAGTGAAAGGTAGAGGGGAGTTGAGGAAGGGACGGGGGATAAAGGGAAAGGGACGGTGTTAGGGGGTGGCAGAAGTGCGGAAGGGATACGGGAGGCTTTGGAGGTTAGGTGGTAGAGATAGGTGAAGAAAGGCGGGAAGGAACGTGGAGTGTGACAGGTAGTGACGCAGGTGGGAGAAGAGGGAAACAGGAGAGAAGAGTTGGTGGGAAAGCGGGAAGTTTGAAAAAGTGAGAAGGCAAAAAGTGTAAGGAAGGACGAGGATATAAGGAGTAAGGAAAAAGGAGCAGGAGATAAAGGAAAAGAGGGTAGGATAGAAGGGTAACAGGGCAAGGAAGGTGGGAAAGGGGAAGAAAGGGGAGAAGGGATAGAGAGGAAAGGAAGAGATGGAGGCGGAAAAAGGGGGAGAAAAAGAAGTGGGAAAGAAGGCAAACGAAGGTAGGATTAGAAAGGACAGTGAAAACAGCATAGGGAGTAGCGCGGGAAGTTTAGACAGTTTGTGGGGAAAGAAGAGAGAAAGAGAAGAGGACGCTGGGGCAATGGGGCAGGATAAAGCAGGAGGTTTTAAAAGATGCTCCAAGACGTGGAGGTCGCCAGAAAAGGGCGGTAAAGGGGGGAGGAAGGAGGGAGGGGAAGAAGAGGGGTCGATGGAGGGAATGATAAGGGAAATGATGTTGGAGATGAGGAGGATGAGGGAGGAAATGAGGAGGGATAGGGAAGAGAGAAGGATGTTGGAGGAGGAGATAAGGAAGGAGAGGGAGGAGATGAAAAAGGAAAGGGAGGACAGAAGAAGAAGTGAGGAGGAGTGGAGAGAGGAAAGGAGGAGATGGGAGGAGGAGATGAGAGAAGAGAGGGTGAGGAGAGGAGGGCTAGTGGAGAAGTTAGGAAAAATAGATGAATGTGATAGGAGGATGGAGGAGGTGATGGAGAAGGTAGGGAGGTGGGAAAAGGAAAAAAGAGGGAGTGTGGGGGAGGGGGTGAGGGGGGAAGGAATAGAGGAGGAATGGAGGATGAGAATTAGAAGGATAGAAGTCACGCAGGACAAGAAAGAAAGGGAGGTAAGAAGAAATAATGTGGTGGTGAGGGGGTTGGGGCTGGAAGGAAAGGAGGTGAAGGAGGAGGTGGAGAGGTTATGGGAGAGGATGGGGTTGGAGAGGAAGGGAATAAAGGAGGTGGCGAGAATAGGAAGAATAGGAAAGGAGGGGAGTGGAATGGTGTTGGTGAGGCTGGAGGGAAGGGAGGAGAAAAGGAAGGTGATGGAGGCTAAGAAAAAACTGAGGGGAAGAAGGGAAAGGGTAGAGGACGACCTGACCGAGGAGGAACGGAGGGTGAAATGGAAAATAGAGGGAGAGGCGCAAAGGGAGAGGGAGAGGGGAAGGAAAGTGCAGGTGGGGTATCTGAAAATGTGGGTGGACGGGAAGGTAAGAAGGTGGGATGAGTTAAGGGAGAAATGGTGTGAGGGGCAGGGAAACGAATGAAGTGGGAAGGGGGAAAGAGGAGGGAGGGGGGAAAGGTAGGAGGGATTTGGAGGGTGGCGTTCTGGAATGTAGCGGGGGTAAAGAGGAAGGATGAAGGATTTTGGAGGGGGCTGGAGGAATGGGATGTGATGGTAATGAGTGAGACGTGGGTGGAAGAGAAAGATTGGGGGTATGTTGAAAGGAGATTACCTAGAGGGTATATATGGGAAAAGCAGTGGGCCAGGAGAGAAAGTAAGAAGGGAAGAGCGATAGGAGGAATGTTGCTGGGGGTGAGAAAGGAGTTGGAAGTGGGAGTTGGGGGAGGGGGAGGGAAGGAGGGGATAATGGCTAAGAAAGTGAAAATTGGGGGGGGGTGGTGGAAAATAGTTGGGGTGTATGTAAATAGGGACTTGAAAGAGAAGCTAGAGGATCTGGGGGAGTGGATGGAAGAAAGAGAGGAAGGGGTAAGAATAGTGATAGGGGGGGATTTTAATGCTCGCACGGGGGAGGAAGGAGGGGAGGTACGGTGGGAAGAAGAGGATGAAGGAAGAGGGGGAGGGAAAAGGAGATCCAAGGATAAGGAGGTAAATGGGGAAGGGAAGAGGTTGTGTGGGTACTTAGAGGAAAGGGGGTGGGGAATTTTGAATGGAAATACAGAGGGGGACGAGGAGGGGGAGTGGACTTTCACAGGGGGAAGGGGGAATACGGTAATTGATTATGTGATAGGGAACGAAGATACAAGGGAGAAGGTAGAAAGGCTGGAGGTAGGGGAGAGGGTGGATTCGGATCACCACCCGGTAGTGGTGTGGTTAAGAGGGGAGGGGAGTGATGAAGGGGAAAGGAGGGGAAAAGGTGGGAAGAGGGGAGGAGGTAGGGGAGACTGGACGGAAGAGGGAAGATTGGAGTTTATGAGGAATTTTGGGAAAAGGGGTGAGGGGGAGAGGGGAGTAGAGGAGGAGTGGTGTGAGATGCGGGAAAGGATTAAGGACGCGATGGGTAAGATGGGAAAGGGGGGGGAGAGGGTAAAGAAGGGTGGGTGGTGGGATAAGGAGTGTAGAGAGGAGAAGAGTAGGGTAAGGAGGGAGTTGAGAAAATGGAGGAGGGAAGGAGGGGATGGGAGAGAATATAAGGAGAAGAAGAGGGAGTATGGGAGGTTATGTGAGGAAAAAAGAAAGAAGGAGGTGGAGAAGTGGGTGAAGGAAGTGGAAGGAGTAAGAACAGAGGGGCAAGTATGGAAGGTGGTGAATAGGGGGAGGAAAAGGAGAGGGAGAGTTAATGAGGAAATAACAATGGGAGAATGGGACGGATATTTCAGGGGGTTGCTGGGGGGGGTGGAGTGGAGGGTAAGAAGGGGTGGGGAGATGAGGAGGAGGATGGACGGAGAGGCGGAGATAGGGAGGGAGGAAATAGGAAAGGTGATAAGGAACTTAAAGGATGGGAAGGCGGGAGGGGGGGATGGGATCCCGAACGAGGTTTGGAAGTATGGAGGCGCGGAGGTGGAGAGGTGGCTATGGGAGTTGTGTAATAGGGTGTGGAGGGGGGAAGGATGGCCAGAAGGGTGGAGAGAGGGGGTGGTGGTGCCTGTAGTGAAGAAGGGGATGGGAAAGAAGGTGGAGGATTATAGGGGGATAACACTAACACAGACGGCGTACAAGGTGTACGCGTCTGTGTTGGCGGAGAGATTGAGAGTGGAGGTGGAAGGGAAGGGACTACTGCCACCGAGTCAAACGGGCTTTAGGAGGGGGGTGGGGTGTATGGACAATGTGTACGTGTTAAATTATTTGATAAATAGGCAAGTGGGAAGAAAGGGGGGGAAAATGGTAGTGCTATTCATTGATTTGAAAGCGGCGTTTGACTCGGTGGACAGGGAGGTACTGCTGAGGGCGATGAGGGGGAGGGGGGTGAGGGAGGAACTGGTAGGTAGATGTGAGGAGATACTGAGGGAAACAACAGGTAGGGTACGGATAGGGGAGGAGGAGGGGGAAAGGTTTTGGACGGCGAGAGGGGTGAGACAGGGGTGCCCGCTGAGTCCGAGCCTATTCGTTCTGCTCACGGCGGATATGGAAGAGGTTCTGAAAAAGGGAGGATGGGGGGGAGTGAAGCTAGGGGGGGGGAAAGTATACACGTTGGCTTATGCCGATGATGTGGCGGTGTTGGCGGAGGACGAGGAGGGAATGAAGGGGTTGATGGGGAAGTTGGAGAAGTACGTGGAGGGGAAGGGACTGCAGGTTAACGTAGAGAAGACGAAGGTGATGAGGTGTAGAAGGGGAGGGGGGAGATGGAAGAGGGTGACATGGAGATGGAAGGGGAAAGAGATAGAGGAGGTGAGGAGTTTTAAATATCTGGGGTACACGGTGATGGGAAACGGGGGGCAGGAGGAACATGTGGGGGAGAGGGTGAAAAAAGGGGCGGCGGTGATGGGGAAGGTATGGGGTATTGGGAAAAGGCTATTTGGGAAAGATTGGGAAAGGAGGCTATGGCTTTTTGATAAGCTGGTGTGGCCGGTGGTAGGGTACGGAGTAGAGGTGTGGGGGTGGAGGGAAAGGGCGAAGGTAGAGCGACTGCAGGAGAGGTTTTTGAGGTGGGTGTTGGGGGTGGAGAGAAGTACGCCGGGATATATGGTCAGGGAGGAGGTACAAAGGGAAATGTTGAGGGGAAGGGCAGGGATGAGGGCGTGGGGGTTTGAAAGAAAGTTGGAAGAGGGGCTAGGGGGTGAGCTGGCGAGGAGGTGCTGGGAAGAAATGAAGGGGAGGCTAAGGAGGGGAAAGGTGTTGGAGGGGTGGGAAGAAGAAAGGAAAGAGTTTTATGAGGAAAGGGGCTGGACACTGGAGGAGATGGAAGTGTTAAGGGAAAGGGGGGGAATAAGAGGAGAGGAGTTAGTGAGTAGGGAAAGGAAATTTCAGGAAGAGGAGAGGTGGAGAAAGATAGGGGAATCGAAGTCGAATAGATGGTATGGGAGAGTGAAGGGGGAAGGGTTGCCAAAGTATCTGAAGAAAGGGTGGGGAGAAAGTAGATGGAATAGGGTGGCGAGGTTTAGGTTGGGGAATGAAATGAGGGGGGGGAGGTATTGGGAGGAGGAGGGAAAAAGGAGATGTAGGGTATGTGGAGGGGGGGAAGAGACGTGGGAGCACGTGTGGGAGGTTTGTATGGGGTGGGGAGAGGAGAGGGGGTGGCAGGAGATGGCGGGGGAGGTTTTGGATGACGGGGGAGAGGGGGAGGAATGGTTGAGGAAAATTGAGGAAAGGAGAGAAGCAAACGAGGCATAAATGAAGAGATTGGAATGGAAGGTGAGACGAGTGGAAGCGGAGGTCCGGGAGAGAGGGGGTTGCGTGTGCGTGCGGCAGGGTTGTGGGTGGAGCGAGCGAGCGATGAGGGGGGAGAGGCGTGCGGGGGAAATAGGATATAGAAATAGAGTAAGATAGGCTAAGATAGGTTAAGATAGTATAAGGTAGATTTAAGGTAGGATTAAGGGAAGAAGAGATGTAAGGAGTGGAGAGGAAGGGAGATTGTAACCCCTAGGGGAATCAATAAAGTCAATACTACTAGTTAAAAAGGGAGAGACATCAGTTTTGACCTTGGCAGAACAATAACATTTTAAATGGCTTAACGAACTCGAAAATTTCATCGGCACCAACCGAATGAGCTAACCCAGGCCAGGGGGGCGAAGGGAGCCGGAGGAAGGACGAGGGTTGAAACCCTGAGCAGGTCCCCAGCAAGTCCAGTAAGTCCAGTAGGTCCGAATGGTCCAGGAGGCTCGGGAGCTCCGGGGGGTGGAGGAAGGACCAGGGTTGAAACCCTGACCAGGTCCCCAGGAAGTCCAGGAAGTCCAGTAGGTCTAGGTGGCTCGAGAGCTCCAGGGTCCTCGGAGGTCCTCCACGCTCGGCAGACCGACACGGCTGAGTACTTGGAGCTCCGTGAGCTCCCCACCTAGCTTACGGAAACAAAGTCCCCCGATCAAAGTAAGGTCGACGGTTGATTACATTAGCGGAATCCAACGAATTCTTCGGCAAAAATGGATTTTCCGCTAAAATATCCACTCCAGTGGCTATTGCTGTGACAAATAATGTTAATAACATTTACACTAACCGCCCAGTATAAATTATTCTTAACTATGATCGATACAACTCGAGATATCAAGCAATTAGTAACATTTGGCCTTGGATTTGCGAATGATTTTCTACGCCGAATGAATTCTCTTTTATTCTCAATGTTTAATCCTTCGAAAAATTAATGTTAATGCTTATACATATCACATAGTATTATTTATGATGTATAAATACATTTTAGTTGAACTTGGTGTAAATGAATAGTTGCAGGAATATTTGCAGAAATATTTCGAGGAATAATTCTGAATGGCATACTTGTTTCTCCACCTTAGTTACTAACATCGGCGAAGTATAGAATAGACCTATTACCTTATGGAAGTTCGCGTTCACATCACTAACACGGCAGAACCACACACAGAAGTACTCTATGAAATACTTTTTCGCAGGTGCAGGCACAAGCACTGACTCTACAATCGCATTGCACACGATTACAAAAGTACTTCTTGTTTTTAAACGTCCTTCAGTTTCTGAAAAAGTCTTCTAGGTAACGGGTATATCTCAGTGGAATCCTGTTAAAAGGACGGCCACATGGTCCAGTAGTCGATGAAATTGATCCGCGAATTGAGAAATCACGAAATAATATGCACTATGACATGCACAAACTTCACTGAACACTGAACCGATGAATTTTTCAAGACTAGACAAAATTTTATTTCGCAATACCGGTTTCAAAAGTAACTCGATTTGCAGTTGCATCCATGCACCCCACGCACCTCATGCATCATGCAAATTACTGCGAGGCTTTTAAGAATGATATTTTACTGTAAATTTCAGTGTTGGCGGTAAACTAATACTCGAGACAAATAAAATCCGATTATTATTACTTCACTAGAATGGTTATGAACAGTGCATTAGAAACTTGCAGGAATGTCAGTAACAGCGTCAATTTTTAATACTCTTCGGCGTACGATAAGTGAAAGGGTTCTACTACAATCAAAGTACTAATAAACAATGTCATCTTGCAATTTATAGCTTGCACGGGCTATGAAGAAATACCATTTTTGAGCGCCATAGTGTCTTGATCCCCGAAATGAATTTTCGGAGAGAAATCCGCGTGAGTCGTTGACAAACCGAGCCAAAGCATAGCGTAGCAAAAGCCTGTCCTCTATGTCAAACTCTCACTCTAAACCATATACATATATACAGGGTCATCCGTTAAAACTGCAACCTGCGAGCGCGCGAACAGACGAAAATGGCAACACCGCCTCACGGGCGCATTCCACTTCACCGGCCTGGCGTTCGGAGCAGTGATGCCAGATTCGGGACGGGAGTTCTCGAGAATTTCCCCCACCACGCATGCACACTACGCCGGAGCTGCGTGTCCGTGAGCTCGGCGCTTCGGACAACGTCGGGAAGACGAGAGAGAAAACGAATGTTTGTCTTTCTCTCTCGCTCTTGAAACGCTGTGATCCAAGGAGAGGTGCAAGCGACACGCGGCCCTGCGCGATCTTCTCGAGTGCCTCGAGATACACTTTTCACTTTCTGACATATGTATAATACTCTTATAATGAAAAAAAAATTGAAAAAAATTTTGTTACGGAAATCACGTTTTAAGGCCTTCTGATCACGTTTTGACTACTTAGAAAAGAGCTTTTTTTAAATATCTCATATATTTGTTAACACGATTACGTTTAAACGGAAAAATGGATTTCAATGAAACTTTATATTTAAATGGTTCTTCGATTTTTCAGATATACGAACTAAATTCTACATAAAAAAAAGTTAAATAAAGTTCTTCTGTAACTTCTTTAACAAAGATAAATGTACATTCATAATTTCTTGTTTTCATTTTAAATTTCCGTACTTTTTATTTGAGCTATTTCTATTTTTCAAACCTTAAAATTAATTTTTTTATTAAAAGATGAATATTTTAATACTGTAAATTAGTGAACTTTGTTAAAATTAAAATCCACTCTTGGCCAGTACCATGCACGCTGTAGCAGCCTTCGATAAAAAATATTTTTTCAGGGTATGATCTAAAATCTAAAATCTAAACGTAATCACATTTCTCGCTAAATTTTTCGATAATTGAATTTGGAAGACTTCTAATGGAATTTAATAATTTCTGCAAAGATGGATATTTAAATGAGCCTTGATGAGGCTCAAAAACACATAACTTGCTCAGAAATTCGTCATCGATTGGCAATTAGTAGATAATGAAAGAGACACTTCCTTTAAAAGTGTTCTCTTTATTGCGCAGAAATTCGACGAAGACGGTTTGCAAAAAGAATGGTCGACATTGCACCTGAATTTTGCAAATGCAGACAAGCAGATGCTTTGTACATTAGCTTTTGATGATGTTTGGAAAACGGTGTTGTTAACACGAAACGATCAAAGCTCATTTAAATATCCATGTTTGCAGGAATTATTAAATTCCGTTAGAAGTCTTCCAAATTCAAACGCCGATGCTGAAAGATCGTTTTCCATGCTTCCCGACATAAAGAACAAGAAACGAAACCGACTTTGTTCGACCATCGTCAATGCCATTTGCGTAACGAAATCGGCATTAAAGGCGCACGGGGAAACAGCTCAGACCATGGAGGTAGATGACAAACATCTATCTCTCATGTCATCTGAGAATTTATATGCAACTTTTGCGAAGAAGCAAAAGAGTAGTTTACGTTTACATGCCGTTGATGGCCTCGCGGATTTTCCTTCTACAACGGGTAATGCAAATTGGCGATGTCCAGAATATTATCAATTTCATCCATTTTCTATTTCATTCGATTTTTGGACATCGCGAATATGTAAATAGTTGTTCGATTTACCTCACGCAATTCTTGTTCTATCCTTGCAATAAATTCGCTTGCTTGCTGTACATATGAACTTTCAAAAAGTAAAAAAATTACGCCAAGTACATGAATTATCTTTGTAAAAAGAAGTGAGATCCCCATAAAAAACTTCCAAAAAGTAAATAAATCACAAAAAAAAAAGATAAAAATTATATATATCACAAAAAAATAGAAGAAAATATGAATTATCTTTGTAAAAAGAAGTGAGATCCCCATAAAAAACTTTCAAAAAGTAAAAAAATCACAAAAAATAAAAGATAATAATATAAATCACAAAAAAATAGAAGAAAATATATAATATCACAAAAAATAGAAGATAATAATATAAATCCCCCCAAAAATAGAAGAAAATATACAATATAAAAAAAGATGTGAAATCAAAATGAGCTGCAAGTACATAAGGGTGCTTTCCAACTGCCCTTAAGATGACACAACTACATAGACACAGCTAAAATGCTGTGTGCATACATTCCATTACTCATATCGCGGACATTTTAATTAACCCATCAAAAAGAATCCCAATTAAAAACATTGTCGTAAATTAATTAATAGCTTTACAAAATTAATATACAAAATTGCGCCTATTATAACAATGGCTACTTATACAAAAAAATGTATTAAATAATATTAAGCAGATATATTTTTATTCAAATAAATATTTTAATACGAATAAATATTTTATTTTATTCAAAATACTTGGCGCTGCTCACCGAATTGGTGTTGCTAAACTGAATACATATGTATAAATTGCATTAATCTTTTTCTTTCTTTCTTGTGCGTGCGTTCGTGAATGTGTGTATGTGTGCGTGTGCATATGCTACGTATGATATTACAGTTAAATATATATATATATGTAGAATAAATCTGACTGCATTTGTAATATGTATATGTTTATGTATTTTAGATTGTAAGGGAGTTATTGTAAATTAATAATTAATACTAAGACAATTTGAAATTTTTTCGGTTTCGCAGCGCCAAGTATTTTGAATAAAATAAAATATTTATTCGTATTAAAATATTTATTTGAATAAAAATATATCTGCTTAATATTATTTAATACATTTTTTTGTATAAGTAGCCATTGTTATAATAGGCGCAATTTTGTATATTAATTTTGTAAAGCTATTAATTAATTTACGACAATGTTTTTAATTGGGATTCTTTTTGATGGGTTAATTAAAATGTCCGCGATATGAGTAATGGAATGTATGCACACAGCATTTTAGCTGTGTCTATATAGTTGTGTCATCTTAAGGGCAGTTGGAAAGCACCTTTATGTACTTGCAGCTCATTTTGATTTCACATCTTTTTTTATATTGTATATTTTCTTCTATTTTTGGGGGGATTTATATTATTATCTTCTATTTTTTGTGATATTATATATTTTCTTGTATTTTTTTGTGATTTATATTATTATCTTTTATTTTTTGTGATTTTTTTACTTTTTGAAAGTTTTTTATGGGGATCTCACTTCTTTTTACAAAGATAATTCATATTTTCTTCTATTTTTTTGTGATATATATAATTTTTATCTTTTTTTTTGTGATTTTTTTACTTTTTGGAAGTTTTTTATGGGGATCTCACTTCTTTTTACAAAGATAATTCATGTACTTGGCGTAATTTTTTTACTTTTTGAAAGTTTTTTTATGGGGATCTCACTTCTTTTTACATAGATAATTCATGTACTTGGCGTAATTTTTTTACTTTTGGAAAGTTTTTTATGGGGATCTCACTTCTTTTTACAAAGATAATTCATGTACTTGGCGTAATTTTTTTACTTTTTTGAAGTTGACTGCCACGTGTTCTAAAAAGAAGGAAAAAGTAAGGAAATCCCAATAAATTATAAATTCTGATCTATCTTCGTCACACATTTACGTGTTTATGGCGCCCTGCAGCCTATCTAGAGACGTTAGAGGATAAGGTATATACTTGGAATACTCGTAATAGCGCAAAGCAGCTCAGCGAGTGTACTTTATTTATTTTTTGGTGAAGGATAAATTCTACGTAAGTTTAACAACTACGAAAAGAAACCATGCGCACTGCATTGCCGATTGATATGTATTTTATGGCGCTGAACGTATTTAACATTGACATTGAACTGTAATAACAACCACGATTAACACTTTTCGAAGAAAAATATGTATGCATTTTTAGCATTTCGTGGCCAAGCTTGTTTTTCTACTCGTAAATCATCAACGGATACCCACGCTGTGCCCTTACCCCTTACCATACTCGTGTAATGACCATCGGCAATACTTTTACCGTGGTGGAAAATCGCTGCCTTAAGTTTATAACAGTGATCCCCCATTTGTATTTTAGTAGTAGGTATTGCTTTGATGTAGAAATTTTCCACTTTCGTTGTTGTTCCACTGCTATCGTGATCGAACAAATGTAATTTTGCAATAAGAATTTGTTTGGAAGCAGTTATATCGAGTTTCTTTATTGTGTTTGAATTTGAATTATCACAATTAGGGCAAGAATCTTTCAGATTTTTCCATCCTGCGAAATTGTGTTTTATTATATCTTGAAATTCAAATGATTTTTTTTTTTAACATCTTGGGCAGTGCAAGATGTACCACACAATTTTTACTGATAGTAGTACTTGTGTAATTACACTCTAAACATCTTAATACCGTTGTAATTTCGTGTTGTACTGCATTCTTAATAAGAATCTCACGATCACAAACAGAGGTAATAAACTCAGCTGCATCATGTAGCTGATTGTTAGCGTATTTTTCTCCTGCGAATTGCCGTAATGATATTATGTTTGGACTTTGATCCGATTTATATTGGTACATAAAGACTTTTATAATATGATCAGCTTTTTCAGTCGAAAATAAGTTTTCTCTTATTGATGAACAATATAACATACATTGGATCGTGGCATTCGCATAACAAGACACACCATCAGAATTCGGGAGACCTCTGACGTAGTATTGAATAGTATCCACGATGTGATCATTAGTATTCTGACATTCGGATACATTATAATTAGGTACTGCCCAAACAGCATCACGAACATTGAGAACGCGGTTTTTAGAAATTGAAATAGTCATAAGATCAGGTCTATATTTTTTTCGCAATCTATTGTACTCTATTATAGCCGATTCTTGTGCCTTTACGGAAGATGGATCATAATTGATAAGATGCAGTCCTTGTAATGTGGTCACCCGAGAAAGAGCAACGTAAGTTTGTCCGCAAGTAAATATTGAATTACCTGCTTCTATAACAGCATTCTGCAAGCTTAGTCCTTGACATTTGTGAATAGTTATACCATAGCTGAGGCAAATCGGAAATTGTTTTCTAATAACGAACGCTCTATCCATTACTTCAAATTTAACACTTACACGTTCTATTATATGCTCTTGCCCCGTGGGTAATATAATTTTCAATTTTTCGACGTCATTATCAACACCTCGTGTAACTGAAACAAGTTTAGCAATGGTACCGTTGACAAGACCTAGCGTAACATCAATATTTCTTCTAATCATGATTTGCACTCCTACATTAACAATTACGACCCTTGCAAGTCCCGCCGTTCGGGAGCTATCATCGTCATTGTTCAGTACCTTTGACACCTTTTTTTTCAAGTACGGTGCACAATTCGTTGTATCATGAGCAATCAAATGGATTTCTTCGGACGGAAATCGACTCAGCATTGCAGCGTTCAAAACATCACACTGAACACATGTGGGAAGTAAACACACCGTATTAGATCCCACATTAAGCATGTAATCACTTAATTCCTTTAATCGGTCATTACAATTTGTCGCTTTGAAATTTAATTTCCTCGATTCTAAAAGCTTCGTATCCGAAACGGTCACTACTCCGGTCCGAATTCTCGACAAGATCTCTTTGTAAATATTATCACCCTGCTGTCGCATGTTTATTATCAATTCGTCATAGCTAAACAAGGCAGACCATAAATTATAAGAACCTAATCCTCCAACATTTTTCTCTATACTCTTATTGGACAATTGTATAAAAGCAGGTTCTTCGTGAACGGGAGGAAGTTGTATTAAGTCACCAAATAGCAACATAGGCTTTTTTCCGAACCAAGCATCATCGGAATCTGTAGTATCAAATATTTCTGTAAGTCGCAAATGTATGTACAGGAAAGTTACGTTAGAAACCATCGAAATTTCATCGATGATTACTAGAGCAACATTTTTGAGTTGATCTCGTACAATTTGAAGGGCTGCATCGCTAAGTTGGCTATACTGGGCTGTATGCCCATGTTCTACGGGTAATTGGAATAATCGGTGTATAGTAAGACCATCGATATTAAAAGCTGCGATTCCAGTAGGAGCAGTTACTGCTGTGTCTTTTCCGATAGTCTGCTTGATCCAGTGTCTGATAGTTTTTATTAAAAAACTTTTCCCAGTGCCACCTTCTCCACTCACATAAAGTCTGAGAATGTTATCGTTAGACGTCAAGGACTTAGTAACTTTATCAAATATCCGCTTTTGATCATGGTTCAATTCCGAAATTATTTCTTGAAGATCACCACAGTCAAATTTATTTCCCGCGTCTTTAAAATCTTTCATGGCACCAACAGTTTCAACGGGGACACACTCTATTGGGTGATCGCCTTGATCATTTTCTTCTTGTTCCACAGTATTCAACACGTTCTTTTCAATTTCTTCCTTTATATGATCACGCGCTTCTTGAATATCCGTTATTCGTTCGTGATACTGAACTGCTTCTGTCAATTGTGATTCCAGCGACAAAAAAGCTTCCGCATATGTGTTAAATCCATTTTTCAATTGGTCGGTGTTTCTCCAAGGTTTGAATAATAATAATAATGAGAAATAATAATTCTCAGGTTGGATTTGAACATTGTACTTATAATGATTGATAAGATACCCTCTTGGCCTTTTTTCAAAAACAGAGATGGACAGATTTCATAATATTCAGTTTTTTCAGACGGTCTAATTTTAGTAACGTCATACCACATAGCAAAATCGTACAGATGCATAGATTCTAATTCCTTGGGTCTATTGGGATAGTAATCATCTATGAGGGATGGACAAAATATGTATGTGGATTCACCTACCAAATCCTCAATCTCTTTGCGAGTTTTCAATTTCCTACTTCTCAGTATATTTACATCTAACCATCTAATAGTAGTACTGGAGTCAGTGCCATGCAATGATAATCCTAAAAGAGTATCAGCGCATTCAGGCGCTCCACATTCTCTATGATTTAGCATGCGCATTCCAAGGTTGCACAGCAGACTAGCCAATGACTTAGTAGAATTTATTGCTGCCATAGTGTCCGTAGCGTAACTTTTTTCCGGCTTGGACACGTACTTAGTACAGTAACATGTCACCAACCCTGTCTTTTCCCCAATATATTGTATATCCATGTTACCTCTCCAAACCGTAAGAACGGCAGCATTAAAATCATTGATACGAACTTCCTTTATTGAACGTGGAAGATCATAGAGTCTACCTTTCGCTTTCAATTGTTTTCTAGCACCTATAGAAACAGCCACATCCCTTATTATCAAAGTATCTGTAACTGGACGTCGAAATGAAAATCGACATACTTTACAGAAGGAATTTTTAGTTTTTTTGTTGCGTAGACAGTAACTATTGCATTTATGCATTTGATGTGCAATTACACGTCTATATAATTCTGGCGACACATGCGGTGATGGCAATCTGCAAGTGACGTATTTCATAATGAATGCTGCTACTTCTTCCTTCGAAGATTTATCGATTATAGGAGCATCTTCAATCCAAATTAAAAGATGAAAATGTTGTAATCCCCTGCTCTGATATTCTCTGCGCCAAAAGTAATGAGTGACCTTGCCAATCGGATTGTCGGGCGAACAAATGAAATCCAGCATAGCGTGGAATGTATTATCTATAAATCGAGAAGTTGAAACGGGATCAGAAGCAATGAGTTCGTTCGGCGACATTTTAGCCACCGATGGGCCGTTTACATCACGAAGATATTCTATTAAATCTGTCCATAGCCACTCACTTGGACTGAGCGTGAGGAACCATGTAGCTGGTCCATAATGGTGTATCATACAGTTCAAATCATTTCTCGGTTTTCGCCAATACTGTGCTGTATTACGTAATCTGGAAAATATAGTGTTCAAGTTCGTTTGTAGCTGATCTTTAGAGAGTTGCTCTAGAAAACTAGCAGCTGTGTATTTTTCACGTGGATTTACGACGTTCATTTTGTGAAAAATTCCAGCGTTCAATTGCCGCATATTGGTATCGTGTAATAAATGAAAAATATATTGCATGTTCAATCGAAATTGCGAATGCTTGGACATCAGTTTGGACTTAATGAATTCATGATCAGTCAAACGAACCAATCTTTCTTCATGCTGTCCGTTCACCCCATAAGGATATAAATCTGGGAAACATTTCACATCTAAGTGTTCAGCACGATGGCCCAACGGAATGTCCTGAACTTTAAGCATTTGATAGAGTGCGGTAGCAGATTCGTTAACCCTTTTGTCATACATTGGATAAATCGTAAACTGATCATAATATGAATCAGATTGTGACATTTGCGTCAATGATGCACGTTTGTGGTTTTCATCGATATTAAGTGTTTCACCTTCAACGTCCTCGATAGATTCGTTATTATCATCATTGGCAACAACTTCTTCTTGAAATTCTGTATTCTGGTAATTTGGCACTCAGCAATAAATCGTGCGATTGTGGTAAAACAATTTCTGAGTATAGAGGATTATTGGCTTTCAACCATACTAAGGCATTCCATACTTTCTTCAAGTCAACTAACTTTTCCCAAACTATTTTAGATTTTGTTGGAACGCCCCGCACCAATATGTATAATTCATGATTTTGATTTAAAGGTTCGGTCGAAGGACAGATTTTTTTTAAATTTTCTTCTAACGGCAAAGGAAGGTGAAATGTTCTTCCCTTTACTTTTGGAAACATATGTTTATGTGGCATATTTTTACGCATTACTGTATCCATTCTCACAACCGTTTGAAACGGTTTAGCTCTTTGAATGAGAATTCGTTCGTAATCGTTCAACACTGCTATTTCTGGAACTGAACGTACATCAAGCTTATTTAAAATACATTTTGGTGGTATGGAATCTTTGCGAATTTTATCGTGACAATATCGGCAAATAAAATTCACGTCACCAACTTTGTATCCAATATGATTTAACAATGTTTGTATTACATTTCCCTTATATGTTCTTTTAGAAATATCAAACTTACGAACCTCTCTTTGAAAACAGAGTTTCTCGCAGGAAACGCACGGGATGCGCGGTGTGTCCATAGACCGCTTTGTAAAAGCTTTAAATGCTAAATAATATCGAGATATAATCTCTTCTTCGTTCAAACTTACGTCAGTATTATTTTTTTGTAACGCTTCAGCTTCTTTCCGAGCTTGCAGTGTTATTCGACCAAGTGTCTCAAGGTCACTGTCGTTTAAAGCTTTGTCTAAATTATGTAATAGGTGTTTATAAATGTACACTATTCTGTATATCATTCTCTTCAAATTTCGTAAATCCGGAAAGTGAGGTGCCAGTATCTCAAAGGCTAAAAAATTGGACTTACATAGTTTAGGGTTTATGTAACAACCATGGGAATGGCCAACTTTTTCAGCATGCACTTTATTAGAACAGCTACTGATATGGTTGTTCAACTTATGTACCTTTTTTAATGAGCATTCTAACAATCGTTTGAAGAAATCCTGTAAATTATTCAGAATTTCAACATTTTTTGTTTTACAAAGATAACTACAATGCCATGCCTTTGTCGTCTTTTTCGATTGCAATACAGGTAGAACGTTTATAGCTTTCCCTTCCGAATTCAGTATGATTGATTCAGAACCGGTGAAAGTATGGTACGAACTTTCCGCAAAACATGATTCTGAAGAAGATGTATGTCTGGATTGTCCACACAAAGCATTAATCCTGTCATCAACTTCTAAACATTCTGCTGCGCGCGTTAAAGAAACTTCCACTTTTTCTTTACAATCTTTCAACAGTTTCCTCATTTCCAAAATGTACTTTTGCCTAGTATGAAAACACCATTTTATTATACGCTCAGCTTCCAATCTACTTGCTTCTCTGGACGGCATGCTAATAATTTTTGAAAGTTTTCTAATATAAGTTTCTTTGTTATTTTTGGTTCCTATATTGTTATTCGTTACAGCAATATTACGATACTTTTTTATTCTTTTCAGAACAGCACGACGTTTCGCTACTTTATTATAATTATCTTCCTTACGTATTTCATTATATACTTTCCGCTTTTTGGAGATAACTTCTTTATTTAGCTGATAATAATTTTTTTGCGCTCCGCATTTCACTTCTTTATTTGCGTCATAATGCACTTTTGCTTTTTTGATTATTCCTTCTTTATTTAGCTGATAATAATTTTTTCGCTTTCCGCATTTCACTTCTTTATTTGCGTCATAATGCACTTTTGCTTTTTTGATTATTCCTTCTTTATTTAGCTGATAATAATTTTTTCGCTTTCCGCATTTCACTTCTTTATTTGCGTCATAATGCACTTTTGCTTTTTTGATTATACCTTCTTTATGTGCGTTATAATATTCATAATTATAATGTTTTATGTCTTTCTCCCTTTCTTTACAATCTTTGCCTTTTTTAATATTACACTCCCCTTTCTTTGCTTTATAAACAGCTTTTCTTTTTAAATTAATTTCCTCTTTCTGCCTTTTATAATAATTAGACATGTATTCTGTCCTATTACTTGGTAGGTATACATTGTTGATTTTTTACTTCGAAACCAATGGTATGGTTTACATAAGAAAAATGCCTTTAAATTTAGAAAATATTGCAGGCGTGATGAGATATTAATGATGAAATAAGTTTCAGGTTAGTTTGGATTAGCCGTTTCTCGAGTAAATGATAGCGGTAGCGACAGTCGACATATACAGGGTGTCTGTCCTGTATTTGGCGTCGGGACGCTGCCACGTCTCTAGATAGAATATAATAATATCGATAGTAATGATAAATCGTCTTTATTTCGTCTTTATTCCTTTTTCTTTTTTAACATACGATACAGATACAGTACAATTAGAATCGCAAATAACGGAATACAGCGCGATACAGTCAGTAAAGCTTATAAATCTAGTTTTGTTGTATACACTATATAAGATACAGCGCAATACAGTCAGTAAAGCTATTAAATCTATTTTTTTGTATACACTATATCCTATTGTATACGATAATATAATATAATATTATAACAGTATGGGCAAGGCTCAGCGTGGCTATTATTATGCCTGACCCGATAATCAAATATATTTATGTGATGAAGCGCAATGCAGCCTGTAATAAAGCTACTCGCAAGGGCGCAAAGCATCCCAGGGTAGCGCAAAGCAGCCAACCGAGTGTACTTTATTTTTGTTTTAAAAACTCCAACCTGTAAAAAACGAAAAATTTGTAATAAACACTAAACTAATATCATACTTATTATTTTATTTATAAATAAATGTAAACGTCACTTACAAATATAATATTTTGCTCTGTTGCTTCCCCTTCTGATGAGAAGAATTGGTTTCCTTCCAAGGGACTTGAAACTAAAAAGATACACATTTCAATGAAGAAATAGGTTAGCAAAAAATATGTTAGATTATTATTTAACACATGTAATGTAACAAATAACTTATTCGTTTCATTATGTGTACACCTAAATTAATAATAATGAAGCACACTTACATGCAAGGAAATCAGGAAAAATTTTCGGTCGCCGTGACATGCGTGCAGTGATGGGTACGTGAAATACGCAACGTATAATACACGTGCGCTAGTGACAGAATTAGCGGATTGGTTGGAGTATTCACCGCGCTGGGGGACCGAAGACCCGCAAACCAATCAGCGGGGAGAACCGCGATACCACGCTGGTGTCGCGCGAGATTTATGCTTAAGGAATTGGTAGCGTTTAAGATTCCAAACTTCCCTTTATTATATACAGAGATTTATGTTGTTACCTACCTCGAGTGCTTCCTTTGTGGACCTGCCCCGGCAATATAGAGCCTAGTAGGAAGTACCCCATACATTTTTCAAGATTTATTTATTATATAACTTTGGTTATGTCATCTATGTAATTTACGTGTAATTTACACGTAACGTAAATACGCAAATTTAAAGTTTAATTAAAAATGCATTTATAACAACGTATTATTCTAATCATCTCTTTCACCGGTGTTTTCATATTCTTGTACTGCGAAAATATTTCATTTCGAAACTTTCGGCGCCTGCAATTGTCGTGTAGGTAAAGTGGGATAGCCGTTAAAATAGCGGTATTTTTAACATTAAAATTTGCGTAGAGAAATAAATAATAATATATGTAACGTACTAATAACATATAATACGTACAGGCCCGGATTAAGATTTTTGGGGCCCGGGGCTATCCAACCTTCGGGGGCCCCTGTGCTTGAATAAGCGGGGGGGGGGGGGGAGAGTAACAAAAAGTTAAACAATAACGAGTTTAAATTGCTTAGAACTGTAGGCTTAGAACGGGGCCCCCTTGGATAGTGGGGCCCGGGGCTGCAGCCCCCCCTTTAATCCGGGCCTGAATACGTAATATCCACAAAATATATTTCCACGGGAAAAATTGTTAACCCATTCGACAAAAAGCCGAAATGGTATTTTTTCAAACTACATGAATACTACAACCCCCATATGTACTATTGTTCCAAAAGCGATTTCCACATTCGTGGTGTCCCCTTGTTAGCTTCCCGGCTTAAAAATCAACAATTCAAAGAGCCCGCGGCAGAATATGCCAAATATGCAGCGGAGGAGCTCGCCTCATCGTTGCACGTGTCGGGGAAGCCCATTCTCAATTGTGGCTGCGTGGAAAGCACGTTGGACCCGGTTTTACACGTTGGATTCATTGACAATGTCGCAAAATGTAAGTAATAAAATAATACTATTTATATATTCATAGCTATCGTTATTCATATGCTCTAGCCCGGTTTTATGTGTATTCGCTAGTTTTATTCGTGAAATATTCGTGAGATATATTCCCAGATAGCACACCTCGTCTTAGAGACGTCTGGTTTAGGTCTATTTTAGGTCTGAACGTCTTGATTTGTAACAAGACGTCTTTAAGACGTCTAACAGTGTTAGTAGCCGTGCAGTGAAGTGAATATTCGGTACATTGACCCTGCGATCAGCTGAGCACTGGACGCCGATCATCAGGATCGGTACAGTGGCCGAGTGACACAGGTTTCCGAAAAGGGAAGGAAAGCAAGGAAAGGAATGTCCGAAAGGGTGAGTTTTGTTTAATTTATTGGTGATTATTAGGTGTGAAAATAAATTCTTTCTGATTTTAGGGTACAATAACAGTTCGATTTAAAAAATATGAAAACAACTCGATCAACGCAATAATTTCCATTATTGTTCATTACCTTTTGCCATTTTTCTGGCAGCTTCTGAATACCACCGCGATAGAAATTCCAGTCGGAAAGAATTTATTCATACACCTAATATTATTTTTTAAATTTAGTTGTGTTGGCCGTTCTTAAACTACGGATTTTTACCTCAATAACGAATTACGATAACTTGTCGTACATTTTCTGTTACGTTACCTTTTCGTTTATGCCTTATTTAAAAACGAAATTTACGTACTTCTTGTCCTCTCACTTCAAATTATTCTTATTTAAGATTCTGCTTTAAAAAAAAAAATGTGTAACGCGGTTTCCTTCGATGCATGCCGACTTGCTTGTTCGTACGTTCGTAGCACAAGCGCGGTCGCCTACCTCGTAGCCAACGCTACCGCGGGAACTCAGGCGGAAGGCGCGCGCTCTGATTGGTCGGGGTTTTTGGTTAATATCTCCTTAACGAAGCTTCGGACAATATTTTCGCTAAGGAAAAAGTTGTTTCAAATCACCCCCTGAGTCACCCCCTTCAAGGAAACGCGACATTTTTGGGACACCCTGTATTCTAATAACTTATAACGCCAATGAGTAGAAATATATCAAACATATCTTATCTGAGTTGAACGTAAACGAACATGTAAAGTACAACATTTTAAAAGTCTTTGGTAGGCACTTTGCCTACGTTAACTATCAATAGGCATCTGTATAGCAAGTAATATATACAACAAGAACATATTGGATACATAGAAGCATATTTTAACTCGGATGTGTTTCAGACTTCTAATCGCTGGCGTTACAAGTTACAATATGCTTCAACGTGTGCAATATCTACTTTATATACTATATGTACTTTACATGTTCGGTTACGTTCAACTCAGATATGTTTGATAATATTTCTAATCGTTGGCGTTATAAGTTATAGTAGAATATGCTTCAACGTGTGCAATATCTTCTTGTTTTGCTACTAGTTAGGACTGCGAATTGTGCACAAAATATTGTTTTAATACGTTACAGTTTTTTTGTATTGAATAATAATAATGGAAAGGCTTGTGAAGTAATGAGGAGAAACATATTTTGTAATGTAATGTAATGTAATTTTTATAATTTCGCATCATACACTGTTTCAGTTTTCAAATTTTTATATTTCCTAATTTCCAATTTGCAATGGAACAATACGTACCCTTGCGCTACACGTATGACTTTCTTCTATCATACAGCTTTTATGAACTCTCTTGATCTTTTTTGCCAATTAATTCTTTATCAATTTTTGTAGGTTGCTGCGGAGGACGCGTTGCTGGCAGGTAAATAATGAAAATTTATATACCTACATTTATTCAAATCAAATTTATTTTTCCAATCAATTAATGATAAAATTAATTTTTTAAATATTGACGCAGAGTTAGCCAGTTTTAATATGGCGGAGGCGAGTCCCACCGTGGCTCAGGCGCCACAAGCAACACCACCATCGCTACCACCACCAACACCACCACCAGCAGCAGCGAACCCGGCCACGGCCGATGGTAAATACGTAATAACATTCATACACATTTTAAGAAGTTACAGTCGGTGTAGAAAGTATTCGTGCAGCGAAGAATTTAAAGTAATACTTTGCATATCCATGTCAGTAATAAATTTTAACGGAAAACAATGATTCATCAATATTCTTTGATGTTTGTAGAATAGATTTTGTATAAACAAGATTTTTTGTCCAATTAATCCCACAGATGCTATATGGGATTGATATGTGGTGATTATGGCGGCGTTTTAAAATATTTTGGTGCGTTATATAAAACGCTCTGCCTAGTATTATATGCAGAATGCTTTGGATCATTGTCATGGGTAAATATAAAATTGTCATTTTGTCCCTTTTTATTTGCACTAGCATGGATGTGCTTGCTCAGGATGTCAATATAAACTCTATAATTCATAATACCATCGATGAAATGTAGAGCTTCTACTCCAGCTGCACTCATACAGCCCCAGACAAATACAGAACCCCCCGCAGTATTTCATCATAGCTCGCAAATTTTCTTTCCTAAACACTGTATTCTTTTTTTTTCTCCATACTGTGAAGTCTGTTTTGGACCCAAATATTTTGATTTTGTTGGCGTTAGTGAATTCGAAATATTTGGGTCCAAAACACACTTCACAGTATGGAGAAAAAACAATACAGAGTTTAGGAAAGAAAATTTGCGATCTATGATGAAATAATTGTAAAAAAAAATACGTAATCATAACATTATATCTAAAGAAAGTTTGAAAGCCATTCTGCTACAAGAGTAGAGTAAAATACAGCCTGCTGTAACATCCAACATAGTAAATTTCATACCTAGTAGCCTCGAAGCTATTATATCCACAAATTATTAAAACATTAAATATTTAGTTTATTTCCATAGTTTATTAATTCTTTATTCAACTGCACGAATACTTTTTGCGCCTCCATTTCTGCGCGTTTATCTGTTTTTGTTTTTTTCTTTGTATATGTTAAAGGAAATAAAATTTTGTTTATACAAAATCTATTCTACGAACATCAAAGAATATTGATTAATCATTGTTTTCCGATAAAATTTATTACTGACATGGATATAAATACAAAATTTTACTTTAAATTGGTCACTGTACGAATACTTTCGACACCGACTGTATATGTTTTTAGAATGCTTGAAAATAAGTCTAAATTTAAATACTAATAAATTTATTGTTATTTATTACTACTTATTACAGGACCGCACGTGGCTCGGCACGCGAAGGGTGGGTGGAGGGTGAGGGCCCATAAGCAAAATTGGGCGGCGATTGAAATTATGAGGGCCCAGGCCCTCAGTCTGCGGGAAATAATAGCGGACCAGTACCGCGGCCGTGGCCGGAGCCGGGGCCGGGGCCGAGGCCGTGAGTGGGAGCGGGGCCGTGGCCGGGGCCAGGAGCAGCGGGGTAATGGCAGCGGCCATTAAAAAAAAACAGCAGCCATTAAAAAAAAAAAATTTTTATTTTGAAAAAAAAATGTGATTATTTCATTTACTCTTTTTATTTACATTTATTTCATTTTCAGTAACTTTCCCTTTCAGCTGTTGAAATAATTCTCTTCGTCTGCATCGTTAACTGAAAAATAGGACACATTTATTAATTATTTACAATTTATCACACATGCTCAAGATCATTGAATGAATAATTACGTATGCAAAACCCTACCTGCAAATTTGTGCGTACAGAGTCTGACGTAGATCACACTGCATCATCTTCTGCTTCGATTATCTGTAAATATATGAAAGCCACATTTTTTTTTAATTATACGACTTAACGTAGAATTTATATATATAGAAATATAGAAATAGAGTGGCCTTTTGCTATAGTAATTGTAGAGACTGCATAATGTGTCTAAAGGAGGTGACAGCGTATGATTAATTAGAGTTTTACGAATGTCTTTCACAAAAGATTGGAAAGTATCAAGGGAGATGTATTTTCAACGTACTTTCTTGACTAATGTGACTGACTCTACATTGCAAGCGGTACGCCATAATATTCTTATTCTTAATTCTTAATGCTACGCTAATTTGACAAGTTTTGTCGATTTACCTTATTTGACAAATTTCCAGAAACTTGTGCGAAACAAGATGCTCTATCTAATCTTCTCCGGACAACCTCCAAGCCTGTGCATTCTCTTCATTTCTATCCATCCAAGCCTGTGCGTCCCCTTCAATTCTACTATCCAAGCCTGTGCGTCCCCTTCATTTTTATCGAAGTCCTGTGCGTCCCCTTCATTTTTATCGAAGTCCTGTGCGTCCCCTTCATTTTTATCGAAGTCCTGTGCGTCCCCTTCGTTTCTATAATATAATAAGCTTTACATAAAAACTAAATTGCTGGTATATACAAAAATACAAGTATCTGGCAATTTAAATGCAATGCAATTTTTTACTACAATATATTATTTTGTACATGCATGGTACAAATTTCCAGAAACTTATGCGAAAGAAGATACTTCTTTGTCGACAACTTCTCCGGACAACTTCCAGATCTGCGACTCTACATAAGAAATCTATTAAAAAATTTTTGGCGACTTACCTTGTTAATTGAGACAATAATTCAGTCTCCTATTTAGTGTAAAAGCTCCTGACATTTCAAATTTGGACCACTTACATTATTTGACACTTGGCAGGTTATGACGGTTTGACACTTGGTAGGTTATAAACATAGGTATATGTACAATGGCGGACGCCGATCATACATACACTAGTTTCTTTTGGCTGAAGGTGTGCGTGTAACGCGTATACGTATTATGTTGACGAAAATTTGGCTTGAAGAATCAGAATCAGAAGAAAATCTTACCGTTTCTGACAGATCCATGAGACGATATTATGATATCTCTGTCATGCGTGGACAGATTTTATTGAAATTTGGTCTTATTCGAAAGCTTATATGCGGTTTACATAAGAAAAATGCCTTTAAATTTAGAAAATATTGCAGGCGTCATGAGATATTAATGAAATAAGTTTCAGGTTAGGTTGGAATAGCCCGGCGACGAGTAAATGATAGCGGTAGCGACAGTCGACATATACAGGGTGTCTTTCCTGTACTTGGCGTCGAGACGCTGCCGCGTCTCTAGATTTATAGAGAGAACTTCGAGATAATTGTACAAATAAATGTATATTCTTAACTATATTCATTTTATATGTAACAATTATCTCGAAATTCTGTCGCATGTATTATAGTAAATTCCTCGGCTTGCTTTCTATCCTTTGGAAATGTAAACAATTGTAGCATTATTTCAGTCTTACATTTCGTCAATATATCGAACCCAATTGATATATTTACGTGCTGCCTTTCTTTTCTATTTTAGTAATGTTTTTATACATTTTAGTGTACAACATGTATCGCGATGTTAGCTTTGCATAACCAATTGTTTACATTTCGCTCCCGATGGAAGAGACCACCACTTTCCCGTAGTTTCCATCGAGCGGTACCGTGCACGCTGCGCGTAATTAATTTGTAAACAGTGCGTGATTCTTTGTCGCAACTTGATATGATTATCGAAAAATCTAGCGAGAAATGTGATTACGTTTAGCTTTTAGATCATAGCCTGAAAAAATATTTTTTATCGAAGGCTGCTACAGCGTGCATGGTACTGGCCAAGAGTGGATTCTAATTTTAACAAAGTTCACTAATTTACAGTATCAAAATATTCATCTTTTAATAAAAAAATTAATTTTAAGGTTTGAAAAATAGAAATAGCTCAAATAAAAAGTACGGAAATTTAAAATGAAAACAAGAAATTATGAATGTTACAGAAGAACTTTATTTAACTTTTTTTTATGTAGAATGTAGTTCGTATATCTGAAAAATCGAAGAACCATTTAAATATAAAGTTTCATTGATATCCATTTTGCCGTTTAAACGTAATCGTGTTAACAAATATATGAGATATTTAAAAAAAAAAGCTCTTTTCTAAATAGTCAAAACGTGATCAGGAGGTCTTAAAACGTGATTTCGGTAACAAAATTTTTTCAATTTTCTTTTCATTACAAGAGTATTATACATATGTCAGAAAGTGAAAAGTGTATCTCGAGGCACTCGAGAAGATCGCGCAGGGCCGCGTGTCGCTTGCCCCTCTCCTTGGATCACAGCGTTTCAAGAGCGAGAGAGAAAGACACACATTCGTTTTCTCTCTCGTCTTCCCGACGTTGTCCGAAGCGCCGAGCTCACGGACACGCAGCTCCGGCGTAGTGTGCATGCGTGGTGGGGGAAATTCTCGAGAACTCCCGTCCCGAATCTGGCATCACTGGTTCGAAGGGTTACCAGCGACCGCTGGACAGCAGTGATGCCCGAGCTTCGAAAATTTTAGGATGGACTCTTTCAAATTAACATCGCAAAGAGCTATTTGAATTTTCCCGGCCCAGGTAAGCGAGCCGCACCCTCCGTGTAAAATATTCGGTTAAGTGAGCACGAGGAGGCTGGTGAGGTTAGGATCGGTGATCGGCACTAAGACACTGGGTTGCACAAAAAGAATGTGATGTCTTTATTTAAAAAACGTCTGCCAACGGACAAGCCGTTGTGCACACGGTAATGTTGGAGGATTGAGCCCCCGTACACTCTCCTGTACTACAATTTACACGTGTAATAACGTGGACACGCGGACACGCACAATCGCGAATGCACAATCAGTAATTTCATACACTCGCACTGTGTCGCGAACACCGTGTTTGAGCTTACAAGTAAACGTGAAACGAGATGAACAATACAATTGCTTGTTGAGCAAGGCTTTGAAACTTTTAACAAATACGTTGTTCGTTGCGCACGGTTCTGAACAGAATGAATTCAACATGGATGCGCATTTCCGCCTCGGCGTCTTCTCGAACATTCTCGAGCGTCGATCGACAAGACGGACGCCGATTGGTTGATTGATCGCGGATCGACCGCGACTTCCGCTGCCCAGGAGGTGCTGCGGTGATCGAGAGTGCGGCGGCGCAGAGAACTATTCATTCCCAAACACTCCGCTTTTATGATCGGTTTACCACTCGCACCCCAGATCACTGTAATGAGATTTGAAAACAATGTCGACTGGTCTCGTACCCGTCTTAATTTCAAAAATTTTAGCTATGACGGGGTTGACCGCGGCGTTATACCCCTGTACGGGGAGATTTTTCGCCACCTGCGTGTAAAAGCCACAATAATGACGCATCGTTCCAATAAATGACATTAACGGAACGCGCTATAGGCGTGGCGTTGAGTAGCTAAACGGTTAAAACATTCTGAAACAAAAATTGTAGAAAAAAATTCATCACCGCCTACAATCAAAGACACGTCCCATTAGTTACCCGATACGTCTGATCTATGCATGCACTGCATTAAGCATAAAATTATAAAAATAAACAACAGAACAATTGATTCTGAGGTTTGCAGAACTAACACATAATTGAATAAAAATTTAATTTCTCAATTTATGAAAGTAATGATACAGAAACAAGTAAGTAGCCTATTGTTTATCAACACCATGAATTTTAAAATGAGCATTAAATACAGTATCAAATAAACAGTTTGCAAAAGCTTTTCACAACAATTATGGTTAAAAAATTGATAAAAGAAAAATTAAGTAAACGTGAAATATTTTAAATTATCCATCATTAAGAGGGCATAATTTTTCCTCATTTTTCGGCGCTTCATTCGTTCCTCATAGTTCAAAAGTTATACGAAAAAGGCCCCAAATTCTTCACCCCGGGCCGGGAAATGTCAAATAGCTCTTTGCGACGTTAATTTGAAAGAGACCATCAGTGGGTGGAAACTGAATAGGGAACTTCCGGGATAGCGTTTAGACAGCAAAAGCAGGCTTTCATAGATTAGAGGGCGCTGATGTCGCAGTATAGTTGTGTTTGTGTCTGTACATACACGACCGGCTGAGACACATACTGTCTTATAAGTGAAAACAAGTAAAATGTGAGTGAAACGCTAAGTATTAGGTATTTACTTGTGTTTAGTGTTTCATTTAAAATGAATGTGCAGAAGAATGGAGCAACTGCAAAGACGGTGACAGGTAGGAAAGTTTTATGTACGGTTCGAGTTACATTTAAGACACTTGTTTTTTTTGAATTTTCGTGATGTTTTTGTATTTTTTAGGTTATAAACTCTATTATCAAAAACTTTCAATTTACTATAAAAACTATTAAAAATGATTTCCTAAACTTAAAACTTTTATTTTCGGAATGCACTCGTTAAATGCTATTAACAGACACAAAAATAAATTTTGTTAGATGGAACGATAGGACGGAGAGGACCAACAGTACATTGGCGATGCGTAGTGCCAAGTTGTACTTCAAACAGCAGCATAAAGAGACACAGCTTCCCTAAGAACGTGGTAAGGAGTAAACAATGGTTGCATGCAATTAATAACACAGTACAACAGCCATCTGGACTTGTAACATTCAATAGCCGTTTCTTATAGGTTTTCGTGCGCTGAAAACGAATCCGCAAACCGTTTGTCGCCATCACCCTCAGTTTTTGAGAAATTCGATTTTGAAAAAAACTGCAAATTTTCGACTTTGAACATCTTTTATGCCGAAACGGTAATAGTTATTCGGTTGCTCGTGGCGTCAAATTATTCTATGAACCCTCCCGAATACAACGATATAAGTTATTATTGCATTATGAACATTTAAATATGTTTAAACAACGATCAAAGGGAAAGGACACCCGAAATGCACCCATATCGGCAGATATCCTTCAATTTATTCCCAAAACTAAGGGTCTGGGAGAAAATCTGACCATTCCACGCGATGCAGCAGACAGTTTTCCTTCGGAAAGCGTCAACAGAAGTGGTAAGTCTCGTTTTGTTTTCAATACAGAAGCGAAATAGTTTGGCAAAACGCGCGGAGCCGGCAGTGGTAGTCAACGGCGCGGCGTCCGGCGCGGCGTATCCACAGCCGCTCGCCCGCGACTCTCACCGTGCTCCAATATTGTATTTGTTATTTATAAACTAATTAATAAAAAATTATTAACTATTACATAATAAACTATGTAATAAATTTTCTATGATTTCAAACTTTGATTTTTTGAATATGCAAGGTGTCGGCGCTATGTGTGTACAGTTAGGTACATCAGTTCCTAATGTATTAAAAATACCAAAGAACTGTTCGTGTGAAAGTCATACTATACGACGGGGTAAATTCATTGTCGAAGACGATTTTTATTATTTTAAACAGATACAGGGTTATCCATTTAAGACTGGCGGCGCTCCCGCGAGTACAAATGAGAACGGCAACATGTACATGACCTACACGAACCTATACTTTTAGCAACAGCCCATAGATAGCGGATGTATCCACATATGATTGCACTAGTAACAATGCGTTTGACGCTGTTGCCGTTTTCATTTGTACTCGCGCGAGCGCCACCAGTCTTAAATAGATAACCCTGTATCTGTTTAAAATAATAAAAATCGTGTTCGACAATGAATTTACCCCGTCGTATAGTATGACTTTCACACGAACAGTTCTTTGGTATTTTTAATACATTAGGAACTGATGTACCTAACTGTACACACATTGCGCCGACACCTTGCATATTCAAAAAATCAAAGTTTGAAATTACATAAAATTTATTACATAGTTTATTATGTAATAGTTAATAATTTTTTATTAAATAGTTTATAAATAACAAATACATTATTGGAGCACGGGGAGAGTCGCGCGCGAGCGGCTGTGGATACGCCGCGCCGGACGCCGCGCCGTTGACTACCACTGCCGGCTCCGCGCGTTTTGCCAAACTATTTCGCTTCTGTATTGAAAACAAAACGAGACTTACCACTTCTGTTGACGCTTTCCGAAGGAAAACTGTCTGCTGCATCGCGTGGAATGGTCAGATTTTCTCCCAGACCCTTAGTTTTGGAAATAAATTGAAGGATATCTGCCAAAATGGGTGCATTTCGGGTGTCCCTTTCCCTTTGATCGTTGTTTAAACATATTTAAATGTTCATAATGCAATAATAACTTATATCGTTGTATTCGGGAGGGTTCATAGAATAATTTGACGCAACGAACAACCGAATAACTATTACCGTTTCGGCCATAAAGATGTTCAAAGTCGAAAATTTGCAGTTTTTTTCAAAATCGAATTTCTCAAAAACTGAGGGTGATGGCGACAAACGGTTTCCGGATTCGTTTTCAGCCTACGAAAACCTATAAGAAACGGCTATTGAATGTTACAAGTCCAAAAAAAAGTCAAAATTTGTTGTACTGTGTAATCCGAACCTGGATGGTCTTACATCTGATGTATTGCGCAAATACAAAGTTTGTCAACTACATTTTCCTGTAAGTGCCTATAACATTACACGCATACGCCAAATATTACGAGCCGATGCTGTACCGCAATTAAGGTTGAATTCTAGGTTATCTGCTGCATCCCCTACAAATACAAGAGATGTAAGGCATATATGGAATATCGACATCGCAGAAGATGAGAACATGCAGGAGAATTGCACCCTCAAAAATGCACTCGATGGATTTATGGATTTAAAAGTTTTGCCAAGTTGGAACGATGTATACATGCAAGCAACTTGCAGTCGTTCTGAAGTACTGGACAACAATAATAACAATTTATCAATTTTAAAGAAAACAATTGAAAATACTACGCAATACTGTGATGGGCATATCGCATCTCCATCCAGCGTGCAGAGTGTGGAGCCCTCATCTTCAAAAGATGATTCTGCTTCGAAGGAACCCATTGCCATGTCAACTCCAAAAACATCTAAAAGACGAATACTTCTTGGGTCAGTAACGAGGAAGAACAAGTTGACGCCAGTGGCTAAACGTTTACATGGAATAGCAACTGAATTATTAAGGAAGCACTCTAGGGATGTACATAAGCTAGGAACACTAAAGGAACGTGTACGGAGTATTGAAAAGTTCATGGCAACAGCAGATATGAACAAACTGAAGAATCTGTCCAAGGCACAAACAAATTTTCTAAAAATGCTGACTCGGAATGTGCAGAAAACTCCTCAGGCTAGACGTTTTACATTGGACGACAAGGTTTTAGCGTTAGCTATTTTCAAGCAGTCCGCGCAATGCTACAGACTGCTGAGCAGGATCTTCATTTTACCAACTCCACGTTCCATGCGAACCTTTTTGCAAAGAATTCCGCTGAAACCTGGTGTGAACAAAATTATTTTCGATCATTTAAAAGAACAAGGGTTGAAAATGTCTAAGAAGGACAAAGTATGCGTCTTACTCTGGGACGAAGTTTCCCTAGAAGCTCAAATTTATTATAGTCAGAAGGAAGACAAAATCATGGGATTTGAAGATTGGGGCAATGCAAGAACCAGTATGTTTGCTGACCACGCACTTGTCTTCATGCTCAGAGGAATTAATACAAAGTGGAAAATTCCTTTAACTTACAACTTTTGCAAGTCAAGTACTAGTGCTGTACAATTGATGCGATGTATTAAAGAAATAGTCCGAGCAATAACTATATCTGGATTCAATCTTGTCGCCATGTCTGTGACCAAGGACAGACTAATGTGTCGTGCATAAATAATCTGTTAAAAGAAACGAAAGCGACGTGCATTAAAGAGAACAGAGTTTTTTCTGGACGAATTGAACTCTCAGGACAGGAGATCATTCCACTATATGACCCCCCACATTTAATCAAGGGAATCAGAAATAATTTTCTAACAAAAGACATCGAAGTTGTTTTTCCACAATGTCTGAAGAAAAATGAAAATAATTTGGAAACAGTAACAAAGTACCTTCTGACACCAGATTTCATTGAAGAAATTATGGAAAAATGTGAAACTGTGAAGGACAAGCATAAAGAAAACCGATATTTTGCTTCGTGGGATATCGTACAGCTAGCTTACGATATCGATATTAAAAGTCCTAATTCGATAAAAAAGCAAATGCCTAAACTTCATGATGGCCATATTAGAAATAATAAAATCCAGAAGATGAGAGTGAGTCCTGCAGTTCAAGTTTTAAGTCGAACAGTGTTTTCATTTATTCGACAATTAACTTGTATTAAAGGTACAGTACAGACGATTGACGGACCCAAAAGTATGCCAATCAAGGAAGGAGTGACCACTTCAGAAGTCGTGAAATTCTTCAACGACTCATTCGACTCTATCAACGGCAGTAAACAGGATTCAAAGACGTCAAAGAACGCTCTCCGCAAGGAAGTCACTGTCAACACTTGTCACTCGACTTTCTGGAAGGAGGTCATTTATTGCATGGAAAATAACATCCGCTTCGTAGATCCGAACACGAAAATATCTAAGGACGTGCCATCCCTAAGGAATTTTAAGTTTACGTTGAACGGATTTCGAAGATTATGGCAGGAGTTGCAAAACCTTGGATTTACAAATTTTTCACCGCGTAATGTGAATCAAGATCCTCTTGAAATTTTTTTTGGAATGATCAGGAGTCATGGAAGACGAAATATTAATCCTACTTGCATGCAATTCGATTGCTCCTTTAAATCTCTCCTGATTAATAATCTAACTTCTGCCAAAACTGTAAACGGAAATTGCCAAGATGATGAGGCGACAGCACTGTTCTCACTTCGCAATTTTGCTTTAATAGCGCAGAATTCAGAAGAGAGTAGTGTTTCTATAGACACCGAAGATAGTAATGAACAATATGTTATTTTTAATAATAATGAATTCACCCCGAGTGATACTTGTATAGACACCTTGGGAGTTTTAATAAAACTATGCACAAACGTTAGATTCAAAGACTGTTATACATGTGTCTCTCACCTCTGCAATTTTCATAATTTCAATGCATTATTGAATGAGGCCCACAATAACTTGGAGGCGAATATTCCTTTTTGTTGCTTCAAAAAAGGACTTATAGAAAAATTAATTCTGCCGCTTTCACTGTTATTAGATTTTTCATTTATCACTTGCACTGAACATTTCGATTCCCTATCTAAAGCTTTTTTGCGATTAATCACTTTAGAATATGTTACATGTTGGTGCAGAAATATTAACAGATTATTAAAAGGTAAAGACTCGGGTACTACAGCTCAAACACACTTAGCGAAGCAAGCTCGTATTCAGTACACTAAGAAATGTAGAAAAAAGTAAATTCATCAATGAGATCATAAAACTATTGTATTGGTCCGGCGTCGCACCGCACTGTAAAGTGCGGTACCACTGACAGGGTCAGTGGTCACAAGTGCCTGCAATGGCACTTGTACTCGCGGATCATACGATCACGCGAGTCGTTCGACGCCGCCGTCACTTTCCAAAGAAAGTGACCAAGGAAATAATAAATTTAATTCATCCTTTAAGTTCACAGGAGATGACTTAAATTTAGTATTTATTATTCACGCTTTATGTTTACAGGAGATGACAGACAGAAGAGACAGAAGAAAAGATGCAGAGAAGGATCTACGTTGAAAATTACTGGCATACGTAAGGGTGCTGAGTCCGGTTCGGTCAAAGTGCGCCAGACTGGTACGGGCGTCGCAGGTATGCATGATGTAATAGTAGTAATAATTATGATAATTACGATAATAGTAAGTAGGTAAAGTATCCTTTATGTTGTTTATAGAACTCGTCGGTTCCTGCTTGGGGCGAAATCTGGATACGATAGCGACAGTATACTGCCCATAGGACATTCCCCTGACCTCCGCGTGCCTCTCAAGCACCTTCGATGCATGCATATTTAGGTGAAATTCAAAGTCTATTTTTTCGAAACCGAAGCCTCTACCGCAAATTCGTCACTCTGGATTATCCCCCAAAGTATTGACCATAGGTAGAGGAACACCATGTATATGGAGGTCGCGTACGAAGGAATATATATGTACATAAATGAACAATGTAATATAGGTAATTAATGTAATTACTTAGCACTATAGCATTTAAGCAAACTGTTAAATTCAATATAAGGAACATTTTCAAAGAAAAATCTGAGCCACTCACTACTTCTTACCTCTACTTGTATCTTTTACATTTAAGTATCTTATACAAAATGTAGGGTAAGAGATACATTTGTTGGCATTATCAATTATTGTTGGCAAAATAATGTTCAATTATGCCAATAATAACTGAAAAGATGGGGAAGGTTTAGATAAGAAATTTCACGTGAATGTGAAATATTTAATTAAATTCAATTACTGCAAATTTAATTAAATATTTTTCCCAACACCTGAATTTCATATCTAAATCTTCTTAACGAGCCAACAAATGTATTTCTTATTCTACATATTACAATACGCAGATTCTGAGTATATTTAATTTTGCCGGCATGAGCCGCCATATTGAATTTTAGTTCAAACAGAATCTTTCATATTTTAGAGGGCGTGCAAATACTAAACCGAAAGTTTTGCTGGAGTTTCCACCCCCTGGAGACCATCCTAAAATTTTCGAAGCTCGGGCATCACCGCTGTCGCTGGCAACCCTCCGAACGCCGGACCGGTGAATGGTGTAGTGGAATGCATCCGTGAACCGCTGTTGCCATTTTCATCAGTTCGCGCGCGCGTCGGTTGCAGTTTTAACGGATGACCCTGTACACACACGCACGCACAAAAAGTTAGTAGAATTCTAGTAGATTTTCTTCAAGGCCTTAGTAGAAAACTATCCTCCACTGTTGGCCACTCTGCTTGTACCCAGTGTTCACGGAAAATTCCCACCGGATTTCGGCCTCGCATCGTAGGGAGGAGGAACGCATGCGCGTGATGACGCGGTGACGTCAAACCAATCAACGCCAATACGGAAACGATGGGAAACGAAACAGCGCCACCGTCAAGTCAAACCGAGCCAGCCAACCAGCGTCGCCGGGGAATCGGTTGTCCGCGATTCTGAAAACGTATCCGTAAAGAGCACAAGTAGGGCTATATCCTCATTTTTTTCAAATGTGAAAATAGTGTCCTGCTAGTATAAAATTGTATTTGCAGCATATGTGGTCTAAAATTTGTTTTTTTATGTGACATAAATTTTATTAGGTACTTGTTGCGGCCGTAAGAAGCGCGTCGCGTCACGCGTTCAAACGAGTGCTCGCTGACTCATCCCAACCGCTGATGAGTCAGCTGAGGCCCGTTGACATTGTTTTGGTTTACGACACCGATCGTTTCGGAGCGCTCGCCCGGCGACCGTTAGTTAGCAGACAGCATCGTATTGCCTAGCACGTATTTTGTGACCTTCTCTTTGCGCCCATAGTACAACTGCATTGTACTAAAATTTTGAAAGTTAAGGCCTTTGGTGCACACAGAAGAAATTATCCGATCGAGCTGAAATTTTTTACACGTTTTATTGGGCCAAGTAGACAACTTTTACCCACTATTAGAATTTGATCATTGAAAAAATGTTTTTTTCACTCCACCCTAATGATCAGGCAACAGCACTGCTCTCACTTCGCACGTTTGCCTTAGTAGCGCAGATCTTAGAAGAGAGTAGTATTTCTATAGACACCCAAGATAGCAATGACCAATATGTTCTTTTTAATAATAATGAATTCACCTCGACTGATACTTGTATAGATACCTCGGGAGTATTAATGAACCTAAGCACAGACGTTAGATTCAAACATTGTTATATATGTGTCTCTAATCTTTGCAATTTTCATAATTTCAATGCGTTTTTGAACGAGGCCCACAGTAAATTGGAGGCGAATATTCCCCTTTGCTGCTTCAAAAAAGGAGTTATAGAAAAATTTATTCTGACGCTTTTACTGTTATTAGATTTTTCATTTATCACCTGCACTAAACACTTTGATTCCCTATGTCAGGCTTTATTCCGATTAATCAGCTTAGAATATGTTACATGTTGGTGCAGAAATATTAACAGATTATTAAAAGGTAAAGAGTCTGATGCTCGAACTCAAATATTCTTAGCGAAGCAAGCTCGTATACAGTACACTAAGGAATGTAGAAAAAAGTAGATTCACCAATAAGATTGTAAAACTATTGTATCGATCCGGCGTCGACCGCGCTGTAAAGTGCAGAACCACTGACTGTGTCAGGGGCAGTGGTGGGTAAGGACACGAATTTTCTATTTTATACACGACACGTGTCTTAAATGTCGTAAATGTGTCATAAATGTCGTATATCTAGAATGAAAATAACTAGGGTAGATGTCCCAATTACCGTGTCCTGTAGGGGAGACCGGGGATAGTTTGGACAATTTTTGATTAATAGTCTTTAGCGGGCCTGTAAGATGCCTTACGGCTATAAATTGTACACCATTCAATAGCTCAGAATGTGCGCTATTCATTTGAACCTGAGAAACGGGCCTTACATTGCCTAGTATTACTTTGAGATGAAAAAAGTTCAGAGATGCATATTGTCCAAAGTATCCCCATTGGTGGGGTTACATTGGACATAGCACGGGGATTGTTTGGACAGATGGAAAGAAATGATAATGAATAATCCAATGATATATAATTTATTTAAAATGACAAAAAGCCTGTTGGGCCATTAAGGAGCCCGACCTCCATGGTGTTTTCCAGACCCGCGCGAAAGGGGAACTCGAAGCCAATGATACCGCGGGTGTACATCGGATAAGAAAAACTGTAAGAGTGTATGTAGTAGTGTGCGGTGCAAGCTCGTATTCATAGGCCGAAATAAGTGGCCTTTTGGGCCAGTGGCAGCACCTGGGCCCCTAAGAATCCCAGTCATTCAAGCCTATCCTACGTGTTATCTGTCCAATGTAACCCCTCATATCATATCAAAACAAAATTATTCGTGCCTTTCCTAAAAAGGGATACTTTGATTTTTGCATAGCATTACTTTATTCTAAACACATTCAGCAATGCTTCAAAAAAGTTACAATAAAATTTTTCCATAATGAAGCATCCGAATCACAACAAAAAGTAGATGAAAATATTATACAGTAACATACAAGAATTAAAACGGAACACGAGACGGACGATGGTTGGCTCGATACGGAGAAGGAGAAAAGGAGAAACCCCGGAGGCACCCAGGGAAAAAAGGGCACCATAGGAGAATTTATGGAAAGCCAAATCCATGTGGTGGAACAGGAAAGGAGAAGGGGTAGAAAGGATTGGGAAGAAGAGATACTGGTTGTCAAATCTCCCCCACGGGAGACGGGGATTAAGAAGGGACGGACCCTCGCGAGGACACCCACAAAGGGTTCGGAGGGGAGGCCCCCCACCACCACCCCTACCGGGTACCCGGAGAGGGATAGGATGGCGTCGGCGATCCACGCACCGGGGGAGAAGGAGGAAGACAAGATGGAGAACCCCCTCCAGGGGAAACTAAGTAGAGTGGTAACGCCCCCAACACTCAAGGAAGCCAGGCCTGAGGGGCCGGGCAGAAAAAGCAGAGGAAATGGGAGTGGAGGGAACAGAAGCAACGGGGACAAAGTGGGGCCTAGACTGAGGTCGTGCTCGGCAACCCGGGTAGAGGATGCCCCGGGCAAACGAAGGGACTGGGCGGTTAAGCCGGAGTTCGCAATCCCCGCGGTCCCCAAGGCAAAGGAGAAGGGGGTCAAGGCCCACCAGCAGAGGAAGGCCATTGACAGTACCCCAGATGCGAGGACGGGGAGACTCCTGGGGGAGGTTGTCTCGATCCTCACCGGATTGACAAAAACATGTGCGGACCTAGTGGAGGCGTTAAAATCCAAAAAGATCTCGTCGACCAGGGGGGTCATGCTATTCGCGGAAACCATGGCGAACGGATGTAACGAAGCGGCAAATACCGTGGCGGAAGCGGTGGCGACCCATTCCATCAAGAGATGGATGGGAGGAGCCAAGGAGAGGATGGGGAATGAGGCTGAGACTGGCAGGGTGGGGACCCCCCCGCCCCCGTGCCCCCCCCCCCCCACAACGGTGAACTGTGGGACCCAGACCGAGGAGCTCCTAACCCTACAACCGATGAGAAAAGGGAGTGGGGTGGATACCCATTCGGTAGGTAAGGGGGCTGAGGAGGCCGCACGGGCGGGCAAGAGGGCGAAGACCGGGGGACATGGGAAGTCCCCGTTGGAACCCAGGGGTGGGAAGATGGGGCTGACCAGTAGTAGTAATAATAATATTATTAATAATAGTACTACTAATAGCCATAAGAGACCCAGGGAGAAGAGCTCCCCAGAGGACAACGGGGCGGACCATATTAAGAAGAAACTCTTTGAAGAGCCTATAGAGGCCCAGGAAGAACGGGACATGAGAAGGAAAGCACTGAACCCCGCCCCCCAGTCCCCCAGGGCTCCGCCGGGAGAGGGAGTAAAGGAACGGGGAGCGGGAAGCGAGTAATGGACGGGAGTACCCCGGATCAGGTAGGGGCAGGTTTACAACAGGGGGTGTGGCAACGAGGGGACGGGGGCGTGTGGGGATGCCGGGGATTCCGAGCCCCGGGGACCCCCAGGGAGGGGCGCCGTGTCGGCGATGGAGGTTGGCGACTCGACTGGGGGGGGGGGGGGGGTGACAGCGGTGACGAGCCCGTTACCGCGCCGCCGCGGCGCGCTGGGGCTGCTCGTTGCGTCGTCGACTCCGTTTCCGCGGAGGACCGTGCCCCCGGGGGGAGCGACGCCGGGGACGCCAGCCGGAGGCCGGGCTTCGTGCCTGGTAAGAGAGGCTGGAAGCCGGGCGTGTGGACGGACCCGGCCAGACTCGGCCCCGGGATGAAGGCCCTTCCGGGCCGCGCGGAGCTCCGCGACTGGGCCGAGACGATGCCGGTGGACGGTCTCGCCGGGCAGGCCCAGAGTGAGCTGGATTCAGTCGCCGCGACAATCGGCGCGGCGAAGAATCTAAAGACGACCGACAAACGGGCGATTAGGATCGCCATCCGTCGTGCGTCGGCCGTGGCCGCCGAATTGACCGGAAGGGCCGAGAGGGGGGAGAACCCGGACAAGCCGGCACGGGAAGTTGTGTTCCGCCAGGGTGCGTGGGAACGGCGCTCGCATGAGCTCGCCACGCAGAACAAGGCCTTGACGGACCAGGCGCGCACCCTGGGGGAATTCCTCCATAGCGGGGAGCGGGAGTTGGAGGTTTTGCGGGGGAAGTACGCGCGCCTGGAGGCGCGCGCTTCTATGGCCGGCGTGGACGTGACAGAGTCGGAGACTCTGTCGTTCTGTCCCGCCGTGCCCCTCCCCACCCGCGAGGGGCTCCTGCCCTCGTGCCTGCCCCCCTGGACGGACACCTGTGTCCAGGTGGAGGTAGCTCCCGTGCCGGGCCCCTCTGCGGCGGCGAGGCCCTCCCCCCTTCGCGAGACGCCGGCGGGGGGTAAAGGGAAGAAGAGGAGGAGGGTGGTGTCCCCCCACCCGCCTCCGGTGGACTCCTCCCGTGATGCCGGCTCCGGGGCCGCTATGCAGCCTTGGGACGCCGTGCTGCAACGCATGGAGGAGATGGAGAGGAGGGTGGAGGGACGTCTCCTCAACTTGGGGAAGGTGATCGGCCGCGGGGGACCGACACCGACCCCGACGCCGAGGCCGGCCGACCCGCCGTCTGCTCTGGCCCAGAAATGGGCCGGGATTGGCGGGGGGCCGTCCTACGCGAGCGTGGTCGTGGCTCCGGCCCGCAGCAAGAAGAAGGGGGGGCACGAGCGGCGTCCCGCTGGTCCGTCGGCGGACACGCCCGCAGGTGGGGGGGGGGATTATTCCCCCTCCCTGTATGTTTGCCTCCCCTGGTGTGGGGGGGGCTGTGCCCCCTCCGGTTCCCCCTGCCCGTACACCGGCGCTTGCCGGGGCTGGGCGCGGGAGACGGGGGGCGGCCCCCATCGTGCCTGGCGGGACGGTGGCGGGCGCTGCGGCGAGGGGTGGGGCTGCGGCTCCTCCTCCGGTTGCGCGGTCGAGTGGCCCTGCCGCAAGGGCCGCAAAGAAGAGGGCGGCGGCGGTGATGGCCCCGGTGCCGACCCGAGTTCCCGCCATCTCGGCGGCGCCGCAGGGCACGTGGGCCCAGGTGGTGGGTCGCAAAGCCGGGAGGGCGGCGGCGGCGGCCGCGAGTGGCGGCGCAGTGACGGCGGTGCGGGGGAAGGGCGCGGCGGCGCCGGCTCCACAGCGGTCGGGCACTCCCGGGAGAGCCCCGGTTGCGATCCCGCGCGCCCCCAGATCAGCAGCGGTGGCGATCACCGCTCCGACTGGGGGGGAGAAGGACTTCTCCGCGCGGGTCGCCGGCGCGATGGCGGCGATCAAGGTCGCCGACCTCGGCATCGCTTCGATGCGGCCGAGGCGCGCCGTCACCGGGGGGCTCGTCCTCGAAATCCCGGGGGCCCAGGGCTCGGCCAAGGCCGCGGCCCTGAAAGCCAAGCTGTTGGAGCAGCTGGGGGCAGCGGGATTAAGGTGCACTGCCCCCAGAAGATGGCGGAATTCAGGGTTTGCGGCCTGACGGAGTTGGCGTCCGAGGACGCGGTTCGCGCCACCGTCGCGACGCAGGGGGGGTGCTCGCCAGCCGACGTCACGGTTGGGGAGAAGCGGCGGGACCCGGCGGGACTTTTCTCCCTCTGGGTTCGCGCTCCCGCGGCGGCGGCGTCCGGGCTCGTTAAGGCGGGGAGGATAGTAATCAACTCCCTCGCCGCCCGAGTGACGCCGCTCGCGCAGAGGAGGCTACAGTGCTTCCGGTGTCTGGAGTTTGGCCACGTTCAGACCAAATGCTCCAGCCCAGAGAGCCGACGCCTCCTCTGCTACCGGTGCGGGGTGGAGGGGCACGTGGCGCGACACTGCGTCGCCGTCCCCAGCTGCCCCTTGTGCACCAGCGCGGGATTGCCGGGCGAGCACCGGATGGGGGGCCCTGCCTGTCGGCCCCCTCCTGCGTCGTCAGTAAGAAGGAGGAGAGCTAGGGGAGGGGGTGTTCCCGGGGGGACTGGTCCCTCCGCATCGGCGGCGTCCCGAGCGGCGCCGCCCCCCCTGTCTGCGCCCATGTCCGCGTCCGCTGCTGCGGTAGCTTGCCCGGCCGCACCCGCCGAGACCATGGAGACCGATGTGCTGGCCTCCACCTCGGCGGCCAAGTCCGGCGCGGGCAAGCGCAAGGCCGGCGGGGAGCCGGGGGCTTCGGCTGACGCGCTCTCGACGCCGTCTTCGCCCGGGGGCTCTCCCCGGAAGGGGTCCAGGAAGAAGAAGGAGAGGGGGAGCAGCCCAGTGCTCCCCCTTAGCGGTCCTCGACCCGAGGGGAGAGAGGCCTTCTTGAAGGCCAGGAAGGCGACCTCCCCCGCGGTTACAACCGGGGAGGTGGAGACGACGATCAGCGCCGAGGAGGCTGTTCTCCTCGCGCAGTCGATCGCCGCGTCATACGGCGGGGAGCTTGTCTCCCCCGCCGCGGAGAGCGACGTCGGGGTCCCCGAGCAAACGGGGGCTGCAGCCCGGCCCGAGCAGGATCCGGTGGAGGCCGCAGAAAGGGCTTTGTAATGCCCCGAGGCCCACCGATCCTGCTGGCCAATCTAAACCACTCCATGCGAGCGCACGACCTGCTTGAGCAGGCTCGCCTGGAGTTGGGGGCCGGGCTGGTCGTCGCCACCGAACCGTATCCGCTTCCGGACCGATGTTTTCGGTCCACGAATCCGGATCGGCAGGTGGCGATGACGTGGGGGGTGGAACGGGGAGCCCTGCCGTGTTCGGTCGCCCGACATGGCAGCGGCTGGACGGCCGTTAAGTGGGGGGGTTTCCTCGTGGTGGGATGCTATTTCGCACCGAGGTTTTCCGTCCCGGAGTTCGAGGACCGGCTGCACGAGGTGGGGGCTTTTATCGCCCCTCAGAGTGCCGAGCCGGTCGTGTTTCTGGGAGACTTCAACGCCCACGCTATTGAGTGGGGCGCTCCCAGAACGGACTCCAGGGGCGAGGTGCTACTCGAGTGGACGGCGGCGATGGGGTTCTCTCTAAAGAACCCCTACGCAGTTACGACGTACCGCGGCCCGCGGGGCGAGTCGGTTATCGACTTGATCTGGGTTAACCCCGCGGCCGCCGCAAAAACGTCGAGCTGCTGGGTGGCGGAGGATTGTGAGCCGGCGTCAGACCACATGTACGTGATGCTGGCCACCTCCGCCCCCCCGCCGCCTACCCGAGTCGGAAGGCATCCCCCGCGATGGGCGCTCAAACAACTTGATGTTGACGCGGCCCTACTCGCTTCCTCCGTCGTCGCTTGGCCTCCGTTGCCGGGCGACGTGCTGGATGACCCCGTTGCCGGCGCGCTCTGGTTCCGCGGCGCGTTGCAGTCTATCTGCGACGCATCTATGCCGCGGACCGGGCCGCCGGGTGGGGGTCGGAAGGCGGTGTACTGGTGGTCGGCCGAGATCGCGGAACTCCGCGCGGCAAATCTCGTGGCCAGACGCCAGTATACCAAGGCCCGTCGCCAAGATCGACGACGGGTCTCGGAGGAACGGCTCCTCGAGCTGCGCTCCGCCTTTGCGGCGGCGCGCCGCGAACTTCGGGGGGCCATAGCCCGGGCAAAAGATCAGTCCTGTCGGGAATTCGTCGCGACCCTCAACGAGGATCCGTGGGGGCGTCCATACAGGGCCGTGTCCATAAAACTCGGACCCTGGGCGCCCCCGGTCACGGAGGGCCTCGATCCCCGGCTCCTAGAACAAGTTCTAGAGGCGCTGTTCCCCCCTCCCCCGGTACACGGGGAGGGTGGCGCCGACGAGTCCGGAGATCCGTGGTTGGACAGGGGAGCGGACACCTCCGACGCCCCTGGGGTCAGCGACGAGGAGCTCGCTTCCGCTGTGGCGCGCATGCGCAGGAGGAACGCGGCTCCGGGTCCCGACGGTGTGCCCGGGCGAGTGTGGGCCTGCGCTTTGAGCGCCCTAGGAGCCGGTCTCAAGCGGTTGTTCGACGCCGTCTTGAAGACTGGCAGATACCCCCCAGCCTGGAAGGAGGCGAGGCTGGTTCTCCTCCGGAAGCCCGGTAGACCCGCGGAGTCACCCTCGGCGTATCGGCCGATTTGCCTCCTGGACGAGGCGGGCAAGCTGCTCGAGAGAGTGTAACGAGTTACGCCGGTGGGACGACGATCTTACCCCCCACCACGCGCCCGACCGAGGCAGAGCGTACCGCGCGACGCCAACGGTCTTGCCCCCCACCACTCGTCCGCAATACCGAGAACTGGCGCGAGAGGGATTCACAGAGAGAGACTCTCTCGCTGCCGAAAATGTGCGGACGAGGACATAAAGGTCGAGGGCATAGGCCTATTTGACAGAGACCGCCTAGAGCGTTAGTACCAAGTACGCCTCTCCCGGAGACCTCCTGTGCGATTCCACGTTCTTGTGCCGAAACCCTCGTTCTTGCGAAAGCCAAGCGCCCGTGTTTTGCACCAGTTCTTGTGCGTCCACAGACTGAGTCTCTGTGCATTTTTCGCCCCCACACCTCCACGGTTCCCAGAAGGACAGCGTGAGCCATCCTCTGGACGAAATACCGATAACCGCCATCGATCTCCCGAACAGAGTTATCTCTGTTCTCGAGAGCGTCCTTACAGTCGCCGACTCACCCGCGGGCTGTGCCCACTGGGTGACCGGAACCCCCCGACTCTCCGACCAGGGTCCATTGGCAGGGTTGGCCCGCCTGGACACCGAAGGGTCAAATCGTCTTTCCTCTCCCCTCTCGCCGAATCGACCATCGAGACCCGCACCGAGATACGCGCCGCGATACGCACCGCCGACCAACGCTCCGAAGTACGCGACGCGATCCGCGCCGCGATACGCGCCGATACCCGCGATAGGCTAAGTCTAGGTTTAAGCCGTGCATACTCTGTTTGCCAGCATAGACCTGGCCGGGATACCCTGTACATCAGCGTGAATAAATTCTCGTACTCTACCTCACCTCTGCGTACTAAGTCATTCGATCGGCGGCCCTGGACCACCGTCCTGAGCTGGCGATACGGTTCCTCCACCGTCCCACCGGTAACCCCGCGGTTTAACGGTTACAAGAGTAATAGCTGCCCGCCTGTGCGAGCACCTGGAGGCCGTGGGCCCGGACCTGTCCGACCGCCAATACGGCTTCAGGCGGCAGCGATCGACCATCGATGCCATCCAGATGGTACGATCGCTGTCGCGCCGGGCGGTCGAGGGGGGCGGTGTGGGCGTGGCGGTGTCACTGGACATCGCCAACGCCTTTAACACCGTCTCCTGGGCGGCGATCGAGCGGGCGTTGTTGTATCACAACGTCCCGCTCTACCTTCGCCGCCTGGTCTGGGACTTTCTCCACGGCCGTGTGGTCTCGTACGTCGGTCGGGAGGGCGACGGGGTGACGTATGTGTACCGAGGGGTCCCGCAGGGGTCCGTTTTAGGGCCCCTGTTGTGGATCCTCGCCTACGACGCGGTACTGCGGGTCGTGATGCCATCGCTGGGGGTGTCGTTGGTGTGCTATGCCGACGACACCCTGGTGGTGGCCTCCGGGCAAAATTGGAGGGAGGCGATCAGCCTCGCCGAGGAAGCGCTGCGACGCGTAATAGCCTCGATCGGGACGCTCGGTCTGCGAGTCGCCTTGGAGAAAACCGAGGCGATGTGGCTCGCGGACAGGGTTGGGAGCGGTGTCCCCAACGGAGCGTCCCTGAGGATCGGGGACGCCTGCATCAGGGTCGGCCGAGAGATGAAGTATCTCGGTCTGACCCTGGACACCTACTGGCGATTCACGCGCCACTTCAAAGCCCTCGCCCCCAGGTTGGAGAAGCAGGTATTCGCCCTCAGGCGAATCATGCCCAACCTGGGTGGACCACACGAGGGGGTTCGGCGGCTATATGTGACGGTCCTCCGGTCCATGGCGCTGTACGGCGCGCCTATATGGGCCGGCGACCTGGAGGACTGCCGCGTCGGGCGTGAGCTCTTGGCAAGGGTTCACCGCCAGGCGGTCCTTCGATCCGTGCGAGCGTATCGCACGGTGTCACACGCCGAACTGTCCGCTTTGGCTGGGTCCCCCCCATTCCACCTGCTCGCGGAGATGGAGGCGGAAGTTTATTCCGCCGTCCGTGATCTCCGCGACGCTGGGGGCCCGAATGCCGGCGGACATGAAGTGGTGCGGGGCCAGGCCCGGCAACGCATGGTGGCTAAATGGCACCAGTGGTTGGCCCTCCCGAAATATCGGGAGGGTCGCGTTGTCGGGGCGCTTCTGCCCATTCTTGACGAATGGGTGGGGCGCGGGTATGGCAGGCTGACCTTCCGCCTGACGCAGGTCATAACAGGTGTCGGTTGCTTCGGCACATACCTGCGTCGCATAGGGCGGGAGGAGTCGTCGCAGTGCTTCAGCTGCGACTCGGGCGACGAGGACACGGCCGACCACGCCCTGGCTAGATGCCGGGAGTGGGTGGACGATCGGCGTGTCCTCGAGGCGCAGCTGGGCCCCGATCTCTCGCTGCCGACGGTCGTGCGTCGGATGGCGGGAGACCGGGAGTGTTGGAGGGCCGTCTCCGCTTTTGCGGAGGCGGTGATGGAAGAGAAGGAGGAGGCCGAGCGGGACCGGATCCGCACCGGGCATCCGTCCCGCATAGCCGCCCCTCGGAGTGCCGGAAGCAGGAGGGGAAGGAGATGACCCGGGGCCGGGGGAGGTAGGGCGGTGACGTAGTTTCGTGCGTCACCCCCGCTCCCCGTCGGCATTACCCCGGGTCGGAGGCGCCCTTTTCAGGGCGCCTCGGGAAGGAGGTGGCCTTAGCCGCGAGTTGCCGTCGGCGTCGCGTCGTGGCAGGGCGCGACGCGGGACGGCGGAGATACAATCAGGGGGGGGGGGGGGGTCCTCGTGTCAAAGCCCCCCCCCCCCCGGGGAGCAGCCGACCATCTGCTGCTCCCCCGGGAGCCGCGCCATTGGCGCCGTTTTTAGCGCGCTCCCGAGGAAGGCGGTCGAGCAGGTACAGGGTGAGTGCGGCGGTCAATTGACGATATGACCTAGTGCCGCCTCCCCGTCCGGCCGCGACCCTTCGGGCCGCGTCCGGGTCACTGCTCGACCGCGGGGGGTCGCGGGGTGGGGGTGCCGGGGGCACGCTCACCCCTCCACAACATCATGCGACCCCCCCAGAAGTGGCGACGCGGACGCGTGGTCCGTCTCGCGTCGCCGGAGTTTTGGGAAGACCCCGCGCGTTGCCGCGCGGGGCTGTTGAGCGCGGAGTTTGCACTGCGCTGAGAGGGAGGTAGCGGATGAATCGCTAGTTTGCTCCCGCAAAAAGTCCTCCCCCTCGAGCGCGCGACTCCGCGCCCGAGGACGACCACCGTGGAGTTTTAGTGGGTGCAAGTCCCACATAACCCCGTCCCTCCCCCGGGCGGCGGGGTATCCGTTAGGGATTTCTCCACGTCAAAAAAAAAAAAAAAAAAAAAAAAAAAAAAAAAAAAAAAAAAAAAAAAAGGGGGTGTGGCAACGCCAATCCACCCAGGGACAACGGAGGAGAGAGCGACGGGAAGCTCACCGACGGGAAGAACAAGCCCAGAAACAGCAGCAACAAATCCTGCCCCCGCAACAGCAATGGAGGAGCCAGTTTCAGGGACAAGAGCGTCAGCAACAACATCAGCAGCTGCAGCAACACCAACCCCAGTGCGGGCAAGGGGGCACCCAGCAGGGGGCCCCGGACCAACGACCCCGGCCGATGGGGCAAGGGCTCGGAAGCGGAGTGGGGACCAAGCCCCCGACCTTGAGGGAGCGTAGAAGACCGGAGGCGGTCCTCATCAAGGTGGTAGAGCCTAGGAACTACATGGACACGTATAGGCTGGTTGTAACAAAGGGAAGGGATGCGTTGACGGGGGTAAAGGCCGTCAGGAAGACTAAAGGCGGACACCTATTGGTGGAACTTGATAAAACGGTAACCGCAAGCGCTATGGCCGCAAATCTGGGGAAATTGGTTGGGGAACTCTTGGTTATAACCGCCTTAGTGGATAGGACCACCATCGAGGTAAGAGATATATGCCCGATGGTGGAATCAACCGAGCTAATAAAGGACATGAGCGGGGCACTAAAGGTTAAACCCGAGGAGCTCCGCCTGAAGTCACTTAGGATGGGACAAGGAGGTACGAAGATGGCGGTGGTGGAAACCAATTCGAACATCCTGAAAAAGGCGATGGGGAACCTCAGGTTCCGCACGGGACTTACCTTGGCAAGAGCGAGACCACTCGAAAGGATAACGAGGTGTTACAGGTGCCACCTGCTTGGACACATGGCAAGGGATTGCCCTACGATGGAGGAGGGAATAGAGCGCTGCAGGAGATGTGGGGCAAACGATCATACAATCGGGGAATGTACAAACGCCCCTAAGTGCCTGATATGCGCGAAGGAAGGGGTTCGGGGACCCAGGCTGGCGCATGTCACGGCGTCGCTGGCGTGCCCAAGGAATAGAGGGAGACCGGTTACGGGGGACCGAAGACCCTTGGACGTTGCAGATGCCCCCATTTAAAATCTTGCAAATAAATTTAAATAGAACTAGGATAGCCCAGGAACTAATGGTGCATGAAGCCTGCCAGATGGATGTGGACGTAGTGGTAATCTCGGAGCCATATCGGCAGATGCCCGAGTGGTCAAACGACCAATCGGGCGACGCGTCGATATGGGTAACGGGATTTAGGCGACGATTTACAGCCCTAACCCCGAGAGTGATGGCGAAGGGTATAGTCGCCGTGGAGGTGGCAAATATGAACATCATCAGTTGCTACTGTTCACCAAACAAAAAAACTGATTTTAAAGCTTATTTTGACGAACTAGAAGGGATTATCACCGAACTGAGCGCCCAGGGGAAAGGCATAATAGTGGCCGGGGACTTAAATGCTAAGTCACCGGCGTGGGGTGGAAAGAAAATAGACGCGAGGGGACATCTATGTATGGGCCTGATGGACAGGCATGGCTTGACCCCGATTAGATTAAGGACCAATTTCACCTTCCACAGAAACGGGGGTACGTCTATTATAGACGTGATGGCAGCGGACAGGCAAACAGCACGAAGAACCAAGACGGAGGTCCTGACCCGGCAGTCGGAGTCCATCGGTACGTCCTACACTCAATAGGGCTAGGTCCACGAGGGAGCCCCCCTCCCCCAGTATGGACACCCTATTCGACCAAGGACATGGGGGTCGAGGCGGTGGTCGAGGCATATAAAGGATCTCAGACGGCAATCCAGCTCCGGTCCCAGGTCAGGGACCCAACGACAATGAGGAACCTAAGGCGGAGAGACTCCAGAGGATTCTGGAGGAGGTGTCGGCAGAGGTCCTCAAGCCTAAAAAAATCCCCAAAGGTTCTAGGAAGCCAAACTTCTGGTGGAACCAGGGAATTGCAGATGCAAGGGCGGCTATGCATCGGACAAGGAGGATCCACCAGATGAAGCGAAAAAAGATGCCCCGGAAGCACTAAGGACATATCAGGAGGCAACGAAAGCCCTGCAAGTGCTTATCTGGAGGGCGAAGGAGGGCAAATGGCGCAAGATGTGCGGGATGGTGGATGCGGACCCATGGGGTAAGCCATACCTAGTGGTCATGGCTAAACTCAAGGGGAAGGGGATTAAAAAAGTAATGTCCCTGGCCCAGGTGCGAGAAACCCTGAGACATCTCTTCGTAACGGGTCCACCCGAAACCTGGAAGATAAGCCCACCGTGTGTGATGCAATGGTGTAGGAGTGACGGGAATAGGGCTATAGAGCAGATCACCCCAGAAAATATGAAGGAATGCGTCGCTAGAATTAAGCCGAAAAAGGCCCCGGGTTTAGATAGAGTCCCGGCAGAATTAGCGCTATGCATCCTGAAGGCGAACATCGCGGAATTCTGCGAAATGGTCAAAGACACGCTTAGGAGTGGCGCGATACCGGAAAGCTGGAAGGTAGCGCGGGTGGTCCTAATTCCGAAACCGGGGAAGGACCCGATGAGCCCAGGCGCATATAGGCCCATCAGTGTACTCCCAGTCCTGAGTAAGGCGTGGGAGTATGCAATAAAACGCACTCTTGAGAATGAGATCGGTAGGGACCCATTTGAGAGATCGCAATATGGCTTTAGGAGGAGATCGGGCACGGTAGACGCGGTGATGGCAGTTACGGAGTTTGCCGAAGCCTGCAAAAAGAAGGGCAGAACCTGTACCTTGATTACGCTGGACATACGGAATGCGTTCAACTCCCTCAAGTGGTCTCTAATCATGAGAGAGCTCGAAAAGAGGGGGGCCTCCAAGATGACCCTCGATGTACTGAGAGCCTACCTAAGTAACAGGAAAATTGTGGTCCACACCCCGCACGGTCCCATTGAGATGAAGATCACGGCCGGGGTCCCTCAAGGGTCGGTTCTGGGGCCGCTGTTCTGGAACCTATTCTACGACGGTATCCTGAAGGCGATGAGCTCCTTGCGAAACACGGTCGCGATAGCATATGCTGACGACCTTGCCATCTTGATCTCGTCAAGGGACCCGGTACAATTCGAGGGAACCATGGCTAAGGCAATGGAGGTGCTGGTGAACTGGTTCGGCGGAACGGGCCTTGCAATCGCCACCGAGAAGATAGAGGCGATCTTCCTCACAGGAAGAAGCATAGAGAGGATTACGGGCCTTAATATCTTGGGACATACGGTCACCACATCAAGGGTGGTGAATTATCTGGGAATCTCCCTAGATAATGTTCGCAACTATAGACCGCATCTTGAGAAGATGACGGCTAGAGCGGACAAGGTGGGGGGTGCCTTGGCTGCCTTGCTGCCCAACGCACGAGGTCCGTCACGAAGAGCCAAAAGACTCTATTACGGAGTATGGGAGTCAATCGTGACGTACGGGGCCCCGATCTGGGCAGAGGCGATGGACAAAGAGGGGAGTGCTAAGATAGTTAGGAGGGCGCAGAGAACGGCCCTAATAAGGACCACGACAGCGTTTAGGACGGTGTCGTATATGGCCCTATGCACTCTGGCGGGGGTGATGCCCCTCAAATATAAAGTGAGGGCCCTAAGGGAAATATTCTTGGCCAGAATGGCGGATAGGGAGGACCCCGGGATGAAAGAGGACATGGGGAAACTCAAGGCGAGGGAAGCCGTGCACCGAAAGGCAGCCATGGAAAAGGCCATGAAAGCATGGCAGGAAGAATGGGAGAATACCAACCCGGGGAACTGGACCAGAAGGATTTTCCCAAGGGTAAATACCTTCGGCCCCGGCGGCCCACAGTGGGCCGGATTCACTTATTTGACGCCATTTTGGTGTTTTTTTTCAAGATATCGGAATGAAATTGACACCAAAAAATAGGATAAAATTTTTCCTATCTAATGATATATAATTTAATATTTTTGACATTTATTTATTTATTTATTTTTCATTTTTTTAACTTAATTGTGAAATTTTTTTTTTTTAAACTATTCATTTGGTACTTTATTTAATGCCCTTTTCAGTGGTTTAAATCGAATGTTCGCAAAACTTTTCGTTTCCAAGTTATAAGGAAAAGTCGAAAAATAAAGGAATGCAGCCAAATATCGTTTTGTTTAAATTGAAGGTCAATTTTTTGCGCTAAACATCATCTTTTATTAGTAATTAATGTAAACAATTTATTAAAAAATAATTCTGAAAACAGTCAGTAAAATTGCGACATTTCTTAAAATTGACAAGGAATATCTTTCAAGTCCCAACGAGTCCCGTATTTTTACAAGGGGGAATCTTTTCAGTGCACCTTCCTCTATACAATCACGCAAGAATCACTTCCACCTTCGTCCGGTTTCGAGAAATATTCCGGTTTGAACTCACCAGCGTCGCGTCCTTTTCTTCACGTTCATGCGTTGCATCCTTCTTCGAAGGAATTGTTTAGATTATCGGCACTTGAAGTGTTTATGCTATGATGTAGATAAGCCTTCGACTTGGTCCTGTATTTTCCATTTCCAATCAGTTGAAACTGAACCAGCAGAGACTGCACAGTGACGTTTTCAAACCATTTCCAACAGATTTGAAAGTTGCATTCTAATTTTTATAAGTTTTTATCACTTTAAATTTTATTTTGTTCAGTTTGTGTTTAATATATTATATATGTGTATATATCTTAGTGTGTGCACAAAATAAAATTTAAAGTGATAAAAACTTATAAAAATTAGAATGCAACTTTCAAATCTGTTGGAAATGGTTTGAAAACGTCACTGTGCAGTCTCTGCTGGTTCAGTTTCAACTGATTGGAAATGGAAAATACAGGACCAAGTCGAAGGCTTATCTACATCATAGCATAAACACTTCAAGTGCCGATAATCTAAACAATTCCTTCGAAGAAGGATGCAACGCATGAACGTGAAGAAAAGGACGCGACGCTGGTGAGTTCAAACCGGAATATTTCTCGAAACCGGACGAAGGTGGAAGTGATTCTTGCGTGATTGTATAGAGGAAGGTGCACTGAAAAGATTCCCCCTTGTAAAAATACGGGACTCGTTGGGACTTGAAAGATATTCCTTGTCAATTTTAAGAAATGTCGCAATTTTACTGACTGTTTTCAGAATTATTTTTTAATAAATTGTTTACATTAATTACTAATAAAAGATGATGTTTAGCGCAAAAAATTGACCTTCAATTTAAACAAAACGATATTTGGCTGCATTCCTTTATTTTTCGACTTTTCCTTATAACTTGGAAACGAAAAGTTTTGCGAACATTCGATTTAAACCACTGAAAAGGGCATTAAATAAAGTACCAAATGAATAGTTTTAAAAAAAAAATTTCACAATTAAGTTAAAAAAAATGAAAAATAAATAAATAAATAAATGTCAAAAATATTAAATTATATATCATTAGATAGGAAAAATTTTATCCTATTTTTTGGTGTCAATTTCATTCCGATATCTTGAAAAAAACACCAAAATGGCGTCAAATAAGTGAATCCGGCCCACTGTGCGGCCGGGAGAGAGCCGAAATGGATTATGCAACTATGCAACTCCTCACGGGACACGGCGTGTTTGGAGCTTTCAAGAAGAGGATCCAGAAAGCGGAGACCGATAGGTGTGCAGAGTGCGGGGTTCGAGACGACCCGGAGCACGTTCTGACCGCTTGCAGGACCCACGATGTGGAGAGAGCGGAACTTGTTGCAGCGCTGGGAGCGCAGGGGACGGTGCCCAGCATAATTGCACGGGCAATCGAAACTAAGGAGAATTGGCGGGCTTTTTCGACCTTTGCAAACAAGGCAATGGACGTTCGGAAATATGCCGAAATAGAGGAGCAGAAGAAGATCCGACAGGAGAGGAGGGAAAGAGCGCGTATGGAGGCGGCGAGTAGGGCCACGTACCGCCGAAGAATTGCAAGAAAAAGAAAAAGAAAGGGCCCGGCCCCCCCTTAAATCCTCTGGAGAGAAGGAGTGAACTCCTCCTTCCTTCATGGCTCTTCTTTTATATTTCCTTTTATATCTCCTTATAGTTTTATTCCTTGACTCTATTTTCCGACGCTTTACATCGGCTTTTATACCTTGACTACTATTATTTATCTAGAGACGCGGTAGCGTCTCGACGCCAAGTACAGGAAAGACACCCTGTATATGTCGACTGTCGCTACCGCTATCATTTACTCGTCGCCGGGCTATTCCAACATAACCTGAAACTTATTTCATTAATATCTCATAACGCCTGCAATATTTTCTAAATTTAAAGGCATTTTTCTGATGTAAACCGCATATAAGTTTTCGAATAAGACCAAATTTCAATAAAATCTGTCCACGCATGACAGAGATATCATAATATCGTCTCATGAATCTGTCAGAAACGGTAAGATTTTCTTCTTTTCCTTATCCTTCTCCAGGCCAAATTTTCGTCAACATAATACGTATACGCGTTACACGCACACCTTCAGCCAAAAGAAACTAGTGTATGTATGATCGGCGTCCGCCATTGTACATATACCTATGTTTATAACCTACCAAGTGTCATCGCTTTATATATATAACCTATACCAAGTGTCAATCCGTCATAACCTGCCAAGTGTCAAATAAGGTAAGTTGTCCAAATTTGAAATGTCACGAGTTTTTACACTACATGGGAGACTGAATGATTGTCTCAATTAACAAGGTGGGTCACCAAAATTTTTTTAATAGATTTTTTATGTAGACTCACAGACATGGAAGTTGTCCGGAGAAGGTTCGACAGAGAAGCATCTTGTTTCGCATAAATTTCTGGAAATTTGTCCCATGCATGTACAAAATAAATATTGTAGTAACAAAAAATTGCATTGCATCTTGCATTTAAATTGCCAGATATTTATTTGTATACCAGCAATTTAGAGTTTTTATGTAAAGCTTATATATTATATATATTATAGAAATAAAGGGGACGCACAGGACTTGGATAAAAATGAAGGGGACGCACAGGACTTGGATAAAAATGAAGGGGACGCACAGGCTTGGATAGAACTGAAGGGAACGCACAGGACTTGGATAAAAATGAAGGGGGCGCACAGGCTTGGAGGTTGTCCGGAGACGATTAGATAGATAGACAGAGCATCTTGTTTCGCACAAGTTTCTGGAAATTTCTCAAATAAGGTAAAAATCTACAAAATATGTCAAACGACGTAGCATTAAGAATTATTAAGAAAATAGATTATGGTGGACTGCTTGCAATGTAGAGAAAGTCACATTAGCGAAGAAAGTACGCTGAAAACACATCTCCCTTGATGCTTTTCAATCTTTTGTGAAAGACATTCGTAATACTTTAAAATCCACAGTAGTTGCCACGCTACTCATTAATTCATTAATTTTTTAGATTCCCATTAACAATATTTCAATTCACCAATAAACATACTAAATTATTAATTTTATTCCAACACTAATAAATTGTGCGTTAAAAATTTTGGATCTGTTCGTTCATTTTCGCTGAATTCTTACCATTAGCATTTAAATTTCCTGCAACAAGACTTTCTGCCATACACTCTCACCTCCTTCGGACACATTATGTAGTCTCTACACTCACTGTAGCAGAAGGCCACTCTATTTCTACATAAGTAAGTTCTACGTTAAGTTGTATAACTAAAATGTGACTTTATATATATTTACAGATAATCGAAGCAGAAGATGATGCAGAGTGATCTATGTCAGACTATATACGCACAAATTTTCAGGTAGGGTTTTGCATATTCAATGATCTTAACATATGAGCATGTGATAATTTATAAATAATTAATAAATGTGTCCTATTTTTCAGTGAACGATGCAGACGAATAGAATTATTTCAACAGCTGAAAGAGCAAGTAATCCTGTTACATGAGCAAATAAAATAACCACATTTTATCTATAAAATAATATTTTTTTTAATAAAATACAAATTTAGAAATTTTTTGTTTATATCATTGGCCGCCGCCACGGCCACGACCCCGCTCCATACCGCGGCCCCGCTCCATACCGCGGCCGCGCTCCCAGCCACGGCCCCGGCCACGGCCCCGGCCACGGCCATATTGCTCAGTAATGAGCGTGCGGAGGGTGAGGGCTTGGTTCCTCATCATTTCGATCGCCGCCGATCGATCTTTTTGTGCCCTCACCCTCCAACCGCCTTTTTGGTGCCGAGCCACGTACGGTCCTGTAATTAGTAGTAATAAACAACAATAAATTTATTAGTATTTATTTAAATTTAGTATTTAAAAAAGTATTCTAAAAACATATAACTTCTTAACCCTCGGTTGTCACACATACTTTTTCGAACGTCGTTGTCACACTGGGTCAATTTGACCCTGCCAATTTTCAATCAGTTGTTATTTAAAAACTATTTGTTTAATTAAGTCTAAAAAATTCTGAGATAAAGTTTGAACATTGTAGAATATATGCCCATCGTTAAAAGTTGACATTTAAAGTGTTATCATGCTTAAAAAAAAAATTTGAAGCAATAAGATTTCCGACAAAAAGTGTTTTGCTTAAAAAATTGCAGGGTCAATTTGACCCAGTGTGACAACCGAGGGTTAAAATGTGTATGTACTTACTACTATCGGCCGTGGCCGGGCTCGCTGGTGGTGGTGGTGGTGGTGGTGGCGGAGCCATGGGCAGTGGCGGAGCCATGGGCAGTGATGGCTCCGCCATATTTAATTCTGCCAGTTCGGCATCAATGTCTAAATAAAAATAAATTAATTTCATCATTAAATGACTGGAAAAATAAATTTTTAGATTAAATGTAGGTATATATTATTTACCGTCCAACAGGGCGTCGTCCATTACATTTTCCTAAAAAAAAATGAATAAACAATTAATTAGTAAAAAAGATCAAAAGTTCATGAAAGCTGCGTATGATAGAAGAAAGTCATACATGTAGCGCAAGGGTACGTATTATTCCATTGCAAATTGGAAATTAGGAATTAGGAAATATAAAAATATGAAAACTGAGATGTATGATGTGAAATTATAAAAATTACATTACATTACATTACAAAATATGTTTCTTTTTTCTCATTACTTCACTAGCCTTTCCATTATTATTATATTTTATTCAATACAAAAAACTGTAACGTATTATAACATTATTTTGTGAATGATTTGCATTGGTAACTAGTAGTAAAAGAAGAAGATATTGCACACGTTAAAGCATATTCTATATATATGTATAACTTATAACGCCAACGATTAGAAATATATCAAACATATCTGAGTTGAACGTAAACGAACATGCAAAGTACAACATTGTGTAAGTCTTTGGTAGGTACTTTGCCTACGTTAAGTGTCAGTGGGCGTAGACCGTATCTGTATCTATAGCAAGTAATACAACAAGAACATATTGGATACATAGAAGCATATTTTAACTCGGATGTGTTTCATACTTCTAATCGCTGGCGTTACAAGTTAGAATATGCTTCAACGTGTCTATCTTCTTGTTTGTTGTATTACTTGCTATACAGTTACGGTCTACTTCCACTGATAGTTAACGTAGGCAAAGTGCCTACCAAGAACATTCAAAATGTTGTACTTTACATGTTCGTTTACGTTCAACTCCGATATGTTTGAACGATTCGCAGTTGTAACTAGTAGTAAAACAAGAAGATATTGCACACGTTGAAGCATATTCTACTATAACTTATAACGCCAACGATTAGAAATATTACCAAACATATCTGAGTTGAACGTAAACGAACATGTAAAGTACATATTAGTATATAAAGTAGATATTGCACACGTTGAAGCATATTGTAACTTGTAACGCTAGCGATTAGAAGTCTGAAACACATCCGAGTTAAAATATGCTTCTATGTATCCAATATGTTCTTGTTGTATATATTACTTGCTATACAGATGCCTATTGATAGTTAACGTAGGCAAAGCCTAACAAAGATCTCGCGAATCACGTATAAAACTAACGAATAAAAACAATCTCGCGAATCACGTATACAACTAACGAATAAAAACAAATATATTTCACGAATAAAATTAGCGAATACACATAAAACCGGGCTAGAGCATAATATGAATAACGATAGCTACGAATATATAAATAGTATTTTTTTATTACTTACATTATTAGACATTGTCGATCGAGTCGAGTGCTTCGCACTCAGCCACAATTGAGAATGGGCTTCCCCGCCACGTGCAACGATGAGGCGAGCTCCTCCGCTGCTCTTTTGTTTTTTAAGGAGCCCGCTTTTGGCATAGATACGGACACATTCTGCCGCGGGCTCTTTGAATTGTTGATTTTTAAGCCGGGAAGCTAACAAGGGGACGCCACGAATGTGGAAATCGCTTTTGGAACAATAGTACATATGGGGGTTGTAGTATTCATGTAGTTTGAAAAAATATCATTTCGGCTTTTTGTCGAATGGGTTAACAATTTTTCCCGTGGAAATATATTTTGTGGATATTACGTATTATATGTATAGTACGTTATATATATTATTATTTATTTCTCTACGCAAATTTTAATGTTAAAAATACGGCTATTTTAACGGCTATCCCACTTTACCTACACGACAATTGCAGGCGTCGAAAGTTTCGAAATGAAATATTTTCGCAGTACAAGAATATGAAAACACCGGTGAAAGAGATGATTAGAATAATACGTTGTTATAAATGCATTTTTAATTAAACTTTAAATTTGCGTATTTACGTTACGTGTAAATTACACGTAAATTACATAGATGACATAACCAAAGTTATATAATAAATAAATCTTGAAAAATGTATGGGGTACTTCCTACTAGGCTCTATATTGCCGGGGCAGGTCCACAAAGGAAGCACACGAGGTAGGTAACAACATAAATCTCTTTATATAATAAAGGGAAGTTTGGAATCTTAAACGCTACCAATTCCTTAAGCATAAATCTCGCGCGACACCAGCGTGGTATCGCGGTTCTCCCCGCTGATTGGTTCGCGGGTCTTCGGTCCCCCAGCGCGGTGAATACTCCAACCAATCCGCTAATTCTGTCACTAGCGCACGTAAATTACAGTAATTTACGTGTATAATACGTACGTATTATACGTTGCGTATTTTATGTGCCCATCACTGCACGCATGTCACGGCGACCGAAAATTCTTGCTGATTTCCTTGCATGTAAGTGTGCTTTATTATTATATTAATTAAGGTGTACGCGTAATGAAACGAACATATTTTCAACGAATAGGTTATTGTTTCATTACACGTGTAAAATTTCATTACACGCGTAAAATAATATTCTATAACCTATTTTTTGCTAATCTATTTCTTTATTGAAATGTGTATCTTTTTAGTATCAAGTCCCTTGGAAGGAAATCCAATTCTTCTCATCAGTAGAAGAAGCAACAGAGAAAATATTATATCTGGTAAGTGACGTTTACATTTATTTATATATAAAATAATACGTATGATATTGGTTTAGTGTTTATTACAAATTTTTCGTTTTTTACAGGTTGGAGCATTAAAAAAAATAATAAAGTACACTCGCGTGGCTGCTTTGTGCTACCCTGGGCGCTTTGCGCTTGTGCGAGTAAGCTTTATTGGCTGCATCGCGCTTTATTAAGCTTTATTGGTTATAATAAGCTTTACTGGCTGCATCGCGCTTTATTATATCGTATACAATAGATTAGTGTATACTCGAAAACTAGAATATATATTAATAATATATATTATATCGTATACAGTAGAATAGTGTATACTAGAAAACTAGAAATATATACCCCATATATATATAATAAAAGTATAATTCGTCATGTCTATAATTAATAATATTATCAATATCTTACCACTCAGTTTCCATAATATGGAAATTATCATTAAAGGCGAATGGTTAGCAGACGACCATATTGAATATTTTCATAAATTATTACAAGCTCACTCTAATTATAAACCACGCGAGACGTGGAGAGTTCAATTTCCTGATACAATTCAACCAGTTCCTGAAAATCAGGATCACATACAGATTTTGCACAAATGCGATAATTTTCAAACCAATGCAGGAGGGCATTGGGTTTGTAGCTTTTATAAATATGATGAAAGAAGAGTTTATATTTATGATTCTATTAATTCCTGCAAGTTGCATCGTCATCATAAGATTTATCTTGAGAAGTTATACCCTTTTTTGACCAAACACGACGGTACAATTGACGAAAAATTTATTGAATTTCCACATGTGCAAGCTCAACCTAACGGTCGGGATTGCGGAGTTTTTGCGATTGCATTTGCTGTCTCGTTATTATTCAAAATATTACCAGACAAAGTAACGTACACTCATGCGTTGATGCGTCAACATTTGATCCACATGTTTCAATCTAATCGTATAGAACATTTTCCATGCACTCAGGATCAACAATTAACACGTTGTGTGCACGAATATGAATCTGCAATTGGTAGTACAGTTAATAAAAATCCATCTTGTGGAAATGATCCTGCATTTCAAATCGGTAAAAGTTACATTACTAACGAAACAGATAATACAATATCCCCAGTTCAAAATGTAGTACTTAGTGACAAAGAAGTCACTATATATACAAAAAATGTAATTCAAACAGATCCACCATTGGTTTCGAAGTCAAAAATCAGCAATGTATACCTACCAAGTAATAGGACAGAATACATGTCTAATTATTATAAAAGGCAGAAAGAGGAAATTAATTTAAAAAGAAGAGCTGTTTATAAAGCAAAAAAAGGGAAGTGTAACATGATAAAAGGCAAAGATTGTAAAAAAAGGGAGGAAAGCATAAAAATTTCTAATTATGAATATTATAACGCCCACAAAGAAGGTATAATAAAAAAGAAGAAAATGCATTATGACGCAAATAAAGAAGTGATATGCGAAAAGCGAGAAAATTATTATCAGCAAAATAAGGAAGGTATAATAAAAAAGAAAAAAATGCATTATGACGCAAATAAAGAAGTGAAATGCGGGAAGCGAAAAAATTATTATCAACAAAATAAAGAAGGTATAATAAAAAAGAAAATACTGCATTATTACGCAAATAAAGAAGTGGCATGCGAAATGGGGAAAAAATATTATTAGCAAAATAAAGAAGGTATAATAAAAAAGAGAAAAATGCATTATGACACAAATAAAGAAGTTATCTTCAAAAAGCGGAAAGTATATAATGAAATACGTAAGGAAGATAATTATAATAAAGTAGCGAAACGTCGTGCTGTTCTGAAAAGAATAAAAAAGTATCGTAATATTGCTGTAACGAATAACAATATAGGAACCAAAAATAACAAAGAAACTTATATTAGAAAACTTTCAAAAATTATTAGCATGCCGTCCAGAGAAGCAAGTAGATTGGAAGCTGAGCGTATAATAAAATGGTGTTTTCATACTAGGCAAAAGTACATTTTGGAAATGAGGAAACTGTTGAAAGATTGTAAAGAAAAAGTGGAAGTTTCTTTAACGCGCGCAGCAGAATGTTTAGAAGTTGATGACAGGATTAATGCTTTGTGTGGACAATCCAGACATACATCTTCTTCAGAATCATGTTTTGCGGAAAGTTCGTACCATACTTTCACCGGTTCTGAATCAATCATACTGAATTCGGAAGGGAAAGCTATAAACGTTCTACCTGTATTGCAATCGAAAAAGACGACAAAGGCATGGCATTGTAGTTATCTTTGTAAAACAAAAAATGTTGAAATTCTGAATAATTTACAGGATTTCTTCAAACGATTGTTAGAATGCTCATTAAAAAAGGTACATAAGTTGAACAACCATATCAGTAGCTGTTCTAATAAAGTGCATGCTGAAAAAGTTGGCCATTCCCATGGTTGTTACATAAACCCTAAACTATGTAAGTCCAATTTTTTAGCCTTTGAGATACTGGCACCTCACTTTCCGGATTTACGAAATTTGAAGAGAATGATATACAGAATAGTGTACATTTATAAACACCTATTACATAATTTAGACAAAGCTTTAAACGACAGTGACCTTGAGACACTTGGTCGAATAACACTGCAAGCTCGGAAAGAAGCTGAAGCGTTACAAAAAAATAATACTGACGTAAGTTTGAACGAAGAAGAGATTATATCTCGATATTATTTAGCATTTAAAGCTTTTACAAAGCGGTCTATGGACACACCGCGCATCCCGTGCGTTTCCTGCGAGAAACTCTGTTTTCAAAGAGAGGTTCGTAAGTTTGATATTTCTAAAAGAACATATAAGGGAAATGTAATACAAACATTGTTAAATCATATTGGATACAAAGTTGGTGACGTGAATTTTATTTGCCGATATTGTCACGATAAAATTCGCAAAGATTCCATACCACCAAAATGTATTTTAAATAAGCTTGATGTACGTTCAGTTCCAGAAATAGCAGTGTTGAACGATTACGAACGAATTCTCATTCAAAGAGCTAAACCGTTTCAAACGGTTGTGAGAATGGATACAGTAATGCGTAAAAATATGCCACATAAACATATGTTTCCAAAAGTAAAGGGAAGAACATTTCACCTTCCTTTGCCGTTAGAAGAAAATTTAAAAAAAAATCTGTCCTTCGACCGAACCTTTAAATCAAAATCATGAATTATACATATTGGTGCGGGGCGTTCCAACAAAATCTAAAATAGTTTGGGAAAAGTTAGTTGACTTGAAGAAAGTATGGAATGCCTTAGTATGGTTGAAAGCCAATAATCCTCTATACTCAGAAATTGTTTTACCACAATCGCACGATTTATTGCTGAGTGCCAAATTACCAGAATACAGAATTTCAAGAAGAAGTTGTTGCCAATGATGATAATAACGAATCTATCGAGGACGTTGAAGGTGAAACACTTAATATCGATGAAAACCACAAACGTGCATCATTGACGCAAATGTCACAATCTGATTCATATTATGATCAGTTTACGATTTATCCAATGTATGACAAAAGGGTTAACGAATCTGCTACCGCACTCTATCAAATGCTTAAAGTTCAGGACATTCCGTTGGGCCATCGTGCTGAACACTTAGATGTGAAATGTTTCCCAGATTTATATCCTTATGGGGTGAACGGACAGCATGAAGAAAGATTGGTTCGTTTGACTGATCATGAATTCATTAAGTCCAAACTGATGTCCAAGCATTCGCAATTTCGATTGAACATGCAATATATTTTTCATTTATTACACGATACCAATATGCGGCAATTGAACGCTGGAATTTTTCACAAAATGAACGTCGTAAATCCACGTGAAAAATACACAGCTGCTAGTTTTCTAGAGCAACTCTCTAAAGATCAGCTACAAACGAACTTGAACACTATATTTTCCAGATTACGTAATACAGCACAGTATTGGCGAAAACCGAGAAATGATTTGAACTGTATGATACACCATTATGGACCAGCTACATGGTTCCTCACGCTCAGTCCAAGTGAGTGGCTATGGACAGATTTAATAGAATATCTTCGTGATGTAAACGGCCCATCGGTGGCTAAAATGTCGCCGAACGAACTCATTGCTTCTGATCCCGTTTCAACTTCTCGATTTATAGATAATACATTCCACGCTATGCTGGATTTCATTTGTTCGCCCGACAATCCGATTGGCAAGGTCACTCATTACTTTTGGCGCAGAGAATATCAGAGCAGGGGATTACAACATTTTCATCTTTTAATTTGGATTGAAGATGCTCCTATAATCGATAAATCTTCGAAGGAAGAAGTAGCAGCATTCATTATGAAATACGTCACTTGCAGATTGCCATCACCGCATGTGTCGCCAGAATTATATAGACGTGTAATTGCACATCAAATGCATAAATGCAATAGTTACTGTCTACGCAACAAAAAAACTAAAAATTCCTTCTGTAAAGTATGTCGATTTTCATTTCGACGTCCAGTTACAGATACTTTGATAATAAGGGATGTGGCTGTTTCTATAGGTGCTAGAAAACAATTGAAAGCGAAAGGTAGACTCTATGATCTTCCACGTTCAATAAAGGAAGTTCGTATCAATGATTTTAATGCTGCCGTTCTTACGGTTTGGAGAGGTAACATGGATATACAATATATTGGGGAAAAGACAGGGTTGGTGACATGTTACTGTACTAAGTACGTGTCCAAGCCGGAAAAAAGTTACGCTACGGACACTATGGCAGCAATAAATTCTACTAAGTCATTGGCTAGTCTGCTGTGCAACCTTGGAATGCGCATGCTAAATCATAGAGAATGTGGAGCGCCTGAATGCGCTGATACTCTTTTAGGATTATCATTGCATGGCACTGACTCCAGTACTACTATTAGATGGTTAGATGTAAATATACTGAGAAGTAGGAAATTGAAAACTCGCAAAGAGATTGAGGATTTGGTAGGTGAATCCACATACATATTTTGTCCATCCCTCATAGATGATTACTATCCCAATAGACCCAAGGAATTAGAATCTATGCATCTGTACGATTTTGCTATGTGGTATGACGTTACTAAAATTAGACCGTCTGAAAAAACTGAATATTATGAAATCTGTCCATCTCTGTTTTTGAAAAAAGGCCAAGAGGGTATCTTATCAATCATTATAAGTACAATGTTCAAATCCAACCTGAGAATTATTATTTCTCATTATTATTATTATTCAAACCTTGGAGAAACACCGACCAATTGAAAAATGGATTTAACACATATGCGGAAGCTTTTTTGTCGCTGGAATCACAATTGACAGAAGCAGTTCAGTATCACGAACGAATAACGGATATTCAAGAAGCGCGTGATCATATAAAGGAAGAAATTGAAAAGAACGTGTTGAATACTGTGGAACAAGAAGAAAATGATCAAGGCGATCACCCAATAGAGTGTGTCCCCGTTGAAACTGTTGGTGCCATGAAAGATTTTAAAGACGCGGGAAATAAATTTGACTGTGGTGATCTTCAAGAAATAATTTCGGAATTGAACCATGATCAAAAGCGGATATTTGATAAAGTTACTAAGTCCTTGACGTCTAACGATAACATTCTCAGACTTTATGTGAGTGGAGAAGGTGGCACTGGGAAAAGTTTTTTAATAAAAACTATCAGACACTGGATCAAGCAGACTATCGGAAAAGACACAGCAGTAACTGCTCCTACTGGAATCGCAGCTTTTAATATCGATGGTCTTACTATACACCGATTATTCCAATTACCCGTAGAACATGGGCATACAGCCCAGTATAGCCAACTTAGCGATGCAGCCCTTCAAATTGTACGAGATCAACTCAAAAATGTTGCTCTAGTAATCATCGATGAAATTTCGATGGTTTCTAACGTAACTTTCCTGTACATACATTTGCGGCTTACAGAAATATTTGATACTACAGATTCCGATGATGCTTGGTTCGGAAAAAAGCCTATGTTGCTATTTGGTGACTTACTACAACTTCCTCCTGTTCACGAAGAACTTGCTTTTATACAATTATCCAATAAGAGTATAGAGAAAAATGTTGGAGGATTAGGTTCTTATAATTTATGGTCTGCCTTGTTTAGCTATGACGAATTGACAATAAACATGCGACAGCAGGGTGATAATATTTACAAAGAGATCTTGTCGAGAATTCGGACCGGAGTAGTGACCGTTTCGGATACGAAGCTTTTAGAATCGAGGAAATTAAATTTCAAAGCGACAAATTGTAATGACCGATTAAAGGAATTAAGTGATTACATGCTTAATGTGGGATCTAATACGGTGTGTTTACTTCCCACATGTGTTCAGTGTGATGTTTTGAACGCTGCAATGCTGAGTCGATTTCCGTCCGAAGAAATCCATTTGATTGCTCATGATACAACGAATTGTGCACCGTACTTGAAAAAAAAGGTGTCAAAGGTACTGAACAATGACGATGATAGCTCTCGAACGGCGGGACTTGCAAGGGTCGTAATTGTTAAAGTAGGAGTGCAAATCATGATTAGAAGAAATATTGATGTTACGCTAGGTCTTGTCAACGGTACCATTGCTAAACTTGTTTCAGTTACACGAGGTGTTGATAATGACGTCGAAAAATTGAAAATTATATTACCCACGGGGCAAGAACATATAATAGAACGTGTAAGTGTTAAATTTGAAGTAATGGATAGAGCGTTCGTTATTAGAAAACAATTTCCGATTTGCCTCAGCTATGGTATAACTATTCACAAAAGTCAAGGACTAAGCTTACAGAATGCTGTTATAGAAGCAGGTAATTCAATATTTACTTGCGGACAAACTTACGTTGCTCTTTCTCGGGTGACCACATTACAAGGACTGCATCTTATCAATTATGATCCATCTTCCGTAAAGGCACAAGAGTCGGCTATAATAGAGTACAATAGATTGCGAAAAAAATATAGACCTGATCTTATGACTATTTCAATTTCTAATAACCGCGTTCTCAATGTTCGTGATGCTGTTTGGGCAGTACCTAATTATAATGTATCCGAATGTCAGAATACTAATGATCACATCGTGGATACTATTCAATACTACGTCAGAGGTCTCCCGAATTCTGATGGTGTGTCTTGTTATGCGAATGCCACGATCCAATGTATGTTATATTGTTCATCAATAAGAGAAAACTTATTTTCGACTGAAAAAGCTGATCATATTATAAAAGTCTTTATGGACCAATATAAATCGGATCAAAGTCCAAACATAATATCATTACGGCAATTCGCAGGAGAAAAATACGCTAACAATCAGCTACATGATGCAGCTGAGTTTATTACCTCTGTTTGTGATCGTGAGATTCTTATTAAGAATGCAGTACAACACGAAATTACAACGGTATTAAGATGTTTAGAGTGTAATTACACAAGTACTGCTATCAGTACAAATTGTGTGGTACATCTTGCACTGCCCAAGATGTTAAAAAAAAAATCATTTGAATTTCAAGATATAATAAAACACAATTTCGCAGGATGGAAAAATCTGAAAGATTCTTGCCCTAATTGTGATAATTCAAATTCAAACACAATAAAGAAAATCGATATAACTGCTTCCAAACAAATTCTTATTGCAAAATTACATTTGTTCGATCACGATAGTAGCGGAACAACAACAAAAGTGGAAAATTTCTACATCAAAGCAATACCTACTACTAAAATACAAATGGGGGATCACTGTTATAAACTTAAGGCAGCGATTTTCCACCACGGTAAAAGTATTGCCGATGGTCATTACACGAGTATGGTACGGGGTAAGGGCACAGCGTGGGTATCCGTTGATGATTTACGAGTAGAAAAACAAGCTTGGCCACGAAATGCTAAAAATGCATACATATTTTTCTTCGAAACGTGTTAATCGTGGTTGTTATTACAGTTCAATGTCAATGTTAAAAAATACGTTCAGCGCCAAAGGCTGCTTTCAGCGCCATAAAATACATATAAATCGGCAATGCAGTGCGCGTGGTTTCTTTTCGTAGTTGTTAAACTTACGTAGAATTTATCCTTAACCAAAAAATAAATAAAGTACACTCGCTGAGCTGCTTTGCGCTATTACGAGTATTCCAAGTATATATTCCAAGTATATACCTTATCCTCTAACGTCTCTAGATAGGCTGCAGGGCGCCATAAACACGTAAACGTGTGACGAAGATAGATCAGAATTTATAATTTATTGGGATTTCCTTACTTTTTCCTTATTTTTAGCACACGTGGCAGTCAAGTTCAAAAAAGTAAAAAAATTACACCAAGTACATGAATTATCTTTGTAAAAATAAGTGAGATCCCCATAAAAAACTTTCAAAAAGTAAAAAAATTACGCCAAGTACATGAATTATCTATGTAAAAAGAAGTGAGATCCCCATAAAAAACTTTCAAAAAGTAAAAAAATTACGCCAAGTACATGGATTATCTTTGTAAAAAGAAGTGAGATCCCCATAAAAAAACTTTCAAAAAGTAAAAAAATTACGCCAAGTACATGAATTATCTTTGTAAAAAGAAGTGAGATCCCCATAAAAAAACTTTCAAAAAGTAAAAAAATTACGCCAAGTACATGAATTATCTTTGTAAAAAGAAGTGAGATCCCCATAAAAAACTTCCAAAAAGTAAAAAAATCACAAAAAAAAGATAAAAATTATATATATCACAAAAAAATAGAAGAAAATATGAATTATCTTTGTAAAAAGAAGTGAGATCCCCATAAAAAACTTTCAAAAAGTAAAAAAATCACAAAAAATAAAAGATAATAATATAAATCACAAAAAAATAGAAGAAAATATATAATATCACAAAAAATAGAAGATAATAATATAAATCCCCCCAAAAATAGAAGAAAATATACAATATAAAAAAAGATGTGAAATCAAAATGAGCTGCAAGTACATAAAGGTGCTCTCCAACTGCCCTTAAGATGACACAACTACATAGACACAGCTAAAATGCTGTGTGCATACATTCCATTACTCATATCGCGGACATTTTAATTAACCCATCAAAAAGAATCCCAATTAAAAACATTGTCGTAAATTAATTAATAGCTTTACAAAATTAATATACAAAATTGTGCCTATTATAACAATGGCTACTTATACAAAAAAATGTATTAAATAATATTAAGCAGATATATTTTTATTCAAATAAATATTTTAATACGAATAAATATTTTATTTTATTCAAAATACTTGGCGCTGCGAAATCGAAAAAATATCAATTGTCTTAGTATTAATTAATAATTTACAATAACTCCCTTACAATCTAAAATACATAAACATATACATATTACAATACATATTACAAATGCAGTCAGATTTATTGTACATATATATATTTAACTGTAATATCATACGTAGCATATGCACACGCACACATACACACATTCACGAACGCACGCACAAGAAAGAAAGAAAAAGATTAATGCAATTTATACATATGTATTCAGTTTAGCAACACCAATTCGGTGAGCAGCGCCAAGTATTTCGAATAAAATAAAATATTTATTCGTATTAAAATATATATTTGAATAAAAATATATCTGCTTAATATTATTTAATACATTTTTTGTATAAGTAGCCATTGTTATAATAGGCGCAATTTTGTATATTAATTTTGTAAAGCTATTAATTAATTTACGACAATGTTTTTAATTGGGATTCTTTTTGATGGGTTAATTAAAATGTCCGCGATATGAGTAATGGAATGTATGCACACAGCATTTTAGCTGTGTCTATATAGTTGTGTCATCTTAAGGGCAGTTGGAAAGCACCTTTATGTACTTGCAGCTCATTTTGATTTCACATCTTTTTTTATATTGTACATTTTCTTCTATTTTTGGGGGGATTTATATTATTATCTTCTTTTTTTGTGATATTATATATTTTCTTCTATTTTTTGGGGGGATTTATATTATTATCTTTTATTTTTTGTGATATATTTTCTTCTATTTTTTTGTGATTTATATTATTATCTTTTATTATTATCTTCTATTTTTTGTGATATATATTTTCTTCTATTTTTTTTGTGATTTTTTTTCGATTATTATTTTAAAAGATACGATGGTCAAGTTCGGTTCTTCAAATGGCACTAACTTTTCTGAAGTCCTGAGTTGATAGTGCGTTCCAAGACGAATTCAATAAGCTTTAATGTATACACTTGATTTCCACTGGTTTTTGAGATATTGCGCTGGCAAATTTGCTAATTTTCACTTGAAAAAAATCTCTGGAATAGCAAGGACCGGGGTCGGTCTTGCAGGCGCCACGGGTGGCAGGGCCTGCTGAAATAGATACCTACCTGCCAAAGGTCTACGCAGGCCAAAGGCTGGACAATTCTTTTCCGTCAGAAATGCTACTTTGGTAGGTACATCTGCGGAATCGAGAAGCGCACCGTTACTTTTATTTCGCACTTGCTTCTACGCTCGGATGGCCGGTTATTTTGGGAGGGGTGCAAGTTCGATTGGTTAGGTTAGTAGGTGTGAAAGTTGCTAGACTAAATTTCAACCATAGGGAGCAGATTGTATTAGAACCAATCGGATTTGCATCCCTCACAAACGGCTGCTCTCTTGAAGAGGCCCTCTTCACAGCAATGCCCACCTTCTCTCGCACGGAATACGTTAACGCATGCTATTGTTTTATAATTTGTTAAACACTTTATTACAAAACACACATGTACTATAATTAAAGTAAATCGTATTCCTCTCGGGCAGGAGTACTGATAATGATCGAACTTGCGCCCCACTTCGCGCAGACCGATTACGCGGAGGGTAGTCGGGTGTCACACACTGCACAATTGATACAGGGTAACAATTCTGGAGCAACGCCCGTCAAGGAGATGCGGCCTGGTACCCCGTGGCGAGGACAACACCTCGCAGTGCCCATCGAATTTTATGGCTTTTTCCGGAAAAAGGTACGAATCCTGGGCCGAACGTAACGAATTGAAGGGTTTCGACCCTCGAAGGGTTTGGAATATCATTAAGAAGTGAAAAATGTACAGGATTGCAAATGTTTGCTTCTTTTCTTCATCGTATCGAGAAGGAAGTGACGCCAATGGATTCCTTATGCTTTTCCGATGAAACTGACACCAAGAACGACGTAATTCGGAAAATAATGAAGGAAATGAACAATTCATTTCCATAACCTCAAGCTAATTTCGTTAATAATAGCCCGATTTACGTGAAATTTGTAATGATTTTCATCGGAAAAACATAAGGAATCCATTGGCGACACTATCATATCGATACGATAAAGAATAAAGAATTATTTTATTTCCTAAACAGATACAGGGTAATTCTGGAGGTACGCCCGTCACCCATGGCGAGGACAACACCCCGCAGTGCCCATCGAATTTTATGGCTTTTTCTGGTAAAAGGTACGAATCCTGGGCCCAACGTAACGAATTGGGGTCGAGTCTCCGCAGTCGAGGGTGAAATATCCATTACAGCGTATTAAGAAATTCTTTTCTTCATCGTGTCGAAAGGGAAGTGACGCCAATGGATTCCTTATGTTTTTCTGATGAAAATCATACCAAATATCACGCTAATCGGATTACTTTGACACAAGCTATTTGTATTCCATATGCAAAAGTTGCGCGATTTACACGACATTTGTAATGATTTTCATCGGAAAACTCCAAGGAATCCATCGGCGACCCTCCCATATCCATACGATAAAGAATAAAGAATTAGTTTATATCTTAAACAGATAATTCTGGAGCTACGCCCGTCACCCGGTGGCGAGGACAACACCGCGCCGTGCTCATCGAATTTTATGGCTTTTTCCGGAAAAAGGTACGAATCCTGGGCCGAACGTAACGAATTTGGGGTCGAGCCCCCGCAGTCGAGGGTGAAAATGTGAAATATTAATTTCAGCATAGTAAGAAATGCTTCATTCTTTAATGCATCGATATGAAAGTGGCACCAATGGATTCCTTATGTTTTTCCGATGAAAATCATACCAAATTTCACGTAAATTGGGCTATTATTAACGAAATTAGCTTGAGGTTATGGAAATGAATTGTTCATTTCCTTCATTATTTTCCGAATTACGTCGTTCTTGGTGTCAGTTTCATCGGAAAAGCATAAGGAATCCATTGGCGTCACTTCCTTCTCGATACGATGAAGAAAAGAAGCAAACATTTGCAATCCTGTACATTTTTCACTTCTTAATGATATTCCAAACCCTTCGAGGGTCGAAACCCTTCAATTCGTTACGTTCGGCCCAGGATTCGTACCTTTTTCCGGAAAAAGCCATAAAATTCGATGGGCACTGCGAGGTGTTGTCCTCGCCACGGGGTACCAGGCCGCATCTCCTTGACGGGCGTTGCTCCAGAATTGTTACCCTGTATCAATTGTGCAGTGTGTGACACCCGACTACCCTCCGCGTAATCGGTCTGCGCGAAGTGGGGCGCAAGTTCGATCATTATCAGTACTCCTGCCCGAGAGGAATACGATTTACTTTAATTATAGTACATGTGTGTTTTGTAATAAAGTGTTTAACAAATTATAAAACAATAGCATGCGTTAACGTATTCCGTGCGAGAGAAGGTGGGCATTGCTGTGAAGAGGGCCTCTTCAAGAGAGCAGCCGTTTGTGAGGGATGCAAATCCGATTGGTTCTAATACAATCTGCTCCCTATGGTTGAAATTTAGTCTAGCAACTTTCACACCTACTAACCTAACCAATCGAACTTGCACCCCTCCCAAAATAACCGGCCATCCGAGCGTAGAAGCAAGTGCGAAATAAAAGTAACGGTGCGCTTCTCGATTCCGCAGATGTACCTACCAAAGTAGCATTTCTGACGGAAAAGAATTGTCCAGCCTTTGGCCTGCGTAGACCTTTGGCAGGTAGGTATCTATTTCAGCAGTCTGCCACGAGTTTTCTTTTCGCCGGGTAATAGTAGTAATCTCGTCCCAGTAATTAAGAGTAATCGGCCCCTTTCGCGGCCACCAATTTTTATAACGTAGGAACAACACGTTCCGTGAAAAATAAATTCAGTGATCAGTGTTAGTAGCCGTGCAGTGAAGTGAATATTCGGTACATTGACCCTGCGATCAGCTGAGCACTGGACGCCGCGCCGATGACCAGGATCGGTACAGTGGCCTAGTGACACAGGTTTCCGAAAAGGGAAGGAAAGCAAGGAAAGGAATGTCCGAAAGGGTGAGTTTTCTTTAATTTATTGGTGATTATTAGGTGTGAAAATAAATTCTTTCCGATTTTAGGGTACAAAAACAGTTCGATTTAAAAAATATGAAAACAACTCGATCATCGCAATAATTTCCATTATTGTTCATTACCTTTTGCCATTTTTCTGGCAGCTTCTGAATACCACCGCGATAGAAATTCCAGTCGGAAAGAATTTATTCATACACCAAATATTATTTTTTAAATTTAGTTGTGTTGGCCGTTCTTAAACTACGGATTTTTACCTCAATAACGAATTACGATCACTTGTCGTACATTTTCTGTTACGTTAGCTTTTCGTTTATGCCTTATTTAAAAACGAAATTTACGTACTTCTTGTCCTCTCACTTCAAATTATTCTTATTTAAGATTTTGCTTTAAAAAAAAAATGTGTAACGCGGTTTCCTTCGATGCATGCCGACTTGCTTGTTCGTACGTTCGTAGCACAGCGCGGTCGCCTACCTCGTAGCCAACGCTACGGCGGGAACTCAGGCGGAAGGCGCGCGCTCTGATTGGTCGGGGTTTTTGCTTAATATCTCCTTAAGGCTGCCGTCTCAGCGGGCGTTGAATGTGTGCGTACGCTCACACAAGCTAGGAAAAGCGTGTACGTATACGCGTGTAGTAAACAAATCGTAAATTACAACTTTCGTCCTGGAATCGGCAAGAAGGAAGTTTTTGCGGGTATAGTTGCCTTCAGTAGACATTCGTGCAGGGTGGTCTGGTTCGTTTGAACGCTAATAACCACCGTACGTTGAAATATTAACGAATTTATGACTCGAAAACTGACAGAATGAGGCTTCAAGGCTTCTCCGTTGGTGGCGCCACTGGTATAGTCGAGCCACGTAGCACCAGCGTGATGTGTACGCAGGGCCGACGCGAGGTTAGCTGGCGCCTGTATGCAAGAAAATTTTTTGTGACCCCAAATTTTTGCACTTGTTTTCTATTTAATATGTTTAAAAGTATTACATTTATATTTCGTTTATGTGGGGTGTTAGATTCCTTTATTATTAAGCGTACGATGTGGTTTTTTAGCGTCCCATTCGGCTGGCGCCCTTATGCGGTGCATGGTTCCGCCGGCCCTGCGTAAACGCGATGTAGTAAACAAACCGTAAATTACAACTTTCGTCCTGGAATCGGCAAGAAGGAAGTGTTTGCGGGTTTAGTTGCCTTCAGTAGACATTCGTGCAGGGTGGTCTGGTTCGTTTGAACGCTAATAACCACCGTACGTTGAAATAATAATGAATTTATGAATCGTGTACTCAGGACAGCCGGAAAAATGACAGAATGAAGCTTCAAGGCTTCTCCGTCACCGGCGCTAATGGTATATTCGTGCCTTGTACCATCAAAACCGGTGAAAGTCCAAACTAGCCGATAAATGTAGGAAAGACATAGTTGCCGAGACGTATCGAGAGTCAGATCGCGCTGTTGCCGCATTTCCCTTATTACTATTTTGTCGTCATGAAGGCTTGAATGAATCACGGCGAAGCGGCTAGAGAACAGAGATGGGCAAAGATAATATCTGGATAAACTCAAATAAAAGACACTTTGTGTTTATCCGTTGTGAATGAACCGAAGTGCTAAAAATAATCCGATTTATACTGTGTTTAAATTTATTTTCATCTGGAAAGTCTCATAGGGATCGGCTGACTCCAGCTTTCGCTGACACGTACAGGAGCGGTGATAATGTGTGCGTGAATTGACGAACACGCGAAGCGAATGTGACGTCACATGCTTTTACGTGTAGACGTTGACTCGCTGCTAGCGTAGCTTCGGCCGACTCTAGGTCGCGTAGCTGGAGTCAATTCACGCACACATTACCACCGCTCCTGTACGTGTCAGCGAGAGCTGGAGTCAGCCGATCCCTGCATGAGTATGTTATTGAAACGTTCATGCCGATACGATAGCGAATGTGGATGTTTTACAAACAACGTAAACAATCATTTTAATATATTTTTTTATGAGTAAATATAAATATTGTTCCCCCACGGTTATTTCCTCCTCGTCGTCCTGGAGATTTTGTTCAAATTGAAATATGTTAGAGTCCATGTGAAAATAAGGAGGATTTAAATAATCATTTTGCCAAATTCGAAAGGTAATTTTCAAAAAATCGATGAAAGTTGAGTACTTTGAGGGTCTGTATTTATAAAACAATTTTGAATGTGACAAAATGTGACAACTTGAACCCCTCTTATTTTCACATGCACTATAACGTGTTTCAATTTTAACTAAATCTCAAAGTGATCCGCTTAGCATGGAATGAACCGTACATATGATATTTTCCATTCTAATCGAAATGGATCGTAACCCACTTCCAACTATCACCTTCTTTACGAAAACGACAAAAGCTTCTACGTTCGGGACGCTAATCGCATCGCGATTACCGAAAATACACAATTTATCGAGAAATGATACTAAAACTTTGCAGGCGTTCGTAGTATACATATCACCATCGCAATTGCAGTACAAGAAAATAATTATTTTTTAGTGACTTTAGCACTATAGCGTTTAAGCAAACTGTTAAACTGTATACAGCAATAAAAGATATTTCTAAAAAAGTTTGAGCTGTGAAATGTAAATCCACAAACACTAAAAACTAGAAAATAAAAAATATATAAAAAAAATTTATTAAAAATGCACTAAAAACTAAAAAAAAAATTATTTTCTTGTACTACAATTTTGAGGGTGTTAATATCACTTTAAATAATTCATTATAAATAAAATCGTGGGGCACCATGTGCAACCAGAAGTTGAAGTATTAAAGTGATTCATATCGTGTTATGAAATATCGTGCCCTATGATTTTATTTAAAGTGAATTATGTGATAGTAACACCATAATTTTTTTTTATATTATCTAAATAAAACACATGGCACTAGCAGTATGAAATTTTTTTTTATTTTGATATTTTTATGTTAGTAATTTATGTAAATATTATGGCCGCCCCCCACGCTTCCTCCTTGTCTGCCGCCGCGGCCTCCCCGGCGCCATCCTCCCCGGCCTCTCCGGTCATCCCCGCCACGGCCGCGCTGGTACCGCAGCCGCCGGATTTCTCGCTTCATCTGAAACAGTACAATAAAAATTAAATTTTCTACTTCCATTTTCTACTACGCTCGAGACGAGATTCACTACAGCATAATTAAACAATTTTTAATTCTTCATCGAATCGATATGGCAGTCACACCAATGGATTTCTTATGTTTTATCGATGAAAATCATGCTAAATTTCGCAAAGATCCGAAGGGAAATGGAGAACTTGAGATTCGTCATTTTTTAGTGCTATATTATGAGGCAGTGAGAGCGACAATCCATTGGTGTAACGGCAATATCGATTCGATGAATAATTAAAAATTCTTTAATTATGCTGTAGGACTACATTTCACGTTCGACCACGCGGTGTCGTTTCGTTTTGGCCGGGCTTTGCCGTCGCCGTTCATACCAAACAAACTTCAGAAAAACACACACATTCAACATAACTTGCCTTTGAAATTTGTTTTTTCATCCTCCTCGCATCCTCCTCCTTTTTCTTTTCCGCTTCCTCCTCCTTTTTCTTTTCCGCTTCCTCCTCCTTTTTCTTCTCCACTTCCTTCTTCTTTTTCTCCTCCTCCTCTTCCTTTCGTGTGCTTTCCTCTACACCCATGATCTGGAAATGAAATAATGAATATATTATTTTATGGCAAATAGTAAGGATTGTACAACGTGATTCTCTCGCTAGAGTCCTAATAAACCGAGAGCTGGCTACATAGGGGTCAACGTGACTCAATGCAGTCACAGTTGTTATTTAAAAATGTTGGATTAGTGTTGCCGAATACGAAATCGGCGGTCTGCCGCGTCAGTCCGGGGAACTAACGCGGGGGTGGACGGTCAAACATGTAAAATTTCTAACGCAATAACGTCATTCTTGCAGTTCTGAAATTTCATATACTTATTATTTATGCATTGAACGATATCAGAGGTCCCTATTTCACGTGTATTTAGACACACGTGAAAAGCCACGACCTCTATGGAAAGCGCGACACGTGGCTTGCGCGCTAGTGCAAGGGAGAAGTATACATCTGTTTCTCCCTTGCACTATAGTGGGACTGCCGCCGGCTGCATATTGGAACGGCAGCCGTACGGCAGCCTGTAGGGTCGTTCCAATATGCGGCCGGCGAGTTCGCACATTGGAACGACGAGTCCGCATAATGGAACGACCCTACAGGCTGCCGTACGGCTGCCGTTCCAATATGCAGCCGGCGGCAGTCCCACTATAGTGCAAGGGAAAAACAGATGTATACTTCTCCCTTGCACTAGCGCGCAAGCCACGTGTCGCGCTTTCCATAGAGGTCGTGGCTTTTCACGTGTGTCTAAATACACGTGAAATAGGGACCTCTGATATCGTTCAATGCATAAATAATAAGTATATGAAATTTCAGAACTGCAAGAATGACGTTATTGCGTTAGAAATTTTACATGTTTGACCGTCCACCCCCGCGTTAGTTCCCCGGACTGACGCGGCAGACCGCCGATTTCGTATTCGGCAACACTAATCCAACATTTTTAAATAACAACTGTGACTGCATTGAGTCACGTTGACCCCTATGTAGCCAGCTCTTAGAATATAAAGATAATGCCGCGAATAAACCGCGCCTCGCTGAGTTTCGTGGAAGTGACAAATTTCACGTTCCGCATTTCTCATCAGATCTTTGCGAAAATTGCGTCTACCGATTCTGTCGTCCGGATGAAAATGGCCCCAAGCTAATTTCGTTAAAAATAGTCCTATTTAGATGACATGATTTTAATCGGGAGAACGCCAGGAATTCATTGGTATCACTGCCATATCGATTCGATGAAGAATAAAGAATATGCCGTAGTGAATAATCTCGTCGCGAGCGTCGAAATCCACGAAACTCAGCGAGGTGCGGCTTATTGGCGGCATTGCCTTTGAATACGCTAGCCAGAGAGTCACTCTGTATGATAGTATACAATATAATACTTACATTTTCCGGATTCACCATTTCTTCAATGGACTCTTTCTTTCGCAATGGACTAACTGGCAGGCAATGGCGAGCAGTGTTCACGGGAAATTCCCTCCGTAGCACGAGACTCTCATCGCAGGGAGGGGGAACGCAGGGATTGGCTGACTCCAGCTCTCGCTGACACGTACAGGAGCGGTGGTAATGTGTGCATGAACTGTGCCTGCGTCAGTCCCGCACACATAACCACCGCTCCTGTAGGTGTGTCCCCCTCCATTGCCTAAGGTTGACTGCCTCGAAACTGTCGCCAACATCACGCGAGAGAGAAAAAGACATCGTGCGAGCATGAGAATCTATACTTCACTCTCTCGCACCAGTTCGCACGACGTCTTTCTCTCTCGCACCATGTTAGGCGTCAAGCGTCATTTGTTTCAGCATCACAGACGAATCTTCTGATTCACGTTTCACGTTCACGGTTCGCGTTTACGTTTTTTTATAACGGGCAGAAGGATTTTTAGTTCTGTTGTATTGTGTTTGTGTTTGTGTTTGTGTTTGTGTTGTGTTTGTTGGTTTAGTGCAAGATGAGTGACACCCTAAATCGGAATATGCAGGATGTGCAAGAAGATATGCATATTAAATCTCCGTTTCGTCCGCGAAAATTATGTCCGTCCGCAAGGAGAGTTTCGAAACGGAAGGTACATCGCGAAAAGAGAAGGACCTTCACCCTTCAGACGAAACAGGAAAGGGCCAAAACGGCAGACGACACTGCCGTAGGACAACATTCAAATGAAGTGGCCGAGGAACGTATGGTAGAAGAACCATCAACATCCGATGGACGAAATCATACGTCCCAAGAGATAATGCACTCGCCATCCGATGAAGACACTGATACGGCCAGTTCGGGAGAAACTGAAGAGGCGGTGGATGAACTGATAACCGAAATACCAAAAGACACGGATATAGAAAGTAACGAAGAAGAAAACTTCGTTGTAGAAAAAGTTGCGAAGAGCGAGTCGCAAGTACAATCGCGTCTCCTAAATAGCAACGATATAATGAATTTCAAAAATGTGCTTGCTCAATTACAGAAAATAGGTAATCATGCAAAACATAGGGAAGACTGTGGCATTGAACACCTACGAGTAACTGGTGTGACACGGTGTGGCTTTAAGAGCATCTTCAGCGTAATGTGCACTTTATGTCATTACAAAGATGAAATCCGCAATCAATCGGACGAAGCCGGAGAAGTGGATAGCAATCAGGGCGCCGTTAATGCAACAATTTTATGTGGAGGCAGTTATGCCCAGTTGGAACATACTTTTGCAGGAGTGAACATACGTTGCATGTCGAAGAAAGACTTCGTGAAGAATCAAGATGAATTCATCAAGTCTGCAATTGCCGCTGCAGAAGAAGAGATGTTAGCAGCGGCTGAAGAAGAAAAACGTTTGGCCATTGAAAGAGGCGACCTTCTTCCCGGATCAGGGACTCCTCACATCCCCGTTGTGGCCGACGGAAGCTGGATGAAGAGATCCTACCGCAGTGGATGTTACGATTCTGCGTCTGGAGTCGGCGTGATAGTTGGCTATCACACGAAAAAAGTTTTATTTTACGGCGTTCGAAATAAAGTTTGCAGAATTTGTCGGATTGCTGCGAAAAACGAGAAAGAACCCCGAAAGCACACATGTTTCAAAAACTGGAACACATCTCGAGCATCGACTGCTATGGAAAGCGATGCTATAGTAGAAGGATTCAACACAAGCGTAGAAAAACGTGGGCTCGTTTATTCTACTCTCATCGCTGATGGGGACAGCAGCGTGTATAAGAAGATTATTGATGCTGACCCATATAAGAGACAGATTCGCGTAAAAAAAATTGAATGCACGAATCATTTGTTGCGAAACTTCTGCACAAAAATGAAAGCCATTGTGAAGAAGACTACACCTGGACCATTGAGGCAAGTTGTGGAAAGTAGTATTCGCCGGATGCGCACGGACATTGTAAAAGCCGCAAAGTTTAGATACAATCAGAATGTATCAATCGAAGAGAAAACAAAGAATTTGTATGGCGACATACAGAATATTCCGAGCCACGTGTTTGGTGAACACAAAGAGTGCGCACAACTGGAATATTTCTGCAATGGAAAGAATAAAGAGAATGAAAGAAACATCGTTGCAGAATTGATGAATATTGGAGTGTACCAGGACGTAAAAGAAATACTTCGTCCACTGTTAGCTCATGCGGAGAGCTTACTCTATAACACCAATAATAACGCTGTGGAAAGTGTGAATGCAATAATTGCCAAGAACATTGGCGGAAAAAGATTAAATTTCGCCGAAAGAGGGTCGTATACAGGAAGATGTGCTGCTGCTGTCGTGGAGTACAACAGTAACCAAGTGCACTCGCGATTGAATGCGGCAATGAAGAAGGAAACGCCCGAGGTTGTGCGCCAAATGGAAGAAAAGAAGAAGAAAGAAAAGGAAAAGAGAGCTGCAAAGCAGAAGGAAACGAAGGCTGCGCGATATCTACGCAAGCAATTGCCCTCGCAGAAAGATTGTGATTATGGAGAAAATGCACAGAAGCCAGACATGCCATCCGGAATGTATGAACTGGAGCGGGAAAAGCATATGCAAATGCTCAGTGCGTGGCAAGAACAAAGACAAGCTATTGAAGACGAAACCATTGGACAAGCAAAGAACCGCAGATGGTTGCAGTACAGGTCCAAATTGTTGACAGCATCCAATTTTGGACAAGTGTGCCGTCGCCGACCTGACACGCTTTGCGCAAATGCAGTGAAGTCATTTCTGTATCCGAGGATAATTAGTGCACCCGCGGTGGAATACGGGAAAGAATGCGAGAAAATTGCTCGCGAAGAATTGAAGAAGCAATACACAGATATTGCAGAATGTGGAATTTTCATCGACAGCAGCATCCCCTTCTTAGGAGCTTCACCGGATGGAACCATCGGTCAAGAGGGTATTGTGGAAATCAAATGCCCCAAATCAGCGGAGAACTTTACGCCGGAAGAAGCTATGGAAAAAATTCCCGCTGTCCGACGCATGTTCACACGTAAAACAGGTATTTCAATGAACAAAACGCATCACTATTTTTATCAAGTACAAGGCCAGTTACATATTACTGACCGAAAGTACTGTATATTTTGCATTTGGACCCCGAAGGGTCTGAAATCTATAAAAGTAGAGAGAGATGATGCGTTTTGGAAAAGAGAAATGGAGCCAAAACTAGTTCAATTTTATTTAGAATGCATGCTACCCGAATTAATAGATAGTCGGCACAATAGATGCATGCCTATTCGGGAGCCTCAATTTATATTAGCTGAAAGAGCGACAGAAAAACCGAAAAGCTTGAAAAAGCGAAAAAGGTCTTCCTCCGAAAATAGTAAAACTATTGCATCGGTCCGGCGTCGCACCGCACTGTAAAGTGCAGGGCCACTGACTGTGTCAGTGGTCACAAGTGCCAGCAATGGCACTTTTCCTCGCGGATCATACGATCGCGCGAGTGGATCGACGCCGCCGTAACTTTCGCAAGAAAGTGACGAGAGAAATAATAAATTTGATCAATCCGGCGTCGCACCGCACTGTAAAGTGCAGGGCCACTGACTGTGTCAGTGGTCACAAGTGCCAGCAATGGCACTTTTCCTCGCGGATCATACGATCGCGCGAGTTGACCGACGCCGCCGTAACTTTCGCAAAAAAGTGACGAGAGAAATAATAAATTTAATTCACCCTTTAATTTTTTCAGACACATTTCTAAGTTCACAGGAGCAGACAGACAGAAGACAGACGCAAGGTGGAAGAAAAGATACAGATGCGGATCTACGTTACAAATTATTTGCATACGTAAGGGTGCCGAGTCAACTTTGTAGGAGGGCCAGCGGGAAAATAGTCAAACAAACTGAATTGGTATGATCGGCTTTATTCAGCAGTGACTCTGTCACTGGTTCCAATACGACAACCTCTGTCCTCTCCGCATTCACGCTCTTATAACACCATGCACCCTCACTCACGCACACACACATTCATCCGTAGCCGTAGTCTTCACGGCGACACACCATCAGTGATGCCAGAATCGTGGGACGTGGGAGTAGGGATCGGCTGACTCCAGCTCTCGCTGACACGTACAGGAGCGGTGGTAATGTGTGCGTGAATTGACTCCAGCTACGCGAGCTAGAGTCGGCCGAAGCTACGCTAGCAGTGAGTCAACGTTGTAGTGACGTAAAAGCATGTGACGTCACATTCGCTTCGCGTGTTCGTCAATTCACGCACACATTACCACCGCTCCTGTACGTGTCAGCGAGAGCTGGAGTCAGCTGATCCCTGGGCCCATGACCTACTGTCGTCCCCTACTTTGCCCCATCGCACTACACACAAGCATATCCCTACTTTTGTCCGTGTGCATCGCCTGTAAGGTTCTGTCCTCCAACAAACCACATTGCCGAAACCCGAGGGTATGAGTCGCAATCAGGAGATCGGCAGTTCAAATCCCAGTACAACAATCTTACTTTTTTTTTAATTATTCTCTAATTTCAATCAATTATACTTTAATTTGGTTTCCTAACTTCTCAGTAGAATAAAAAACTTGAAAATTATTAATCTGCAAAGCATTTTTTGTTAATAATGCAATACGCGTTACCGAAAACCACTGCAGCGGACCGTAGGACAGAAATAAACACACAATTGAAATTATAAATACGATTATAATTGTACAGGAAAAAATATAAATATTCCTATAAACTTATCTCTTTTTGTTGAAAAATAATAATTTCGCCGGCAGAAATGCACTGGAAGGTGGGAAACATATGATGCAGTGAGAGCGACAATGGACCAACCCACAATAAAAAAAAAATTTATTCCCCATTATATATGATTAGTAGAGCCTATTGGAATACATTATTACTACTAACTCAATTTCGAAAAGAATGTGGGTTAGTCTGTTGTTGCTCTCACTGCCTCATATGTAAGCCACTATAACATAGTTATCATTTGTGTAATCACAAAATGTGCTATCAAACCGCGTCCCGAGCACCGCGTCCCAGGTAAGCATTTGTCCCACGTCCCACGATTCTGGCATCACTGCACACCATGCGGCCACCTCTGAGGCCCTGGCGCCCGAATCTCTTGTCACGCCGCTATCGCCTAAACAAGAGCCCGCCTGCCCGGGGCGCATGTGTGCATCAGCTGACCCCGCCGGTCCAACGCTTACAGGTTTGGTCAAAAGATGCCATGCTGATTCATAAGGGCGTCGCAGGTACGCATTATGTTCGACAAAATATTGAAACAAACTTTTACTTTTATACCCAACTTACCGAAATGTCTGCGATCATTTCTTACAGGCGGACTTTTTATAAAATTACTGCGCAAATGGTGTATGGGGCATTAATGCCAGGGCAAATGGAGTACCATATTTCAGGTAATGTTTGACACTTTATAAATCTGCGGTAAAATTTTGTACGCTTATAAAACAACAATTAATTATGCTGTAGTGAATCTCGTCTCGAGCGTAGTAGAAAATGGAAGTAGAAAATTTAATTTTTATTGTACTGTTTCAGATGAAGAGAGAAATCCGGCGGCTGCGATACCAGCGCGGGCGTAGCGGGGAGAATAGGAGAGGCCGGGGAGACCACGGCGGCAGACGGGGAGGAAGCGTGGGGGGCGGGCACAATATTTTTATCAATTATTAAATAATAAAAAAAATTAAAAAAATATTTCATACTGATTAGTGCCATGTGTGTTATTTAGAAAATATATATAAAAAAAAATTTTATGGTGTTAATATTACATAATTCACTTTAAATAGAATCATAGGGCACCCTATTTCATAACACGATATGAATCACTTTAATACTTCAACTTCTGGTTGCACATGGTGCCCCACGATTTTATTTAAAGTGAATTATTTAAAGTGATATTAACACCATCAAGATTGTAGTACAAGAAAATAATTATTTTTTTAGTTTTTAGTGCATTTTTAATAAATTTTTTTTATATATTTTTTTATTTTCTAGTTTTCAGTGTTTGTGGATTTACATTTCACACCTCAAACTTTTTTAGAAATATCTTTTATTGCTGTATACAATTTAACAGTTTGCTTAAACGCTATAGTGTTAAAGTCACTAAAAAATAATTATTTTCTTGTACTGCAATTGCGATGGTGATATGTATACTACGAACGCCTGCAAAGTTTTAGTTTTACTATTCGTACATAGGTGACGGATTATTTCTCGATAAATTGTGTATTTTCGGTAATCGCGATGCCACTATAGTGTCCCGAACGCAGCTGCTTTTTGTCGTTTTCGTAAAGAACGCGAGTGGCTGATTTCATGTCGTTAGGATTTGTGGTTATGGGTTATATTTATTGATGATTGGGTTATTTTCTCACCCCCTCGGGGTTAATTTTTTTTTAAATATTGTATTGTTATTCAATCTATGCACGCCTGAAAAGTTTCAAGACAATTGGATAGTTGGAAGTGGGTTAGATTTGAGTTGCCAGATTTGAACCATACAAACATACAAACAAACAAACAAACAGAGGATCGAAGTTGAATAATGATTACGTTATTAATTTTGTATTTAAACAACAGACAATTCTTGTTGATAAAAAAGATAATTTGATGTATAGCTAGATAAAAAAGAAAGTGTCATGTTTTTCGAAGAATTAGGTAGGTATAGCATTCATAAACTTCATTACGATCGGTGTGTTACACTTCGATGATGTACCTTATTCAAATTGTATGCTTTGAAATCACACATTGATTATACAAAATATTACATCTCTCTACGTATAAATGAAAAATATTGATACGCAAATTAGTATTGTTTCATCGATATCTTTCCTAACTTCACTACCCAACCTCTCTATCTTTCATTATTGCTATCCTCTTTTACGTTCGGCGAGGCTCTGACGCTAGACGCGGCTCTCGTGCCGTGATCCTTCAAGCTTGCAAAGACTTCCCGATAGAAAGAGAGATCTCTGTGGCAACAGCGCGGCAGAGACAGAGAGAACAGGAGATGCGGCAACTATGCGTCAAAGATTCGTTTACACAGAGTACCTGAAGATGTCACCTCTGTAGAAGTTCTTTTTACCGGCCGCTTTAGTTTCATTAGGGTCCGTCTGTTTACTGGGGACGCTTCGATCGATTCGGACCATAACAAAAATGAGACGGCAGCCTTAACGAAGCTTCGGACAATATTTTCGCTAAGGAAAAAGTTGTTTCAAATCACCCCCTGAGTCACCCCTTTCAAGGAAACGCGACATTTTTGGGACACCCTGTAAGCACAAAGTACAAAAAAAATTGCAATCATCATGACACTATGGAGGCAATTTTCAAACTGTCCAATGTATCCCCGTGTCCAAACTATCTCCGGTCTCCCCTACCTATTACCGTACCTTTATACTTAAAGAAGCCGTACAAAAAACTCGCATACATAAATAAGGAAATAAATTTTTTTAATTAAGTTAAACTATTAATGTATGTGTTACAAACGAGTAGGTTGCATTTTTAAACAATTAAAGCTTCTTTAAGTATAAAGGCACGGTAATAGGGGCAGGGCACGGTAATTGGGACATCTACCCTAACCTATAAAACATTTTTCGTATAGGTTATGAAGAAGTGTCAATTTATTAATAATTATAATTCTGATTAAAAAAATTAAATTAAATTAAGTTACACTGACGAAAAATGGATATTGAAAGGTTAGTAAAAGAAATGCATTGGGAAACCAAGAATTTCGATACGCTAACTAGTGACAGAAAATGGAACTACTGAGAGTAGGTCGAAATCCGTCGAAGTCCATATGATTATCAGTGTTTAAATAGACATGTTGTGAGAAACGAGTGTTTTTAAATTTGTTTGAACACTAAATTTTTACTTCTTCGATTAATAAATACTTATTCGGAATGATTCGTGGGATCCGAACCTACTTTCAATAGTTTGCCAACTTACCACCAGTTTCCCAATATAGAATAATAAATATAATTTGTTTAAATTAAAAATTATGTCAATAAAAAGACTATTTTTATTTTAGGAAAATAAGCCATCAATTGAAAGTATAGCACCTTGCTGTTCATTTTGTCCAATGGAATTGTATAATTGTTCATATTGTACATTTGAAAGTGTAGTACTTACTGTTTTTCTCGATGGAACTACAAGGTTCTTATTTAGTGCATGCACAAAAGCTTTAAAGTGACTTGATTCCACCACGCTGAAAGGGATATTGCACCCAAAAAAGAAATTTTATAATTTATCAATTTCATTTTTTCTAAAACGGATATTTTTATTTACATAATTTTCAATTCAAATAAATTTTATTTATTATCGAACATTTATTTCTAATTACTTTACCTTTCACAATTCATTTTTTATTAGTTATTATCTAAACAATTACAAAACAATAATTAACACCACGCTTTTGAATACTTTTTTGGGGTCAGGAAAGTGGCGATTATATGTAGTTTTCGACGTAATCGACGTAATCGACGTAATCGACGTATTCTACAGTATTCTATAGTATTTTCATGCAACCAACAAGCGAGTCAGAAAGAATTATATTTTTCCAACACTTTAATTGTTGAAACCTTAAAATAATGAATATTTCTATTTACTACATTTGCGACAAATGACGCGTATGAAATGGGCTTAAAAACGACATATTATACGTACATTTGCGACATGTCGTAAAGGCATTTGCGACGCTGTGTAAAATACCGATCCACCCCTGACTCAGGGGTCACAAGTGTCAGCAATGACACTTTTCCTCCCGGATCATACGATCACGCGAGAGGATCGACGCCGCCGTCACTTTCCCAAGAAAGTGACGAAGAAAATAATAAATTTAATTCAGCCTTTAAATTCACAGGAGCAGACAGGCAAAAGACAGATGAAAAGATGCAGAGGAGGATCTACGCTGCAAATTACTTGCATACGTAAGGGCGCCGAGTACGGTTCAGACAAAGTGCGTCAGGCTGGTACGGGCGTCGCAGGTATAGAGCTGTTCAAGTACCCGGAAAAAGCAAGCCGAGCCTAACTCGGCTTGAACGACCGAGCCGAGCCGAGTACCCGAATGAACCGAGCGGCTTGAAAAAACCGAGCGGCTCGGATAGAACCAAGTAACTTGAATTTTTCAAGCGGCCCGAATGAAGCGGGCGGCTCGAACAGAACCAAGCGGATTGAATTATTTCAAGCGGGCCGAAAGAACCGAGCGGCCCGAAAGAACCGAGGCGGCTCGAAAGAACCGAGCGGGCCGAAGAAACTGAGGCGGCCCGAATGTATGTCTGTACATTGTACGTCGAGCAGATAGGTTAGGAGATAGGTTATGTATACCTAACCCAATTATAATATAGACTGCGGAAGTTTATGTAAATGCATGTTTTTATTGGAATGACTTAAACAAGCGGGACTTTGACAGAACTATGTTTCATCATTACGAGGATGTTAAAAATATACTTTCGATTTTATACATTTTGCATATTCTGGATATACGTTCCCAGATAGCACTCGACGTCTATGAGCCGTCTTTAAGACGTCTGTTTCAGACATTCAAGACGTCTTAAAGACGTCTGCTATTTTCTGAAAGACGTCTTAAAGACGTCTATAGACATTTTTGAATGTCCTGAGTCAGTAAACCGTACGTCTTTAAGACGTCTTATAAACGCCCTGTAGACGTCTTTTAAACGTCGCGTAGACGTCCATTTCAAATTTTCAAGACGTCTTAAAGACGTCTGCTGTTTTCTGAAAGACGTCTTAAAGACGTCTATAGACATTTTTGAATGTCCTGAGTCAGTAAACCGTACGTCTTGAAGACGTCTCTTGAACAATTTGTAGACGTCTTTTAAACGTCGCGTAGACGTCCATTTCAAATTTTCAAGACGTCTTAAAGACGTCTGCTGTTTTCTGAAAGACGTCTTAAAGACGTCTATAGACATTTTTGAATGTCCTGAGTCAGGAAACCGTACGTCATTAAGACGCCTTTTAAACGCCTTGTAGACGTCTTTAAGTTGTCGTGAAGACGTCTTAAAGACGTCCATTTCAGACTTTCACGACGCCTCAAAGACGTCTTCGTAAGGTCTTGATTAGGCCTACTGCAGCTCTTTAAAGAGATATTAGAGATATTGTTAATAAAAGTTACTGAGGATCAGTGCTAGGAATGGATAAAGGGCACTGAACGAAACTGAACGGCACAAAGTCCTTGTGAAACACCACGCGTTATAATTTAAATATCTATGTACAGAGTCACAATTAAAGTACACTATTTAACAGTAATGTTTATGCGTTTACACAATACTTATTCCGGCGAAGCTTAGCAAAGAAGCTAGCGCGTAATTGCAGTAAGCACTAATGCTAGTTACAAAGCAAAGAAGTAACTTAGCGAGGCAAGGCGCGATTAACAAAAGTGCGTAAGGTAATCAGCGAAACAAGTGAAGTGTAGCGTGGTCGCGAACAGAGCGGTTCCAGCAAATCGACTCCATCTCCTGGAAGCAAGAGCAGTCCCCCTTCCACCGATTGTAAGACGATGGAAGGGGCCGTGATCGACGCTCCACATGAGTCAGAGTGTCGTTGCCATTGCCTAATTAGCGGTGGGTCAAGGAGATGGCGTTGGCATGCAGAATTTCTTGAACATTTCCCGCCCGGCATTCATCGCCCGATGAATAAATCCCGATGCTAGCTGGTGTTCGATAGGCAGAGGTACCGCTGGACTCATGTGGAGGCGTCGCGCAACCTCGCAGCGCCGAGGCAGTCAGTATCCCGCGGCAGCAAACGCACGGGAGCAGCAGTATCTCGCGGCAGCAAACGCACGCGAGCAGTCAATATCTTGCGGCAGCAAACGCAAGCAAGCAGTAGAATCTCGCGGCAGCAAACGCATGCGAGCAGTAGTATCTTGCGGCAGCAAACGCACGCAAGCAGTAGAAATCGAACGTGTTGATAGTTACGGATGACCCCATCGAGTGTCCCGGCTAATCTAAACAAGTAAGAAACAAGCGTAAAGTAGGCAATGTACAATTTATAAGCGCGGTTGTTAATAGCGGGAAAGTAATGTCCAAATGGCCGTGTCCCCTTGCAGCGGGCCTGGAGGGAAGGCAAATGTCCCGTGGACCAGCTGCGCCAGTAGTGCGGTCGCTCCGACGTCAGCAAATGGCCGATGCGACAGCAGGATGTTGTTCACCGGCGAGCGGGGATGGCCATCAGAATGTCGCAGGTTAAGCGGGACGGGCCTGTCTGGGAGGTCGATCCGGGCCCTTGCGGCTCTCCTCCAGCGCCTCCACGGTGTTGACTCTGCCCTCCAGGAACTCCTGCAGCTCGGTGAAGGTCGGCGGCGTCTTCGTCCTGGAGATTCGTGTCTCCCATTCCTTGCGGGATTGTGTATCGATCCGGTCAGCCACTAAATGGACGAGCCAATCACCTGTGGCGTCGAAGGGCCTCTTCAACGTAGCCAGAGCTTTGACGGAATCCCACACCGTGTAAAATATCCGTTTCAGCTCTGGTCCCGACTCCTGCGTGAGTGTAGGCAGGCCGAAGAGGTTCGTCATTATGGCCTTGACCGCCAATCGCTGGTTATCGTAGCGTTCCTGCAGCAATTGCCAGGCCGCTTCGAAGTTTTCCTCCCTCTCCGGCATATTGCGAAGGAGTAGCTCAGCATCCCCCGTCAAGGCACCTCGCAAGTAATGAAGCCGTTCTGCGTCCGTAAGCGTCGTGTCGCGAATCACCAGCGAGCGGAAGAGTCCCTGAAAGGAGGGTGTTCACGAAAATCGTACCTTACGCGCCATCTCGCGAGATCGAGCGAACCAGCGTAACCGAAACGAACTCTAGCCCCCCCTTGTCCATGTGGATCAAGCGATCATGCGCTCCCTTCCATCGATCGCCGATGGGGAGAGCACGAGGATTCGAGGAATTCGGCAACGAATTCCTCGACCTACTAGTCGACGAGCCGTCAACCAGGTAACAAGCTTAAAACCGCTTCACTTGCTAACGCTGGCACCGCTACGCTTAAATTCGCTTCGCTTTACCGGGTTCGGGCCGAATCCACGTGCTTGTTCATACTCCAGCTTCGCGTTGTAAGGGGCATCGGGCCGGGCCCACTTTGCATCGCGCTGCTTATTCCAGAAGCCCTACCGCGTAGGAGAACTGTTATAATTACCGCAAATTAAGAACTTCTATTAATAGAATTATGCGAAAGACTCTTTATTGTATATAGTTGTGCATAGTATAGACTAAGATTAAATTTAGTGACTAAAGTTAAGTGTTCTTAAACCAGACTACCCTCTCGCGAGTTCCCGAATCCAGCGACGAGCGCTTTCCGTTATTTTTGCAAACAGAGGGCCAGTCCTTTGGTTTGCCCTCGAACTTCGGCAGCGGTATCCGTGGCAGCGAGGCTTTGGAGCGAACGGGTCCAGAATCGTCCATGGACAAACGATCTATAGCTCTCGTCGCGGCCTTCTCTAGCTTACTGATTTCTTCTAGTTTGTCCAGTAGAAGAGCTTCCTGCACGTTGAAGACCTCTTCCGTAGCTGCAGAGGTCAATTCTTTGTCCTTAAAATAATCGCTGCTGGCTAGGACTGCATCAGAGGCCGCCAGAGCTCGCAGTTGATCTTGCTGGGCTTCAAATTTGCTCCAATTCTTCCTTAGCGTATCTAATCTTGATGTAACATTGCCCTTTGTTAAATTATTAGCACCCAGCTTTTTCAAATTCTCAAACGCTCGAGCAATTCGGCCGTTGAGGTCACGTTGGCTCGCTATAAGGTGACTCATTGTTTTGCAGTTGGAGGTCACACGCGACGGTTACACTGCACGCCCGAACGTTCGCGAACTATCTCACCGGCACTAGCTGAACGGTTTAAACTGTCTCACAGGCACTGATCCGGCTCGAAGGACCAAAAAATGTTAATAAAAGTTACTGAGGATCAGTGCTAGGAATGGATAAAGGGCACTGAACGAAACTGAACGGCACAAAGTCCTTGTGAAACACCACGCGTTATAATTTAAATATCTATGTACAGAGTCACAATTAAAGTACACTATTTAACAGTAATGTTTATGCGTTTACACAATACTTATTCCGGCGAAGCTTAGCAAAGAAGCTAGCGCGTAATTGCAGTAAGCACTAATGCTAGTTACAAAGCAAAGAAGTAACTTAGCGAGGCAAGGCGCGATTAACAAAAGTGCGTAAGGTAATCAGCGAAACAAGTGAAGTGTAGCGTGGTCGCGAACAGAGCGGTTCCAGCAAATCGACTCCATCTCCTGGAAGCAAGAGCAGTCCCCCTTCCATCGATTGTAAGACGATGGAAGGGGCCGTGATCGACGCTCCACATGAGTCAGAGTGTCGTTGCCATTGCCTAATTAGCGGTGGGTCAAGGAAATGGCGTTGGCATGCAGAATTCCTTGAACAGATATTAAGCGTGACTTGATTCGTGTTAATAAAATTAAGTATTTTGAAAAAAGAAGCCCGTCGAGTAGCTGCTCTTGTCCTCATTTGAGAGAGTCAACTTTCATGCTGCTCAATATTTTCGTTTCTTCATAAAAAAGAAGAACGTCTTGCAATAGCGAATGATCGAGACATTTTTTGGCATATTCAAGTTCAAGTCGAAAATATAAATTTGTTCGCGAGAACGATTATGGTTACCTATGTATATATGTTCTTTTAGGTGTAATTTAGTTTGTAAGTTGTTCATACCTCTATTATTTGTATTTGGCGCCTTCGCGCGACCAATAGCGGGCTTGCTTCGCCGATCTCGCCGTTCCCGAGGTTCGGGTGGACCGAGTAGCTCGGGCCGCGGGTGCGGCGAGGGGGTGGAGCTGCCGATTATTTCCGGCAATGCGCGAAGACAGGGCTTCTTCTTATTCTAGTATATGGATAAGCACGTGCTTGAGTTTCCTCCGGGCTTTTAACGATTTTCGGCCTCGGACTTCGAGCCGATCTCTTCCGTGGAACGCCTTTTTCGGCCTCAAGCTTCGAGCCGATCTCTGATTTGTACGGTTTCGAGGCGTTCGGTGTCTTTGCGTGAACGTCTGCGTCTAAAAATATATTGTTCTGGCAACTCGTGTCGAAAGAATACAATTTCCGGAGTATCCGTTTCCTAAATTGTAACGAACGAGGTCAATCCTCCCAAATCGGAAGGACATTTCGTTCAAATTTCCTTCTGCAAAAAACGCCGGTACTAGAGAGTGACGGTATATGATCTGCCCGGCTCTCTTATAGGCATGACTGCTGTAACCCACCTGCGAGAAGCGCTCGGCACGGTCGCCGCCTGGCGGTCGCGTACTATCCATGCGTCTTTAAGACATCTAAACGAAGTCGTTTAAAAAACGTCTTGGCATGGACGTCTTAGAGACGTCCTAAACACTTACTCGGAAAGACGTCTTAGAAATGTCTCCGCACAGACGTCTTAAAGATGTCTTAAGGGGTTAGGACACAGTAACGAGCCAAAAAAGCAGACGATTTTTAGACGACGATCATAAGAAAAGTAAACAATCGATTAATATAAGGTTTTGTGTTTTAGTTCACTATATTATGAACTATAAGAAAAGCATATAATATTTACAAAATAGCATTTGTACGCCGTGCATTTAAAATGTCCATTTTTTTTCGGATGACCAACTGGTGGGCCGGATTCCGGCAAATCGGATGAACAGTAACAAAAACCCCAAAAATGTCATAAACTATAATATATTTCCTAGGCATTGACGATCCAACATTTTGAATTTTTTAATTATAGTACAAAATATAAACAAAAACATCACACACTTTTGTCGAAATTTGATCATTATTTTTCAAACATCGACCATTTTGTAAATTTTCGCAAAAATTGAAATGTTGGATCGTCAATGACTAGGAAATATATTATAGTTTATGACACTTTTGGGGTTTTTGTTACAGTTCATCCGATTTTCCGGAATCCGGCCCACCAATTGGTCATCCGGAAAAAAGGACATTTTAAATGGAGACATTGAACGGCGTACAATTTTTATTTTGTAAATATTATATGCTTTTCTTATAGTTCATAATATAGTGAACTAAAACACAAAACCTTATAATAATCGATTGTTTACTTTTCTTATTATCGTCGTTTAAAAATCGTCTGCTTTCTTGGCCCGTTACTGTGTCCTAACCCCTTAATATGGTCTAAAACGTTCAGACCAAAAACAGGCGTAAAATGGACGTCTAGAAGACATCGTGTGCTATCTGGGTAATAATACAAATAAAACTAATTGGTATTAAGTAAACGAACTAAATTGTTATTGAGTTTGATTATATTCTGAAAACCACTTACATACTTCCATAAAACATTAAACCGTACCAATACGATTTGGACGTAACAAAAAGACGTTTTAAACACGTTCAGAAGAGGTGCAAAGTAACAAAACATGATGTAAGGCGTTCAGGCCAAAAACAGACGTAAAATGGACGTCTAGAAGACATCGTGTTCTATCTGGGTAATAATACAAATAAAACTAATTGGTATTAAGTAAACGAAATAAATTGTTATTGAGTTTGATTATATTCTGAAAACCACTTACATACTTCCATAAAACATTAAACCGTACCAATACGATTTGGACGTAACAAAAAGACGTTTTAAACACGTTCAGAAGAGGTGCAAAGTAACAAAACATGATGTAAGGCGTTCAGGCCAAAAATGGATTTATCAAAGAAGTCGTGTGCTATGTGTTATCCCAGATAAGCGTCTTATCCCAGATAAGCGTCTTATCCCAGATAAGCGTCTTATCCCAGATAGCACACGACGTCTATTTTACGTTTATTTTTGGTCTGAACGTCTTAGACCATATTAAGACATCTGTAAGACGTCTACGCGGAGACATTTTTAAGACATCTGTCTATAGACGTCTTTAAGACGTCTCAACACAGTCGTCTTAGAAATGTCTCCGCACAGGCGTCTTAAAGACGTCTCAACACAGTCGGTTAAAAGACGTCCTGTTACAGACGCCTTAAGGACGTCTTAAAGACGTCTGTAGACAGACGTCTTAGAAATGTCTCCGCGCAGACATCTTAAAGACGTCTCAACACAGTCGTTTATAAGACGTCCTGGTACAGACGTCTTAAAGACGTCTCAACACAGTCGTTTAAAAGACGTCCTGGTACAGACGTCTTAAAGACGTCTCAACACAGTCGTTTAAAAGACGTCCTGGTACAGACGTCTTAAAGACGTCTTAAAGACGTCTGTAGATAGACGTCTTAAAGACGTCTGTAGATAGACGTCTTAGAAATGTCTCCGCGCAGACGTCTTAAAGACGTCTCAACACAGTCGTTTAAAAGATGTCCTGTTACAGACGTCTTAGAAATGTCTCCGCGCAGACATCTTAAAGACGTCTCAACACAGTCGTTTATAAGACGTCCTGGTACAGACGTCTTAAAGACGTCTCAACACAGTCGTTTAAAAGACGTCCTGTTACAAACGCCTTAAAGACATCTTAAAGACGTCTCAACACAGTCGTTTAAAAGACGTCCTGTTACAAACGCCTTAAAGACATCTTAAAGACGTCTGTAGATAGACATCTTAGAAATGTCTCCGCGCAGACGTCTCAAAGACGTCTTAATATGGTCTAAGACGTTCAGACCAAAAACAGACGTAAAATGGACGTCTTAAAGACGTCGTGTGCTAATCTGGGTTGCACATTCTGCATATTTTTCATATTTTTTGCAGATACGGAATTTGTTTACAAATTAGCTTGGTGAACCACGCCATTCAAATTTTATAGTTTCATATGTTAAAAAGTTTAATAGTGTAATAGTTACATATATATTCAAATGTTTAATAATTCAATAGTAGGTACAACGGCTTGATACGTATAATATATAATTATTACAGTACAATTATTAGTATACTACAGTTTGATAAAAGAGGTTAAATATATCCCTCCGCCCCCCGTTACCCTTTTCAGCATATTTGCATATTCGCGGCATATCATACTTGCATAAACTTCCGCAGGCTAGGTATAAATAAATAAATAGACGAATAATTTTTGAACAAGCAATATAAATAGACACACAATTTAATTTTTTTATTTAATTAATGTAAGAACTTCTTACATTCCCAGTAAACAAACTGACCGCAGTATGCCAGCAGATTGGTGTCAGATTCGAGGAAATTCTGACGTCAGATTCGGGACCTACTATGTCCGCATTTGACTATGGTTTTGTGGTCAGAGCCTGATGTCAGGATCTGACATCAGATTGACGGCAGATACCGAGCAGATCCTGCTGCCGTGGTCTGACCGCAGATTGGGAGCAGAAATCGAGCAGATCCTGCGCAGCGCGATCTGACGGCAGATTGGCGGCAGATACCGAGCAGATTCTGCGCAGCGCGATCTGACGGCAGATTGGCGGCAGATAGCGAGCAGATCCTGACGTCAGATTCGATGCCTACTATGTCCGCATTAAACTATGGTTCTGCGGTCAGAGCCTGACATCAGGATCTGACCGCAGATTGATGTCAGATTTCGATCAGATCTTGCTGACAAAAACCGCCCGCAGATTGGCGGCAGAAATCAAGCAGATCCTGATGTCAGAATCTGACCGCAAAACCATAATTTAATGCGGACACAGTAGGCAATTTTATATAATAGTATAGATTTAAAAACAGTGGGAAAGTCTTAAGCGTAAATAATATATAGAACACCGACTTATAAGACCGACTTGAAAGATCTGATTCCTACCATATTTTATGGAAGAAAGAAAAGTTGGAAAACCATGTATTTAGACGAGTATTATAACATTTTTAATATTTTACTTAGCAGGTTGTTAGTCAATTGAATGCCAGGGAGGCTCAAAATAATTATTTAAACTTTTAAAGGCAGTTCTTCCAAATATAAAAGAATAAATGATAACTACTATTCATTCAGTCATCTTAGGGCGGTATTATCATCAATCGTTTTTTAGTTTTTAGCACGCGGCATCCTCTACTAGTCTAGTAGATTAGTAAAGGATGCCGGATGCTTAAGACGATCTTAGTCTTAAGCAACGACTGATAATACCGCCCTTGGAGACGGGTATACCAAATATATACTCCGCAGTGAAATGCCGGCAAATGCGAGTGGTACTCGAGAGCCCTGAATGATCGAGCCCTCGGCCACTTATTCCCGCCACGGTGCTATTTCGCAAGCGAGAAGCACTCGCCCGATCGCCGCCTGACGTGTTCGCGTCGTGAACTATGTCAGCAGAATCTGCCCAATTCCTGCTGCCTATCTGCCGTCAGATCGCGGTACGCAAGATCTGCCCGATTCCTGCCATTAAATTGTATCAGCAGACTCTCCTTACTTTCTGCCGCCATTCTGCTGTCAGATCCTGACATCAGAATCTGCTCGATTTCTGCTGTCTATCTGCCGTCCGATCGCGCTGCGCAGAGTCTGCTCGATTCCTGCTATTAAATTGTATCAGCAGACTCTCCTTACTTTCTGCCGCCATTCTGCCGTCAAATCCTGACATCAGAATCTGCTCGATTTCTGCTGCCTATCTGCCGTCAGATCGCGCTGCGCAGGGTCTGTTCGATTTCTGACATTAAATTGTACTAGCAGATTCTCCGCAGTGTCTGCCGCCAAACTGCTCGTAGGCTATGACAACAGGATTTGCTCGATTTCTGCAGCCTATCTGCCGTCAGATCGCGGTGCGCAGGGTCTGCTCGATTTCTGACATGAAATTGTACAGCAGACCCTGCCGCCAATCTACTCGCAGGTTAAGGCAGCACAATCTGTCGGCTTTCTGCTGTCAGTCTGCTTTCATCATCGAATATAACAAATCCTGTATCAAATCTGTAGTCTTCCTGTCACAAACATTTGTAGTCAGGCGTTGAGCAAAATCTGCTCAAATGGACGTGGCCGACTGGGTTATATTTAACCTCTTTTATCAAACTGTAGTATACTAATAATTGTACTGTAATAATTATATATTATACGTATCAAGCCGTTGTACCTACTATTGAATTATTAAACTTTTGAATATATATGTAACTATTACACTATTAAACTTTTTAACATATGAAACTATTAAATTTGAATGGCGTGGTTCACCAAGCTACTTTGTAAACAAATTCCGTATCTGCAAAAAATATGAAAAATATGCAGAATGTGCAACGTATATCCAGAATATGCAAAATGTATAAAATCGAAAGTATATTTTTAACATCCTCGTAATGATGAAACATAGTTCTGTCAAAGTCCCGCTTGTTTAAGTCATTCCAATAAAAACATGCATTTACATAAACTTCCGCAGTCTATATTATAATTGGGTTAGGTATACATAACCTATCTCCTAACCTATCTGCTCGACGTACAATGTACAGACATACATTCGGGCCGCCTCAGTTTCTTCGGCACGCTCGGTTCTTTCGAGCCGCCTCGGTTCTTTCGGCCCGCTTGAAATAATTCAATCCGCTTGGTTCTGTTCGAGCCGCCCGCTTCATTCGGGCCGCTTGAAAAATTCAAGTTACTTGGTTCTATCCGAGCCGCTCGGTTTTTTCAAGCCGCTCGGTTCATTCGGGTACTCGGCTCGGCTCGGAAACCGGGTTTCAGCTTGGTTCGGATTTCAAACTACCCGAATATTCAAGTACTTGAACAGCCCTACGCAGGTATGCATGATGTAATAGTAGTAATAATTATGACAATTATGATAATAATAAGTAATATATCCTTTATGTTGTATATAGAACTCGCCTGTTCCTGTCTTGAGCCGAAATCTGGCTACGATGTATCAGTCGACAGTATACTGCCCGTAGGACGTTCCCCTGACCTCCACGTGCCCCTCAAGCGCCTATGCACGATGCACGCGTATTTAGGTAAAATTCGAAGTCAATTTTCTCGAAAACGAAGCCTCTACCGCAATTTCGTCTCTCTGGATTTTCGACTTATATTTGCCTGTACAATCATCGCTCAAAGTATTATCCATAGGTAGAGGAACACCATGTATATGGAGGTCGCGTACGAAGGAATATATATGTACATACATGAACAATGTGATATAACTAATTAATACAATTAATACCTATATTGCCCTAGCTACTTAGAAGTCTTCAAACAATCGATTTTTGGATTTCAACACTTTCTTGAAGTACAACATCATAAAAATATTCCCTGAAAATTTCACATTAATCCGACAAAAATTGACAAAGTTATGCGTGTTTAAGTACCCTAGTAGCATTTATTGTTGGCATTTTGATGGCCAACTAATTCCCAACTTGGGGATACTGTGGGCCAACCAGAGATGCTACTAGGTGCTCGACGCAGCGGTCGAACCAAGCAACAGCCGCGGCACAGGCTTTCGTAGACAGAAGCAAGTTGAAATTTTATAAGCGGCAGCTGATGCAGAAGCGTTATTATATGGCCCAGGAATTGATGACTCTGTGTAAGTTAAAAAATGAATGCGCTATTTAGATGTAAACTAGACCCAAAACATTAAACGCGTTTTTCTCGAAACCATGTTTTCAAACTCGGTGACCAACATAACTAAAAAATTAATGAACCGATTTGCTTGCCCCATTGTGGACTTATTTTAGGGTCGAAAATGTAGGCGCTATCGGGGGGATTTCTTTTCCTTCTGCTTAGTTTTTTTTTTACCCGCCAAGAAAGAAACGACTTTTTTGTTGAAAATCGATGGTTCAACTTTGCAGCGCCGCCATTTTGCCCTAAAATAATTTTTCAAAAATCGGGCCCGACGGCTCCTCGATAATTTCATTCTCTATTTAAAACTATTCGAATTTTTCATTTCAGATGATCCTGCTACGAGCTACGATGGTTACCACAAAACGCTTAAAAAAAATGACATCCCGGTCATCGCCTATAACTCTCAAATCTGTTAATATTCTTTAACGCAAAAAATACTGAACTGTCCTGCAGATGTACTCTTAACAATAGACTAATAGTTATTAATAAAAGTGTAACGGTTTTCCTAGAAAAAAATTCCAAAAAGCGCATTGTTTCGACCGCTCTAGGTAGCCCCCCCCCTTAAGCAAATTGTTAAATTTAATAAAAGGAACATTTTTCAAAGAAAAATCTGAGCCACTCGCTACTCCTTACCTCTACTTGTATTTTGTACAATTAAGTATCTTATACAAAATGTAGGGTAAGATATACATTTGTTGGCATTATCAATTATTGTTGGCAAAATAATATTCAATTATGCCTATAATAAGTGAAAAGATGGGGAAGGTTTAGATAAGAAACTTTAGGTGAATGTGAAATATTTGATTAAATTCAATTACTGCAAATTTAATTAAATATTTGTCTCCAACACCTGAATTTCATATCCAAATCTTCATAACGCGTCAACATATATATTTCTTATTCTACATATTACAGTACGCAGATTCTGAGCGTATTTAATTTTCCCGGCATGAGCCGCCATATTGAATTTTAGTTGAGACAAAATCTTTCATAGCTTAGAGGGCGTGCAAATACGGAGCCAAAAGTGTTGCTGGAGCAGCGTTACCAGGGATTGTTTGTGGCTGTACACCTACAGGAGGGATGGTAATGCGTGCGTGAACTGACGCTAGCGCGTCAATACCAATAAATATTTCATTCAAAATACTTGGCGCTGCGAAACCGAAAAAATGTTAATTGTCTTATTAATAGTAAATTAATAATTTACAATAACTCACTTACAATCTAAAATACATAAACATATACATATTAGAAACGCAGTCAGATTTATTCTACATATATTTAATTCTAATAATATCATACGTAGCATATGCACACGCACAAGAAAGAAAGAAAAAGATTAATGCAGTTTATACATATGTATTCAGTTTAACAACACCAATTCGGTGAGCAGCGCCAAGTATTTTGAATAAAATATTTATTGGTATTGAAATATTTATTTCTATAAAAATATATCTGCTTAATATTATTAAGCGCAGTTGGAAAGCGCCGAATCTTACATTGCGTTACACAGTGTCACCTTTGCACGCTGCGGGAAAGCACCTTTATGTACTTGCAGCTCATTTTGATTTCACAACTTTTTTTTATTTTGTAATTATCTTCTATTTTTTGTGATTTATTTGATTTCGTGTACTTGGTGTAATTTTTTTACTTTTGTAAAGTTTTTTATGGGGTTAAATATTTCTCTCTAACACCTGAATTTCATATCCAAATCTTTTTAACATGTCAACAAATGTGTCTCTTATTCTACATTGCAGTACCTACGCAGATCAACGCAGATGCTGAACGTATTTAAATTTTCCCGGCATTGGGTCGCCATATTGAATTTTAGTTCCAAGCAGAATCTCTACTAATTTAGATGGCGCCAAAATAGGGCCCCGTAACTTCTGTTGGAGTTTCTATAGAGCACTAAAGAGGTGAGTATGCGCATCCGCCATATTGGGTCCTCTGGAGAGAGAATATTATTGAGTACCCGCCTTTTTGAGTATTGTCAAAGTCGCTTTATAAACCAAATATAAACTTAAGTGTAATATAATACTCTAATAATGTGTCGTACTACCATGTACCAATATCAACAACGCATATTTTGTTTATAAAGTGAATCTGGCAATATTCAAAAAGGCGGGTACTCAATAATCTTCTCTCTCCAGAGGACCCAATATGGCGGATGCGCATACTCACCTCTTTAGTGCTCTAGTTTAGGGGTGTTCGATTCACCTCCAAGAATCGATTCTTGAATCGATTCAAAATCGGATTATAAGAATCGATCCTTCTAAAATATCGGAACCAAAGAATCGATTCTGGAAGAATCGAGACGAAAAGAATCGCCATAAAACTTTTTCCGAAATTAGTACATATAGAAGTCGATTTTGAATAATTTTGAAAGAATCGGTATAAAAATTACTTTTACAAGGAACAATTTGGGATAGTTGTTGAAGGGCATTGTATTGAATAGAAGAAATATTTTGCTATTCATTTTAAATATTTTATTCATCATGTAATTGCCATTCTTTCATTGATAAGGAATTTAAAAACAATAACTGCTGTAAATGTTCAGGTGATAAACTATTTCTGTGATCCGTTAAAATATTTCCAGCTTTGGAAAATACACGTTCTGATGGGCACAGATGTTGCCATGATTGGTAGATATTTTTTTGCAATGATACTTAATGTAGGATAAATCCTTTCGTACTGTAACCAATATCCAGAACATAAGAATCGTATATAAATTTGGCGGGAATCGTGTGTAAATGGCGGGAAACGTATAAGATCAGGAAAACCTACGCATCAAGCAGTTTGGTTGGTCCTTTCACTAGTGGCAATTAATTCCGCCAGAGGGCAAAAAATCGGTTGTCGATTCATACTATCAAAGAATCGATTCTGGGGAAAATCGGATACCAAAGAATCGATTCAAAAGATCGATCTTTTAACCAAAAGAATCGATTTTCTGAAGAATCGAATCGGAATCGAACACCCCTACTCTAGTTTCTACCCCCTGGTGTGGTGATCAGCTCTGCTTGAGGCTTGGTTCGTCGGCGGGGTGGGGAATGTTTATTTGATCGACGACCTTACCAGATTAATAATATTTTTTTAGAAAACGGTATGTATTATTAAATATATAATTATTTTTCAGTAGCATCGGAAAGCGCTCAAAAATTTCTATATAACTGGAAATATAAAAGATATGAATTTCTAACCTATAACTTTGTTTCAAAACAAAGCTCTGCGAATGATAAATTTAAGTATTAAAAGAATTTACGTTTGCAGTTGCAAAATTCTCATTACGCGTCCGTTACAATATTAATAAATATTATTTATCCCTTGTGTGTGGCAGCATGACGAATCTCACTGTAAACACGCCAATGGCGGACCCAGAAAAAGCGCAAAAATTAGAATGGAAGAGGCCCGACCAAGTGATGCAGCTGCATCGTCTGAAAGTAAAGAAGCGTGCGCTTCAAGCACGTATAAACAATAAATACGTTAGCAGAGAAAAACTGCAATTGGAGTCGGTGGATGTACCCAAGGAGTGCAACTTTGACTCCACTCAATGCGTTGGTCAGAAGCGAAAAAATCCTTTCGCCAAAGACGACGTTAATAAAAAGCCCAATGTAACGCCTTCGGACCTAGAAGCTAGTAATGATAATACGTTGTTTGAAATATTGAAAATCAACACTCCGAAAGCGGAGAAACTGGAGAGCTCGGTGCTCGACTGTTCTTTAACATTCACCAACGTATTGTCGAAATTGGAAGTAAATAAGAACATCCCGAATCCAGAAGCACCACGGGGTGAAAAGTTCATTCCCATAGATTGGACCTTAAAGACTAAAATGAGATTCATGTCTCCAAAGCCATTTCCGTGGAACTGTAAATTAAAAACCAGCGAAGAAGCTTCGGGTACCACTGGTTTTGTAAGGTGTTTAGACATTAGCGAACAACATTCAACTTTAGACACTAGTCCGAATGCAAGGCGAGTCTCACAATGTATATTGTATATATGTTGGTTTAGGAATATCTGTGTAAGCGATTATTACTAAGTTTATTTCAAATAGATTGCACAGATGTTGCTTAGCATGGCAACATCCTTCGCTACCATGGCTAGAATTATTCCCTCGCTCTGCTGGCAAAGCGAGCGTTAACTTAACGAGTAATACAACAATCGTAAATAACGTATGCGTGAAGGATGCTTTGTATAAAGAATGGAGCGAGAGCTTCAGATCACTTTTCCACTTACTGCGCGCACGGCAATGTCCGTATTTCTATGTCTGCGCCAACAATTTCACTGTATTATTTCGTGCCGCCGGAATTTGTGGAATATGCGAAGCTCATGCGCTCGTGACGCCTACGACGCGTGGATTCCGTCAACTCTTAAAGCAGGAGGGTATGAGTGTAACATATGTATGTACTGTATCACTGCAAATCTGTAATATAAGTATTCACGAAACTTTACAATTGTTTATAGAAATAGAATATACAATGCCCCTGAGGAAAGAGTCTAAAAGGAGGTCAGATGTAACTGATTCGGGGTGTGAAACGTTGGACCTGTCTACATCGAATTCCACAATCCAGTTCAACCAAATGGAGGAGCAGAATCTCGACGATGAGGAAGACGAGACACAAGACGAGTGGTTACAGAGCCTAGGGGTGGAGAACTCTGAAATTCGTAGAATTAATAGCTCTCAGGTAGGGGAGGCTGGGGATAGTTTGGACGCGGGGATACATTGGACGCTTTTCAGGGACCTGGAACGAAATGTTTCTTCGTTTCGCTTCGTTTCGCTTCAGCTCCGATAATAATAATTTCGTTTCGGTTAATATCGTTGCTGCTGAAAAATATTTCGTTTCCATCAGAACGAAAAAGAAATTTTGTTCCGAACCGGTTATTTCGTTACATCAACAATTTCTACTTCATCCATTTCTTCGGATGAACTTTTGAGTCCACTTGAGATTCCAGATTTTGATCATTTTTATTTAACTTTTTGATTGTTTCGTAAATATGTAACAAATTATTTCTGGCTTTTAAAATCAGTCGGAATTTTTATTTCGGTTATATCGTTTTCCCTCCTGCAACAGGGTTAAGAATTTCGTTTCGTTTCTGTTTCTGTTCCGGAAAAATATTTCGTTCTTTTCGTTTATCGTTTTCGTTTCTGTTCCGTTACGGGTCCCTGACGCTTTTACAATTGCCTCCATAGTGTCCTGATTATTGTTGTAACTGTTTGCTTAGCTTGTGCCTATTTTCACTATTTTCACGGCAAATAAAAAAAATAGGCAAAAACTAGACAAACATTTGCAATAATCAGGACACTATGGGGGGCAATTTTAAAAGTGTCCAATGTATCCCCGGTCTCCCCTAATTCCACGATAACATAAATTCTTTCTTTCTGTATTAGTTTACTTAATATTCATTCAATTTTATTACAGGCAAGAATGACATTAGAAAAAGAAACGGAAATAGACAATATCAAACAGTCTCTTATTTTTGTAAAAGGTGTTGAAGCACAAGGTTTATTCAATTTTTTAATTAATTGCAAATCTGCTATTACGATAACTGGTCCTTTAGCAGGAGTACCTCCAACTCTTTTAGCGCCTGTCGCATTTCACGGCGCCACATTAAAACCGATTAAGGTACAACACATTTGCGTCTAAACGTATTTGTGCAATATGGAATATAAATTATTTTTACGTTTCGAAGGTTAAAGAAAGCATGGTACGCGTTGACAACGAAAGGTATTTTTCCTTGGAATTGAAGGGGCCCCTTTTACCGCACGTATTGCCCTCCCTTTGTTTCGCAATGAAATCTAGCCAGCTGGAGCAATATTCTGCAAGTTGTGCTCGATTAGAATCAACAACATCATTTTCAGCAGCCAAACACGGGCTTGGTAAATAATTTCTCCTTCCCTACAATTGCAATCGTGCGTTTAATAATTATCTAAATGTCTATTTTTATACTCTACCAGAGCAAAAAGAATCGGAGAATGACCCCCGAATGCCACGAAATATCTTCGGCAAAGAGAATCTGAGCGACTGCGGATTTAATGACGAATTAATAAAACACTTTTGCAGTCCTGATCCAACGCATATTCAAGTGTTAGAAAATATAAAATTTTCCAATAACTTGTACACATGGTCCTGACGAAAAATTTTCATAATTTTAATAGTAATGTTTTAAGTAATAGATACCCTAGTAGCATTTATTTGTTGGGAGTTTGTTGGGCCAATGACGTGTTATCCGTTGGCCAACTGTTGAAGTGTCGCGCTATTTTTAAATGGGCCAATGATTGTAACCAACGTAGGCCCAACGTCACTTAACACGAAGGCCCAACCGAAGGTTTCTTTCCATAGGCCCAACTGGGCCCAACTGAAGGCTTCCTTCCAAAATACGTCTTAAAAACGTCCAGAAGGCGTCTTAAAGAACTTCAAAAGACGTCGTAAATACGTCTTCTTCAGGTCTGGTTTAGGGAAAAAAAAAAAAATTCGCGGTGAGGAGAATCAAACCCAAGCTTTCCACTTACAAAGCAACCGCTGTTCGCAGCTGACCAACACACTTTCTTGTAAACACTTATAATTTCTAGTTACATAACTAGTATTAATTGTTTATGAAAACTGTGCAGTGACGCGAAATATTCTACAAAATATCATCACCCGACCTTCAGACTCATTCCTTAAAATTTCACATTTGTCTTAAGACAGACGTCCTCATTACGTATTTATAAATAAGAAAAGAAAAATCACAACAGGTTTTTTGATGTAGCAAATTTTCTGACGTTTGTAAGACGACATTTAATCATCGTTGTAAATTTTTTGTTATTTAACCAACCATAGTAATTGTAGGCCCAACATTGGATATTCGTAGGCAAACTGTCGTAACTTTTTGTTAATTTACCAACCATAACAATTGTAGGCCCAACATTGAATATTCGTTGGCAAACTGTCGTAACTTTTTGTTAATTAACCAACCATAACAATTGTAGGCCCAACATTGAATATTCGTTGGCAAACTGTCGTAACTTTTTTGTCGTAGGCCCTGTGTTGGGAATTTGTAGGCACAAACACTAACTATATCCCAACTAATTCCCAACTGTTGGCAACCGGTGGCCAACCAAAAATGCTACTAGGGTAATGCGTAATTTATCATTGAAGAATAACTAATTATTGTGTAAAGGAACGTAAATACTGTGACGATACAATTTAATTCGAAATTTGTACTATTTACATAATCTTTTTTCAAGTATCAAGAATATTACTAAAATAACGAATGAAATGAAATTAAATGTAACTCTAGCTTTTAATTATTTAATGCCAATATTATTATAATTTATCATTAGCTTTGCCATCATTGTTATTACCATTCTCATCACCATCATTATTATCGTTAAAATGTTTTTATACACCGTAATACGAAGGAGTATTTAGTGATACGTTTTTGTCTATATTATCAAGTAGACAATAACCACGAATTTACATTATCCGTTGGAAAGTGTGCCTGGGCACAAAAAATAGTTTTGTTATACAATGAATTTACAGTGAGTAATCAAATTAATAAAGAATAATCTTTTTAATTAGTTTAAAGTATATTTGTCCATTACGCTGGTTCTAATGATCATATTTTAATACTAATCAATGCAAGTTTTTAAAAATATTTTTTGTTATTCCGAATCATTATGACAGTTGTATTCTTACGATAAAAATTGCTCGTATTATTTATTTTTTATATCAATAATATCAAATCTATATGTATCGTATTATTTTTTAACACTGCCTTATAATGTTGGAAATCATATTAAACTTCTAACGAAATATTGTAATAAAAATTGTTTTTGCTCCCTTCGTGCGTCCTTTCAGAGCTTTCTTCCTTTTTCTCTAATTTTTAATGAAATCGACCAGGCTTGTAAGAATTGTGCACAACGATAATTTAGTAGAGATATATATAAATTTTCGAACTCGGCAGCCACGAAGGTGGGGTCCATGGATGGACTGCCCCTAAAAATAACGAATCGATATTCACTCACTGCCCCCGAATCGGTCGCCCGGTCACCTCGAGCACGAACAATCAATTCATTGCAAAAAAAATTATTCCTCATTCGTTTCTTCAACGAATATTTATTTACTTTCATTTATTAAGAAACGAAATTATTCTTCGTCAAACGAGGTAAATAAAACTGCGTGGCTTGTTTTCAGTTTAAAATAAAAATTGAGATTTAATGACTTAGTGTGATGCGAAAGTACAGCATGTAAAATTTTTTTTTCACCGTAGTACGAATTGAAATATGATCTGTCGCCGTTCACACGTGTATCTGCACCGAGCACGGGCATAAATATACACGTACCCATGTGATGATTACGTCAGTAACCGTTGCAGTCTGTGCTCATCGTATTGCGACACTCTTCAACGAACAGTTTCATGTTCCAAGGTCTTCTATGCGAGTTCACTTTTCGAGTCTCACGATACATTGGTAATAATTGGCCCCCTTAGGCTACGCTCTAAAGCCATGTTCGTTTCCTTTACTTTCGATATGAAAATTGGGCTTCCCTCGCTGTGGCGTTGGATTTCTGTGCGACACTATCGCAGCCGTTCGTGTTCCAAACATACTCGAAAGTAAATCTTTCCTTGCGACTCGAGGATAAAGAGAACGAACCCGAGCAACGTGAAGAGTTCGGTAAGATGCATTTATTAAGAGAACGTGTCTGCAACAGTTGACATAATGCGAACAGGAAGGTACTTAATTTGCTTCCTAATTTTATCGTCAAAGAACTGTTATCTTCGATCAGAGAAACATGGGCATCCATTTGCATCTTTTAATTGGTCCTCGCAGTACCAATAATACTTATACCATTCTACAGTGGTAAATTCAAATGTCTCGAAGTGGAACTTAAATCCTAGGCCCTCGACGAAATTTTTTCTTACGAATGGAACAACCTCGAATCAGAAACATGAAAAAAACCATGGATATAGCCGCGTGGAGGGGTAAAAGGGAAGGTCCCTTCTCGCGAACGTCCGATTAGGCCACCGAGAAGCAACCCCTCGCGCACAGGAGGGTTCAGGGTGGATAAAGCTGCCGGGCACGCGGGTGGTAAGGGGTTCGCAGCAAGGGAGGGGGCCTGCGAGGGGCGGAGGGGGAGGAATCTACAATTGTATTCGTGCGTGTGTTGTGCACGTCGCCCGGCAAAGCTAGAAAGAGAACGACGAAAGAGGGACAAGCGGCTTCAACGCAGCGTGTCAAGTAAAACGAGGATAGAAATTCAGATGGAGAGAGAGGCCGGTTAAGAAAGAAAGAGACGGACTCGATAAAAGTGTGCGTAGAATTGAGAGATACGTTGAAGAAGCAAAGGAGTAGGAGCGAAAAAAACACGGGATCCCGTTGCGCAAGAGGGAAAGAGAGGTCTCTCCCCATGATACACGTACACACATCGGTCCCTTATTCCCTATACGTGAGAGGGGGGTTTCGAGAGGCCAGCAACGGTGGAGCCACGGCGATACGAGCTACAACCACGACGGCGAACACGACTACTACGACACCGCGTGGGGGTTGCACGAAGACCCCCTGGTGGGGTTCTGGCTCCCGACCCCACAGTCCCCCACTGGAAATGATATCAGTCGCGACTCGGTCGAGGGAGCCCCAGCACGTGCCGTGCCCCTCGCAGACGGAGCCCGCTCGTTTGCTTCATTGTCCATTTGCTATACGTTCGCCATCACTTTTCTTATCGGTGCGTGCTTCCACGAAAAATCCGCAATTCCGAGGACCGGGCGAGGTGTACGATGAACGTGTGAAACGTTCTAAAGAGAAGTCGACACAGTGTGTACTTTGAGCTACCTCTTCTTCGATCGTATCCCATTGGTCGACGTCGGTGGATTATAACGAGATTATTACTAACATTTTACCATTGGAGAGTCGAAGGTGAGTGATTTCGAGGAGGGTGACTTTTATTTAGGGTGTATTTGCAGCGATGAACTTCGATTTTATAGTCACTTATTCGCCGATGGAGGTGTCATTTCTGATTTAAGATTTCCTTCGGAGTTCGTGGATAGCTTGACGATCGCCTTAGTTAATTACCATCGTCTGTGCGGAAAAACTGTTTACTCGGAGAAACGATCTTGCTAAAGCGACAATTTGTTGTTTGCGCTGACTCCGATCGGGCTTAAGACCTCACACGACATCTGTGGGCTGTTCCGTAGGAACTGCAACAGTTTGTGCTACCTCCTGTTTATGATAACTCGCTACTCGTACATCAGTGAGGCGCGGCGATACTATTAACGTGTAGGTTAATAGCTTCACAGAGTGAATGCTTGTAGTTGATCACATAATTGGGTGTGAGTGCATTTTTACGACATCTGTGACATGTTCTGTTGGGACAACAGCTCCCTTCTTTCTTCGCCCTCCGACTCGTTGTACACTTTCTGCTTGGAATATTATTGGGATAACGCAGCCTTCTACTTTCATTACAGCCATATTTATAGGTTGTGACTCTACATCTGTCCAATTAAAGCTTAGCCAGCTCTCTCCCAATATTGTATTTATGATTGTTTCGCCTGCGATATCTCAGCGGTACCCGGCTAGTGTTTTCATTTCGTTGGAACAAATAATTCTTACAAAGTTTCGTGTCTTTTTCTTTCAATGCGTAAAATCCTGCCTGTGTACATCTGCTTGCGAATGTACATGTTTCGCCTTCCCCTGTTTATCACGCTCATCAAAATGAATCCGCCGATAAAGCCGGAAAAACAATTAGTCACTTTCTACTGCGTTTGTTTATTTTTTTGAAGGGAAAACCATTTTGGCGAAAGGACTGTCTTGTCCTACAGACGTCTCTATATCGATGCGTGCGTTTTTAAAGCGCGACGATGAGGCGCGGGTATTAATAGAGCCGACGTTGCGACGGGGCACGCGGTTTAAACCGACTCTTTGCTCTCTTGATCTTCGGCGTTCTAGAGCGCTCTAACCAGTCACGGGAGATGTTGCACATTCTTGGATACCTTAGTCACACAAATAAGCGACCTCGATAAGTCATTTGGAAAAAATCGCTTTTCCTAATTGTCTTCCTAATTTTTCTTTCCATAGATTTTAAAACACGGTTATCTGGCAATTAGTGAGTAACGTTAGTGGTCAACCTTGTTTCGAATTAGAACTGTCGAAATGTACGATACACAATCCCCCATTATAAATCCTAATTCTATAGAAATTATTCAGCAAAATTACGCGCTTGATATTTTAAATTATCGTCTCTCCAATTTAAGTTTCACTTTCTGCAATTAGAATAGAAGGGCATTCAATAGAATACAAGTGTCCAAACGTGGTCTTTTCTTCTTGATTTAAGCAACGGAAAAATGTATTTCAAATTCAGACAAGTTGTTAGTTAAAAAGAAGTTAGAGCAGGTGTCATACATTCCAAATCTTCCTACGCTTTATTATTTATAAATTTAAAAAAGTTACACTTGGAAGAAAAGTTTTAGAACAAACATTAAAAACATGAGATTTTTATTTAAATATTTTACGTAAGTCACCGACGAAGGGTTAGGTTAAAAAATGCAATGCTAGCAAAATTTCTGGCCCTGCTTGCGCTGTTATTTTGGTAGCTTGTTGAGTGGATAGTTTCAGTATGTTTATTGCACTTACACGAGGATACAGATGGTACGCCGAAGATAGTCGCGGCTTGCCCTCGAAAATCTTAATAGTTTCTTTCATCAGGACCGTTAATTCATATCGTTATTGTTAAACTTTATATATGAATTCAGATATGTATAACAAAATGGTACCTTTGGCAAAGTAATACATAGGTATATGACAAAAGAAGTTATTCTTATTACATAGATTATTATTATTATTATTTATTAATAAAAAGTGAGATATAATAAAACAACGTGAATAAAAGTAATCGAATAAAATATTTTTTAGGAAAAATCTTGTTACATCAGTATCAGAGATTTTCATTTTAATAACAAATCTTAAACAATGTCAACAAATAATTATTTTTCAACTAATATTTAAAAGTTAATCCTTAAGTGTTGAATTTATGATAATATTATTTAATTTTTTCATTTAAAGTACATAACATTGTGGTATTGTATTCTTATCAGTTTCAAAACAAATAAATTTAAGTCGAATTACATTGAGACTTAACTGAAATGTCTGTTTTTAATTCCATCAGAAAATGTTTTCGATAACTTTATCTAGAGAATGTACGCTTATAACAACGGTTACGCATAGGTGTCTGATATCAATCGGCTCTTTATTAATGCGTTGTGTCATCGGAATGGTAGTATTGCACTTTGTATTGTTATGAAATTCGTGTTTTCAAATAGTAGACAATTATATTACAAAGTTATGTAATTCGAAACCATATCATTTACTAACCAATCGATTATGCATATTAAACGAAAATAAGAAGAAGTACACGACTATCGAACGTATGAAAATCTATCGAATTGCAAGGTAAATAAGTCACAGAAACGGGAAGCTATGAATGTAGGTAAAAGAGCACCGGTTAAACTTTGCCATCGACCTATCTTCTCTGGCTAGATATATTTATGTACTATATAGTCTAACACAATATGCCATTATGTTCGTTTCCGAAATATAATTTCACATCACGGTGATCTCGATAACTATTTACTTCATTCTACCAGCCTCGTTTACTTGCTTTACGCTGGCTGTCTTACCATAAATTATAACGGTGTCGCAAATTTGACGTCACTTTGTTCTGTGTTATCGGAGTTTTAGCTTCAATTATAGGATATTTGGTGTCGCGATATCGTGTAATATATGCACAGTCGTGAAACAACGATATAGCCGAGATGAAATCGTGTTTTATCACGATTTTTGAGTTCTTCTCAGCGAAACGGAGAATTGATTTTCAGCAGTAAAGCGTCGCGGAGCCTCCCACGTGGCAATAGCTCGTTAAGCTTTTCAACGCTTATGACCCATTCGTACGACGTTGTTGGCGTCCCGACAATGTCGAGAGTCCGTCTCTGCATCGCATTTGATAAAGCAAGCAATGTCAAATTATGATCGACAACAGTCGTGCCTGTATCAGCAACAAATATTTTAATGCGCTCCGTCATTTTTTGAACTCGCCACATAATCTTTTCCTTGAAATGCCACTGCATCGTTAATATTAATAGCACATAATGGGCTCTTGATTTAGATTAGTACACAACACTGTATTACAAGTGCAATAACTTACGTACAAGTAAACAATATTGAAATAAGTTTCTTGTTCTTGCGACGATGAATAATAATTGTATAACAGTATGTTAGCTTAAAAAAAGAACATCAGGATATAATGGTAAAGATTACAATTTTTTCACTTTCTGCTGCTTATGTAAACTCACACGTTGACTTTTTACTTTGATAAGCATCGTAATGTTCGTTTCTTTAATTATAGGGAAAGTTGGTACGTACATGTTATTGTTATGATATCAATTGTGCCTGCAGAATCTATGCTTCTGGGATATAGTTTGCTTAAAGGGGAACCTGGTTTAGGACGCAGAAAACACGTTGATTTTTTAAGAATTATTTTCTCTACAAATATAAAGAGAATCTTTCCAAAACTTTAAGGGTGTTTTACTGTATATTCAGACAAGAAGAGAACTTTTTTTATTCAAATTGTGTACATCGTAGCGGATCCAATTTTTTCCCGAAATAAAAAAGCCGAAGTTTTTCTTAATTGACATGAATTTATATCGCCGATGAATGAAAAACATTTATGCAGAAATTAAATTAAACCATTTTTTTTTGTATATAAACGTCGAAATTTTTCCATCCGAATCGTAACTTTTTCGTTAAAGTCCCATAATTTTGTCAATTTTAGACTTTTTTCTTATTTTTTAATACATCGACGACATAAAATCATGCCAATTAAGAAAAACTTCGGCTTTTTTATTTCGGGCAGAAATTGGATCCGCTAGGATATACACAATAAAACAATATTGAATGAATTATTATTGAATAAAAAAAAAGATTTCTTGTTGTCTGAATATACAGTAAAACACTCTTAAAGTTTTGGAAAGATTCTCTTTATATTAGTTGAGAAAATAATTCTTAAAAAATCACCGTGTTTTCAGCATTCTAAACCAGGTTTTCCCCCTAAGACAATGCAAATAATGTTGTAGTACAATTTCAACGAAACAGACAATTTCGTGACACGTGGTAACTATGCAAGGTAATTGTGAGCAGTAACGTAATTATATATCTGATAGTCATAATACGCATAACAGTCGGTTCACTGAATAAATAATTACTTTGTTTTCAATTAGTTTACCAAGTACTTGCATATTATCGCCCAATCGGCAATAATATATATTTTCTATTTATTTTTCACAAACATGAAATAATTATTTCAATGAATTAAGGACTGTCTAAACTTTCTCTCAGTGTTTCCATTTGTTTTCCTTGGCATTTAAATCTGTTTAAAGTCCTCGTTTAAAAAGAAACTGTAGCCCCCGCTTCTATTGTCCTGCGCTCTTGAATATGCGTAGAGAAATTCGAAAGACGGACGTTAGTTTCTTGTTAAAAACTTAACTGCAAAGATGTCTGTACATGAAGTACATTTGCATCCTTTATAATTTCTAGAGAGGAGATTATGCAACTGTTGTGACTGAAAATTTGTGTGTTGTTGTTACATAAGTACAATACTGTACATATACCAATAGTGCAAAAATGATTTGCGGAATTTAAAATTGAAGATTTAAGCTTTGAAGATAAAAGTCAGTTGGGAAGATCATTAAAGATTAACACTAATGCTCTGCACACTTTGTGATGTACAAAGTGATATGACTAGAAAGTTGAGTTTCATACTCAATCACTTTAGGACACATAACTATTTAAGTTGAGTTTGTTTTAAAGTACATGACCTGGATACCACATGATCTGAGGGAGAAGAACCTTAGTGACCGCATGACAATTTATTCCTTTCTGCTCCTTTTTACTCCTTTTTGCCTTCGTTGCTTTTTTGGACCAATAATTATTGCCTATGAAAAACGGATTTTTCAACAATCACGCAGAGGATGCTGTAAACTGGGACAAGCTGCTCCAACTGCACCAAAACCCACAATTTTTTAGACATCCTGTATATACCACAGAATGAGAATGTTGTATTTATGGTAGGATAATATGGGGTCGATTTATTATAGATTATTAAAACCAGGAGGGGCAATGAATTCCATAAAGTACTATAACCAACTGGAAAATCTATATATCACAGCCAAAGAAAAACGGCCAATTTAAAAAATAGAAAATGTCATTTCATGCGAAATTGGATAGGTACTTTTTGGTGTAACATTTCGGATTTTGCTGAAACTTGGATATGTTTAGGTCTTTAGTAATATATAAACGTACCTATCTGGAAGGATGTTTTAAAATTTTAAAACTTGTTGATCTTACAGCTCTTCGAAATATAGTGTTGACCATTTTTCAATAAATTACAACTGTTGAACTAACAAACTGATAAAAATGAGCGTTTGGGTGCTTACAGCGAGGACATAAGGGTACCTAATAAAAATTATTTCAGTTAAAAAAAGACCAATTTTTGATCTTTTATTTTGCAATTATTCTTAACAAATGCAATTTTATAACAGCAAGACACTATAGAAACATTTGAAAAAAATGAAGATACAGTTCCATTTGTCCTCTTTACGGAGAAGTTCTCAGGAATACGGACACCTTAAAATTGGCCACATGAAATTTAATTGAATGTAACGCTGCGTGGAAGCACACCGGCTCGACTGGCCGAGCCGTGCGGTACTATCAGCGGCCAGACGGCTATACCTGTCATTTTAATACTGGGTTACCGCAAATGGTGAGTATTTGAAAAAAAATGACAGAGGAAAGCTTTTATTGTTTATTATTCCCAATATAATGCGGTATGTCAATTCTTTGCGTGCACAATATTTTCCGTGAAACGAAGGTGACCTACAGTTTTTTAAATGCAATGCTATATACTTTTTTTCACACGATATGATAGCGACTGTCAAGACTAATTTAACCATGTGGTATGCTATGACCTTCGAGGCCACACAAGATCAGGAATATCGTGTAAAAAAGTATATAGCATTGCATTTAAAAAACTGTAGGTCACCTTCGTTTCACGGAAAATATTGCGCACACAAAAAATTGACATACCGCATTATGTTGGCTTTAATAAACAGGAAAAGTGTTCTTGTTTCATTTGTTTTCAAACAGGTACTTATCATTTGTGAGAACCCTGTACTACCGCAAGGCTCGGCCAGTCGAGCCGGTGTGTTCGACGCAGCGTTACATTCAATTAATTTTCATGTGGCCAATTTGAAAGTGTTCGTATTCCTGAGAACTTATCCGTAAAGAGCACAAATAGGACTACATCTTCATCTTTAACAAATTTTTCAATTGTGCTCTGGTGTTATAAAATTGCATTTGTTAAGAATAATTGCAAAAATTTGTTTTTTTAACTGAAATAATTTCCATCACGTACTCTCATGTCTTCGCTGTAAGCACTCAAAAGTTCATTTTTATCAGTTTGTTAGTTCAACAGTGATAATTTATTGAAAAAAGGTCAACACTATATTTCAAAGAGCTGTAAAATAACAAATTTCCAAATTTTGATAAATCTTACGAGATAAAGACTACAACATATTCAGGTTTCAGCAAAATCCGAAATGGTACTCCAAGAAGTGTCCGATTTAGCGTGGAATAACCCAAACGAGCCAATAAAAATTTAACAAATTAGGGTGGGAAATACTGAATCATCCACCAGAATTGCTACCTGACGTATCATTTGCTGGTTACTAGTTATTTCGGTTTTTACAGAGCTATATGGAAAAAATTCCAACACTGAAGAAGGCGGTGTCCGAAGGACAGTGAAAGATATTTGGAAATACGATCAGAAAAATTTTATACAAAGAGCAATGACAACTTTCCAGGAAGATGGAGCATAATCATACAATATAACTGTCATTGAGATCAACGATTAATACAAAAATTAACGTATTTTATCACGGGTCTAATAGGGGATACGCAAAATGACAGATCTTTCGGATAGATTTGATATAAACGTCACTTTAGTATGATTGATGATATGTATATCGATTTATAAGAAATATGTTTTTCCATCATTTTCGTCGTTTATACATTTCAAAGCAATCATAATATCTTTCAATTCTTTTGTGAGTGAGGTACAAGTGTATAATTTCATTGAATATCACAATGTACTTATATTGAGATATCTAAATTATTATTAATCGACTTCCTTCCATAACGTTTTTCTATACTTTCTTAAGTCACGAAGATACAATTTTATACTGCATCGGGATCTATTTGCAATTGCTGTTACTCGAATTTGTTTCCAATTTTATCAAACTTTTTTACTTCAAATTTCAAGAAATCTTTGAGTCTACAAATAAAAAATTCTGTACTCGTTATATTCCTAGTACCTATACATACCAAGTACAATCAATTCGCAACAACTTAAGCAGGACTTATCATTTGAAATGAAATCCTGGGGTTCTATGAGTGCTAGAACAGGATTCGTAAAATTAAGCTTGATATCTAATAGAAGAGGAATTCAGGGTAATTTCGCGAAGCCCCCATGGCGTTGTTTCTGTTGGTGTTTGCAATCGTTCACATGGCTGGGAGGCAACTTATATCCTATTCAAGCTCGATTTGGATGAGGATATGCGTGAAGAAGACGCTTCTTGTCGTTCCGCAGGGGACCGTCTTCTCCCGGTAGTTGTCGATTTTCGTGGTCCCCGCCTGCTACGACTTAGGCTGCTACAAAACGGAAGCGAAAAAAGGGTGCGTACAGTTGGCACACGGACGTAAAGCCCTTCGGTAATGCGTGAGGGGGTCCACCAACGAAATTATGGATCGGGCCTAGGTACTACGTCTGCGCATGACCATCCTCGAATCGCTCTGCCCTTTTTCATCCTGCTTTCCACCCCCTTCTCGTGCATGTACACGCATCCCCGTGTGTGGTGTACACACGTATTTGGTTAACTCTGCCCCCCTCGGCCCTCTTGCTCCTTTCTTCGCCGCTATAGATTATAGTATATAGATTGTAATAATATTAAATACGATACACTTATAAGCGTTGTGATGTTATGAATTTTTTTCTTCAACGTTCTCACAGTTTACAGTCAGTAACAACAATCTTCTATTTCCTTGTATGGCTTCTTGTTTGCAATATCAAGCTATTTCATCCTAAATTTTCGTTGCTAAATTCTCAAGTCTCCAATCCCCGTGTTCGCTTTTTAAACATTTTCTAAATATCCTCCATTCCCATATTTTGTATTCCTTAATTCTCTTTTTGCTTTATTTTTATAGAATTCTTTGGTTTTAGTTCTTTACATCTTGAGTGTTATTTTAATCGGTTTTTGCATTACTTTGATTGCCCTGGAATATTGCCTGTTTGCCAATCTTTAATTTCATATTTCCTGTAAAGGGCTTTTCTTTCGCTTCGCATTTTCAACCTGCACGTACAGCTCACAGAATGGGTATGGAAACATGTGTTGTTCAAAGACGTGCCTCTAAATTTTATCCATGAATGTGCGATTGTTTCTAGAATGTACAAAAATTCTTGGTGGTGTTTGTCGACATGAAAAAGATCTTTCAACGTGTTATTGATCAATCCAGAGAATATTTTGAAGCGAAGTTTGATGTTCGTTGCAAGTAACAATTAATCAACAGTGAGGATTATTTTCAATTTCTTTCGATTACATATTTACACGTAATTATTCAATTTACCTATGTAGACATGAAAGGAAGTTTTTAAAAAATGTATTTTATTTTACTCAAGTAAATACATCTAAATTTTATTTAAACCATTATCTATCCTCCGTCTTTCGTTTACAATTATTCACTTTGTATTCAAACTCGAAGATAAGCTTATCTTTAATTAGTTTTTGGAACATATGCTACTAACATAAGTAATTTGAAGAGCCCTTTTAAACCGCTCTACATAAAAATACGTTTCCTACAGTAGCATTAAATAATTAACATCCAAATCTATCATTGACCAGGCCTATCATTGTACAAAATATAACAAAACGTTTCATCCTTAACAAAATTCTCAAAGTAATTTATATGAGGTGACGCTAAAAAACAGTAAGCAAGTAAAGAAACAAGCATGAAGTCTGCATTAGGGTGGCCTTTATTTTAAACCTGCGATTTCTTTTGCTCCCAGCCCCTAATATGGTTCCATTTCATAAAAAAAATAGTCCCTGAAAAAGATTATTGCATTCGGACAACAGGAAAGGGTGCCGACCGGGCCTTAAAGTTTCGAATTCATCAATAGTTTCGTTTGAAAAATTTCTCAAAAATGGTAAGCCCTATCGAAATTTTCTTCAATTAATATTAAAAGAGCATTCAATTTTCTACAATTACTGCATATATACTTTTCTCGTGCTTCCAACCATTTTTTAGATAATAGCGTTGGAATATAGAGAGGTACGCACTACGCGCGTATAGACAATACGTCACGCAGTACAGGTGGGACGCGGGAAGTGCGCACCTCTTTATATTCAAACGTTATTATCTAAAAAATAGTTGGAAGCACGAAAAAATTAAATATACAGTGTTGAATGCTCTTTTAATATTATTTGAACAAAATTTCGATGGGGCTTACCATTTTTGAGAAATTCTTTAAATCCAAACTACTGATGAATTCTAAACTTTCAGGCCTGGTCGGCACCCTTTCCCGTTGTCCGATTGCAATAAAATTTTTCAGCCACTACTTTTTTATCAAATGGCACCGTTCTAGGGGATGAGAGCAAAGAAACACAAAAAAAATCGGCACGTACAAATAAGGGCCACCCTAGTTTGCATATGCAAGCTTCTAAAAAGGATATGGGTAATTTCTCCGACTCGAATTTACACGTCGAAATAACGAATATAGTTTATATTCACATATGTCCGATAATGTTTCTTTTTTAGTTATACGGTGTCTTGCATTCTCCAGGAGACTCAGCAGAAACACCTGTCGAAAAGCCACCGTCTTTCATCTTTGAACATAATGTTAGAAACTGAAGTATAGCAACCTGGTTGATATTCTGATATAATTCGTTACAACTTTTCATATTTCCGCTTGTATTTTCGATTGCTTTTAATCAAAAACAAAATGTTATCACACATATGTGTAAATACATGAACTCTTTTCATTATTTTAATGGCAATACTAAAAAAATATTTTACATTTTCTTAACACACTGTATATGTATTACATCTTAAAATGTAAATCTATGCAGTACGAAGCACCTAAAAGTATACGCTTGAATAGTTTCATTATGTTTGAACTTAGAAAATAGTGACAATTGTGAAAGTTGTTCATTTGAAAAGATGTTTATCAAGTGCATCGCATCTGTGTTTTTAAGATCGGTGATTTAAAACTGTTGAAGTTTATGATGTACATTTGTGTGGTATTTATTTGCATGCGTAAGAAATACCTTGATATGAAATAGAGAAAACTGATTATTTGAGAGACGAAGTTAGTTAAACAGCTAAATTACTGTACACGAAGTTGATAATAACCTTCACCAGCTGAAAGTGATTAATCTCCAGAAACGCGCACTACTATCACATTTATTCCTTTAAACTAAACAATATTTGTTGTTATCACGTTTTCCTAGATTAAGGTAGTACTACCGATACGCCTTGAGTCAAGTGCGTGTTAGATCGTCCTTTGACTTCCGTGGTGATTTGATTTGGCAACGTAGCACGATTGATTGTGTAGTTTTCTTCTGCTCGCTTCAAGCTTGAAGTTAGCATTGCATAGAGATATAGAATTGTGACGTCACGACGGGTGTTATTGTACGAGTGTTGTATAGACAAATGAGTGATTCGCCCTCGACCTCGAATAAAAGAGAAAAAGTAAATATGAATAAGAAAGAGAGAAAAAGACTTTTCTGGAAAAGAAAACTTGTATCAGAGAAGGTATTCAATAAAAGGGTACAACAAACTGAAGTAGGTAAACGCTTGCACATAGTAGGATTTGATCAACAAAATCCTAACCTCGGAAATAATGAAAAAGTAATCATGGAACGCCAAACTCCTCAAAAACTTTGTAGAAAGTGCAAATCAGTACTTTCGATAGAAGATCTCAAAGAAGATCAACGATATTTTATTATTTATGTATTAATTCATCTAATTCTTTTAAAATTCTGATCGAAAGAGCGTCGGGTATCGCTTGTATTGTACATACTAAGCGCATTTCAAACTGCGCGGTCTTACCAACCTCTTTGCGACGTTTCCAAATCGTGCGTATAATGGCCGAGTGAGCACAGATAATTTTATTCATTTGCTTATATTAGCTATAAAAATTGGTGAATCAACATTTGGATACATGCATTATGTTTATGGAATATTAAATCTATATTTCTCTCAGTTTCGTCAAAAACTGAACTGGCTATTAATGTGAATTTTTGGTGAAAACGTCATTTTCCATAAGACTAGGGTGAATGTACCTAATATCGCCAGGCAAAAGTTAAATCGCTGTTGATTGAATAATAATTGATATTTTTCCATGCAGTTCGTTTCAAAGTAAAGAGAAATTATTCATCTTTCATGTAGCATATATTAGAATCGTTGAAACCTACAAATTGTTAATTAGGACTCAAAAAACGTAAGACATGCAAAAATCGGGTCCTGAAAAAAGTGTACCTAATATTTCCTACTCAAGAAATATTGATTAATTCATGTATATATGAGTTTTTAAAGTCATTTTCACATTTGCTTTTATTATTTCTTGCTCTATAAATGTCTTTTTATCCATCTTTGATTTCATTTTTATTAGAACAATGTAGAAATTTGAAAATATAGATTTTTAAAATATTTTATTCGTTACGTTCCGACGTACATATTGGACAAATAAATTTTATTTCGGTTGCTCCGCACATTTCGTGACCTCACCTGTAACAAGCATTACATCGAAACCATTGTTCTCCGGTAGGCGGTATTGAGAACACGCATACTGCTAAAAGAAAAACGCTATTTTCATTATGAAAAATATTTGAATCGATTTCATTTCTTAAGTACATCATTAATTAGGTATTTCTAGTAGATATTCTTGCAATCACAGATTTATTAGAGTTACCTTCTTCGAATGTGACGTAAAATTGTGATAGTCCAATAAATTTTTACACTATTAAGATTCTCTAAAATCCTTCCCTTTCTGTAATTGTTGATCACATGATGCTGCAATTATAGTATGTCTTCCTACATATGTTTAGGTACTAATTCAGTGCATAACCGACAAATTTTAGAGCTTACTTTAAGAGATATAGCGAGTGGCGATATTAGGAACACTGGCGATATTAGGTACAGTCACCCTACGTGTTAATAGTGGAAACGTAAATTTGTTAATAACTTTTTTCTGGGTTGGTGTAGATTTCCAAAAAATTACACGAGTCAGTGTAAGGTCAAAACAAACTACTGTACAAAGTTTCAGAATTTTCTGAACAGTATTTCAAAACCGGTAGTACTACCTAATTTATTTTTGCAGTATGACAAACGGAATAAAATTTCTTTTCAGAGGGTTTATTTAACACATATTGAAGTACGAAAAACAATTTTTTTATTCTCATTTTCATGCAAAATGACGGCGACAGAGCCCGTCGTCGAAAACAGCTTTTTTGAAAACACCGCCACGGGAGGACGGATTTCTCGGCATGTATGAGTTCGGGAACAAAAAATAAAAAAAATTATAATCTATATACAATTGGCTTTGGAAGTACATAGGGGGGTTTTTTTTTTAATCAATTTTTGTGGAAGTGGTGTACTTTTTAAGAAATGAATCGATTTTTTGCCCTAAACATGAGCATTACATTGTTTGTAAAAAAAAAGTTTACATTCAATCAAAAAACGGCTACGTACTTCCAAAGAGAATATTGTTGTGAAGCTACTGTAAAAATTTCAAATCGATCCATGCAATAGTCTCCGAGAAATCTGTCCTCCCAGTTTGAAAGAAGTGGTTTCGACGACGGACTCTGTCGCCGCCATTTTGTATGAAAATGACAATAAAAAAATTGTTTTCCGTACTTCAATATGTGTTAAATAAACCCTCTGAAAAGAAATTCTATTTCGTTTGTCATACTCCGAAAATAAATTGTCAAATTTAGGTCTTTTTTTCTGCCTCTAGAGTGGTTTTACCCCTTAAGGAGTAGAAAAGCTATTCATGTGTATACATTTAGGTGCATCATCTATTTTAAGATAAAACCCACGATTTCAAATAAATATAAAAAATATTAACGGTATAATTGACAGTTTAATGGACAAATAAATTTGAATTAATATTTCATTTATTACTAGGGTAACGCATACAGTTGTTGACCCCTATACAATGATTGACCCTCTTCCCCAAAAAGTAGGAAATATAATATAATGCTTTTTTTATATAATAAAATATATCTATATTTCAGTAGCCCAGATATTTTTGTTCCGAATACAATTATATTTTATTATGATCCACATCTTGTAAATGTATAGATAAATCGGAAATAGCACGCGACTACCATTCTTATGAAATCGATGGAATTTGATCTAAAAATCGTAACGTTGTAGCCAATGATTTTTTCATATTTTCAATTAATAATGACAGTAACTGTATATATAATCATTACATATGTATAAAATATGGTCCAAAGTTTGCGAGAAAAAGTTATTTCACTCAAAAATGTCTATATTTTCAAATATACAAGAGGTGTCAAGAACTGTCACAAAGTCTTCCTACTTTATAGTGATTGACCAGGGGGGGGGGGTGGGGCAATAACTAATTGAAGGTTATGGGAGTACTTTTATAGTGATTGACGTGCAATTTGTTATTAGTTAGTGTTATTGGTAAGTATTACTATAATTACATAATCTGTCATGATAAAATAAATCGATAAATAATTTAAATAGAATTATTGCAAATTAAATAATATTTACTCTGAAATAAGTTGGATTTTGTAAAATATTTTCCCAAAATGTATGATATTTAGGTTACTTGCAATTATCATCCTAGTCAAAGATGCCAAATTAATTACATCTAGCAGCGATAAGATATTATAACCATTTAAGACGACTACCTATTTTATATTCTTAGTGGATTATTAATTATAAGTATGTATTAGAATTGTTTAACATTTCAAAAAATACAGTACAAATACAATTTTGTATGTTTGAAATGATTCATCAGTGTTTTTATGCCTGTCCTAAAACAAGGGTCAATCACTGTTACAGAGCCTGCCAATTACTATGTAAAACCCGGTCAATCATTATAATTTTAGGATCATCTTAATACTTAATGATTTTTTTAAGTTATTTTTGTGTGCAGTTGTATGAAGTAATTTTTTTTATTCTTTCGAAACTCTTTTAATGTGATAACAACAGATTTTACTCTCCGATTTTAGCGATAAACTCTTTCTTTCTTTGAATAATGTAGCACTCATTCTTAAACTGTCAATCACTGTATATGTTACCCTAATACATTTTACTCAAATAATAATACAGACTGTTATTGTATTTTGGACAACTGAATAACATATTCCAAGTATTATTCAAGATAGGATGGTCGTTGTAGTTCGACGTTTAAATGTTTACACACTGGCACCGAGTTATTGCAACGTGCGTGCAGTTGCCAAGTGCGGAGTATTATAATATGAGTATCCGACGTAGAGGATTAGAATAATTGTGCGCAACGTGTCAATTAAGGCGGTGTTTCACCGGATCGTCGAATGTTTTGGTTGTGACGTAACGATCTCATGCACGGTATTGTCTCGTTATGGATACAGGGTCCCTGTTTCATTAAGGATGTATTTCTATCCCCATTACTTATTTTTTGTAGTCGCGGCGGCGAGTGCGAGAGACTGTGAATGAGCCAGAGGGCACGCGACAGTGACAAGCCATAAATTTTGTTCGAAATAGCAGCGCCATCGCATTACAGAAAGAAGACGGCAAAGAAGAAAGGCAGGCCGAATAGCATACCGTTTCGTTAAAGGTACGGCTTGTCCCCCGAGCGTCGTGCTCATAACGAGACAAAACTCTAGGTCGGGAAGTTACGTACACCATCGTTTATTATTAACGATACGACGCATCGTGTTAGATTTTAGAATAAAGAAATAAGTATTTTCAAATATTTAACTTCTAGCTCGTGTATTCTATAGACAAGTAAAATTTCACAAGTTATAAAGTGAAATTTAATTTTATATTAATAACGCATAGACCATAGTTTGACTATTTATTTAGGCACACAGGATGAACGGTAAATCTCGGTATGGTAGAAGAAGAATTCAGTCATGCTTACAACATGACCGACATAGTTTTTATAAGAAATGATTTTTGGAACTTGTAATGTGGTACTAGCTTTACTACTCGGCTTTGCCCGAAATTTAGATTCTGATTTTATTAAAAGAAATTTTTTTTATTTATTTTTGTTGTGAAAATAGTCTCATTCATCTGGATTAGCTAGACTTTACCGTTCGAAAGTTTTTAGGCGACAGACAAATACACAAACACTTTCTGATGTATATATTAAGATTGCCATTTTGTAAAGTAAACTCAAATTAAGGTCACTCTCTACGACAGGATTCGAATTCCTCCTTCCCTCCTTCTCTTTTCGACTGCGACCGTCAGAGTCTGGTAGGTATGGAGGGGGCCGTTCAGTGGGGCAGCAAGGCGGAGGTGCCCCCGGTGGCTCGCGGGCCACCAGTTAGTCAATTGAGGCATTTGATGGAAAAATGGCACATACGCAAAAATGCCATCTGAAGAAAATCGATTTCAAAGTTTTCATTATAGTATAACTTAATCAAAAGTAATGCAATTAAATCCATTTTTTTAAGGATGTAGTACCGTGTCCTTTAAACGTTTTGAAAACAGAAGTCATGATTTGAAAATGATATGTGTCTTTATTTATAAGTTTCAAGTTTCAAGCAAGTGGTTTATGTGTCTTTTTTCCGTAAATGTGGTAGATTCGTAAAAAATTGCTTCTTTGTTTAGTTATTTAGGTATAATTTTGTTTACTTTCTGTTAGTTACATCTTTTATATACATTGCTTAAATAAAAAATACAAAATGAAGCACAAAAATAAACAAAAAATGTTATGTTTTAAGTAAGTATTAGTTTCTTCGATTCATTACAGTAAGTTGTCTTACACATCAATTTTTTATTTCTTAAATTAGCTTATTTCCTTGCGGATTCGATACTCGCCTCACTTTCTATATTTCCTCGCCAACACAAAATCCTTTATGAAAGAAAAGTACTTATTGCACGACAGCACGGCATCGGCAGCGCGACCGCTCAGCCAGTACACTCCATTCCATATAAGAGCATACCCACGCCCCTACCGATTTACCACTGATCTGCGCAGCTCCCACGGATCTGACACACGCGATTGGTCGTAGCACTTTGGCGATTGGTCGTAACAGTCTCCCTGCCGGTTTCCTACTAATCAACAGTATATCCCTGCGGGAAACGAGTACACTCTAAAGTGGAATGGAATCACGCTACGTAATAAAACAGCATCTAGATAATCTAAACGTGAGAGAAGCCTTTGGTATATATATATATAACATTCGTGAATCGATTTAAACGATTTAAGGAAAAAGGGCACATAGACTTATGTCGCATCAAATGCCTCAATTCTGCTCTACGGGTTCAAGTAACCGTATTTAAGTGACTCCATAATAGTATCATAGTTTTTTCTTTGCTCATTTTTTCGTTCTTATATCTCCTTCATATGGATTCAACGCCTGGTCTGTTGTATCACAATTTATGGGACACCCTTCATGAGGATCAACCACTTTTGTATAATTATTTACAGCTGTAAGTGTTCATATAGTTATGCAACCTGGAGAAGAGATTTATTTAACCATATGTACTTTTTTATACAAAAAATATGGTATCTTAGGTTTAAATATTTCAGGGTTAAGAGCAGGGTTGCCAGGAGTAGTAGAGAACTTTGAAAATATTGAGTTTTTTGCATTTTCTCTTATCTTGGGATCTTGAATACATAGTTCTAAAGGATTTCATTAGATCTGTTATAGACAATTTTACAAAAATACCATTGCGTTGTCTGTAAAGCATTTGATAAATTATCAGGAAAGAAAAAACATAAGTACATATATTTAAGTGTCATCTATTAGCACTCCAATAAGTATCCCATTCGTCAGTTAGTAAGATGCAGTAAAGGTAGCAAATCTCTGTCGTCGGATAAAATGTAGTTTTAAATACACTAAGTTATATTAGAAATGGTTACAGTTCCTAACTTTATTGAAGATTAAACAATGTTGTAAAAACGGTATTGTTACAGGACATAAGTGCGTGCAGCACATTGAAAAACAGTTGGAATTAAGGCAGTGGAATCGTTCACTTACAATCAGTAATATTTGATTAATGATATAATTTATACGTTTGTGGATAAGAGGGGTGTGCTATACAGCCCTTCTATCGTTGACTAAGATGGAAATGTCACAGAAATTGTTGGCGGCAGGACAAAGTTTGCTTTGTCGGGTGCCACAGAATATTGCACTGCGTGTACCGTCTTGATGGTAAAGGTTATTCAAAATGGAACCCAGACTGGATGATTTAAATGTTAGTGTATATCTAATATAAATTCAGTTAGTGGAGTACAAGTGACTGACTTGATCCAATGTTAGATGTTTTCTGGCCAATATTTAATTTTTTGGCCAGGGTTTTCAGAAGTAGGGCAACATGGCCGGCGGCGTAGGGAGCTCATAACCAGTGACGTAGTACGGAGTAGTATGGGAGGAACAGCTTACAACAATAACGGTGTATGTGTGTTAGGGGACGAAACAAATGTGTGTACAAGTCGTATTAGCTATATATAACCGCTCTATGTGACGTCACTTTACCTTGTCCCTAAGGTAAGAAATTCTTTCGACAACCCTATTCTTGGTCCTGTCCTAGCCTCCCCTCCAGTGCGTTCTAAACGCGGCTCCTTTGGTAGGGCTGCCAGATAGTTCCCCTATTGTGTGTGGGTGGGCCCAACTTCCGAGACGGTCGCCAGGACTGGAAAATGTCACGGCTGGGTTTATAGAGATAGGGCTGTCTTCGAACCGTAACAAACACCCAACAACCGCTCCCAAACATTCCGCCCACCTTGGACGGGAAATGCACGTTCAAACTAATATTATCCTGGCCTGATTGGTTCTTACTATCAGAGTTATAAGTCTTATAACACAACAAAGTCTACAACAAATTGTTATCAACGCTCTAACTCAGGGGTGTCGAACTTTCCCACTCCGAGAGCCGCACGAGTCCGGGCACTTATTTTTCTCCAGGAGTTGCATGAGACCCAGCAGCAGGGTTGCCAGGGATTCTTTGTGGCCAAACACCTACAGGAGTGGTGGTAATGTGTGCGTGAACTGACGCTAGCGCCAAGGCGGCCAAGTCAACCACGCGAAGCCAACCACGGCCAACCAGCGTCGACAATCTATTTCCCGGCGACGTGTCTCGTTCGTAGAGTCTCGAACTAGTGTTCCTTCCGTCAGCTGGTGAGGTGACTTAGTTGTCCATTTATACCTCCGTTGTAACTGATGGATGTATTCCTTCTGCCGGTGCTGCGCCGCCCTCTGTCCTCTTCTTGCTGGTGGTCATCCAAAGATCAACAGCCACCCCCAGGTCCGAGCACACCGGATACCTGGAAGTGGCTACGCACTCCCTTGTCGCGTGGGAGGTCCAACCGCACCTGTAACACACGCCACTTCTATCTGTGGTGCTGATGCACCGCTGCCGGACGTGTTCGACGTCCAGCCAGCGGTAGCGCTGAAGCGGCCTCCGTGCCAAGGCCACCACCCTCGCTTCAAGGCGCCAGATGGTTACCCACTCAGCCCCTCAAGCGCTTAACAACCGTCCTCAGAGTGTTAACGCACCCACACCGAGAACATGCCGGATACTGCTTCTGCATGTCCCCGATAGGGACGTCCTACCTGTTACACCTCTCGGTGGTGACCAGGGCCTCCATTACCGCCTCCCGGTTGGCCAGCCCCGCAAGCCTAGAGACGCGCAACTCCGCGCGCCTAAGGGAGCAGGCTACACGTACACCCGTTCCTTGGAGGGCTTGGGTTAGGTCCCTCAATTCCGTCGCCTTTTCATCGGCACTGGCACCTGGGATCTCCATTACAAGGCCACCGGCGACCGCTCTTTTCGGCCTCAAGCCCGCGATGCCCATCCCGGCAACGTCGATGGTGGACATCGGCGGAACCAGCGCGCCGGCGAAGTCGTTCTCCCACCCAACCGCAGTGGTTATCGCCACCACCAACGTGTTGGACGGGTGCGGCAGCCATGTCCGGGCCGCTGCTTTTCTCTTCTGCTGCTGCTGGGGGGGATATCTCGTACGCCGTCTTCTCCTGGTAGCTCCTTTGCTCGTTCGTGGTATGGGCACTGGACAGAGGGAGGAACTGCAGCCGCTGGCCCCGTGCCCCTCTCTTCTTGCCACGCGTCACGACTTGGTCCCACGTTTACTCGTTGACAGTGATGAACGCATGCGATGCCGGCAGGGCGGCTCTAGCACCGCCCTTCGTGAAAGGCGGGCGACGCTTGGGCTCCTGCCTGGCCCTTCTAGACGACTCGGGAACTCCGGGCGCAGAAGCGAGGGGATCCGACATTACTTTTTTTTTCACTGTCACACGAAAATTCAGAACAGTAGCTGAAGATACAATAAAACAGCTTGCCAAACTTCAAATTAATTTGTCGAACTTGTTTATAAATATTTTTTTATAAAAAAAATCACAAAGAATTACCTAATTTTCGGCCCAACAAGGCTCAATCCCCCTTTAAGGCACCCTGCCTCCAGGTTTTCCACTTAGTCGCCTCGTACGACCAGCAGGAGACGCCATGGAAGAATTCTATCCCCCATTCCACTGGGGTGACGCCCCCGGCCCGTTCGCGCTTTACAGTGGGCCAACCCCACGGCAAGATCCCATGAGCCCCACCAGGCGGTAAAACAAGAGGTACTTGCTTCGATCGGGCCCATCGCCTTCACCGAAGTTCCCCGCCCCAGGGCGCTTTCGGATACCGACTTCCAGGGCTGCAGAGCCGAGGGGGACCACCGGACTTGACACCTGGCTTGGAGAACATCAAATCCATTGAGGTTTCGACCCAGCCATTTTCCGGCATAACCGACGGCCAGGAAGCCCCTTCCAGAGCTTATGTGCATACTTGCACATGCTTCAACTATTTTAAGGGTTAATCTAAACCTATGTACTATTCACTTAACTAGCAATAATGCGCCACAAAGCTCTTATCTTAGAAGTGAGACTGAGTTCAACGCGGCGACCTTTGATTTCGCACACATAGTCTCGCCTCCGATTGAACTAGAGTAACTTGCGACCGCAGGTAAACCGAAAAACCATGCATTTCTACCTGCTTGGTTATGCTACACATGGTACATCGGGAAATCTTGAGTGTGACCAAGTTGCGTTCTATATTGTGTCCATCGTGAATACACATTTTGTGAAACGGCTTCATCCCAACCTAACTGTACTTGTAACAATTCTTGCATCAATAGCTTTGTCCGTATAATAACAGGTCCAACTAATCCCAATTGATTAAATATCTGAGCTATCTCGGATAAGATGATTCTATTGGTGATACGCCGGGTTTTCGTTGGTTTGACAGAAAGGCTAAGTACATCATCAACGAAAGACCAATGTAACCTGAGGGTTTTTGAGTCCTTATCAGCAGCGAGTTCCTTGCTGGATTCTCTCATCGACTCTTCGAGAAGGAATCGGCAGTTTTTGCTCATTTCCATACTTGGATCTGCATTAAGTCCGCTTTCAATTACCGGGCTTCGTAGTCAGTGTGACATCCTGTTAAAAGGTCGTCAATATAGAAATCATTAATAATGACCCTGCTAGCATCTGCAAATGCCTGAGAACTTCCAAGGCCTATCTGTTGCAAGACTCGCGTTGCAAGCAATGGAGCTGAAGCTGTACCATAAGATTCAAGGATAAACTATTAGTCCGATTGGTTTAATTCGTTTTGTGTTATATAGGTACATGTTTATAGATTACAAAAGAGGTATGAGAATTGGAAAATTCTTGAAAATGTGGCGTCTGCGTGCAGTGGCGTAAAACGTGTTTTCTGGCACCGCCCCAAACAGTGGGCATTATTCAGGCCCTACGAGTAGTCTGAAATAAGAATCTCCGTTTTTTAACAATCTTTGGGATCGTAGTTCTCGGTTCACGAGGGCTTTTTTCGAAAAAAAAAAATTGTTGCAATGGTTGCCACTTCGAAGAAAAGGGTCGTGATTTTCTTCTCGTTATTCGAAAATTGTTCAATTTATTTAAAAATGCCCCCGTGAGCCGATGCTCATCCATTGGAGATTTCGTACTGGGCATGAGGAAAAGGGCTCATAGGGCAAACGCAGGCCCAACACGGCCCTGAAATGAAGGTCATGAAGCACATTTGCCGCCCCAGCCTGCTAGAGCATCGCTTACATCCCTCAGTTTCCCCTCAGGTGCCAACCCGAGGTCTCTCGGGCCGGGTGGGATTTTACTACCGGTTTCTTTTGTTCAAAACCGCAAAATCTCGAACTTCGAGGCCATTTTTCGAGGTGATCCCATCTGATTTCGAAGTTAAAAATGTTATCAATCGATTCGTCTTGGCGAGATCTTTCCAACGGTGTATAGCATATGCTGTGCGCTCGTAGGTCATTTATCACCTCTGCAACTTAACATTGTCCTTCCTAACTAACCCTTAATCAGCGATGCCTGCAGCATAAAGCTGCCCCCTTTTTTCGCTTCCTGCGCTTGCAGTTCACCCGTCCAGATACGCTGTACGTCGGCCACCTAGCACATACACATATAGTACCTACGCTCCATTTCCCATCGACACATCGCAAATGTTTTTAGGCTCTTCAGTAGAGACATGTGGCCTTCATTGAGCATCGCTATTGCAATGTATGTGGCGATTTCGACGATTATGGAACTGCCTTACATCTCCTTTGGTGCGATCTTCCATCAGAGCGTTCACCTCCACACATTTTGCATTTAACATACGAACTACTAGCCGTAAACGCGGCACAAAATTTCAAAATCGGGTTCGCCTATGGACTCGTCATTGCTTCGTCGGATTCTATTTCTTCCTATGTTCGACTGGCTGTAACTCGCTAATAATTCGAATTTTGAATTCGCTTTAGGCTCAGATATTTCTAAGACATGTAACTTTCAAATTATTAAAAAAATGCATTTTTTCAAATGGCGGGATGTATATGAGCCCTTCAACGTAGCTGTGTCTAGCTTCCTGGATAAAATGAGCACGATAACTATCCCACGACTCTATATCCACTTCTAATGCCTTTAAAGCACGCAAATGATTGCTCGCATCATCTAAACATCTTCTAAGGGTAACTTACGATGGTTTTTTATACTCAAATTTTATTTCGAATAACGAATAAAAAATGACGAATATCGATTTTATTCGACGAAAAGTTATTCGTGAATAACGAATAAATTTGTAGCGTTAATCGAGCCAGATTTATTCACATAAGAATTTATTCGTTATTCGAGAGAGCTCAACGACGAATAAGCGGCGTGACGGTGAGGGGAACGCTTCTCGAGATAGCGTCCGACCGAGCCGACCATTAATGACAGACTGTTTATGTCTGGTTGTTACAAACAAGGGTACCCGGGCACAAAACGTTATTTTCGGTTATCATAATGCGGTAACAATTTGTATTCGACAACCGAGACGACAATGTCAATAGTTTTTTAATTAATATGCTAGCAGATTGTCTGTTTAGCGGTCATCTTTTATTCATTGATTTATCCGAATAAACTTTTATTCCTTATTCTCGAATAACTTCGTTTTATTCGTAACTTTTATTCAAATATTATTCGAAGCAGAATTTATTCGAAAAAATTTATTCGAATAACGCCCAATTCTGGTATCTCTTAAGGACACTGGAATTCTCGTATGTGGATTTTAATGTATCCCAGGCTATTTGATAGTTCAGCTCTGATATGCCTAGTGTACGAATCACACGCGTTGCTGGATACTTTAATGCTGAATTTAGATAGTGAAATTTCTGCATATCTGAGAAGTGATCATTCACGTGAAGTTCTTATATTTGCCGTCGGAACATGGTACAGTTTACATCCGGTAAAATTAAAAAGAGGAGACTGTCGACTGACTGAGTCTAGTATTAGTGAAAACTGCTACAGTTGGCTGATAGGAAGCCAACTCGTTATGAAGTTCTGGTATTAACATTGTAATACCATTGACATCAATGTTCATAATTATGTAAATTATTGAGCCAGTTTGGACAAAATTGGGGGGCATAGGCTGTTAAGAATTTGCTGAATATACTGAACGACGGTAGTAGTTACTTGTTGAAAGAATGAAGTGAAAAGGTTGATATATTCATGAGTTGTGAGTTAAGTTCATGATTCGATTGTATACTATCTTCGGAAGCTCGAACGAAACCAGGAATTGACTGATATCTTGGTGGAAGTGGTGGAAAGGGCAAGTTAGGAGTAGTAATACTTGACGCTGACGAATTTTAGGGTGTGTTTTAGGAGTGCGGCTCTTTTGTGTGTTTGTAATTGAAAGGATTTATACCCGTTTTGGACATTTTCTGAAACTATGACCATAGTCCTGGCAGTTAATGCATTGTCGGACGGACTTTTCGGGGGTACATTTTACTATTCGAATACGATAGTAACAAATACTTCGTACATGCTTAAAATTTATTACCTTGCTGATTTGTTTTGGTCATATGTGTAATATGTCGATATTGTGTTTGAGACACCTTTCAACACAGTTTGTATTCCACGAGCTGTGGGTTCATCAATATCGAGACCTACAATTAAGTATTGAACGTGTCTGGTTACATTAAGTGTTACATGTGTGTAATAAGGAATGCTTTGAGTTTTCAGAATAGTTAAAGAGTACGAGAGGCTTGTTCGTTATCTGCGGGAAAAATATATTGATTTCCATTTTGTTGAGAATTAATTTGTTTCGTAGTGCAGAACGATTGGTTTCGGAAGGAATTTGGTTAATGAATATAGGAGAAACCCGTTTTACAGGATTAGGAATAGTGATGTTTGAGTTTGTGAAGGCGGTGAAAGGGAGATTAGCAAGAGGGGCTGAAGGGTTAGAAGTTGGTACGGGGTTTGGCGTAAAGCTGGGTTTACATTAGTCCAGTCGCTGGATCAAGTGAATGGTTTGCCTGGAAATAGGTCGATGTCTACATTATTCCAGTCTTTCTTGCACCGTTGGAAGTGGTAGACTGTTAGTGGCACTATACATACGACTGGATGTGTTTTGTAAACACATGTACATCGTACTACGCTTCAGCCAACACTGGATTGAGCCCTATAGAAGATTCCAGTAACGTCGGAATGTTGTGTTTTCGATGGTAGGGATGAATACTGGATTGCAAAGTAGATTTTCGATCCAGGCACTCCTCGCTGTAATGACGGCACTGTACTGGAATGAAGACACTGTTTGCACTATTCCAATTCCAATCCAATGCTGAACTGGATCAGTGGATTGGACTAATGTAAACCCAGCTTAATACGAAGTGTAAATACCTACACGCAGAATGTTCTAACCGATGTATACCTACGCTTCGACCGCTCGGGGCGAACTGTAAGGAACACCCGAACAGTCATGAATGAACCTTTATCAATAAATAATTAGTGACACTAATGATCTGTGTTTGATCCTTCAAATACTTGTGCGACCACTGTTGGTTATCTCCTGAAAATCCAATAGAACTTGCAGCTTGCACACCAACAGTGTATGATGTAATAATTAGACATTTGCACTTATTACTCGACTAGGTACTTGTATTGATTGTAGAGGACAACATTATGACCATTACTTACATTAACCCTTCGTGGTCACACCTCCTTATAATCACACGTTGGTCACACGGGGTTCATTGTACCCCAGCGTCATTTTTTAGTTACCATTTTCGTATTTTTGAATCTTTTAACTTTTCAGTGATAATTTTACATTCGTAATACTCATACAATCATGCTCTAATAGTATTTTTCTAGAAATGTAAGTTTCGACAAGATGAAATTTATATTTTAAGAAATAGTTGTGGAAAGAAGCGATTTTTTCCGTTAAAATTCACCAAATTTTTAAATTTTAATAGTAAGGTCTGAAAATTTACAGAAATATTGGCAAAGACATATACTTCAGGAAGAAAATTAGTTTAGTGCTGGGCGTGGCAAAAAAGGTATTTATTCTGAGATAAGAAGTGTTCTATGTTCAGCAGAAATGAAATCGAAAATTGGCATATAAGTATGGTTATTTATTTGCTAGAAATAAAATAAAAAAACCTCTTTGGCAGGGTTTTACGGTGTATTGTATTAATACTATGTCCAAAACAAAAAAATGATAATATAACTTTGCGCATCCGACTCCGTAGATTATATGGCATCTGCACGACTGCACATAACACATAATATATATCACTGAATAAATCCTTTAAAAAATCGCAGGGTTTAGAAACTTTTACCCACATTTAATAAAATCTGCTGAATCCAAAGAACTAAAAAAAAAACTTCAAAATTTTTGCACCGAATCACACTTTGGTCACACCGGGATTCGCTACACCCCACTATTTTTTAAACGGTTGTTTGAGGTATACAAATGCGATAGCGAATTTTCTAAAGCGTTGAATGCTGTAGTAAGGTCTCTCAACTAACGGTAGATGGCGCAATAAGTCACATTTCGAATTCGTAAAGGCGCGATATTAGAACTCAAAACTTGGCTGGTGTACAATACACCCCGTGTGACCACGAAGGGTTAAAAATCATTTAAAGAATGTTAAATTTTACCCATTATGATGAAAAAAGTCAAGGTGACTTTCGTATCTCGGTAAAAAAGAAAAATAGCAGAAAACTAATTATTACACTGTGTGGCCCCTTGACACCGTACTTTTAGTTTGTACCATTTGTTCATTTAGCAAAGAGTTCACAAGTCCTTTAGGTGGCACACTTAGGTGAACCACCGTATATAGCCCCATACATTTCAATATTATTTATTTTGCCTTTTAATAAAGGCAATAAAGATTTTAAAAATAATAAAAATAATATTCGGGTAGTATATTCAGGGGTGATTACATAGAAGAGGGCACACCTCACCGATTTTGATGACCATGAAATATGTTGTCGGGGGCATGATTCTGAACAACTTTTTCCTATACACATGTATACCGCCGCTCGACCTTCGTTTCCGAGATACACGCAAAAATAGTTTCGACATTATATACTGTTATGTCCCTATATCCTATTTGGGGCCGCGATTTAGGGAGTTTATATTTTTGTCCGCTTTCGAGCAAATCCTGGGATTCTACGCTCTGGGATAGTCCAGAGAGAGAGAGATTGTAGGGTCATTAACGCGATATATTATGCTGGTTACCTTTTTATAAATCAATTGGTATTAGACGCCAGACGGTGGGCTCCTTGGGTGTCGCGTCAATCTCTCCCACGCGTGGTTTTTAAAGTTTTAAGTTTAGACTCGTAATCAGCGACCTTAAAAACCCCAGAGTACCGATTTTTGCCTAAATTCAATAATATTTGAGATTTTGGCCACGTTTTCGGGATTTGGGACCACTGTGCCACGGGGTTGGACTTTGGCGGGGCCCAATCGCCACGATCTACCACGCTTCCGTGGGTCGCCGGGGTTGATATTTCTTTGATGTGGACATAGGGGGTGCTCGTCGCTCTCAACAAGGCGGAATACTCGGCCAGCGCACTTTGGTACCTTAAAGGTCTGTGCACACATATCCGTTCCGTGTCAGTTCCGTTCTGGCGTGCCAGTGGTAAGAAGAAGAGACCCTCTACGCCCCTCTTCTTCTTACCACTGGCACGCCGGAACGGATATGTGTGCGCAGACCTTAACGCTAACCGGCGTAGCTGGTTTTTTCTGCCGGCTCGGTGGCCTTTAGGCATTAGGACCTTCAAATAATGGGGTTGAATTGAGTTGGGTTTATTCTATTTCCCGGGATCCTGGTTAACATCTAATACCCGGTGACACCGTCGCGGCTGTCCGCTTATAAGTATCACTTTTGACAGATGCAAAACATGATCGCTTATGAACCATTTCGATCATTTAATAATCGTTTTTAGGTGTTGATTGAACGCGCATATCGCTTTTTACAACCACTGTTTGATGACATCGTGGGCGGCTGTCCTGCTTATAAGTGTCACCATTGACGGGCGCAAATCACGATTAATTTAATCACTTTCTTGGTTATTGAAATCAATTAAAAGAAAAAGGTAATAATGCCTAAAGTAGGGGTAAGGAACATGAGGGTAAAACTTCACTCACTTTTAGAAAGTTTACAAAACTTTTATTTCACGCCAGCTGGTGGTACATCACTTTTTCAATGTCTTTTTAATGATAAAACACCGGTTTGACGCTCGAGTAATTAATGATTTGAAAAGCACGAATATTAATGAGCTCTACGGGTGTTTGGTCCCTTTTTATAGGGCAATTGGTCACTCCTTCTCTAGGATTTGTCACACGACAAATTCTAAGTGGGAGACCCGATCCCACAGCGTCTGCCTGGGATCTTCCAGGAAGAATCTTCCCATCGCGCTTATCTGAGAGTTTTGTTTACTAGTCTAGATGTTCCTCCGTTGTTCCCGTTAGGTGTCCTTCTTCGCGACTAATGCGCATTACTCTATTCAAGTCTCAGCGGCGACGATAGCAAGATTCTTATATTAATTCATATTTTATGTTTCTACGCTATTGCTTACAATACGGTCTGTACGATCGGCTTCGTACAGTTTACTTACTAAGGGTTAAAGTTAAGTATATTGTATTGGTATCGGCGATCGATTAGCAGGAAATAACGGGAGGGCAATCTTCTGGCGAGGATCAGGGGCGCAGCTCTGCGAAGGTGGTGTCGACTTCGCTGGCTGATAGGGGCCTGCGTCCCACGCTGAACGTCAGCTGGTGTTGGCTGGGCCTCCTTGATATACGTGCGGTCGGCTAGCTGGTGTACAGCTGGCTGGCCGCTACCTCCTTGATGCTGGCTCGCCTGCTCGCTGTTGCTGTCCGTGTATTCTCCGCTCGATCTCTTCTTATCGTAGTTTACGGTGATGATGCGTTATCGGCTATTCGTTGCATAATATTTTGTATAATGTTTTCATACGAGGTGTTTAAAATACCTCTAGAGTACGGAATAGTAAATATAAATGATTTGAAGGTTAATTAATACTTGACTCTACGTCGCGGGACGTGACATATACCTATCGTAGTTCTAAAGTTTGGGATAGAGAGGTTGGAAATAGGTTAGACTCGCTTTCTAGTAAAAAAATTATGTTTTACAACCAGAGTTATCCGGCGCCGTCGGATATTAGGATGACTGTGGTTCTACAACATATTTTTTTTGCTAGGAAGAGGGTGCTTTCGAGAGCACCTTTTGGGTGTGTAGGGGCTTCCGTCAACACCCTCGCGGTGGACCTTCCCGCCCCCTCCAAATCTACCCCCAAACCCATACCGATACCTCGGAAACGATCAACACAAGTGTAGCTGATTCCGAATAAATACCAAAATACTTTTATGAATATCTCAAAAACTAAAGCCGAGCGGCGGTAACATGTATAAGAAAAAGTTGTTCAGAATGATGACCTTGACAACATATTTCAAGGTCAACAAAATCGGTGAGGTGTGCCCTCATCGATATAATTACCTTAAAATTATATCTAACTTCACTTTAATGAGTAAGTTCTCTTGGATCATAAAGTTTAAGTTTCCCGGTTGTAGCCAGCGACAGGTATTACAAGAAATGAGCGTTAATGAAATGTCATTAAAAACTTCTGATTTAAATTATCTATGTTAACCTTCAAAGGTCACACTGAGCGAAATGTCCTTCGCGATCCGCGAAAGGATTAATCACCCCCGATTTACGATAGACTCAGGTATGTTCTGGATTCTCGGAAAGTGGGTTCGACACTCGTGGTTTGAAAAAAGAGTATATTTAATTCCGATCCAGTAAATCGGAAACACGGATGCGCGAACAGCTCGTCTCGACGAGGCAACAACTGCGCGCAGTTTAGAGCAGAAAGGCTCGAAATACCGAGGCCGATTTCAATAAATTGCGGACAGTGATTTCGCACGTGTGCAGTGTTCACAGGAAATTCCCTCGGGTAGTCCGGACTACCATCGTAGGAAAGGGGAACGCATGCGCGCGATAACGCGGTGACGTCAAACCAATCAACGCCAAGATGGGAAACGATGGGAAACGAAACGGCGCCACCGTCAAGTCTAGCCAAGCCAGCCAACCAGCGTCGCCGGGGAATCGGTTGTCGACGCTGGTTGGCTGCGGCCTCCCTTGCCTTGGCGCTGGCGTCGTCGTTTCGTTTCTCATCATAGCGTTGATTGGTTGACATCACATGCTTGTCACGTGATTCCCCGGCGACGCTGGTTGGCTGGCTTGGCTAGACTTTGACGGTGGCGCCGTTTAGTTTCCCATCGTTTCCATCTTGGCGTTGATTGGTTTGACGTCGCCGCGTCACCGCGCGCATGCGTTCCCCCTCCCAGCGATGGTAGTCCGGACTACCCGAGGGAATTTCCTGTGACCACTGCACGTGTATTTGGAAACCAAGAATTTCGATACGCCAACTAGTGACAAAAAATTGAACTACTCAGAGTTGGCTGAAATCCGTCAAAGTCCATATGATTATCAGTGTTTATATAGACATGTTGTGAAAAACGGGTGTTTTACATTTTTTGGGACACTAAATTTTTCTTATTCGATTAATAAATACTTATTCGGAATGTTTGGTGAGATCCAGCCTACTGTCAATAGTTTGCCAACTTACCACCGCAGCGCTGAAATCTAAGCCGCGCCTCCACTTGGTTTCCCAATATCACCACAGGAAATCGCGAAGAAGAAGCCTTTCGCGTGCCGCCGGTACAATTCGGCTTGCCTGCCCCCTCACCGCGCCCGCGACCCGAGCTACTCGGTCCACCCGAATCACGGGAGCAGCGAAGACGGCGCGGCAAGCCTACCATTGGGCGCGCGAAGGCGCCAAATACCAACTACAATATACAACTTATGTCCTAAGAAAGTAGTGGAAGCTATGTACAGGTAGAAATAAAAAATATATGTACAGTACTTAAACCTAACGACTCGCGCTTATTTAGCGTTCATCGCGACCACACACTATAAATTACTCCCGCTACAGGCACACATGGGTTAACGTAACCCAGAGCGTTGTTTTGCCTATATCTCTGGATGTACTGCACGGTTTTTAATGTTTTCTTCCTTTGATCGATTCGTAAGACAATGAGGAAAAAGAATATATGTAGGTGATTTAGTTGTAAATCGTTTGGTACTCGAGATATTTTGAAACTAAAGAGATGAAGTTAGTGAAAGTTCTGAAATTTTTTTTCTTTCTTTGAAACGTTTCTTTCAGAAAAAGTTACGACAGTTTAATTATACAGCAAGCGAAATGTTTCGAGTTATACTTTAAGGGAAAAAATGTGTTATTATGATTGATTAAAAGAAATATAATTATTTGGCGAGGTGAAGTTGAGTAATCTTTACTTCTACCGAACAACTGTTGTCTGTTAAAAAATCGTCTTTTTCGTTGAAAATAAGGACATAAACTGCTACTGGCATTGAGTATACAGTATCAGAAGTAATTTGATTGATAGCTTTGAAAATCTGAAATGGCGGATCAAAAATAGTGGTCACAGAAAGCTGAAATGAAAATCTCGGAAAAATTGCATGTATTTAATGAAATTCGGGTACAAAAATGTCACATAATACGATGAAATGGTTAAAATTTATTCCACAAATCTAGTGAAACGGACAAAATGTATACAATTATTTATTTATATCTACGTTTCCATTTTTCAAGAAGCATGTATTTCATTTTTGGTAACTCAAAAATTCTGTAAATATAATAAATTGTCGAAGAAAAAGAGATATTCACTATTAATGGATTTACTAACGTTACAGTCACACTGGGTGAACGTAACCCACGGAATACATTTGCAATGATATTACTCAGCTGCTTCAGGCATACTAGCGAACCGGGGGGCATTTGTATAAGAAGTATCAAACATTTCCCCAAAGCCCTAACTCCCCACATCTTACTGTTCAGAAATGCTAGGAGTTTTCTTGACAGACTGGGTTACGCTAATCCAGTGTGACCTTTGAGGGTCAATAAAGCATAAGTCTAGTGAGCTTCCAAATTTGTTAGTGATATTATTAAACTGATGAATATTCTAGTAATTGGAAAAATTAGTCGGATAGTACCTACATACTTTATGGGTCTTGGTTGCTAGTACTTTCGCGTAGGTAATGTCAGAAAAATTTTTGTGCCATGTAACTGCAGGTAAGTTGTAATCATTGAGTAGAAGAAGCTTGACATTGGTGTACGCAGTATGTGGTTAAGAGAATAACAATGGTTACTATATGAGACGGAGGTAGTATGTAGACTACGTCTGTTATATAAGATAAAGATCCAATCATTATTTTAACAAAGACATGTTCTACATTGCTATATTTGATGTATAGTTTTTAAATTACACGTTTTGGTACATATAGAATCGTGTTCTGCGGGGTTAATAATTATAAGTCACCGAAATTTTTTTATTTATTCTAAAACTTTTTTTACAATATAATTTGTTAAACAAATTAATTTTACAAATCCTATGTCGGATTCGATATCAGCGACGTCAAAAATCACTAACAATATATACAACTTTTTCGTGCATTTACCCAGTTTCGTGAGCGCTATATAGCCTATCTCGTAAACCACAGATTTCAGTCTCTTACAATTTCTGTACGCGGTTGCTTGCTTAGCATTTATTATAACTTTCAAAGTAATAAATGTATTTTGTACGCTTTTTCTTACTGAATTCGAGTATTTAGTCGGATTTTGGCTAGAACCTACCGTTCTTTTTATATACCTATTGGCTTGAATATGGTCGAAATAGGCTTTTTTGGCATGTTTAACCTTAATTTTCTCAAAATCCGGGCAGATGCTACGCAATTTTCACGGCCAAATTCGTTTTCAGCAAGCAAAAATTCATCGGAAACGATATATTTCATTAATGTTATACAAAAATTGCATTTTTTTGTCGGACAGTGTAATTATAGATTCGTGCAAAAGGGCATATAATTTCATTAAACAAAATACAATTGCATTTTGTAAGTACAGTGTTAAATCTCCCAAAAAAGCATTATATAAACCAGTGTTTCTCAAAGTGGGCGCTACCGCCCCCTTTGGAGCATCTGAATTACCTAGGTTGAGGGGGGGGGGGGTGGCTGTAGGGATTAATGGGGTGGCCTGGGGGCGGCACACAGTGGTCGGAATAGGGGTAATAGGGGACATTCGGGTAAAACTTTTAAACTATAAAAGATATCGGAATGAAATTTGCGCTAAAAACAGGAAAAAATTATCCCTTTCTAAATGATGTATAATTTAATATTCTTTACATTTATTTATTTATTTTTCAATTTTTTAACTTATTTGTGATAAAAAAAATTAATTCTGTTTATTTGGTACCTTATTTAATACTCTTTAAGTGATTTCAATCGCATGGTGGCGAAACTATTCGTTTCCGAGTTATAAGGAAAAGTCAAATAGTAATTCAGTTATTATTAATTTATTCGACGGAGGTTTTGCACGTCGGCCCAATATATACATAAACACTTGTAAAAACCCTTTGTAATACAATAATAATGCGATGAGTACGAACGTATATACGTAAAATGAGGTAACGCTGACAGTTTTACACACTAATAATTTGAAGAGTGGGCTGAAGAGGGAAATGATTTTTGCATGATTCTCAAGAAGAAGGTGTGCTGAAAATATTCCAATTGGTTAAAACGTGGAACTCGATGGAACTTGAAAGGTATTCCTTGTCAATTGTAAAGAACTTTGACAATTTTCTGTATTTCATTGAGCATTACATTTTAATACATTATGAACAGTCATTTTTAGTTAACGGTGCTAATTCTTAACGCAAGAGAATGCTCTTCATTCTAGAAAAAAAAAAACGGAGAGAAAATATTAAACAGGGTCGTCGGGGCATCTCTAACAAGGAAGCAGTTTTTTTCTGGTGAAAAATGCTATCTCTAAAAGGTCCAACTTTAAGTGTTCGTCCCAATTATAATTTTTATTAAATTTTATTAATATTTTCAGTTTCGGGACTGTTGGATATTTAGAAAGTAGTATTACATTCAGTAGATTTCGATAGGAGAAAGTTGATTTTTGGGCCGAATGTCACCTACTACCCCTTTTCAGTTAGGCAATAGGGGGGGGGGGGGGCGGGAATGGAAGCGATTAGAATTTTAATAACACCTGGTTGCACATGATTATCCATCAAAGTTCATTAACTGTGTATAACCATAAACGCATTTTTTATACCAATTCCCAGATAGCACACAGACGTCTGAAAGACGTCTGGTAAAGTCCAACGGACGGACGGCTTAAAAACGTCTTATATATGTCCGGATTCACAAATGTGTACGTGTTTAAGGCAGCTAATAAAGGCTTAAAGACATCTAAAAGCCGTCGGGAGTTGTGTTTAGAACGCTCGGAATGTTGGGTCGCAACGATGCGATCCTAAACTTCAGGAGATAATCACATGAAAAGATTAAAATAGGACACGCTGTACCCATATGGCAGGGGGCGGTTGAAATAATATGATAGAACTAAAGGGGTGATGGCCTGAAAAAGGTTGAGTAACACTGATATAAACCATTCTACTTGTTCTGTTACTACCATGTTCTACTGTCAACTGCAAAATAGATGTGGACTGATGAAATTATGTGACTCACGCCCTTACAGTGTGATAGTTACTAGAAACAATATAAACATTGATGAGCCACTTAACTGTGCCACCTTATCAGTGGCGGATTTAACAGGGCGGCTGATGAGCAGTTGTCGCCTAGGCCCCTGCACAGAAGGCCCCGCAGGGCCCCATTCCCCCAAAAAATTATGATTAAGTATAGGTATCCAAATACTACATTCTTTTCGTACTACTACACTTGGTTCATTTTTAGTAAATTACCTCTGGGTTCATTACCCCCCAAAATGGGCCCCTCAGAACGTTGGGCACCTGGGTCTTTTTTCTTAAATCCGCCACTGCACCTTATACATACCTATACGTTTGGAATCAATTATTCTATAAAAAATCTTGCATGTGAAACTAGCATAGTAGCAAGGGCGGTATACCTATACCGAGTGAAAATGCGGCATTCTCATCCATCAGTTATCGCACGGTGTTCTGCGCCGCGGACCCCAACGCCAGGCGCATGTGGCCGTTCTGGTAGTACCTATTCGAGTCGTTTCAATTTCTGACTTCTGCTGTAACAAAATTTCTTCGACTTTTACGTTTATAATAATGCTAGTGCGAAAATTATACTAATGCTAATATAATATTACGAACAATATTCATAAACTCCAAATAAATAGTCTTACAGAATGGCTTTTTCAGTACCTTCGATATTTTAAATCGAATGTCCAACTTTTTATTCCAAATATAGTATAGAGATTTCAACCCCAATAATTAATTTAATTATATGAAACACAAATTCTTCTATTTGTACAAGAGTTAATGAAGTCAGTATGTACCGATAATTTAAACGCCGATATGCCTGAGAGTAATATGAACTGGAGATACAAAGGATTAAAATTAACAAAGAAAATCCGTGAAGTGTCTGATATCGTAAAACTTTGCGTATTCGTAGAGTAACCAAAAATAAAGGGAAAGTATTTTTTGAGCCGCGGCAACTTAAATTTAAAGGGTGAAACTACACTCCGAAGTATCATTCCTCGGATACTATCTTGGAAACCATTAGAGGTAGAAAGAGTTTTTTCCAACAAATGTATGGTTTTCATTGAAAAATAACATGGTGTACCTACACAGTGATGGAGAAAATTAGTAACAAAAAATGAAACATTCACTTTCAACAGTTTTGTATACCGGAAATAATACGCTGTTTTTATTCCAAAATTCACAGTTGTATTTATATTTGGAACTATTACTGGGTGCATCTTGGCAATTACTCATAAATAAGACTGCGTAAGTGCAGCCAGTTCCTCCAGGCTGATATACATATGTAACGTATGTTGTCACAGGTTTTGCATATCTTATTTATCAAAAGCTATTTGTTCATTGTGCAAAATGTTTTTTATTGAATTTTCCTGTATAATTTTTATAATCTGAGTATGGAATACTCATACTATATTTGTCAAAACAATGTTTCAAGTATACACATTTTTTACACCAGGTATAACAAACGTTGCTATTTTCTTTGTTTTGAACTGAATACCAATACGCCATCGGATTTTCAAATATGTCTGGTTTGTTCTCCGTATACCCACTTCAATATAAGAGTATGTACTCAAACTTTGAAATTTTGGAAAGGAAAGTTGGTTATGTATAAGTGATTAAAACATTAATATAATATTATCTCTGGTATGTAGATTGGGTTTAGAATTCAAAAGAACGGTTTGTTTAAAAAATTTCTAACGACATATGAATTGTTGTTTTTTTATTAATAAATTTTCGTTAAAAGCCGTTCCTATGTATGTACGTTTATTAAAAAAGCTTCTGTCTATCTTTAATATTTTCTTAATTAATATCGTGTGGGGGGGATAATTTGGAGGGTAGTTTTACCCCCCAAATCTGCCAACAGCAGAAACCTGCAAAGTTTCATAGAAATCGGTGTAGGACACTTCGCGGATAATTCCTTGTAAGTTTTAAACTGCGATAAACAGCAGAAGCTAGAATTACGTTTTTAAAAAATAATTCGTGGTTCACTGCATAAAAAATGAATTTATCGTCTTTTTGTTAAAGAACACTTGAAGCATCATAATAATGGGCGAGAAGACGTTCAACCTTACGTGGAACAATCACCTGGCAAACTTGTCTGGGTTGTTTGAAGGGCTGTACAAAAGTGGTTCTTTGACTGACACAACCTTAGCTTGTCAAGGTGGTATGCTGCGAGCACACAGGTTGGTCTTAGCAGCATGTAGCCCTTACTTCGAAAGGGTTTTTAAGGAACACTACGGTGAACAGCCAATACTTATCTTAAAAGGTGAGTTCATAGATTCGAATCATTTGATTGTGTAGTACAACCCAATTTTGTAATGGATTGTATAGTAGGATTTAATATTCTCGGATACTATGTATATACAAAATTAGCGAGGCACAACATTTAATAGTTTCCAAACGCAGGATAGTGTAAATAGTTAAATTTCGCGATATCTTAAAGAATTTCTTTCCTTTTTCTTCTTCACTTGAAACAAATCTGTAGTTTGGCTTATTTTTAATTATTTCAATCGCGTTATATTGTAAGATCAGTATCAACAGTACTGTAATGTATAAGAAAATTAATTTGAAATGCGTTTCCTTAATATTAATTTAGATGTATATTAGGGTGGACCTTAGTTACTCTTGTCGAAGAATAATTTTGAGATTTTTGGCGTGGACACCCCTCCCCCAGGATTGTGCCATTGGGGAAAAAAATAATGTTTGCGAAATTTGAAATTTGAAATTTTTTTTATTTTTGTAAGTCGTTTTTCTCCATTGTAGTATATCGTTAATATACATTTTTATATATCGTTGAATTTGTCTTTTTACGCTCTGTTATAATATAGAATCAAAGTATAAGATCACTTAAAAAAAACATCATGACCTGAAATCTCAAAAATTCACCATCAAAAAATCCTTTTTTCGTTGGCATTATATTTACGCTGTCAAACAGTACAACTTTCGTGTAAATTTTTTTCATAGAATTATAAATAACAGATTAAAGGAAAAAGAACACCCGAAAATCACAAATTTTTGCAGATATTATTCTATTTATTTTAAAAACTAGGGGTCTAGAAGAAAATCTGACTACTCCACGCGATGCAGCAGACATTTTTCCTCCAGAAAACATCAACAAAAGTGGTAAGTCACGTTTTGTTTTCAATACAGAAAACAACAGCGGCGGGCGTATCCATTTCCGCTCAGCGACAGAATTGCTTAAACGCGCGCGATTACCACTGTCGGCGCCGTACGCTTTGCCAAACTATTTCGCTCCGGTATTGAAAACGAAACGTGACTTACCACTCTTGTTGATGTTTTCCGAGGGAAAAATGTCTGCTGCATCGCGTGGAGTAGTCAGATTTTCTTCTAGACCCTTAGTTTTTAAAATCAATTGAAAGATATCTACAAAAATTTGTGCATTTCGGGTGCGTTTTCCCTTTGATCGTTGTTTAAATATATTTAAATGGTAATAATGCAATAATAACTTATATCGTTGTATTCCGGAGGGTTTGACGGTACAAACAACCGAATAACTATTACTGTTTGAACACGAAAGATGTTCAAAGTTGAAAATTTGCATTTTTTTTTAAAACCAATTTTTCGAAAACTGAGGGTGATGGCGAAAAACGGTTTGCGAATTCGTATTCAGCGTACATGAATCTATAAGAAACGGGTATTGAATGTTACAAGTCCAGATGGCTGTTGAATAGTTACAATTAAACTCTTGCATAAGTTTGACTGCTCGTTCGGCCGAATCGTTTATTTCTAAATTATTTACTATATTTAATCCAATATTATAATTGGGATCATTTTCCCATTCCAGAGAACCCATATTTATAAAATCTGTTGGAACAATGCACAATTAATAAAAGTATCGGTAATTTCATAAAAATTTTGAAATCTGTTATTTATAAATATACGAAAAAATTTCTTAAACAAAAGTTATACTGTTTGACAAGGTAAAAATAATGCCAACAAAAAAAGTTTTTTCTGAAGGTAAATTTATGAGATTTCAAGGTCATGATTTTTTTTTAAGTAATTTTATACTTTGATTCTATATTGTTGCAGAGCGTAAAAAGACAAATTCAACGATATATAAACATGTATATTAACGATATACTGCATTGGAGAAAAATGAGTTACAAAAATAAAAAAATTTGAAATGCGATGAGGCACGGTTTCCCATCCTCCGATCGATTTCAAATTTTGCACACATTATTTTTTCCTCCAATGACACAATCCTGGAGGGTATCCCGAAAAAAATTTGAAAGTCGAAAAATAAGGTCCACCCTAATGTATATACGACACGGTGTTCCTACCACATATTCGTCACTGCTAACAAGTTTTGAATATCAGGTGTCGCAGTTGAAGAAATGGAGTGTCTTTTAGACTTCATGTATCGAGGTTCCATTGATGTCGCTGAGGAACATTTACCCTCCCTGATAAAAACAGCGACGGATCTGGAAATCCGTGGCCTTTCCGGTGATCAAAGGAACCAAGAGAACAATCGCAGTCCATATACGAGAGTCGAGGCGCGAATGCAACGGTGTCACATAGAAACAAGGGTCCACACAACCGAGTACACGAAGGAACCATCCGTGATTCCGTTTTTGCCGAAACAGTCTTCCGTAGAATCGTTGGAGGATCACATCAAGGTGGAAGAAATCGAGGTGGAGGATGATCCGATGGTAATCGATGGACACGAGGATTCATTCGATGAACCACTCCGATCTTCGGAAACTCAAATCGTAAGTTCCACTACTAAATACAGTGCTGTCTCGAAAAGAACCCGCGTCCTTTGTCTGGAAAAGCAGCCGCCGTTATTGCCGCTACTTCTTTTGTAGTTGCCGCGACGAGTGAGAGACTGAGAGCTGGGCAGAGACCTATTCCGTATTTTTTCGATCGACGACGCCGCGGCATTGTCGACCGTATTTATGGCTTGACGCTGCTGCGTGCCCTCTCACTCGCCACGGCAACGAGCAAAAGCAAGCCGAGTAGACCAGTCGTATCGAACCTTTTTATCCGCGGGTGCCAAAAATTTATAAATAATATTTATCGAAGTGCTGACGAGACGGGTAGTTTTTAATAGAAGAAAAAGTTAATAGAAAATTAATCATTGCAGAATTTTATTGAGAGAAGTTTTAAAATTAACATAGAATTTCATAAGAATGAATTCATAGCTTGACATACTCATTGTCGTATAGGAAAAGCTGGCCAAAAATATTTCAGTATATCTATCGATATAATAATTATATTTTAGATTAATATACAGATATTAGTGATATTACCTATAAATCATTGACGTGCTAGCAAAATTTTCGTACGTGCCATCTCCGGCATGCGTGCCGTAGGTTCGCCATGCCTGGAATAGACTACCCGTCCTGAAAAGCGTTCGCGGCCGGTGTTGAGGTGCGGGTACTTTTCATGACAAAACTGTAGACCGAATGACATTACAAGCTGGATTAAAAAAGGAATAAGGCGAAGTGTAACTGTCACATAGAATTAACAACTTCGAACACAGATGACGGATAACGGATAAACTTTTCATTCACCACGAACGAATTCGAGCTCATTCCACTATTTAGCATAGGATGGCGAATAACTTTTATTCTGGGAGTTACATATTTATTCGTTATTTGCATTATTTGTTATCAGCATCTTATTACTCGCACAACGCTGTGCTTAGGATTTTTTTTTGCAAAAATAATTATCAATCAATAGGTAACGAACAACTGTTAACAGTAATTGACATCATGATTCAAATAATGTTTGAATAATTCCATTAAATAATGATGAATAATTCCAGTAATGTAATAATAACAAGTAATTATTACCCAGATCAAAGATTCGACTAAAGATAATTCGTTTGAATTCTGTAGTTGAATAATTATCTTAGATAACTATTTATTCGAAGCAATTCTAACTCTAACTATAGAACGTGATACTACACAGTTACGTACATAACTCGTTGCAAGTCAATACTCAATAATCAGTGAAACTGTTGCAGAAATTCTCGATGATGTTTTAATGGTAAGATATTGATAACTAGATTTTCAGCCTGTCTACGCCAGGCATTACTATCCTATATAATAAGACGCCTAAGATAACCACAATTTTTATTGGAAACTGCCCTAGAAAAAATTTTCGCTGCGAAGTACGAAATTGTACAACTTTTGGGTACCAGAAGGATACCTGTCTAATTGGTCTCCTGAAGGGCATTTGGATGGGCCTAAGTCACATACGTGCCCAGACTCACTGCCGGGCGACATTTGAGACCCCCCCCCCCCCTAGAAACGAAATAATTTTCGATATATTACAACAACTAATGTGTGACAAAGACCCCGAATCCAAGAAATTTGTGGAGCATGTTCATTCTTACAATACCGCTTTTTCGTTTGCCTCGAAAGAGGACGAAAGAATCGACAGGAAGTTACCGTCGGCTACGAAAGAGAGAAAGCATGATACTTTGTCTCGCTTCGTCTTTCAGCTCGTACTCGAGCCAGGTTTTGAAGCAAATCTCCGGGCTCCGGTTTTACTGGAAAAATCTCCGGGTTGTAGAAAAAAAATGAGATAATAAGAAATTGTGGTATTATACAATGGTATCAACTTTGTATACAATAAAAGTTATTAATTAAAAAAACAGATACTTTCAAATTCTGAATTGTTTGGCCTTAACAGAATTGCATATCTGGTTTCCGGATATTCGAGAACAAAACTATTTTTTGCTTTCCATCTCCGGGTTTATATTCGAATCTCCGGGATAGAATGTGTGGCATTCCGGGATTTCTATGGTGATAAGGTGGCAACCCTGGCTCGAGTTCGACCCGCGTGCAGGCCTACATACAATGCAGTAGCGGCTACTACATTGTACATAATACCTGTTTTAGGTCGCAGGGACTACCCATTATCGAATTTTCCAGGTTTTGGATTTTTTACGGCATCTTTGGATGCCGAGGAAACTTCATGCCGAATCTGAACCTTGTAGGTCATCGGGAAGTACGAAAAAAAGCCTCTGGAAAGATTTTGCTAACAAACGAACAGCCACCTTAAGCGTCTTATTGTATAGGATATAATTTTTCGAAATTGATGCAAGTTGGTTTAGATGTCATTTAAATGAAAGACCATATTCTGATAATAATAATCGATAAGGTTTCTATGAGCCACGCCGGTTAAAACTTATTACTATATAGATTGAATTATGTTGGCGAAAGGTAAATTATCTAACAATAAGTATCTACGAATAGAGTACAAGATTGAGTACTCTGTAGGAAATATACATATATGCATAATAGGGTGGACCTTAGCTACTCTTGACGAAAATTATTTTGCGAGATTTTTTTGGTCCCGTACCCCAGAAATGTGACACTTATTGGGAAAATGATCTGGAAAAAATTTCAGCCCGATTGGACCACGGGAAAAGGACGCGCCACGAATTTGAAAATTTTGAACTTTTTAAACCTTGACATAAATATACATTATGACATATCGTTGAATTTGTATTTTTTTTTGTGTTTAAGAATACATACACAGCATATACGATTGTTAACAAAAAAGCGTCCGTGACCTAGAAAATTCGAAAGAGTGACCTTGAAAAAAAATTTCCTTCCATTATATTCGCCTCTTTATATACTACAACTTTTGTCTGAAGAGTTTTTTCATATATCCATAAACGATGGAGATATTAGACATTTTTGATTTTCATTATAACGCTCCATTATACAGAAGAAAAGCAGTTCTAAGATTGGAAATAAGTTATTATAGCTATTATGTAAATTACGAATAGAAATGTCATCAAAGTATTGTGTCCCAGACCTGCTCGTGGACGTTCGATAAGACCGAGCAGATCTTTCCCTAGACGCGACTGTGTTAACAAACACAGTCTTAAATGCGTCTCAAAAATTCAAATAGCCACGGAGGTATTCATTAGGGGTTCCTTTATATTAAAAATGCTTTAAAAATCCTTTGATAAATTCTCTTTTGTGACGTCAGGATACTGCTTTCTATATTCCGTCGCATTCTGCAGTATAAATTGTTTCTCCTCTTCATTTTTTGATAATATTTTGTTATATTCTTCTATAAGTTTAACGCCACGCTCAGCGGTGTCAATTACCACTTTTAATCCGTTCACGATGTTTCGCCCAATTTGGAAAGCCTCGTCATCACTCCATGTAGAAGGGTCAGTTTAAAAAATGTGGTAGGTATTAAACGCCTTTCAAAGAATCTTTTGGATACAAGCTCCAGTCGCAACAGAAGCCCCGCGACAAGATTTGGAATTTGTAAACAATTGATCTGCTTATCCTCAAATTGACGATACAATCAGCCGCACTGCAATAAACAAAATGATCAATCCTTTCTGGTATTTGGCACCAGAAACTGCCGCATTATTATTTTTCGATAGTGCCATTGGGAATGACACTAAAATAAAAATGATAGAGGCAATAAATGCCAGTGTAGGCAGTGACGACAACGATTGTGTTAAAAAATATAATATGCTTCCAAAGGATGTGGAACTAGTAGTCAACAAAAAAATGGAACATTTTATTTCTCCTGATTCCAAAAGATTCTTTGAACGGTTTTTAATACCTACCACATTTTTTTAAAAAGACCCTGCTACATCAAGTGATGACGAGGCTTTCCAAATTCGGCGAAACATCGTGAACGGATTAAAAGTGGTAAATGACACCGCTGAGCGTGGCGTTAAACTTATAGAAGAATATAACAAAATATTATCAAAAAATGAAGAGGAGAAACAATTTATACTGCAGAATGTGACCTAATATAGAAAGCAGTATCCTGACGTCACAAAAGAGAATTTATCAAAGGATTTTTAAAGCATTTTTAATATAAAGGAACCCCTAATGAATACCGCCGTGGCTATTTGAATTTTTGAGACGCATTTAAGACTGTGTTTGTTAACACAGTCGCGTCTAGGGCAAGATCTGCTCGGTCTTATCGAACGTCCACGAGCAGGTCTGGAATGCAATACTTTGATGACATTTCTATTCGTAATTTACATAATAGCTATAATAACTTATTTCCAGTCTTAGAACTGCTTTTCTTCTGTATAATGGAGCGTTATAATGAAAATAAAAAATGTTTAATATCTCCATCGTTTATGGATATATGAAAAAACTCTTCAGACAAAAGTTGTAGATATAAAGAGGCGAATATAATGGAAGGAAATTTTTTTCAAGGTCACTCTTTCGGGTTTTCAAGGTCACGGACGTTTTTTTTTGTTAACAATCATATATGCTGTGTATGTATTCTTAAACACAAAAAAAAATACAAATTCAACGATATGTCATAATGTATATTTATGTCATGGTTTAATGTCACGTCCCAGCCCCACCATGGGTCCGCGCCTGGTTAGTCTTCGCCAGCGCCGCTAGATGTCTAATCTTCTCACAAGTCCCCAACTCTAATCTCGTTCGTATATATACAAGTTCCAAGCTTATTCCTCTTAGTTCCCGTGTGTCTGGGGCAGGGGCCGTCAGCTGTAGCCCTACTGATGAGTCTGGCTGACGGTCCCAAGACGAAACACAAATTTCTTTCTTTCCTCCTCGATCTTCAAAATGCCAATCCACCTGCCCTGCACAGTACTCCAAAAAGCGTGACCGGCCTGAGGGATTACGGTTACGCCGGAGGCGACGGGGCAAGATCCCTTTACGTTCCGGAAATCACACACCCATCGGTTTCGGACGTAACATTTAAAAAGTTCAAAATTTTCAAATTCGTGGCGCGTCCTTTTCCCGTGGTCCAATCCGGCTGAAATTTTTCCCAATAAGTGTCACATTTCTGGGGTACGGGACCAAAAAAATCTGATGGTCGAAAAATAAGGTCCACCCTAATGCATAAGTATGGAAATATTCTTTAGAAATGGTGCATGGCAATGATAAATGAAAAATCTGTGTCATACGTTTTAAATAGATTATCTGTTTGGTGGAGAGTGAATGTCCATATCCCTTAGTAATAGGGTGAGTCCTTTGTACTGTGTATGAATTTGAAAATTGAAATGGAAAATGTGGTTATGAATAAGTTGTTTTGGATGGAATTGCTACGAAGCCCTTATTGAATATACTGTACCTAAAATGTACCTAATATGTAGAATGCTAGCAGGGCGCTGGTCATCCAATAGTTGTATAGTGACAGCCAGGACGAATAGGAAGATGTAAATTTTTAGTTGACTTGAGGTGTCCTTGACCTAAAAGAATTTAAAAAATTTATTTTCAACATGGGGTTCAACTTTCATCGCCAATTGGTTGATCCAACATGACACCCTTGTATTTGTTTGTAAGGCTTTGTTAGGTAACGCGTAAGCGAAGCGGTATCAACACTATCAACACCGCCTAGAGATATAAAAAACAAAATTCATATCCATCTTGTAATGTTCACAAATCTTACCTAGGTGGACGTGCCTTCGAGATTTCAAGGTGACCTTCGTTTTTTTTTAAATGGAACTATATGTTTTTATTCAGATGGAGGTATAGCCCGTTCCACGGCGAATTCATCGACCTTAATCTGTTGGTGTTCCAAGGTCATTCAAGGTCATTTATTACCGTTCAAAACTTACCTTCGCTGAACGTCCCTAAGATTTCGTTCGTCCCGCTGATTCGGTCATAAACATGACTCGAAGTCACAGTAATGTTTACAAACAGAGGTAGTTGGATACGGAGTGGATGCAGAATACTCTTCCCACCAAGGTCTCCGGATTTGACACGTCTAGACTTTTTCTTCTGGGGTTTCATAAAAGATCAAATTTTTTGCGTAGAACCCACTACCCCTGATAATATGAAAATTCGTATTAGGGATGCCTGCCCATAAATTACTTCTGCAGGGTTGGAGAGGGTGCAACTATCTTTTAGGGATAGAGTAAATCAATGACGTCCAAGGCCATCATTTTGAATACAGAAGATAAGGAACAATTTATTTCTGGACGTTCAAAGAAAGTAAGTTTTGAACAAGCAAAAAATAACTTTGAATGACCTTGGAAAACCAACATATTGTAGGTCGATCTGAATAAAAACATATAGTTCCATTTAAAAAAAACAAAGGTCACCTTGAAATTTCAAAGGCACGTCCACCTAGATAAGATTTGTGACCATCACAAGATGTCCCCCTCGAAGGAAAGTAAGTTTTACTTGAAACATTGTTTTCAATAACCAATAGTTTAGGAGATAATTACGTGGTTCACTTCAAATGGGACTCCCCGTATTTGTATGTGCTGAAACTGCTGAGCTGCTATAAGCATCTTTAATAATGACATAAATTAGACTGTTTCTCATTAGTGTTTACTTTTTATTTTAATTTTATATTTGATGTGTCAAAGCTTCAAAAGTATTATTTAATTTCTTTTGAAATACAACATTTTCGTTACCCTGCAATTTTGTATTGTTATGTTTGTTGATCATCAAGGATTTGTAATGTGAATTAGGGTATACTATCTCTGAACATGAAAGAGAAGCTGCTCCCTGACTTAATCGGGACGCTTTTCTGATTCGTTTTATCCTTCTCTTCCAACGTCATCTAATAATTAATGAAGACTATAGTCGAATTTATGAAAGAAGGCACCTGGGCGGCCCGTAGGCCGGCGCGCGTGCTCCGGAGAGACCCAATGCCTGCTCCGTAGGGTAGGGTCGGGCTAATAGTCCCGTTTTTCATATACACGTATGTAAAATTTAGTACTAACAATCTAGAGATATCTGGTGTTGTTTTGTATAAACTATAACTATTATGGTTTACGTTAGCGAAGTTCGTTTGTTGATACTGTTATTTTCTGTTGAGTTATACCACAAAATGTTTGTCAATGCAAAATGGACTTCTTGCCCCGCGCACGGGGCAAAAAGTCCATTGCATAGGATAGACAATCCCTAATGTCTTTTCGTGTAATATTTATTTATTTATTTATTTATTAAACGGGTTAGCCCCAGTATTCAACAGAAGGAAAAATAAAAAAAAAACAGTAATGTACAGAACGCGATACACATAGATACGCGAAGACTAGTAGAAATAAGCCTGATAGCAATAACAAAATACATTTTATGGCAACGACGTGCGAAATGAGGAAGTTACAGTCCGTTTAAAGTTGTCAACAGAGGATCCGAAGAAGTTTATATTGTCAGCTACCTCATTACCGCGCATACAAATTCTAGAAATAAGGTCACTCGTGAGGATGTTCGTTCTATAGGCTTTGACATAAAATAACGGAGAATGCCGCAACGGCCTGCACGCAACGTAAAAATTAATTAATCCCAGTAGTTGGGGGCAGATAACTTGACCATTGAGAATCCTAAACAGGAAGGTCAAATCGGCTAACTGAAGGCGCTGATGCAGCGTCAAGAAATTGAACTTATGCAGCAACGGCTGGTAATCGTGATTGAACCTATGCATAGGTTGCCCAAGGCGGAAAGACGCAAACCTCAGGAATCTGTGCTGGACTCTTTCTAACGCAACTAGTAAGTAGGCTTGGTGAGGAGTCCATATCACAGAAGCATACTCCAAAAAGGGCCTTACCAAGGCGTTAAACAACAATTTAAATGTACGCAAGTTCTTAAACCCATGCGAGTGCCTCATTATAAAACCCAATTGCTTGGATGCTGCATTAGCGACTCTATATACATCTAATTTGAAGGAAAAAACAGAGTTGTACGTCACCCCGAGGTCACAGACACTCTCAACGCCGGACAAGAGCTTCATATCCAGAGAATACGCATAACTTATACTACTGAAAGATCGGAAGATCCTCATAATCACGCATTTAGATAAATTCAAGGAGAGTCTATTAACACTGCACCAATCCGTTAATCGATCGAGGTCACATTGCAAACTCCATGCATCTTCAAAGGAATTAATACGAGCAAATAATTTCAGATCATCAGCGAAAAGCAGTGGGGTAGCAAATTGAAATGTATCCGGGAGGTCGTTAATAAATATGCAAAAAAGCACGGGACCCAAATGTGACCCTTGAGGAACCCCTGAAGATGCAAAAATAGGTTGAGAGCGGCAACCACGAACCTTTATTACTTGGGACCGATCAGTTAAGTAGCTACGTAGCCATAGTAACAGCCTTCCATGGAATCCAAAAGCACCCAATTTGTTCAACAAAATACTATGGTCAATCGTGTCAAATGCCTTCCTAAAATCCGTGTACACAACATCGACTTGCTGACGCAAGTCCAAAGCCGAGGACACGAAGTTCGAAAAGACCGCAAGATTGGTCACTGTAGACCTACCCGGAAAGAAGCCATGTTGGGCCTCGGACAAGCTACCCCTTATCAACCCCGAAATTTTGCCTGTGACAATCTTTTCAAAAATCTTAGGAAAACAACTAAGAAGCGAAATAGGCCTATAGTTCTTAACCTCGCTCTTGTCCCCCGATTTAAAAATGGGAGCCACCACGCTAGATTTCCAGAGCGCCGGAAAGGACCCAGAATTAAGGGACAAATTGAATATAATCCAAAGAGCTCTGGACACCCCAAAAATACACGACTTAACGAGAATAGGAGGCACACCATCATCGCCTGCAGACTTATTGGGGTCAAGAGCCTTAATGGCATCAAACACCTCGGCAAGATCAATATTAAGATTCTCTAAATGCACTAAGGAAGTACCATCGCGGTCAGAGCTGAGGGATACATTAGACGGTGGAATGAAAACTGAATTAAAATGCCCAGCAAAAAGGTTCGCGATTGCTTCGTCAGAATCCGAGCTCTCCTCCCCAAGATGCATACGAGCCGGCAATAGAGAGTCACCCTTTTTGGAGTTCACATGCCCCCAGAACGCCTTAACATTATGTGCAATATTGCTTTCAAGCCTGGCAATGTAGGAAGCGTAGTTCTGTTTAGCCAGCACCTTACAACGAGTACGGAGATAAGAAAAATTTAAAAAGTCGCACTGCAGGTTAGAGCGCTTCCAAGTGCGATGAGCCCGCTTCTTATTACTTACGGCTATCCGAAGTTCCCGCAAAAACCAACTAGGGAAGGACGTCTTAAATGTGTAACATTTAGGTACATACAAATCGATAACGCAATACAAATGAGAGTAAAGTACTCGAACGGCCTCATCCGCAGACAAGTTACCCAGGACGCCATCCCAATCGACGCAGTTTAAGGCACGTACCATAGAATCGTAGTCGGCTCTAAAAAAGTCATGCTTGACTGCGGCTCGCGAAAAAGGTCCCTTAGTAATGGATCCAACAGAAAAGGATAAGGCTGGGTGATACGAGTCCTCTGGCAGAATAGTATCATCAGGGGAAGAAATATCAAGCAACGGAAAGTTGGAGAATATTAAATCCAGCATATTGCCGTTGATGTTACGTACATTATTATATTGCAAATAGCTATGAAAGTTAAAGCATTCGGCCATCGCCGACACGGATATATTAACATCCGAAGCGCCAGAATGCATAATTGGGACTAACGTCGAGGCGGAGTCGCATAGCCAGGAGACAAGCTTAAACTATTAAACTAAATAAGTAAAAAACTCTTTTCAAATCAACAAATATTTATTAAACCAATTCATTTTAGTACACAATATTGAAAGAAAGCATGACTTCTTTAACAAAAAATAAAAATATAAGTCAGAGGCTCACTTTGAACTGAAAACTAAAAAATATCGCTCAACTAAGACAAAAACAGTATTTAAAGACTTTGGCATCATTTCTTTATACTTTGGCCATCTTATTACGAAAACAAATAATATAATATATATAGTTTCAGTCTGAGGGACTTTTTGTCCCAACGGTACCTCTATAGCAGGGCTGAGCAACTTGTTCGCCGCCGCGGGCCGCACAGTCCCCACTACCAATCAGCCGGGTGCCCCACCATCAGCAGATTAGCCGCCACTCCATGTCCGTTCCTTAGGTACCAGTACAGTGTAGTGTAGGAGTTAAAAGAGTATGGTGGGGGTTGCTCTCCTGCGGCCCAGCAGAGGAGGCAAGTCGGGGAACGGGCCGCATGCGGCCCATGGGCCACGGGTTGCCCAGCCCTGCTCTATAGTTTCTGCGATATATACGTTAGAAAATATTATCATTCAGTAATAATAAATATCATGCACACATTACTAAAGGAACATACAATCTTAACGTACTTGGCTGATACGCTTTTAAACAGTGGTTTACTTCGTATAAAACAATAAAGACGACGTATTTCTTTTAGTTTTCGATGCATAAAATAACGAAGGCGTCGTGTAATTCGCACGACCGTCCAGGAGCGACTGGCGATTCTGTGGTCACCTCCGTTTCTTCTCGCCTTTTACATAGTGTACTGCCAAACTCAATACATTGTTTAGGAATAGAGATATTCAATTCGGGACTTTTTACCCGCCGGACTTTTAGCCCCACTCTACCCTACTTCGTGCGACGTTGCCACGTTGTGTAGCAGATCGGACGTCTCTTTCTATCTTCAAGCGCAACTGTGTCTCTCTCACTCGCTCGATAAAACAGATTCCTTCATCTACAAGTCACTCCACGTCAAATCGATCACATTTTTAGAGACTTTGATCACAATGCAATATGTATTTTGTGAATCACGTGAAATTATAGAAAGGTTTGAGTCATTGTTTAACAGATTTTGAACTTGGTTACAAAATATAGGACTTTGAATTGTGCAATTTCTGCCCATGTTCGTGAAAAGATGCTGTACTTACGAATTTCTATCTCGAAAACTATCAACAGGATTGCGTTAATCTTTCAGAATACAGTTTCGAAATTGTAAAACTATTTTTCATTTCATTTCCGACAGGAATTCGATCCTTTATACATGGCTTAAAAGTATTACTCTAGGATAGCACCATTAAAATTAACGTGAAATTTGCAGAATAAAACTTTGGTTATAATTTTCAAAATTACAAAATTAATTTTTCAATATAAAAAAAGAGTATTAGAATAGCCCGCACTTTCTACATTAAAATGAAAAAAAGAATTAATTCAATACGATAAAGAGTCTCCGAGATAAAAATTTACATGTACAGCTCGGTTTCATGAAAATAGGCAAAAAATGAAAAAATTAAAAACCAGCAAAGTGATAACTGAAATCCCTTCCTATATAATATTTCAGTTTGAACAAAATCCCTGACATCGAGTGCAAAAAGTGATCGATTTGCCGTGGAATGACGCTAAATAGAATAAGAATCCTATGAGCCTGTATTCCCCGACTTGTCCGCCATTCATTCTGCATGGCGCATGCCACAATAGCCAATAAGATTCGACACTCTGTCAAATCTCTATGGGAAGGACGTTGGGTTCAGCCTCTGGAAGAGGATAGCAATATGCACCCGACAAGGACAACGATTACTCTAGGTCCACAGCTAAGTAGTCGAAAGTCATTGGCCAAGGCGTAGGGAGCCGCGTAGGGCAAGCACCAATCGCGAGCCTGAAGTAGCGGCAACGTCGCAAATTCTGGCCCCGGTCCCAAGGTCCCTTCTTTCGTAAATTCGACTATAGCAATAAGGTAAAAAAAGAGCACGAACTCGTTTCATTTTCTTTGATCACTACAAGTAGTGGTACCCCTCGAAAAGTTCTAGGTCTGATGCATAAAATCGCAAAGTTTCGTTAAATTGCAGGAAAGTACTGTGATATATTCGTGTCACGCTAATGAAGTTTCAATAGAAAGTTCGGTGTCCTCGTAATTTAAATTATGTTCCTTCCTGTCACCATAGAATTTATATACATACGTTCTCATATTTAATAATTTAACTTACGTAATAAATGACATTAGATGACGTTCAATTCACTACGAACACGTTTATTTATTTTTCTCTTTCGAATTACCTATAACCGAGACTAGACACAGTGCATATCTGCGTCTTTTCAACCTGTTTCACATAAAGAGTGGATTATATATTTACTAGATACTACTACTATTAAATAATATATTAATTTTATGTATCTGGATTAAATATCAGCAATCAAAGCTGTAAGAATGATGTGTTTACGGTTTTATAATTATGAAAATATTTTTTCGAATCATGATAAAAATTAAATTATGTGACTCTAGTGTAGGTACAATGTGACGAACTGGTTTTTAGTCTTTGAAAACTTTTTTTCTATTGTTTAGAGACGTATGCCACCACCAATGTATAGACGGGAAACAAGATTTAAAGGCCAGAAAAGAGTCTCCGTAGGACGAACTACAAGGAACAGCGACCCCCCCGAATTCAGATCGAAGGAACGCGTTATTTTAAAACAAGATTCAACGAGGGATGAAAGTTATGAAAATTTGTCGAATATGGTGAAATCTGAGCCGAATTTTAACACCAGATCGACGGATCCAACGGTACCGGACATACAGATGAACGACGACTTACAAGAACGAGATGAAAGTCTGGTACGAAGAGATGATCGCAATTTCAATTGGTTTTTGTAATCGAAATCATTGGTTCTCTAATGTTCAGTCATTCATTCATTCCAACACAGACATGCTATTCTGACAAAAATTAAAATATTTAAATTACTAATCATGCTTTGTAAACAGTTGTGCGTCACTCTGTCTTTCATTTAATTCTTCATACAGTTTCTCATTTATTTAGTCTCTTATTTTCCAATTATCTGTTTACGTAATATCATATCGTTAAAAGCAGCATTAATTGTTTCGGCCGTTCTTGTAAGGTCATAACGGTCATCGTTGTAACTGTTTACATTACATGTTCATTCTATTCGCAGGATTCTTCGAAGAGTACAGACGATATTTCAAGATTAGCGATAAAGAAAAAGGGCGATATCTCTTCAAAAAGGGCAGGGCTAAATGACGGAAAAGATACCCGAATGATGCTGCCTAAATCCGACAGGGCACAGTATAAACCTTTTTCCTGCGACCTTTGCACTCTGGCCTTCACACGAGCCTCTCATTTAGCTAGACACAGAAGAGTTCACACAGGCGAAAGACCGTTTGCTTGTAGCATTTGTCCACGGATGTTCGCTAGGCAGGACAAACTGAAACAGCACTTGGACTCGCATTTGCAATGGCCAAAGAGGAAGACCAGTTTGTCGAATTCTAGCTGCCAGTTGGCAACATCTACACCTGCTAAAGGAAAAAGAGGCAGACCGCGGAAGGTTAGATATTTTTTGTGTACCATTATCTTCCTTTCGAATGAGTAAGTTCTGAGAGAAAATTGTATATCACGTAACAAATAAGTTCTTCGTATATTATACAAATCCTGTTACAAATTTACTCGCTAATGAAGAGTAAAAGTCTATATTTTTATATTTCTCATGAAATCTTCACGAGTATATTATCAATGGATTTACGAGATTTCCCGTTCCCTCGCGAAAAGGAGTCCAAACACGGCCTCTTTTAAACTATTTTTAGTTGTATATATCTTTGAATATTTCCTAACTTGGCAAATGAATCGCATATTATATATAATTCAATATAATTTGGATGAAGTGTGGGTCTTGTTTTTGCAAAGAAAACCACTAATTCACAGGTAATACGCCCACGAAGATGTAATGCGACATATACAAATTAAAATTTAAAAAAACAAAACACTACTACATTTTCTTTATGTGAGATGTGCACAAGAAAGCAAAATAGGGGTAGGTGCCTTAAGCTTCAGAGCTTACAATTATTTAGTTTGGACATCTCTGGTTAAGAGTCTCTGTTTGTGATTCTATCTGGCTTACTCTCGGCATAACTCATTAACTCGCCTTGTTAAACGGTTCAGTCAAGAATCCAGTTAGAGACGTGAAATAATGACGTGCTAAATAGACTATCCACTATGCGGTCCCGAAAAAAATGAAAATGATTGTAGCGTTAGGCTTTAGTGCGGGAAAGTTGTGTCTTGGGATCAATAACAACTGTGCGAAATTTCAGCCCTGTGAGTGAAATTTCGAAATTTCAAGGCTCTTGCTGGAACCGAAGATATTAAGGGGGAACACCACTGTGACGGCCGGAAAAGTAAGCCATTTTTAAGAATTTTTTTTCAGAAATAATTTACAGTTTTCATAGAACTTTTTTATTACCCACCTTTAGTACGCTGTCTTAAGAGACTATACAAAAAAAAATAAATAGAAAAACATCCATAAATTTTAATATATTAATTAATCTTCTAGACCTCCCCACGCGAGCTGGTCGAATGTGTAACTATGGGACAGCAGGCCCGAAATTAAATTGTATTTTTTTTTATAAATTATATGAGTGTAGTTTCCGTTGTACGTACCGATTTCTTAAACAAATTATTTTTGTAAAAATGGTGCGCTTTAGAAGAAAATTTTCGAAAATCCGCGAATAAGATGGACAGTTTTTCGTGCGTATTTAAAAAAATTTGTTTTCAATCAAAGAATCCGTACGTACAACGGAAACTACACTCATATAGTTTATAAAAAAAAATTAAATTTGATTTCGGATCTGTTGTTCCATAGTTACACATTCGATCAGCTCGCGTGGGGAGATCTAGAAGATTATTTAATATATAAAATTTATGGATGTTTTTCTATTTATTTTTTTTGTATAGTCTCTTAAGACAGCGTACTAAAGGTAGGAGGTAAAAATTTTCTATGAAAACTGTAAATTATTCCTAAAAAAAAATTCTAAAAAATGGCTTACTTTTCCGGCCGTCACAGTGGTGTCCCCCCTTAACTCACAGGGCTTTACGCATGGTAAAAGCGGAGCTACAACGAGGATTTACTGTATATACAACATAGTGAATCAATTCTCACGCGTGCCCACATATTTTGAAAAACATATCCACACGTTCTACGGAGCGCGAAAATGGCCATATATAAATTAAAATCTTCATTAGATGACTGATCGGAAGCTCAATTTTATTGTCGAATGAGCAAAATGTAGCTGAGGCGGCAAAGTACAGAGCGATCTCCGAAAACACGTTAAAACCGTGCGAACCGTGTAAACTCCTCGACGTGAAAATACACCGACGCCACATTAAGGTCGGTTTATACAGCCAACGAGGACGGGCCGTGACGGGCCGAGCCCTATAGCAGAGATGGGCAAAAAATTATTTCAAATAAAAAATTGAGTTCGACTAAAAGATGAAAATTTTATTCGAGACTCATGAATAAGACTAACCCGAGTCAATTTTTAATCGAAGCGCTCATGATTGAAATCATGGGGATTCAATCGTCAGTCATGATTGAACTACTTCAATCATGGGGCTTCAATCGTCAGTCATGATTGAACTACTTCAATCATGGGGATTCAATCGTCGGCCATGATTGAAGTAGGTCAATCATGGGGATTCAATCGTCGGCCATGATTGAACTACCTTCAATCATGGGGATTCAATCATGACTGAATGAACAGTGTTCTCGTATTCAATCGTAGTTCAGTCGATTGTAGCTCTACTAACCTTGGCGAGCCTCGAGACTCGCGAGAGCCTTTGATCGATGCCGCGCGAGGCCCGAGCCGAACGACATTGTATCGTTCACCCGTCTAAACCCGTCTAACTAAAGATGTGTCATCGATTATACGGAAAGTGAATTTCTTTATATTTCATCGTATCAATATGAAAGTGGCACCAATGGATTCCTTGCATTCTCCCGATTAAACGGACAGAAAATAATTTAAATCGGACTCGTTTTAACGAAACGGGGCTTTCAATTCTGCAAATAAATTTTATGTATAATATCGTTAAACTCCAGGCGCCAGTATAGACGGGTGAACGATACAATGTCGCTCGGCTCGGGCCTCGCGCGGCATCGATCAAAGGCTCTCGCGAGTCTCGAGGCTCGCCAAGGTTAGTCGAGCTTCAATCGACTGAACTACGATTGAATACGAGAACACTGTTCATTCAGTCATGATTGAATCCCTATGATTGAAGGTAGTTCAATCATGGCCGACGATTGAATCCCCATGATTGACGTAGTTCAATCATGGCCGACGATTGAATCCCCATGATTGACCTACTTCAATCATGGCCGATGATTGAATCCCCATGGTTGACCTACTTCAATCATGGGCGCTTCGATTAAAAATGGACTTGGGTTAGTCTTATTCATGGCGAATAAGACTAAAGTATCTTTTATTTGATACGTCATTTAAATAATTTGTTATTTAAATAATGCCCATCTCTGCCCTATAGTAAGCTTATGGACGGCGAGGAGCCGCCGAGCTCGGTGGAGACTCGGCGGTTCCTCGTTCCCCGCTGGGCCCGGGCTCGGTGGCCGCTCGTTGAGACGACGGGCCGGACGGGCCGAGTCCGTGCCATGTCGAAGTTCAACGTTGCTGGATTTTATGCTCGCAACACGTAAAGGAGTTATACGTGACAAGCGAAGGTCCCGAAGTGTAGCTTCATGATTTTATTGCCTACGCCTTCTTAGCTGGTCGAAAGCGAGTGACTGATCAGTTCTGAACAAATCTTCGACCAGTGAAGACCTTTGAGTTCTGTCATTCGTAATGTCTTATTCATTCCCAATGGATCACTTAGCTATAATGGCAATTATATTGCAAGAACCTGGCAACAGCAGAAGGCAGAGAAGATGGAGTGTCCACCCTCTGTGGAAAAATAGAAGCCAGGAAGGGGACTTTCAAATATACAAAACCCTAATTGACCACGAGGACAAATTTTACAATTATTTCAAGTTGTCCAGAAATACATTTGATATCCTACTGGATAAAATCGAACTAATAATTACCAAAAACGATACAAACTGGAAGCAGTCGATATCACCGAGAGAACGCTTAGCAATCTGTTTGAGGTAGGTAGGGTAGACCGGGGGCGATAGTAACACTTTGACTTTGGAATATGATTACGCAAAAACTATTACAGTTACAACAAGAGTTTTTTTTACGAAAATGTTACTTACTTATCTGACATTATTTGAGCCACAACAGTTTCGCTGTATGTCAAGTAATATTCCGGTTGTTAATAAAAAATGAGAAGCGGAGAAAGTGTTACAACCGTCCCTGACCCCGGGTCGGTTGTAACACTGCATGGAGTCGATAGTAGCACAAATATAACTTTACAAAATTAAAATATTTATTGATTTAAATTATAATAATAAATGAAAAAAGTAAAATCTATAACAAATTATGTGGTATCGCAATTGTGGCAGAAATAAAAGACGTTTTGGCTGGTGCATTCTTCATCTGCTCAATCCTTACATTCAATATACCTATTGCACCCATTTTTCATTTGGTTTGCTTGTGCTATGCTATAGGATTTCATTCAAATAAGACAATATTATTCGCCTTCTTTGTCCCTATTCAGTTCTGTTGCGGTAAAACCGACCCCGACTGCCGATGTTACAATCGCCCCCGACCATGCTTCTGAACTTAAATTATAAATTTTGACTAACGAGACGCTTATGAGTACCAAGTAACGATCAATACTAGTTTAAAAAAGGTCGAATTACACATTAAAAAATCGAACAAGCACATACTTCCAAAGGGAGTGTTTATATTACAATTTTAAGTCAGTAAGGAAAAGTTACTTTAGGGTATCGAAAAGTTATTTTCTTCACTATCCATGTCTATTGCGTATCTGTACTCCTAGGGCATGGATGTGTATATTCCAAATGTCATTGTTCATCATATATCCAAAATTGGTGTTAATATCTATTATATGTTTTGAGATATTTAGGGTGTTACATTCGCCCCCCTGTTACTACCGTCCCCGGTCTACCCTACAGAAGTCACAGTTACACCTCGGGATCTTGCCCTGTGACCAAGCTAAACTTAATGACAGAACATTTTCAGTTCAGAAATCCGGCAACGCTGCGGCAGATACGCCACTACAGGTTGCATATCGGGCCCGTCCGGAGCTCGTTCTGGGCCCAGCCGGGGCACGGCCTGCACTCGTCCGGAGCCCGGCTCGTCCCGGCTCGTCCTCGTTGGCTGTATAAACGGACCTTAAAGCGTTAATATTGTGGGAATGCGTGAGCTTGAAAGAGCGATTGATCTTTTGCATGAGTAGTTCCTATGGTTGGTGGTCGCCTGGCGATACACGAAGGGATTGCAGTTGAATTTGCGTCGCGAAGATTTTTACAGGTGACTGAGCCTAGCAAAAGGAGGTCGATTTTTGTCTCTGTCGGCTTTGTACTGCTGCTTGTGCTTGGAAGCTCCTTTGTATCGACACTGAGAAAGTATTGAGGAGTAGCTCTATACATAGTAATGTGAGGCGAGCCCTCGAGTATGCTGTCTAGAGCGACCAACAAAAGTGTAAATGAGTATAATTATACAATAGTGTGTGTTTGATGGAGTGCGAGTGCAGAAAGTAGAAAGCAGTCGTATTTCTATAACAAGAGACATTACATATTTAAGTGACACATTCTGATTTTGGTGAAACTTTAATAGGAAGTAGTGCTACAGAAAATATTCGATACTTGTTCAGTTTATCACCAATCTTTCACACTTATAGGGTGATAACAGCTGCTCACGTTCGGAATGACAATAATACGTGCTACAGTATCTCCAATATTTAATATATAATTAGTCAGAAACGAAGTATTTCTTAATGACAAATTTGGCCATGAAAACAACTTCTCGGCATGTTAATTTATTAAAACTATTATTTAATATATTTATTAAAATTTCCTAATTTCATGCTTGTTTTTCTCAGAAATTGTTAATCCACTTTGGTATACATGTGTCGAAGTAAACTGCAGATACAAATGAGAAGTACGGATGCCTTGAAATTTGTAATTTCAACAATCTACTAAAAATTAGGATCCCTATATTAAACCTCTTATATCTCTTATCTATGGGATAGGATCTATAAACTCATGTGACTGGATGGGTTGTAAACAATTTCATTCCGTTTGTAGATTTCGTACATTACAATATTCCTGGAACTTCCTCATATTCTTACATTTTGAAGGAAGTTGCATACAGAAACTGCGTAATACCTACTGCAAACCATTAACATATAGAAACTGTGCAAATCGCAGTTAATGAAATATTAGTTATCTGTAACAGGTGAACTTAGAACAATCAGCCATGGAGGAAATTTTGAAGTTTGGCGAGTTCAGTTCCTTACTGAACAAATCCCGTTCTACAAATTCGAGAGACAAAGATGAAAATTTCCTGTCCACCGATAACGAGAGGAAAGTCGCGGATCAAGAAGATGATACTGCAGAACAAAGGGATGAAGATACGGAAAAGGATACAGAGACGGATGTAGACATAGACAAGAATAGAAACAATTACGGTTCCCAAGTCGGAAATGATTAAGGCGTCGTTTAATATATTTTCTTCGATTCTCTTCTGTGCTCCATAAGAAATGTCTTTCTATGAGTGAAAGGATACCACACTTAGAAAATGGTGACGGTTATTAAATGTTCTTCAATTGATAACTCGATCCACGTACTTTTTCCTATATTTTCTACCAGTGGCCGCTTTCAACGGAAGGGTGTAAACGCATTATTTTAAATCTCGCCAATATTTAGTAGTGTATATAATTGAACATCTTTCGGGCAGGAACTGATTAATACATCTTGGTATGGAAACATTTTTTCTACCGACAGTACTAATTAAAAACTACTGTTTTTCGGAATTAAATGCTTATACGATAACTACAAAACGACGAAACTACCCATTATGCAACGGCTATTTCTGAAGTTTTAAATCTGGTTTCATTTTCATATAATTTTTGCTATTATCAGCCTTGAGCGTCAAAGGAAGTGGCTGATAATCAGCGGTATACGCGAAAGGGTGGCGATTCTACATAAAAAACCTAAATCAAAAATATAAAGTGAAATGTTTTCGTAAACCAGAGGTAAAGTAACGCTTGTTGCATATCGTACTTCCGCAAGTAAAACTTAATGTCTCAAAAAACGAGGCGAATTGTAAAAACATTTTATTTTGTATTTTCGACATATTTTGTTATGTAGAATCCCCACCCTTCCGCTTGTAGAATTTGCTACGAGACACCTTATATGTAGCATGAATACAAAAAACTAGAACATTCATTCGGATCACGTATCTGATATTCAGAAGTTTGCTGTTGTACGCTGGATGCAGGGTTACCAGGCGATCCAATACACGTACTGGCATATATGACGTCACTTAGCTTGGGTTGGCTCGGCGTTGACACGACGTCACGGCGTCACCAATCAAATATAAGTATTCCCCTTCTCCTACACCGTATGACGTCATATAGGCCAGCACACCGCCATTTTTTCAGTACGCCTGGCAACCCTGGCTGGATGCGATGTTCTGCATCGTCCACGATGTTTAAGGGGTTCGAAACAGAAGTGAACGTTATAATAAATATGGGAATGAATAGAACAAAATAAATTTCTATACATCTTAGTGTTTTGAACACGAATTTTTACAATGGAGCCTGTTGTTAATACGATATTACAGTAATTACGTTATATACAATGATTACTTATTGAAAATAAGTTCTCCATGTAAACAATTACGGTAACGAAACTACTGTCATTCTTTTCCCTTATGGTTCGATCCCTTTTGTTTGATCTCGTTGGAGACACGGAAGAACTTTATTAAAAATTTTACCAAATAAGTTTATCGTGACTCTGGTATTTATTTATTTATTGAAATTGAAGACATCCTTGTTGTAGATTCGATATGAATTTGTTCAAGAGAGTACCTGAAGCACCCATGTTAGTACATATAACTAATTTAATTGAGGGTGAAGGCAGGTCATATAGAAAAATGATAAGTAATACTTATCTCTCGTTTTCCGAGATGACTGTTTAGGTACTGGTATATAAACTGAATTCTACGACGATCTGCTGTCGTACAAACGATATTTATATTGGATGATAAGATTAGGAGAGGAAAATTTACGTTGGGAACACGACCAAATTATTTTAGCCTGAAGACTGCAGTATGGTTTGCACTGTGAAACTGTTTAACTGACCAAAGCTAAAAGTGTCAATACAGATTTATAATATGTTGATATTTATGTTAGGTATTTTAAACAAACCTTTTAATCTTAAAAAAACTCCACCGACAATGAGTTCCAATTATTTCTAGTATCCAGTTGACAAAGCACTTGCATCTTTAGTAAGCGATTTTAAACATAGGCCTAATAAATATTTAAATTATATGCCTAAATAGCTTTGAAGGTCCAACAACTTTGTCGAGTCAATTAAATGTCGTTTTATTTGAATTTTGATTGAGATATCCAAATGAATGTACTATCAACATTAAAATAAACTTTAAATCGCATTATAATACATTTGTTATAAAATTTTTAGTTAGACGTACGACAGTGCAAACTGTACTTATGTAGAAAGCGGCTCAACGATTCTCGGAGCCGAAAAAGAAATGTAGCTTCGAATATTTTGTTATACACGCGATTAAAATACGTCAAGTACAAATGTCCAAATATTAGAATATACGTGTGCGTAAGTGTGTGTGCCTGCCGTATAAAAACGAAAGAAGTAACATACTTGTATTGCATTCGAGCTTTGGCCAACGTGATTTTTTACGTCCATTAATGAATGCTATTGATTTGTTCCCTCTTTTTTTTTACAAGTACTACAGCCTCATGAATTTTTAGTTGACTAACGCCCTCGATGTTTTTGTTTCTGTTTTTGTTTTTGTTTTTGTTTTTGTTTTTGTGATTGTAGAAGTTGCTGTAAATACGGGTACAACTCTATTGTAACTGAACTAAATACTTCGATGCTTTAAAATATGGAGTACCACGTTCTTATTGTATAATATACTTTCATGTTCATTACTATTTGCGGTATCGAAAAGTATATTCAATATTATTTTTTAGCATTAGTTTACCATTCTCATCGAATTACGCATAAAATTGAATATTCCGTTTAACTTTTTAAACTTGTCTCGCGAATTAACGATTTGAAATATTTTAAGAATCGGTTCCGTTGAATTAACAGGTTTGAAGTTTTGTGAAGTTCTCGATGTTTTAGTTCATCGGCCAGTTTTATTTGAATTTTAAAATATTATAAGTACGTACATTATACATTATGTAGCACGCGCCAGTGCATTTCGAATCGTTTTCTATAATATCGGTTGTTGCTGTTGTTGTTGTACAAACTGTATTTTGTTTCGTTAAGTTCTTGTTGCTCGACCTATCAGCGTCATATTAGAACGTCTATCACGGCTATGTGCAATTATTTCAGTGATACGACGCTTTGGTCTGCCACGGCAAGCTGCGAGTGAATCTTGTGCAATCCTTTAAAGCGTCCAAAAAGTCGCACATGAGTCTTCATATCTCTTATAGTGTATATTGTGTAGCCTGTGTAAATAAATTGTAAAGCTAATGTCTTTTCTAATTGATACCTTTTTTTGTTCTTCGCATTAAAACTAAACATAAGTTTCATACTTGTACCCTGAATATTTTAGACATGCAATACAATTAATGTTAATTTTTCAATGTTCCGAAGTACTGGTAGGGGAGGAAACGCTAATAAGATTATTTAAACGGTAGAAAACGGTGTATTTAAGTCTGAAAATAGTTTCAATGCTTCGTTTACTAACATTTGACACGTTTAAAAGTAACGTTAATACGTTCACTCTTATATACCGGACCATTAATTAGGATAATAAAGATAATAATGATACGCGTTATGATATTCGGTTAGAGCACAGACTCGAACAGTACAGGTTAGAATCGGGTCAGTAGCAACCATTGAGCTCACTTGTGCGAAGAAGTCAGCGTTGTGAGGAAATTCCTCCACTGTGAAACCGGCTGCCAGGCGAGAGGAATTTCCTCACAACGCTGGAAGAAGTACAGTATTTGCTTGCTGAGGGCTCGCTGGTCGGGACCGGCGTTGAGCCGTCATCGTGAACGGCAGGGTTTGGCGGAAATCCCGTGCGCCCGTATCAGGAATAGCGGTGGGGGAACACTACGCATGCGCGCGATGACGCGGCGACGTCAAACCAATCCAAGCGCGATGACGCGGTGACGTCAAACTAATCCAAGCGCGATGACGCGGTGACGTCAAACCAATCAACGCTAAGAAACGAAACTTGACGGTGGCGCCGTTTCATTTGCCATCTTGACGGTGGCGCCGTTTCGTTTCCCATCTTGGGGTTTCACTGAACGGAGCCCTAATTCCGAGCGATCGCTTCTTGCTTCTTTCTGGCTGAAGGGGGGAGAGAGATGGAACGCTTTGCGTGCGCGACGGGCGCGAGCGTTTAGATAAATTCGTAACTGCTCGACGCATGCGCGCCACGGTCAGATACCCAGCCACGGCACGAGCCTTCTTTGCACTCTAGGCGAACTTGTCCAATTGCGCCCTTTATTATAATACATTTATTTGAGATTATTGATGACCTTACTCTGAATTTTTATTCGTAGTTTAAAACGGTTGCAGTATAACTTGTAGTATTTCCTTTAAAAGTGTATTTTCAAAAATGCCAACAATTTGAAGACCATTTTGCGCCCCTTGCCAACCTTACGCCCTAGGCAGTTGTCTAATTTTTCAGAGTAAAGTCATAAATAATCTCAAATAAATGTATTATAATAAAAGGCGCAATTTGACAAGTTCGCCTAGGGCGCAAAAAATACTTGAGCCGGGCCTGCGTCAAGCTTTCGCGGAAGCCGTTAACGTGTTCACGACGAGTGCTCACGACCGTCGCGCTCGCAAAGGACGGAGTGTCAAGCGTCAGAAAGACGGAGCCAGACAAAATATCAACGCGTCGTCTGTCTCATACCGACCTCGCTCGCTTTCAGTGACTCTCACTCGCTCTCGTTCCATCTTGCTCTCGCCTTCGCCGGACAAGAGTGCGACAGAAGTGGTGGGGATAGCGAAAAGTCCTCATCGTGTACGTCAAACCGAGCCCTCAGCGGGGAAGTACTGTAGAGGCGACAGCGGTCTGAGGGAAATGGAAGATAAGTGGTGAACCTATGTATGTATGTTGTGCGCGGGTAAGTTCACTGGCGTGCACCATACATACAGTTTACGCCCTCAGTTGCCTTGACAACCTGTGGCTAAGTTTGATCGTGCGACACGTGCTCGTGAACTCGGTTCCCTTCGGAGCCCAAATAATAGTGATTTTAGTGACAAAGTGATTTTGGAAAGCATGGAGAGCTATGCGGGGTATCCGTGCAACGCGAAGCAATTGTATGCGGAATGATACCCAAATCGGCGACAACCATCCCGCAAATTTTTTATAAGTTTGTGTGATACATTGAAAAATACGGGTTCCTTTCTGCCTCGCATCGAAAGAACGGGACCAATAAGGAACATCGACATGGGAGAAGAAATCCTTGATCATGTTAATAGTGACTCTGGCCGCAGTACGAGAAGTAGCACAGCACGAGAAATGGGAATATCCCACACTTATGTCCCTCGTATCTTGCGTGGGGAAGGTTTGTAGAAAGTGACATTTCTTTATAAATTTACCTATTCTTACTTTAGTTTCACATTTAATTCTCGCTGTAATTTCTTCGCAAAATGGATCGCAAAAGTTTTGTTAATATCTGAGTTACTGACATTATCCTCGCTATCAACTAATGGTTAGATATTTTTTATTTTATCTTTTGCTACCGCATATTCCATTAATAACACAAAGTCGCACTTCGCACTAATTGAAAAATCATTAATTCAAAATGCCACAGGCTTACACCCCTTTCGCGCCCAACGGGTGCATTTTGAGGGACGGTGGAATTTCTGCCGTTGGTTCCTCAACGGACCTGAAGAGAATGAACATTTCACACGTCGTAAAATACTCAATTTTCATAACTTACACGCCTGGGAAGTCACGAATGCTCACAGCATTGTGACGGAACTTCTAGAACGAGCTGCGGCTGAACATATGGGCTGGAGTAGTAAGTGATCATCTGATCGGACCACATATATTGCCGGCGCGTCTAGATAGCGCAAAATATGCAAGAGTCCTTCGTTGGGATTTGCCAAATTTACTGGAAGATATCTGTCTGGACATCCGACATGTGGCTTCATCACGACGGCGCCCCAGTCTATATGGTAGGACTGCCCGGTAATGAGCAAATACCTCCTTCAGATCTGGGACCCCGGTCAAAGAGGAGGTATAATAAGAGGCGTCACTCGACAAGGACAGAAATAACCTAGGGAAATCACTAGACATCCAATTTAAATGCCCATTCGGCAATGATCGCTAAGCTTCGGCAATGATCGGTCAACTTCGGCAATAATCAGCCAATTGCGGTAAGGTACATTTAGTCGATTTGAATATCCCGCTCGAAATAGACAACCAATTTAAATGCCAAAGTCAAGCAAGGACTTCAAAGGTTCCGCCCGAAGTGACGCCTATTATTATACCTACTCTTTGCCCGGGTAACAACTGAGCGCGCAACTGTTACGTTGCTAACCGCAGCATGGGTTGTGGGAGAACTGCAAGACTGTACGTTAGAGCTGTTCGGGTACTGGAATAAAACGATCCGAACCTGGCTCGGCTCGACTGATCGGGCCGAGCCGGATACCCGTCAAATTCGGGCGGCCCGAAAAATCCGAGTACCTCGAATTTGTTTCGGGCGGCATGAAAAATCCGGGTAGTCCGAATCGTTTCGGGCCGCTCGGAAGAATCGGATAGCTCGAATTGTTTCGGGCCGCTCGAAAGAATCGGATAGCTCGAATTGTTTCGGGCCGCTCGAAAGAAGGGGCTAGCTCGAATTGTTTCGGGTGACTCGGAAAATCCGTACGCCTTGAATGTGGTGAAGTCGAGAAGCCCGCTCACGGTAGTGTCCACCAGGTTCTCTGTGCGGAGGAAAGCAGCTCCCAGCAATAGCTGTCTCTGGGCTGCCATGCCCTCGCACTGCGTCATAAGGTGAAGCGGCGTTTCGTCGTCCACCCCGCACCACTGGCACCTTGGTCCCTGCACGATCCCAAGGCGCGCCAGGTGCTTCCTCGTGTGCCAGTGTCCCGTGACCATCCCTACGAGCAGTCGCAACTGCGACCTATCCACGCGGCTGAGTGCCGCCCCTATCTTTTTCGAAGGCCGCTTCAGCAGAGCCTTCGCGTGTCCCATCTTTTGGATCCGCTCCCAGAGTTGTTCGAGTTTCTCTCTGATCCAGCACCTCGTCCACTCCTTTACAGTCCCCATGGAGACACCTAAGGTGCAGGACTGGTCCCGATTCGGTTCACGCGCCCCTTCTCGGGCCCTGTCGTTTGCCCCTTCGTTTCCCTTGACTCCGGCGTGTCCCGGAACCCATAGTAGACTGACACGGTTGTTGTTAGCCAATTGCGTCAGTGTGTCCACGCAGTCTAGTACCAGACTGGATCTCACCACTGTGTTGTGTAGGGATCCGAGTGCGGCCCGACTGTCGCTGCAGATATAGATGTGCTTGCCCTCATAGCCCCTGTCCAGATTCAATCTGGCACAGGTCCTGATAGCCTGCACCTCCGACTGAAAAACCGATACGTGTGGGCCCAGGGCGATGGATCTTTCTACCCTGGGCCTCTCCCCCTATATCCCGGCTCCGGTTCCGGTTTTGGTTTTCGAGCCATCTGTATACCAGGTGAGCCCCCCCGGAGAGAGTAACTCCTTCTCGCTCTCCTCCCAGTCCTTCCTACTTGGGAAGCGAACGATGAAGTTGTGTTTGAAGCGGTAGGCTGGGTCACATTGATCTCCCCCGCAGTCCAGGGCCTCGTGCGAGTCCCTTACGTCCTGTAGGATCGCCGCGTGCCCGTTCCTCGCGCCTTTCCATCTTCCCGCAAAGTGTATTCTCAGGGCAGCCTTCCTAGCCCCGGCTTCCGCCGCCAGGTGCGGTGGCGCCAGGGTAGGCGTGGTGGGGAACGCACCCGTCATCCCCAGCAGTACCAAGCGATACACCTTGCTCAATGTCCTCCAGTGGGTGTCCCTCCTCATGGAGGTCCACCATACCACTGAGGCGTATATCAGTTGGGGTTCCAGGATGGCTGTATAGATCCATTTGACCACCCATGGTTTTAACCCCCATGTGCTGCCGAACATCCTTCTGCAGGCCCAGTAGGTAACGAGCGCCTTCTGGGTCTGCTTCTTGATGTGGCTTTTCCACGTGAGCTTCTTATCCAGGGTCACTCCCAGATATTTCACCTCCGAGGAGGTGTGGAGCTCCGCTCCGAAGATTGAGGGGGCCTTAAACTTTAGGTTCCGCTTCCTCGTGAACAGTACCATCTCCGTCTTGCACGGATTTACCCTTAGGTTTTGGTTTTGGTACCATTCCTGAACCAGTGTGAGTGCCTTCTGCATTCTCCTGGCCATGCACGTCGGGCTCGTGCCTCTGACTGCGATCACTATGTCGTCAGCATAGCCCTGTACTATTACACCTTCTTCTCCGAGCCCACGCAGTAGCTCGTCCACCACCAGGGTCCACAGCAGTGGGGAGAGAACTCCCCCCTGCGGGCAGCCCCTGTCGGCCCGAGCCCTTATCGTGGTCCCTTCCCAGCTGGCCATCACGGCTCTAGTCCGCAGCATGTTGCGGATCCACCCTCTGATCGAGTCCTCGACCTTGAAGCTGTCTAGGGCCCTGCTTATGGCATCTAAGGATGTGTTGTCGAACGCCCCTTCGATGTCCAAGAATACGCTCAGGACCGACTGTTTCCGCTCCAGGGCCCCTTCTACCACCCCTACCAGGTGGTGGAGCGCCGTCTCCACGGATCTGCCGGCCTGATACGCGTGTTGGGAGATTTGTACTGGTCTTTCCACCAGTGCATGTTCCCTGATGTGTCTATCCACCAGCCTTTCCAACGTCTTCAGAAGGATGGACGTTAGGCAGATAGGCCTGAAGGACTTGGCAGAGTCGTAATCCTTCTTCCCAGGTTTGGGTATGAATACGACTCTAGCCGTTCTCCATGTTTTGGGTATATACCCCAGGGCAAGACAGGATTTGAAGATAAGGTCCAGTCGTTTTATCAGGTCCTCTCCCCCTTCCTGTAGAAGAGCGGGAAAGATCCCGTCTACTCCCGAACTCTTAAATCTTTTAAAAGAGTTTATGGCCCATCTGATCCTGTCTCGGTTTATCACTCTGGAGGCCATCCCCCAGTCCTTCGGTCCCTCTTTCTCAGGTTCCAGCCCTTCCGTCGGCTGCCCCTGCTGAAAGAGCCCCGAGCCCGGGAAGAGGACATCTGTCAGGTGTTCCAGAATTTGTTGCCGGTCCTCTAGATATCTCCCATCCGGGAGTCTGAGTCCGTTCAGTTTTTCAGAAGGCCCGGATGCGAAGACCTTTCGGAGCCTGGCCACTAGTGGTAGGGCCTCGGCTTCTTGGCAGAATTCCCTCCAGGTCTTCCTTTTTGATGCTCTGATGAGCTTCTTGTAGGATCTATGGGCTTCCCTGTAGTTTTCCCATTCGGTCCTCGTGTTCAGCCTCATGACTCTGTTTAGCAGCTTCCGGGCTCTGGTCCTGTGCCTACTCAGCTCCTGGTTCCACCAGGGTACCCGTCTGCTGCTCTTCCTTTGCTTTGCCGGGCATGACGTTTCATACGCTTGGGTGATCGCAGCCTGCAGTCCCTCAACCGCCTGCTCGATCCCCCCACCTGTTTTCGGGCGTCCGTAGCCCCCCCCCCCGAGCCTTCTTCCTAGCTCCGTTTTGTAGAGTTGCCAGTCGGTGGCCCTGGGGTTCCTGGGGTTCCTGTAGACTCCCGTGGGTTCGTGGTTCACGTCTCCCGCCAGTCTGAGTTCGATTAGCCTGTGGTCTGAGAGAGTTACCTCTTCCGCCACTTGTCAGTCCTTAATAGCCTGAGCCACCTTCTTGGAGCCCAGCGTGATATCAATTACCTCCTGCCTTCTGGTGGTAACGAATGTGGGCTTGGAGCCTCGATTTAGGATCTCCAGTTCCGTGGTGGAGAGGTATTCAAGTAAGCTCGTCCCTCTCTTTTTAATATTATTACTTTTTATATAATTACTTTTAATATTATTACTTTTAATATTATTATTACCTTTGTTGAGAAGAGTAACGAATCAAACCATCGAAGCCAGAACGGGCCATCGGCGTATTGTCATGTTTAGGCTAGACTTTAGAGGATACGCGTCTGGTTTTCGTCAGTTCGAGCATAGGGCTGTTGTCCAGGGATACTTTATTGAGGTTCGAGTCATCTTAAGCCGGAACCGAGGTTTCCAGGGGTTAAGGTTCCACTCGGGTGGCCTCTCGTCGACTTATTTAGACTTTCGCTAGTGCACACTCTTGAAGCCATAAATCGATCACCGATGTTTCGAGAAATCTGTTCTCAGGCAGTTCGAAGATTTGGAAGTCCCTTTCTCCCGCCTCACCACCATCCTCGACATTGACACGCCTCCACCAATAGACAGTTTTATTTTACCATCTCTCTGTTACAACTCCACCAATAGTTTTAGTTTTGCTATCCGTAGTCTTAAGACTCCACCCCTGCGAGGGATCTTGGAGTCATCGTGCGCTAGAAAATGTGCCACCAAGGGCAGAAGCATTTTAGATTCAAACGGAAACACACTGAGCTCTGCTTGCGAGCAGAGTCTGTATTTTCGAATTACACCTCATACTGTGTACGGTCTGGAGAGGTGTGAACTTCTCTCATTTAATTGTTCATACTTGAGTTTTTATTAAAATATAGAATCTGTTGTGTTATGCTTAAATTGTGTGCGGTGTATACTTCAATCACCCCCATCACCTTGCTTTCTCACTTGTGAACATTCGGTTCATATTTTGGGGCTCTGGCACGACATCACTGTGCCAGAGAGTGTCAGAGAATCGTGAAGCTTTACAACCTTCAAGAAAGCGACGCTCTGCCATAACAACCTTTTTTATTTTATTACTACTTAATAAATTTTTACTTTTTATATTTCGCCTCACAGTTTACTCCCCCTACCATATCCCATCCCATTCTTCATATTACTACGGATTTGATTCGATCGTCTATCGCGTCTACCACATGTTTTTTTTAATAATTACTACTTATTAATGTAATTTGGAAGCTGGGCGAGTATATGATTCGGTGCAGGAGAGACTCACAATAAGAATAAAATTAAATAAAATAGAAATCATATATATATTTTTTACATTTAGGAATAAATAAAAAAATAAAAAATATAAAATTATAATAAATTCGGGAGCGATGGCGGACGCGTAAAATTAAAATTCTAAAAAAGAAAAAAGAAAAATGTAAAAATAAGAATAATAAAAATTGAAAAATAAGAATATTGAAAACTAAAATTCTAAAAAATAAAAAAATATAAAATGTAAAATTATTATAATACTTTCGGGAGCGATAGCGGACGCGACCTCCGTAGGGGCTGCGTTGGCGTCGATGTGGCCGTCCTGGCGGTGGGCGGTGGCGGTGTTAATAATAGTCTTGTGAGCCAGGGCGGTTGCCGTGAACACATCGGTGCGACACAGGGTCGCAGCACTCTACAACACATGAAAGATCATAATATAAAACGCTCACCGCAGAATCGTCAAAAAAATTAAAACTTCATATACTTACTCGGTCAGAGGTGGCGGCTGCGAGACTCTTGGCGGAGGGTTGGGAGGGCTTGGTGGTCGAAGAATCCTCGGCCGCTGCGGCGATTGGCACATTGGAGACAGCTCCAGACAATGGATTGGAAGTGACGGCAATCACCGTAGCCATGATGCCACACGCTGCCTCGATATTGGGCTAGACGTCCGTGGTGACGGTGATGGCGACATCGAGGTTGGTGGTGACGACGTCAGAGACGACGCATTACGGTCACTGCCGTCGTCGCGTCGCCACCATATATTGGCCAGGACTTCATATTGCGAAACATTCCAGAAACGCATTATATAGATCTAAGCATATGGCAATTACGTGGCAAGGCCTCGCCCAACTGGCATAGCTTCGCATAAGAGCATGCATCTCGAAATCGAGAAGTGTGCACGTTGCAAAGTATGATGCGTATCTTGAAGTGCGCATAAACTTGCATGCGTTGCAAAGTAAGATGCCTTTGTTCTTCATCTTCTTCGCTGGCCATCCCCTCTTCTAGTAATTTTTCATTCAGTTGGATCGGATCACTTTGAACACCTGTCGAATGCCAATTAAGCCACTCTGAACATCTATCGAACCCCGATCGAACCACTATGAACGTCTATCGAATGTCTATCAAACCACATCGAACATTTATCGAACGCCTATCGAGTCACTCCGAACGTCTATCGTACCACTTTGAACGTTTATCGAACCACATTTACATAATAATTACAGCAGTCGTCTTAATCTATAGTACAGCATATGTAGATGGTTATGTGGGGAGGAGGAAGAAATATTTATGTATATCAAATAATGGTTATATTTATTTACATAATTCTGTCTGACGTTTAAACCATCATTTGAATTTTTTAAATACATTTTGCAAAGCACAATGCGTCGCGTGTCTTTCGCATCGCAGAGTATTAATTACATTTGGACTTATCCGACTTGCTCTCTTCCCAGGATATCTTGCTCGCGTTCAGACTTCGGAGTCGGGGACTACCTGGCCATCAACTGCTTTCTGGGTTCTTTCGACCGGGACACCAACCTACAACAATTCCCTCGCACGCATTAATGATGCCGTCGGGCGTTTCGTACCGTGGCGCACCTCCTTTCGGTCATCTTTCCCGAGCTGGTTCTCGAGGAATCTGAGGCACACGGTCAGAGCCAAGAAGAAGGTTCACGCTCGGTTTAAGTTGTCTGACTCGTGGAGGGATTACTTGCATTTTTCGCAGCTACGTTCCGCGTGTAAAGTTCTGTCGCGCAAAGATTATAAAAGCTACATAAGTGTGGTGGAGTCCTGCATCCCGCGGAATATCAAGTTTTTCTGGAAGCATGTCAACTCTAAGCGTGATGTGAATGCTTTTCCCGGAGTCATGTTCTCTGGTGAGTCTCGCGCAGATTCTGCCACCGATATTGCAGCGCTCTTTGCCAACCATTTCATTTCAAGTTACGCTTCTTCTCCGGCCGACATGAACATTGCGAACTGCGATGTATCATCGACTGTGGACATACCGAACTTGAATATAAGCTTATGCGAGGTTTTTGAGGCACTTGGTTCGTTGAATGTCAACAAGGGTCCTGGTAGTGACAATGTGCCTCCGATTTTCCTCAAAATGTGTCAATACTCCTTGTCGCGGCCGCTATGGATTATATTTAACCGCTCGCTGAGGCAGGGGAGGTTTCCTGCTTGTTGGAAATCTAGCTTAGTGACGCCCATTTTTAAAGCAGGCGAGAGAGCGGATATTAAGAACTATAGGCCGGTGGCTATCCTATGCTCGATGTGTAAAATCTTCGAAAAAATTGTAACGTCTAAACTTACTTTCTTTTGCAAAAACAATATCATCTGTTCCTCTCAGCATGGCTTTGTTCCGGGTGTCGGTCTACTGTCACTAACTTGGCAGTATTCGGTAACTATGTGGCTACGGCTCTGGATAGGCTTGCGCAAATTGATGTCGTTTATACCGATTTTTCCAAGGCGTTCGACTCAGTGGATCATGAACTGCTCGTGCAGAAGCTTGCTCTCCCCGGTTTCGCTGATAGCATGGTGGAGTGGATCAGGTGTTACCTGAGCGGCAGGACGTTCGTGGTCAAGGTTCAGGGCACTCTTTCGGAGAGCTTCGTAATTAACTCTGGTGTACCACAAGGGTCTCACATTGGTCCTCTGTTATTTATAATCTTCATTAACGATTTGGTACAGCAATTTTCCTTCGTTAAACCTCTTCTGTATGCGGACGATTTGAAGATTTTCTCGATAGTAAAGACTTCCCAATCTGATTTGGACAGTCTATCTGCATGGTGCAATGTAAATGGTCATAGGCTAAACATCGCAAAATGTCACGTCATGACCATTACCCGCCGGAAGAGTGCCCTGATCGATGACTATAATGTATGTAGAATCATGCTGGGCAGAGTCGATTCTATCCGTGACCTAGGTGTCACATACGATTCTGGATTTTTCTTAGCCCAGTATGTCCGAAACATCTCAGGAGCAGCCATTAGGACGTTTGATCTAATCAAGAGATGTTCAGCCGACTTCAGGGGAGTAGACACGTTGCGATTATTGTATAGTGCCTTGGTCAGGTCGCAGCTAGAGTATGCCAGTGTAATTTGGGCTCCCCATCAGGTGAAATACAGGGTAATGCTTGAGAGGGTACAGTGCAAAATTTTACGGTACGTGCTGGGTAGAAGTATGACCTACTCGGATCATGACTATAGTCCTATTTTGTCACGCTTAAAATGGATACTTTGGAAGACCGTAGGTCCGTTCTCGACCTCACCTTTTTGCGGAACTTGCTGCTCGGTGAGATTGATTGTCCTGATATTCTAGGTCTGGTGGGGCTCAACGCTCAGGCTAGATCACTCCGTTACAAACACCTTTTTCATATAAGTTTCTTTAGATCGAACCTGTTGGAGATCGACCCGATACAACTAACCAGCTGGCGAGAAATGCCGACATTTTTGCCGACTCCCTGCGCACTTTTAAAGCTAAAGGTTTGTCCCAGTTAAGAGATTTAACTTAGGCAATTTGATCTGCACTGATTAGCGGTCGCGGCGAAACATCTGCGATGTCAACCATCTATACTAAGGGCTTTATTGTACATCGCTTTATTGCCATCTCTTTCTGTATAAGTGGATTTATTTCCGTCAAATAAACTATTATTATTATTACATTTAGCTTACGTAGAGATTTGATATCCTCGTAGTCGATGTCCAGAGTTTCAATGATCACGTCATTTCTCGTATTTTTGTCGGGGAAATCCGCAAGCCATTCGCGTTTCTGCAACCCTTTAACGTATGCGATATGGGGTGCATCATCTTCTTCATCGGTCGCACTGGCAACAGCTTCCGTAATCCGCTGTTTAGCCATGCTGTACGGAAGGTCTCCATCTTCCCACCGCAGTCCGTGATGTTTTGCCACCAACCATCGAATATTTGATTTGTTGGATTTTGTAAGAAGATTGTGGCATTGCACCTCCAAAAATATAGTGCGAGATAATTGTTCCCTCTCGTAGGATAGTTGTCTCCTTGACGACAAATCTTCCATCGATGATAAACCCTTGCAGGTCAACAAATGTTGGTACAGCCATTGTTGTGACCCATGTAACAAACCCCCAAAATGCCCTTTTTTTTCTTAATAAACATAATTAGTAACTATTATAATACTTATATTCTTATTATTCTTACTTTTATAAAGCATGTTAGCATTAATATTAATATTAGCTCAGAGTGCCGCGATACGCGAGTGCAATGAAAGAGAGAATCGAGTGTTGAAAAGTGGGGAGAATTGAACGCATGCGTGATCCTCAGTCGATCGGCGGATCGGCGAGAGCAAGGATCGGGAGCAGAGAAGTGTGCAGAGCAATGAGTGGGAGAACCGAGCGTTCAACGCGCGCCTGCGCATTAGTCAGTCGCTCTGTAGGCCGACTGGAGAACGGACCATGCGAGCGCAGAATTGTCAATGCGTAATAGTCGAACTCCATTCCTATTGGTGCGCTCCCAGTATCCAGAATATGTATAAATACGGGCACGATAGCCCAGAGAAAATTCATTCGACTCCAAGCATTCAATGCGATTAATTCGAGACAATTCATACAAGGATCATTTAAGGCAAATAGCCGATCCCAACGTAAATTAATGCTCCAACTTTGGAAGCCGCTTTGTAGGCCCCTCGGTTCTGTTGAGCGTTCCGACCAAGGCCATTGTCGCCAGGTTTGATGAGACGTTCCAGCCTTGGAAGCCGCCTTGTAGGCCCCTCAGTTTGAAGAAGCAAAATTGTGAATTGTTATTCTCAGGTTAGTAATATTACTCCTGAGCAACGTGGGAGGAAGATTATTCCAAGTGGCAAAATCTGCCCTTGACGAAACGGAGAAACAACCAAGAATGAATCTCAACTTAAACATATTCAAATCCTAAATCCTAAGCTATTACATAATTCCAAAATCTTTCTACATCGACCAAAAGAGTCACTATATATACCCCTACAGCACACTTTGTTGCAGGAACGTTGCACACACGTTGCAGTACATTACAATATTGCCGTTTGGTTGCAGGTTGCATTGCAATATTCCTGCAACATTGTGGAAACATTGCCGTGCAATATTGCGTTCGCAATGTATGAGCAATATTTCGGCAATATTGCACACACATTGCCGTGCAATATTGCAATGGCTACGTTTGTGCAATATTTCGGCAATATTGCACACACATTGCCGTGCAATATTGCAATGGCCACGTTTGTGCAATATTTCGGCAATATTGCACACACATTGCCGTGCAATATTGCAATGGCCACGTTTGTGCAACATTTCCGCAGTATTGCACACACATTGCCGTGCAATATAGCATGGAACTATTTCATTACGCATAATAAATTCAAATCAATGGTAGAGACACTGGCAGTACTTGGGACATCTAATATTTCTTTTTTACAAATATCTTTTGTTGCGAATTCTGGATTTATTGCGGATTCATTGCCGAAATCTTGCTCATACGTTGCGAGGTCTCGCAACTTAACAGCAAGATTTCGGCAATGAATCCGCAATAAATCCGGACTTAGAAGTTTTCACTCGACGATACCGAACTATTTCATTACGCATAATAAATTCAAATCAATGGTAGGGACCCTGGCAGTACTTGGGACATCTAATATTTCTTTTTTACAAATATCTTTTGTTGCGAATTCTGGATTTATTGCGGATTCATTGCCGAAATCTTGCTCATACGTTGCGAGGTCTCGCAACTTAACAGCAAGATTTCGGCAATGAATCCGCAATAAATCCGGACTTAGAAGTTTTCACTCGACAATACCGAACTATTTCATTACGCATAATAAATTCAAATCAATGGTAGGGACACTGGCAGTACTTGGGACATCTAATATTTATTTTTTACAAATATCTTTTGTTGCTGTATATACTTTATGAATTTGTTTAAACCCTGGCTGGCGAGCAAGATGCCAGTTTCATAAAACCTGTATCGCGATCTGTATCGATACATGTCTCATTGTGTAAAGGGCCCTTAAAACTATATACCGCAGTAAACGATTTTTTTAAAGAAGTATTAGATGTACAAATTGCTGCCGGTGTCCCTATCACCCAGGGTACCCCATCTGTTTTTAGTGATTGGTTAAAAAATTTTAATGAAAATGTTAACTGAACATGGAAATATTACTTTAAGTACTATAAGTGTAGGGGAAAGGTGGGATAGTTGATCAGCGGGAATACATGATCAAATCAGTTTTTTACTTAATATATTGGCAATTTGTGCCTGCTGTCACGCTAGCGTGGTAATGTTTACATCATCGCAACACTTCACGTTGCAGTTTTCTTTTGGGAGCATAGAATAATGTTGTTATAAGCTTCGATCTTATTTGCAGCCAAAAAGTAAATATTTCGGTCTGCTTGTTCTTCCTCCTTTTCGAGTAAATGTTGCATTTTCAACGATTTGAAATATACTAAGTAAAAACGGCAATTTCGAGTCAATTAATGCTATTTATTGATTTATCTAAATATTTATGGTAAGTTTAATTTTTCATCTTTTTCAAATCGAGTGCATTGAGGGATACATGATCAGTGTGTGAGGTGGGATACTTGAACAGCTGAAAATGCTCCAATAAAGAACCATAGAACGGCTAATGAAACAGAAAAATACGGCTAAGAAAGTGAGAAGGAAAATCTTTTCTTTATCATCATCTTAATCAGATGATATCTAAGTGAAATGTCTTTTAAGAATGCATTTATGTTGTTTTATGTCATAGAGTTTAATTCTTCGGTTTCATTTTTTCAGTAATTCCTTCAAGTTTGTTATAGTTTACTTTCTTTTTATGATATTCCCTTTATTTCATGTTATTGACGAAGATAATAAATATTTTTTAGAAAGTTAATGTGTTATTTACTCTGAAAGTTCACTGATCAAGTCTCCCTAACCGTTTGATCAAGTCTCCCCTTCAGTGGGGGATACTTGTGCATGACGCCACTGCCAGAAAATGTTAAAATTCTGTCATTAAAATTAGTTTTCAACTCTCAAATTTGTCAAAGTATATTGAGAATACTCTAAGAATCACAACTTACATAATTAAATACAAACAAAGCAAACCATTATTATTATTTCAATAAAAAAGCAAAACTGTGATCAACTATCCCACCTTTCCCCTATATATTATTTATTATGAGAGATTACTAATCTAGCGATTGGTGAGGTAGAGGGTACAGAAACACACACCTTATTTATACCACGTAATAATTATATTCTGTACAATACATGAGCTACAAACATAAACATCATCATTATTCTAAAGTCAATAAATCATTATTTTATATATAATTTACAGTAGATAGATAAATATTTTCATAACAAGCAATAACATCATTTAATATGAAATGAAGGGTAAAACATGCAGTGTAAAAAATAAGAATTAAGTTCACTCATTCATCAATAAATGATATGTAACCGCGCGCAAACACATTCATCCCTACACACTCACCAAAGTCTTTATATATATATGTGATTTCGGCGCACAGGTTCGGTCAATTTAACAAACTAAAAAACAAACTATTTAGCAATAATAAATATATAAGCTTTCGACATTTCGACCTCCGTTTAGGACTTCTTCAGGAAAGTTAAGAATATTGCTTTTGCTCTTAGAATTGAGTCACAGTGCTATGGCATTGCCTACGACACGCGAGTCGGTTGGAATAAGACTAACGTATATCGTGAATCAAACATCAGCTTCCAGAAGGTGAAAACGAGGTAAACATCGTTACTCGTTACAAAACATATTTAAACTCCCTGAGATTTAAAATTGAAGGATATACAGTTTACAATAACTAAGCATTTTTGTTCATATGGTGTGTTATACACTCAAAGGTGTTAACGAGCAACTAAAAATTACATACCAATCACTGATATGTAGAAAATTAATTCAATCATAGGAAATTCTATGGAGCAAAAACATCATAAGACATTACTTCTTTAGTAATGTTGCGTAATATTCTTGTATTTTAGGTGTTTCATACCTAAGATTTACGCTAGGCTGTTTAATCATGTGAATTGTCTCCAAAAGAATTCTCTGATTTAAGTTAGTTTCCTTATCACCAATCTTAACATTGTCAAAATCAAACCTATGATCAAACTCTAACGAATGCTTAGTAAGAGCCGTATGTTGTAAAGGAGATAAAAAAATATTTCTTTTGTGTTCATAGACTCGTCTCTCTAAAAGTCTAGATGTTTGTCCGATATAAACTTGATTACAACCTAAGCAAGGAATCGAATATACGATGTTAGAATGTTTTAAAAGCGGTATTTTGTCTTTAATTAAAGGGAACAATTGTTTCGTGTAAAAAGGTAATTTAAAAATAGTGTGAATTCCGGCTTTTCTAAAGATTCTTTTTATGTCATTAGAAATATTGTTACAGAAGGGCAATACAACAGTGTTTTTCCAACTAATTGATCCTATTTCGTTTTTTCTTAATTCTTTCCGTCTCTCTGTTAACATAGGATGGTAAATTTAAAAAGTACGATCTTTAATAATAGAAGAGACCATTTCTATAGGGTAACCATTACGTTTCAAAGTGTTTTTTAAAAGAAGCAAATTAGCGGGTCGGAATTCCGGATTCGAAAGCAAAATCGCACGATCAATTAGTCCTTTAATTAATCCTACCTTGTGTTGCATAGGATGCGCAGAAAAGAAATTAATATATCTGCCCGACCAACTCGGTTTATGATACCAATTTGTGATAAATTTGTTATTTGATCTGACTACTATTGTGTCAAGAAAGCTAAGACATGAATCCTTCTCAATTTCATGTGTGAATTGAAGCCTAGCATGAAAGCCATTAAATACATCAAGTAATGTTTGTAAATCTTCAAGTTTAAGACATGTAATAATATCATCTACATATCTTTTATAAAAAATAAGTTTAAAAGGTACCTTCGAGAGGGAAATCGTCTCCAGTCTTTCCATTACTATATTTGCAATTACAGGGGAGATTGGTGACCCCATAGCAGTTCCAAACACCTGTTTGTAATGCACTCCATTAAATAGGAAAATGTTTGATTCCAATACAAACTTAACAGCTCGGAGAAAGTCCTCTCGATCAATTTTGGTGTGTTCCTTGATTTCATTCCAACGATGATGTAGTACTTGTATGGCTAGATCGACAGGAATGTTAGTAAAAGGAGGTCGAAACGTCGAAAGCTTATATATTTATTATTGCTAAATAATTTGTTTTTTAGTTTGTTAAATTGACCGAACCTGTGCGCCGAAATCACATATATTAATTATTACGGTCGAAATAAAATTTATAAATAACTTTTAAAATGAATGGCGAAACATCTACATCTAGTGTTAAGGAAAGTTTCTTTTCGTTTATATCAAGAATGTATGGACGTGAAGCCTTGAGAATACTTAAGGATTTATCTAGCAGCAGATCCCATTTAACTAAGATAAGTAATAGAAAACTATTTTTACTTAAATGCAGAAGTAATAATATCATCCCTAATTTTATTTAAAAAAAATTTTTTATAAATAATTCTAAAATGTCTACATTTTCTGCTGCAGCATCTGGTAAATTGTTAAATTTAAAAAATAGATTTATGAGAAAATTGCTTAACATCGCTATCATGGACACACACAATATTGAAAATACAATTTTGAATAGAATTAAACATTTGAATGAGGAAATTCAATTCATCCTCCCGTCACATTTATTTGAAAGATTTTGTACTTTTGAAAGTAAAAAATACAATAGATTGTTTAAAATCCATAAAAACAGTTGTATTAAGAAATTTAACAATTTACTAGAAATCAAAATTAATTCTACTAACAATGATGGTGATGGGGTTGTTCCCTTTGAAAATACGACTCTAGATAATAACAACGACAATTGGCTAAAAAATCTCTCTAATGTCGAAATTCCAACAGTGGTCAAAAAAGTTTTATTATTGGGACCCAAACATGCTCTTTGCGTACAAAAGAATTTGATCACTTCTCCAAAATTTATTGCATCAATAGAGTCAGGTCTAACGAAAATTAATAATGACGACATCCAAACGTCAACTAGAATTAAAATAGTTAACAAAATTTTGAATTACACCACCAATATGGCAAAACCCAACAGTATGTTTGTGTCTGAAGCTGAGATTGCTGAAACTAGGCAATTTTTCAAAAGAAATAATAATTTATTAGTTTTGAAGTCTGATAAAGGTAACACTACAGTATTAGTGGATAAAACGTTTTATATCTCAGAAGTGATCAAATTGTTGAGTGATGAGACCACATACATTGTTAGTAGATTTGAATATACTTGTACCTTCGAGAGGGAAGCGAATTCCATTATTTCTAATATGTATAAAAAGAAACAAATAAGTGAACAAGTGTGCAAAGCTCTGAAGACTTACAATGCGGTACGTACTTCCCAAAACACACAAAGAGAGTTTGTCTTGGAGAATTATCGTTTCTTCGATCGGTGGTCCTACTTACAAATTATCGGGTTTCTTAGCCAATATTCTTTCCAAGATAGTAGGAAAATCTCCGTACCACACAGTGGACAGTTGGCAATTTGGCAAAGAAATCAGGAATATTCATGTTAATGATGAATCGTTACGCTTGGTATCTTTAGACGTTGTTTCCCTTTTTACTAACATTCCTGTCGATCTAGCCATACAAGTACTACATCATCGTTGGAATGAAATCAAGGAACACACCAAAATTGATCGAGAGGACTTTCTCCGAGCTGTTAAGTTTGTATTGGAATCAAACATTTTCCTATTTAATGGAGTGCATTACAAACAGGTGTTTGGAACTGCTATGGGGTCACCAATCTCCCCTGTAATTGCAAATATAGTAATGGAAAGATTAGAGACGATTTCCCTCTCGAAGGTACCTTTTAAACTTATTTTTTATAAAAGATATGTAGATGATATTATTACATGTCTTAAACCTGAAGATGTGCAAACATTACTTGATATATTTAATGGTTTCCATGCTAGGCTTCAATTCACACATGAAATTGAGAAGGATTCATGTCTTAGCTTTCTTGACACAATAGTAATCAGATCAAATAACAAATTTATCACAAATTGGTATCATAAACCGAGTTGGTCGGGCAGATATATTAATTTCTTTTCTGCGCATCCTATGCAACACAAGGTAGGATTAATTAAAGGACTAATTGATCGTGCGATTTTGCTTTCGAATCCGGAATTCCGACCCGCTAATTTGCTTCTTTTAAAAAACACTTTGAAACGTAATGGTTACCCTATAGAAATGGTCTCTTCTATTATTAAAGATCGTACTTTTTAAATTTACCATCCTATGTTAACAGAGAGACGGAAAGAATTAAGAAAAAACGAAATAGGATCAATTAGTTGGAAAAACACTGTTGTATTGCCCTTCTGTAACAATATTTCTAATGACATAAAAAGAATCTTTAGAAAAGCCGGAATTCACACTATTTTTAAATTACCTTTTTACACGAAACAATTGTTCCCTTTAATTAAATACAAAATACCGCTTTTAAAACATTCTAACATCGTATATTCGATTCCTTGCTTAGGTTGTAATCAAGTTTATATCGGACAAACATCTAGACTTTTAGAGAGACGAGTCTATGAACACAAAAGAAATATTTTTTTATCTCCTTTACAACATACGGCTCTTACTAAGCATTCGTTAGAGTTTGATCATAGGTTTGATTTTGACAATGTTAAGATTGGTGATAAGGAAACTAACTTAAATCAGAGAATTCTTTTGGAGACAATTCACATGATTAAACAGCCTAGCGTAAATCTTAGGTATGAAACACCTAAAATACAAGAATATTACGCAACATTACTAAAGAAGTAATGTCTTATGATGTTTTTGCTCCATAGAATTTCCTATGATTGAATTAATTTTCTACATATCAGTGATTGGTATGTAATTTTTAGTTGCTCGTTAACACCTTTGAGTGTATAACACACCATATGAACAAAAATGCTTAGTTATTGTAAACTGTATATCCTTCAATTTTAAATCTCAGGGAGTTTAAATATGTTTTGTAACGAGTAACGATGTTTACCTCGTTTTCACCTTCTGGAAGCTGATGTTTCGTTCACGATATACGTTAGTCTTATTCCAACCGACTCGCGTGTCGTAGGCAGTGCCATAGCACTGTGACTCAATTCTAAGAGCAAAAGCAATATTCTTAACTTTCCTGAAGAAGATCTAAACGGAGGTCGAAACGTCGAAAGCTTATATATTTATTATTGCTAAATAGTTTGTTTTTTAGTTTGTTAAATTGACCGAACCTGTGCGCCGAAATCACATATATTAATTATTACGGTCGAAATAAAATTTATAAATAACTTTTATATATATATATATATTATACATGTGATATACCGCACCCATATTTTTAGAATTAATGCAGACAATTACTCAGATATGACACGACGTGTTAAAGCGTGAACGTCTTACAGTCTCTTATTACGACGTCTTTAAGATGCTGTAAGCTATCTGCGTATACAGCGCATACATTAAATTGTTTGTTAAGGGGTTATTCTTCTCTGGTGGCGTCGTTGTTACGTAATTTTTGTGATAAATTTTTGTGATTTAATGATGATGATATCCATGAGGTCACTTCAGTGTGGTTCTGATACTGAAAACGAATTTGCTACTTCGCACTGACTCTGTGCTGGTGCCGGAAAATGACTTTCATTGCTTGATTATTATATTACAGTGGAGATAATTTTCGCGGTGGGAAAATGGTTCACCCAGGCGAAAACACGGATCAGACGTGCAGAACTACGATTGAATATGAACCAGGGGAATGCGCAGCCAATTCAGCCGACTGGCAGCAGGGAGATTCAGGCCCGTTACCTGCAGCAGTTCTTCTCCACGCACGCACAGCAACCCTCCCCCGCGGACACAGTGCAACTCTCCCCCGCGGACACAGTGCAGCCCTCCCCCGCGGACGCACTGCAGCCTGCCCCCGACTATGCAGTGCAATAGTTATTGTTATTGTTATTGTTATTATCACGAGGGAAAAAAATATATGAATATTTAATTGTCAATGTTTATTATAATTTAATTAATTTCCCTTACATTTATTTAACCTTCCCGTAATATCCTAGTAGCATTACCGAAACTGCATTAATTCCTGTAAAATCTCAGAAACGTTGCGCGAACATTGCTGTAAAATCTCAGAAATGTTGCGCGAACATTGCTGTAAAATCTCAGAAATGTAGCGCGAACATTGCTGTAAAATCTCAGGAATGTTGCGCGAAAATTGCTGTAAAAACTCAGAAATGTTACAGAAATATATCCTGCAATGTTGCACAGGGCGGACATAGCAATTTACTTGCAACTTTTCGGCAATATTCCGTGCAATGTTTCAGATATCAAACCGCAACGTAACTGAGACATTTCGGCAACCAATGTGCTGTAGGGGTAAGCTAATTCCTAGATCCATAAGCTAATTCCTTCAATCGACTAAGACGTCGCTATTAGTTATTTAAGTTATATTACTCTAAATCGATCGATCAAACGGGCATTCTTTTGTACCGACCAAGAGTCGCAACCCAAGACGATCAACTATATTCTTTTGTACCGACCGAGAGTCGCAACTTAATTATCATAATTTCTTTAATATTATTAAGCGTTAATTCTTGTTTGTTTGTATAATTTAGAATTGTTTTATTGAATAAACACTATTAAGATTAATTCTTGTTCTTGAATTTTAATTCTTTATCGCACGCCACTCGAACCAATCCCGAAATCCTGTGAAGCGCGTTACGCCACGCGTGGAAACGTTACACCCAACCGACACCCAAGTGTAACTACACCGAGCGCATTCCGATTGCCACAATCAAACGGCCGAAATCCTGCACAACCACGTAAGGGATTTCGGAAGCGCGCCGAGAACCGTCAGCATATGATGAAAAACCCAAAAGCGGGCCAAAGACGGAGACCCCGATGGTCCCCGCTTCACGTCAATAAGAGTATAAGAACGATGTACGAGCAATGCGAACTCAGACTCTATACCAGACCCTTACGAGTAGGGAAGGGCGATTCTACTCGATTCTTTTAGAATCGATCGATTCTCTTTCTGAAGAATCGATTATTTTACCGATTATTCTAGGAATCGATTCTCGATAACTCGATTCTTTTCTAACCAAGAATCGAGAAAAAATTAACATTTTTTCCACGAGGGAACGGACTTAGAGCATATATACATGGAGGTATCATTGCCTTAGAGTGACTGCCTCGAAACTGTCGGCAACATCACGCTACAGTGGGTCCAGGGACAGTGTGGCCAATGAGCCGGAAGCCGCCATTTTCAGTTCCAGCCAGGTCAAGCGCGCGCGATATTTGAAAAGCGTGGAATCATGTCTTATATAGTGACGTGTATGTATAAACTTAATATTTAATTTTATTAATGAAAACTTAGATAAATATTTTATAGTTTATATCAGTTTCTAATTATATATAAATTATATATTATATAAAAATTATATATGAATATATAATTATATAGTTTATAATTATTAAAAACTACTTAAAATATAAAGTATAAAATATAAAAAATAAATGTATGACTTCTAGTTCGAATACATTATTAATCATAGTATATTACATAGTAATTATATTCAATAATTTATTAAAAAATATGTAGATACACGTGGCATCTCAATTTTTGACAGCTTACCATATTTGACACTCGTCAGGTTATAACCTGACTGTAAGCTGTCAAAATTGGGAGTAGCCAATTTGACAATGTGTAAGTATATGTATGTATATGTATACTGATCTATACATAAGAGCTGCCGGAAGTTGCCTGAAAATGGCGGCACCAATCAGCGGAAAGGAACACATTAGCCACACTGTCCCTGGACCCACTGTACATCACGCGAGCGAGAGAAGTACATCTTGCGAGCGAGAGAAGTATATGTCCTGATCGACCGCAATGCGCATGCGCCGTTATCGTGAAATTGGCTGCACGCGGTATGGTTTGAAGTGATACGCGGTGTATGCTTTCATCATTTATTTATTTTCCGAAACGAATATATTTACTTACGAGTAATAGGAAGCCGATTTATCTCGGTTACCTCATAACAAGCAATATCGGCATGGCATTTTTTAATTTCAACTGGATACCTATAACCGTTTTTCAAAAGGTACGTACGAGCGTAAACAACGATATTCATAGTAACCGCGGATCGTTGCCGGCGATATCGGTGCATGCGCATTGCGGTCGATCAGGACATATACTTCTCTCTCGCACCATGTTGGCGACAGTTTCAAGCTTTCAATGAGACCTCCATAGTATATGCTCTAAGATGTAATGGGAGTAAATAAAAACCTAACCTTTCATCGATTCTTCGATTCTTCGATTCTTTTTGGAAATAATCGATTCTTAAGCATCGATGTTTCTTGCGAATCGATTCTTAAGTATCGATTCTTTTGAACGGAATCGCCCTTCCCTACTTACGAGCCTCACGATTGATTGTCAGTGTCCGCGTCACCCAGATCGGGACAGAATAAACCTTGTTTAAACCTTACGGTGAGTCCTAACTCTTTAACCGGCAAAGAATCCTACTACCCTCGGTTTCCAACCGAGTATCCCCGTCCCGGCACCTTCACCCGAGTATTCGAAGCCCGTCGGACGACAACAGCGAAGGACGACCAAGGAACACCGCGAGATTCTCAGGGAGAATCTCGATCCAGGCACCTTCCACAACACCATTATCGATTTAATTTAGAGATCCGCTCGCTTGCAAGACAAACAGGAGAATGCAGTCTTTCTCGTAAAGCATCTTCATTTTCACGATGAAATCTTGTACGCACTTGACACATCAGAGGGGGTAAGTAGCGCGACGAGTTAGTTGATTTTGCGCACCACGTTTATCAGCGGATTGTATTCGACCACCCGATCATGCAGACAGTAAGCTGTAGTATTTGCAGGCATATTTTCTTTACAATCGAATTCTATGCGCACGTCCACGGTGCTATTCTTGATCGACTCATTTTGATGTGAACAATCAATCACTACGAGAGGGCCGAATTGCAAAAATTGGTCAACGGTGAATAATGCCTCGTTGCAACTATGTCCATAATACGATTTACGGAAATGTGTATATATGTTAAATAACATGACATGTCTATTCTTGTCAAAGTCCAAGTTCATGTCATCGTACGGATAAAATTCCGAGTTTAGAAAAAGTTTTACATTGGTCAATTTACAGTGGTCAAAACGAGTAAGTTGCACATAAAAACACCTCTAAAGAATGGAATACGTATACGTTTTTCCAACTGTTGCAATTGCGCGTCGGTAGTTACGCCCACAGGCATTTTTATAATTTTTCGACGTTTTTTTTCGTTTTGATATTCCCTGCCCGCGCTTGTATAGAGTGAGATAAAGTCCGCGGCCTTCCATGGTGCTATTGTGACGCTGCATTTTCTGCAGTCGACGTTGCGTAGCCTTAGTATCGTTTACCGCCTTGGCAATCACCGCAGCTCCGCCGGCTAATGACTAGGGGTGTGCGGGTACCCGACTTTTCGGGCTCGGGTCGGGTCGGGTAAAGTCGGGTGGGCTCGGGCGGGGGCCCGGGACAGACGGGCCTACGGGTACCAGAGTTCTGCAATGGGCGGGTTTGACCCGCCCGTCACCCGGCCGTGACGTCGATTCACCCGCCCGCCCGTACTCGTATCTGCACTCATCCGGTGATACCCGCTACGAAGCTACCCACACCCGCCCGGACCCGCTGGCGGGTTAGCGGGTCAGCGTCGATTTCTACCCGCCCGAAGCTGTCGCGACACGTACTTGACTCACCCGTGGTCGCGCTGTTATCCGTTCGTACCCGTGCCTTTAGCTGCACTTCAATTCCGACTTTACTGGTACTTTATTCGGCAGTTGTTATATCAAGATGCGGATTTATTTCATTCTACGAATGAACAGTATGGCATGCATTGTATCAAATTCAAGAAATTATGGATACATGCAAAAATTTAATTTAAATTGAAATAATAAATCAACAAAAATACTTGTAATACGCTATAAAACTTTATGCTATTCATACTTTAAAAGCTTTTATGTTTCTCTGCAGTATTGGAATTTTTGTTACTTTCCCTTTGTTCATAATTATAATATAAATAAAATATTAACTCTGTTTGAACGCGCGGGTATTAGCGGGTATAGCGTAGCGCGGGTATTAGCGGGTATAGCGCGGATACGGGCGGGTCGGGTGAATCGAAAGACGGACGGGTAACGGACGGGTAAACCCGCGATATATCCGCCCTTTGCAGAACTCTGACGGGTACCGTCAAGGACCCAGTTCTCGATCACTTAAGAGTAACTACCGCGGGTTTTTAAATGTGTAAATGGAAAGCTTAACCAAATGTAAAAGATTTTTGGTTATTTCAGTAAATCTATGTCTTATCTTTAATTTGGCATTAAAAAAGTGCAAACATAATAATAATTATTTTAGAATTTAACTTTGAAAGTGAAAAATGCAAAGGGAGCAGTTTCTGATCACCTGAATTGTGTCTGGGAGTATTTCCTGATCAGATCAATACCCATTTCCTGATCAAATAAATTGAAACGTATAAATTGCATAAAAATCATTAAAATAGCGTATTTTTATGGGATCTTTATTTACGGAACATAAATATACTAAATATTATAATTGAAACAAGATTTCTAAGGTGGGTGTTAGGGATGGCGAGAGTAACGCCGGGGTACATGGTAAGGAAAGAGGTGGATAGGGAAAAGCTGCGGATAAAAGCAGGAAGAAGAGCCTGGAATTTCGAGATAAGGTTGGAAGAGGGAAGAGGGAGTGGGTTGGCGAGAAAGTGTTGGGAGGAAATAAAGAAAAGAGAAGGAAAAGAGGGAAGAGTGTCCGCGTGGGAGGAGGAAAGGAGAGGGTTTTACAAAGAGGTAGGACTAGTGATAGAGGAGGTGAGGATGCTAAGGGAAAGGGGGGGGAGGGGTTAGAAGAGATAGAGAGAAGATGCAGAGAAAAGGACGAAAGACAAACAAGGGAAAAGATAATGGAGTCCAGATACAACAGGTGGTATAAGTGGACGAGGGGGGAGGGGTTCCCGGAATACCTGAGAAAGGGGTGGGGGGAAAGTAGGTGGAAAAGGATCGCAAGGTTTAGGTTGGGAAGCGAGATAAGGGAAGGAAGGTACTGGGAAGGGATGGAGAAAAGGGTATGTAGAGTTTGCGGGGGTGAGGAGGAAACATGGGAGCATGTTTGGGAAAGATGCAGGGACAGGGTTTTGGGAAGACCCCGCGCGTTGCCGCGCGGGGTTGTTAAGCGCGGAGTCCGCACTGCGCTGAGGGGGAGGTAGCGGATGAATCGCTAGTTTGCTCCCGCAAAATGTCCTCCCCCTCGAGCGCGCGACTCCGCGCCCGAGGACGACCACCGTGGAGTTTTAGTGGGTGCAAGCCCCACATAACCCCGTCCCTCCCCGGGGGGGGGGGTATCCGTTAGGGATTTCTCCACGTCAAAAAAAAAAAAAAGATGCAGGGACAGGGGGGACAAAAGTAGCTGGCAGGAGAAAGTAAGAGAAGTGTTAGGAGAAGAGGGAGAGGGGGAAGGGTGGCTAAGAGCGCTGGAAGAGGAGAGGAATAGGATTCAGGGGGGAGAAAGGGGAGAAAGAGGAGGTTAGAGAGGGGAGAGGGTAAGAGAGAGTGAGAAAGAAGAAGAGTGAGTGAGTGAGTGAGTGAGTGAGTGAGAGAGCGAGCGAGACGCGAGCGAAGGCGGCGCACAGTGGGACGACGCGTGCAAATTCCCGGACATTGTCGAAAATATGAAGTACCTATTTTTATCGATATAATTATATGAGCATTATCCTTGAGTACTACTGGATACGAAATTATGAAAAAAAAAAATTTTTAAACATTTTAAAACCCGAATTTTTAACAGCAAACACGTTCACTTCTGGAGACGGCTGTCATATGAATGTAAATAATTAGTATTAGAATAATGAAAAAAATGTCTACCACTATACTACACATTGGGGTTGATCGTTAAGAAGTTATTTATGTGAAAAAAAAAATTTAATTATTTTATTTATGTTTTTCAACCTCTCAAAAAAAAATTCTTTTTTGTCGATTTAGAAAAATGTCCAAATTTGTCCAGAAAAAAATACCCATATAATCACTAAACATTCTAGTTTTAGAAAATCCAATTTCCAGGTGCGCCAACTTGCGCCCTTCAGCAGAATTAATTAAATTGTGTACGCATGTGGGACGAAACGAGTAAATATGTATCTAGACATTCCTTTTCTTGTACCCGATTGATTATGTCTTTATGATGTCTTTATGGAAATGAATATAAATAAGATATAGCGAACGATAATTCATAAAATTAGGTTATTATTATTAAAGTTAGTTAAACCTTAATAAATAAACGGCGAAGCATCGCATCGCTTTCTTATTTTCTTAAAAATAAATATATGTTTTAGAAATAGATTTAGGCAGTCGAAATTAAGATCAAACGTAATATTTATAAAAAATACTATGCATAAATTGAGACAACAAAACAAACTTTTCAATATCTGTAGTAATTTCCGTGTCATATAAATACTGCTTCTATGTAGATCTAGAGACGCGGCAGCGTCTCGACGCCAAGTACAAGAAAGACACCCTGTATACATGAAAGACACCCTGTATACATGGAAGACACCCAGTATAAAACACCCTTTATAAATGTCGATCGACTGCCCCTGCCGTTTATCCATGTTCCGAGACCCTGCATATATATGTCGACTGTCGCTACCGCTATCCTTTACTCGTCGCCAGACTATTCTGAAACTTATTTCATTAATATTTCATCACCCCTGCAATATTTTTTAAATTTAAAGGCATTTTTCTTATGTAAACCGCATATAAGCTTTCGAATACGACCAATTCCGAAAAAATCGGTCCACGCATGCTAGAGATATCGTAATATCGTCTCATGAAATTGTCAGAAATGGTAAGAGAAAATTTTTCTTCTCCAGTCGAAAATTTGTCGACATAATACGTATACTACGCGTTACACACACACATCTATCAGTTTCGCACACATGTTTCGTTCGTCGACTCTCAGGATCATTCCGCAGAGTATATACCCTTATATACCCCTATAACCTTATACCCTTATTACTCCTATACCCTTATACCCTTGTATACCGGTATACCCTTATACATCCTTATATACTGTTATACCGATACACCTTTTACCCTTTACCCTTACACGCTTATATACCCTTATACTCTTATATCCTTATATTCCGGTATACCCTTATACCCTTATACTCTTATATACCCTTATATACCGTTATACCCTTATACCCTTATACCCTTATACCCTTATACCCTTATACCCTTACACCCTTATATATACTCTTATATCCTTATGCCCTTATATACCGTTATACCTTTATACCCTTACACCCTTATATATACCCTTATACCCTTATGCCCTTATATACCCTTATACAAACATATTATTTGCTGAATGATCTTGGAATTATTTTAAAATGCTTAGCTGTGCGCCTATCAAAGGCAAGGTATTGGTGTCGATGAATGATCTGAAAGATGTTAATTGTGGTTGTTATTACACTTCAATATTTAATACGTTCAGCGCCATAGGCTGCTTTCAGCGCCATAAACTGCTTCGCGCACCACGTATTGTACTCAAAACTCTATACATATAATACATATAGATTGCCTATGCGGTGCACACGGTTTATTTTCGTAGTTGTTAAACTTACGTAGAATTTATAGAATTCATAGAATTAATCCTTAATTCTGTCCTGTGATAATTGGTAAGTTATAAAATAATATTAAACATATCTGAAGTCATTCCCTATGTAAATTATCTTTGTAAAAAGAAGTGAGATCCCCACAAAAACTTCAAAAAAGTAAAAAAATTACGCCAAGTACATGAAATCAAGTAAATCACAAAACATAGAAGATAATAATAATTACAAAATTAAAAAAAGATGTGAAATCAAAATGAGCTGCAAGTACATAAAGGTGCTTTCAGTCAAATACTTGGCGTGGCCAGATAAGGTCAAGGAGTCGATGAATAAGAATTATTTAAAAACGCAAAATATTGAAAGTGTACTCATATTTGTCGGAGTTTTAAATTGCGAAATTATCTGAAAGCTTGACAGGGGAAAGGTATCAGTGTCGACGAATGATCTTGGAATTATGTTAAAACGCAATATAATGATAATGAAAATGTACTCATATTGTCAGAGTTTTAAATTGACTAATTATATGAAAGCCCGCGAGAGGAAAGGTATGGGTATTGATGATCTGAGAATAATACCTTGCCACGCCACGCCAAGTATTTGACTGAAAGCACCTTTATGTACTTGCAGCTCATTTTGATTTCACATCTTTTTTTAATTTTGTAATTATTATTATCTTCTATGTTTTGTGATTTACTTGATTTCATGTACTTGGCGTAATTTTTTTACTTTTTTGAAGTTTTTGTGGGGTCCTTCTTAAGGCTTGCCGGTTTGACTGTCCGTGTCTACATCACATTCTGGTGTGTTCTGCATGTCCATTAATTCTTCTAAATTAAGGGGTTAGGACACAGTAACGAGCCAAGAAAGCAGACGATTTTTAGACGACGATCATAAGAAAAGTAAACAATCGATTAATATAAGGTTTTGTGTTTTAGTTCACTATATTATGAACTATAAGAAAAGAATATAATATTTACAAAATAACAATTGTACGCCGTACAATGTCTTCATTTAAAATGTCCTTTAACACAACGCAAGATTGTAGAAACCAAAGTTACACGAACCGACCTCCTCAAACCAACATATATTGTGATTACTGTTGAAGACCAGGTCACACGATACAAGAATGTAGAAGTAAAAATTATGCAGATAGGGTACAAAAACCAGAAGTATTCTGCGAGTATTGTAAATTCAGGGGCCATACAGTAGACCAATGTAGAAAGAAGATGTACTTTGACAGGAGGGAAAAAGAAGAAGCACAACCCCGTATGGTACGTAGGCAGACCATACTCAGATTAAAAACGGAGCAAATAAGGAAACCTCCTAGCATCCTTCTTTCTGATATAGGATTCAGCGAGGACCAAGCAACGTTAATGATCGACACTGGATCTGATCTAAATTAAGACGTCTTAAAGGCGTCTGTAGCAGGACGTCTTTTAAACGACTGTGTTGAGACGTCTTTAAGATGTCTGCGCGGAGACATTTCTAAGACGTCTGTCTACAGACGTCTTAAAGGCGTCTGTAACAGGACGTCTTTTAAACGACTGTGTTGAGACGTCTTTAAGGTGTCTGTACCAGGACATCTTTTAAACGACTGTGTTGAGACGTCTTTAACACGTCTGCGCGGAGACATTTCTAAGACGTCTGTCTACAGACGTCTTTAAGTCGTCCTTAAGGCGTATGTAACAGGACGTCTTTTAAACGACTGTGTTGAGACGTCTTTAAGGTGTCTGTACCAGGACGTCTTTCAAACGACTGTACCAGGACGTCTTTCAAACGACTGTGTTGAGACGTCTTAAAGACGTGTGTACCAGGACGTCTTTTAAACGACTGTGTTGAGACGTCTTTAACACGTCTGCGCGGAGACATTTCTAAGACGTCTGTCTACAGACGTCTTTAAGTCGTCCTTAAGGCGTATGTAACAGGACGTCTTTTAAACGACTGTGTTGAGACGTCTTTAAGACGTCTGCGCGGAGACATTTCTAAGACGTCTATCTACAGACGTCTTTAAGACGTCTTTAAGGCGTCTGTGCGGAGACATTTCTAAGACGACTGTGTTGAGACGCCTTAAAGACGTCTTAAAGATGTCTTAATATGGTCTAAGACGTTCAGACCAAAAATAAACGTAAAATGGACGTCTTAAAGACGTCGTGTACTATCTGGGATAAGACGCTTGACACACACACACACACACACATCAAATCCCACATAGCACACGACTTCTTTGAAAAATCCATTTTTGGCCTGAACGCCTTACATCATGTTTTGTTACTTTGCACCTCTTCCGAACGTGTTTAAAACGTCTTTTTGTTACGTCCAAATCGTATTGGTACGGTTTAATGTTTTAAGGAAGTATGTAAGTGGTTTTCAGAATATAATCAAACTCAATAACAATTTATTTCGTTTACTTAATACCAATTAGTTTTATTTGTATTATTACCCAGATAGCACACGACGTCTTCTAGACGTCCATTTTACGTCTGTTTTTGGTCTGAACGTCTTAGACCATATTAAGGGGTTAGGACACAGTAACGGGCCAAGAAAGCAGACGATTTTTAAACGACGATAATAAGAAAAGTAAACAATCGATTATTATAAGGTTTTGTGTTTTAGTTCACTATATTATGAACTATAAGAAAAGCATATAATATTTACAAAATAACAATTGTACGCCGTACAATGTCTCCATTTAAAATGTCCTTTTTTTCCGGATGACCAATTGGTAGGCCGGATTCCGGAAAATCGGATGAACTATAACAAAAACCCCAAAAATGTCATAAACTATAATATATTTCCTAGGCATTGACGATCCAACATTTCAATTTTTGCGAAAATTTACAAAATGGTCGATGTTTGAAAAATAATTATCAAATTTCGACAAAAGTGTGTGATGTTTATATTTTGTACTATAATTAAAAAATTATAGTTTATGATATTTTGGGGGGTTTTGTTACTGTTCATCTGATTTGCCGGAATCCGGCCCACCAGTTGGTCATCCGAAAAAAAATGGACATTTTAAATGCACGGCGTACAAATGCTATTTTGTAAATATTATATGCTTTTCTTATAGTTCATAATATAGTGAACTAAAACACAAAACCTTGTAACGAGTTAGAACCGGTGGGACGCGGGTCTTCCCCCACCTCGCGCGCCTAGCGCGGCCCGCCGCTACCGAGCGCGGCCGCGAGATGGCCACGCGCCGAGCGGCGCTCTCGCTCGCGAAGTTCGCACGCGAGCGCCTATAAGCGGACGCGATGGGCCCATTAGGCAGAGTCAACTACGAGCGGTACGAGCTAACGGTTGCGCCTCTCCCAGCGATCTCTTGCATATCACAAACTGCATCACTGTGTATTTTTTAATCCTACTACCTCCACGGCTCCCAAAGGAACGCGAGTACGCCGACCTTTGGACGCATATCGATATCCGCTGTCAATCTTAGGGACAAGCTTCGCTTGCCCCGGAGGACATCCCATAACCTCCGTATCTTCCGCGGGTTTTACCCACTGGACGAACGGACTCAAGGTTTCCCGGTCAGGGCCATTGGTGGAGACCACAGCCAAGGCGCACCAGAACGACCACTGCCCCCACTCCTTACATTACCGCCGAACCGCTGGAGCATTCGACCTCCACGACGCGAACGACGCGACCGACGCGGACGACGCGGACGACACAGTAGGTTAAGAGTTAAATTAAGCCGCACAGACCCTGTAAGTCAGCTGGACCTGGCCGGGACATTTGTACACGTGTTAGTTTCAACAATAAAGCCCATTTTACCCACGACACCTGAGTCATTCGCTCGACGGCCCTGGACACCCGGTCTGAGCCGGCATAATCGCGGTTCCTCCACCGCACACCGAGTAACCCCCGCGAGGCGTGGTTACAACCTTATATTAATCGATTGTTTACTTTTCTTATGATCGTCGTCCAAAAATCGTCTGCTTTCTTGGCTCGTTACTGTGTCCTAACCCCTTAAGACGTCTTTAAGACGTCTGTGCGGAGACATTTCTAAGACGTCTTTCCGAGTAAGTGTTTAGGACGTCTCTAAGATGTCCATGCCAAGACGTTTTTTTAACGACTTCGTTTAGATGTCTTAAAGACGCATGAATAGTACGCGACCGCCAGGCGGCGACCGGGCCGAGCGCTTCTCGCAGGTGGGTTACAGCAGTCATGCCTATAAGAGAGCCGGGCAGATCATATACCGTCACTCTCTAGTACCGGCGTTTTTTGCAGAAGGAAATTTATATTTTCGACTTGAACTTGAATATGCCAAAATGTCTCGATCATTCGCTATTGCAAGACGTTCTTCTTTTTTATGAAGAAACGAAAATATTGAGCAGCATGAAAATTGACTCTCTCAAATGAGGACAAGAGCAGCTACTCGACGGGCTTCTTTTTTCAAAATACTTAATTTCATTAACACGAATCAAGTCACGCTTAATATCTCTAATATCTCTTTAAAGAGCTGCACCCAGATAGCACACATCGTCTTAGAGTCGTCTGGTTCATGTCCATTTTAGGTCTGAACGGCCATAGTCGTAACATGGCTGTTGTGAAGCCGTCTCTCCAGTGTCTCTAAGCCGCCCTCTGGCGCCCTCTAGACGTCTGTCAAAGGTCTGATAGGTCTGTAAGAGATCTGTAGCAGGCGTGTTTGAGACGTATCATATATCTTTAAGATGTCTGTAGCGTGTGTCTGTAAGACGTCTGTAGCGTATCTCTTTAAGATGTCTGTAGCGTGTGTCTGTAAGACGTCTGTAGCGCATGACTTTAAGACGTATGTAGCGTGTGTTTTTAAGACGTTTGTAACGTGTGCCTTTAAGATATCTGTACTAGAAGCTGTTAAGACATCTTGGAACAGACATTTCTGAGACGTGTCCGTTATAGTAGTCGAAGTATTGGTTTTTTTTTACAATATCTTTATTTGCGTAGGGTATATTAATCACCCAGTATAATTCATATTTTTACGGACACAGATATATAATGAAACTACAATTAGAAAAATGTGTCTTAATTTCTAGATGTTGTAAAAGGTATTTTATTTTTAATGTTACCATATATATAGTTTTTTGTATTTGTGCGCATCCTTGTTAATGTTTGCAGATTAGTTTATATACAGCAGCCATATAAATATTAATTTAGTTGTATACAAAAACAAATTTAATTATAATTATTTTTTTCAAAATAAACAACCATTTACAACATAAATATTAACTTACATTTTAAAAAATTATTTGAATTATTTCGGTGTAAAAGAACTCTATCTTAAATTAGATATATATATAGAGAGAGAGAGAGAGAGAGAGAGAGAGAGAGAGAGAGAGAGAGAGAGAGAGAGAGAGAGAGAGAGAGAGAGAGAGAGAGAGAGAGAGAGAGAGAGAGAGAGAGAGAGAGAGAGAGAGAGAGAGAGAGAGAGAGATATGGTTGCGCTGCCAATTTTAAGTGGCGTTTTAATTTTTACTTTTAACTTTTAACTCGCAATGAATTGGACGGCCCAACGAAACTGTTTTACCGACCCATAAATTGAAGGTGACTGATCTTAGCGTCCTATTCTCACAACCAGTGTCCAAATCAAGAACTACTCTCGAATGATGTATACGCGTGAGTGTGTGCGCGCGCGCGCGCGCCGTTAACGTAGCTCTGAGCTACACTGCCCTCTTTAGTTAAAATGTTCTACCTATCTAGCATTTTGACACAACCGAGAGAACTGAAGTTTTATCATTTACTTTGTACCGTCCTTATTTCCCTTCATTAAAACATCTTGCCATTATTTCGTAACAGCCTAATATAATTTTTTGTAATAGGTATAACGGTAGGTAATGTATTATTAACGTACCAATTAATTAATTGTCTCAGATAGGATATTTTAACCATTTGGAAAGAAGGTGGGTTAAATATATTAGACTGTTTATAAATCTGTACGAAGCACGTAGAAGTTTTCTAACTTTACTTAAAAGGTAAAAGACGAGTGGAACTTCAAATAAATGCTAGACAGTTTAACTAAGGAGGGCAGTTAACAAGCAGATAAACGTGATGATAATTTCTCGGCATGTATACAACTTACTTAACATCTACAAACGGGATTTTTAAATTTTAATAACAGGCTTAGATAAAAAAGTTGAAAAAGCGACCTTCACTATTAATTTCTATTACAACTTTTGTGGGAACCGACGGAACACGTCACCTAAGTAGTAAACTAATCCTTCCAGCGTCTCAAAAAACCTCAAGTCGTTTCGACCAGTTTTAAAAAAGTTATTCTGTCTTAATAAGGGTGTCGGAATATTTTCGTGATTCACTATGTATGTTCGACTACGAGAATAAACTTGGGATATTTTAGCATTTAATTACAAATAAATACATACTCTATGCAAATGTTTAAGAATTAAAGAATTTGATGATTTAAAATATTATACCGTTGAAAGTATAAGTACACCGTTAAGCATATAATATTTTGCACCCCCATTCGTACCACCCAATATAATCTCGCTTATGGGAAGGCAATCGAGGTGTGAAGGTGCAAACTAATTTGCTCAAAAACGGTGTAAAAGAATTTCGAAAATTTTGAAAGTTTCTAAAAATTTGTTTTCTAAAAAATGTTAAAAAATTTGGAAATGTGAACATTTAAAAGTTTGAAATTTGGAGTATTTGAAAATTTAGAAATTTGAATATTTAAACATTTTTAATTCTAAGAATTGAGAGTTTTAAGAATTTGAAATTTTGAAAATGTGAAAATTCGGAATTTTGAAGACCCCACAGTATTCGAGAAACTCTGACATTCGAATGCCATTCAAAATTATGTAGGCTAGACCGGAGCGAATCGGATCACTTTGTGTTTGATGGTAAAAAGATAATAGTCAAACATTGAAAAAATAATTTTTTATTATATATTCTTGACCAGTACACCTTTGGCTTTAACATTAATATATAAAAATTGAAATTGAACATAAAAATCTTTCATTTGTAAACAAATAAAAACTAAAAAATAATTCTATTCTTGTACTACAATTTCGATGGTGTTTTTCCACTTTAAATAAAATCGTGGAGCAGAATATGTCACGACAAATTCATTTCGACGCTTGATTCTGTATTAAATTGATTCATATTCTGTTATGACATATCCTGCTCCACGATTTTATTTAAAGTGAAAAAACACCATCGAAATTGTAGCACAAGAAAATAATTATTTTTTAGTTTTCAGTGCATTTTTAATAAAATCGTTTAACATAAAAACTTTTTTTATATATTTGTTATTTTCTAGTTTTTAGTGTTTTTGGATTTACATTTCACAGCACAGACTTCTTTACAAATATCTTTTATTGCTGTATTGAGTTTAACAGTTTGCTTAAACGCTATGATACGTGATACAGTCACTAAAAAATAATTCTTTTCTTGTAGGTACTACAATTTTTAGTTTTACTATTCGGACATACGTAAACGGATCATTTCTCGATAAATTGTGTATTTTCGGTAATCGCGATGCGACTAGCGTCCTGAATGCAGCGTTTTTTTGTCGTTATCGTAACTGGATAATTTTTTCACCCGCTCAGGCTTAATTTTTTTTTAAATATTGCATTGTCATCCAAACTACGCACGTCTGCAAAGTTTCAAGACATTTGGATAGTTGGAAGTGGGTTAAATTTGAGTTGCCAGATTGGAACCATACAAACAAACAAACAAACAAACAAACAAACAAACAAACAAACAAACAAACAAACAAACAAACAAACATACAAACAAACAAACAAACAAACAAACATACAAACAAACAAACAAACAAACAAACATACAGATGATCGAAGCTGAATAAAATCGTTTAAAAACGAAAAAGTGAGAAATATCCGATTCATTTTGGGCGAATCGGATAACCCAGAAATCTCTGAAATAACTGAAATTTTCATAACAAAATCTTTAGAATCAACTTAAAGAAATCTAATTTAATGACCCAGTGATGAAGTCAAGTAACACTACTTAGAACACAGATCGGAAGGATATTGCCGTGTTTTGCCGCCGCTCTGTCAGCACAATTCTCGTGGCACCACTCTCCTCAGACAATCTTCTGAAAGTGGGGGAATTAATTTTTCACCACAGTAAATACAATACCATCTTCTTAAGACCATTAATTTATTTATTTTTTTCGTCATTTCTTTAGATTTATTTTTTATCACAGCTTCCTCCTTGGGGGGGGGGGGGGCATCACGACCCCCGATTGCTCATTTTTATGTATCTACGAACCATCTGTATATAAACAATTATCATATTTATAATCATAAAAATACTCGAATGAAAAAAAGAGTGATCCGATTCGCCCCAAATGACGTGATCCGATTAGCCCCATATATAAGTGTTTCAAAGGTTGTAGATTACTAAACATATTATGATATAATAGTCTAAAATACATCAAATTCTAAATTTGAACACCTTGGAAACTAATAACAATAAACACATTTGAATTTTCAATGATATTTCATCGCTCATTTCGACGCTTGATTCTGTATGAAATTGATTCATATCCTGTTGTAAAATATCAGCTGCCCCACGATTTTATTTAAATTCTTGTTTAGTTTTTAGTGCACTTTTGATCAAATTAAATCAAATCGTTCAACTTAAAATTTATTTTTATTAATTTTTTTAATTATTATTTACTCTTTGGTGTCTAAGTTTTGATTTGTGGTTATAGGCTGGTTTCTAGTTGTTTGTAGTTGTGGTTATGCGTGTTTATCGTAGGGGATGCAATTTTTCACCCCCTCTGGGATTGATTTTTTTTCTTCAAAATTTAGTATTGTAATCAAAACTACGTACGCCTGCAAAGAAACAAACAAACAGACAGAGGATTGACGCTGAATAAAATCGTTTAACATATCGAACAATTGCTACCTATTGATATCGCTGCTCTTTGCATATACTTTCTGTTTACCTGATGTACATGGTTAAAGGGATTATATTGTTGTGAGCAATAGGGGATGAATCTGCACCCCTGAATCGATGGCTATTCATTAGAAAACCTTGCCGCAAGGTTGATTATGACAAAGGAGATAATGTATATATTTAAGAAAAAACCCGTAATGTCGCAAAGGAACCGTTGTTTGGTCAGGAAATGTTGTTAAAACTATTATTTGCTGTAAGAACTGTGTTTTCTCAAACGCCGAGAATCTGGGTAGGTAATACAATTTATGTATGTATATCTACCTATTGTTAACATTGACCGGCCCCGTCAGAAAAAAAAACTGAGCAATGACTGTTTCGCGCCATCCTCTCGAGAATGCTATTGCGAGTTCTGCCAGATGTACCTACCTAAGTAACACTTGCCTATCCGAACATCTGAACGCCAGTGAGCAACAGATGTCGGCGGGTTAGAGCCACGGTTACTTTCCCTACCTATCTTTCGTTCCCTTAAAAATTTCTTTAGAGTTTAGTGAAAGAGGAAGGACACTCAAAATTTTTAACTGGTCACAGTTAGTGATGGGATTTGGAGCGCTTCGAATCTATATATATGACGAAAACTTCGAAGCGCTTCGAACATGATTCGAAGCTCTTGAAAAGTCTTGGTCGGCTTCGAAGTCTGATGGGCCTCAGACCCAGTGCCTCACCAAATTGTATGGCTTTCGACCCTCCAAGGGATTTGAATACCATTAAAGAGTGAGAAATGTCTAGGATTTCCGAATTTCTCATCAGATCTTTGCGAAAACGACGCCAATCGATTCCTTATGCTTCGCCGATTAAACTAACACCAAGAACGACGTCGTAATTCGGACCATAATGTAGGAAATTCCATGAAAAATCAAATTATATCATTTGAAGCTGCCTTCGGTAAAAATACATAGTCCGATTTACATGAAATTTGATATAATTTTTATCGGAAAAACATAAGGAATACATCGATGTCACTTCCATATCGATACGATAAAGAATAAAGAATTATTTTATTTCTGAATCAGGTATGAATCCTCGGCCGGCCGCAGCGATTCCAGGTCGGCGCCCCACTGTCGAGGGTGAAAATGTGAAATATTCGTTTCAGCGTATTAAGAAATTCTTTATTCTTTATCGTATCGATATGGAAGTGATACCGATGGATTCCTTATGTTTTTCTACTGAACATCATACCAAATGTCATGCAAATCGGATTACTTTTGCACCAGCAATTTGTACATATTGCTTATGCTGTCCAGACCACCACCGCTGACACGCGGGACAATACAGTCATAAACCGCGACCCTGGCGAGGCACTCTGGCCGATCAACCTGGCTAGTTTGTGGCAACAAGATGTTAATTTTCCTGCCGCACTTCATCAAGAAGGAGAACGTTCCTCCTCCACCGACGAATTCACAGAGAGGAGGCCCCTCCTTTCCTTCAAAATTCATTTAGATTGAATATGAACGGTTTCTATTTTAGTTCATTTTCTTTCTGTCATTCCCTACATACATATTGTTACGAGCACTGGGTATAGATCTGTGCATGGCCTGCTAGTGCTTGCAGCCGAAGAGAGAAGAACGTCGGCCTCCTTCAAGAGGACGATCAGGAGGCCGGCAAGAAGACTGTCTTGTACCGAATACCAATGTCTTGTGTACTAAATATAGATATGTTGTGCACCCGTGTTGATTATTCTACTCCTTTGCGTCGGGGTCGCCTGCGATGAAACACCTCGGTGCAACAATATCAACATTCGTAATATGTATACACTGCAAGCTATAAAAACGAGTAACGTGTATAAATGTATACAGGGTCATCGTTTAATCCTGCAACCCGCGCGCGCGCGAACTTGTAAAATAGCGACACCGCCTCACGGACGCATTCCACTACAACCATGCACCGGCCCAGCGGAGAGTTACCAGCGACCGCCGGACAAGAGTGATGCCCGAGCTTCGAAAAATTTAGCGTCGCAAAGAGCTAGGTATTGGGAATTTCCCGGCCCAGGTAATCGAGCCACGCCGCTCCGCTTTTACGATCGGTTTACCACTCGCACCCCAGATTACTGTAATGAGGTTTGAAAATAATGTCAACTGATCTCGTACCCGTCTGAATTTAAATAATTTTAGCTATGACACGGGTGACCGCGGCGCTATACCCTTGTACGGAGAGATTTTTCGCCACCTGCTTGTAAAAGCCACAATAATGGCACATCGTTCCAAAAAATGACATTAACGGAAGCCGGTATAGGCGTGGCGTTGAGTAGCTAAAACATTCAAACCTAAAAATTGTAGAAAAAAAATTCAAACACCGCTACAATCAAAGACACGTCCCATTAGTTACCCCTCACGTCTGATCTAGGTATGCACCGCATTAAGGATAAAATCATAAAAAAGAAAACCAGAACAATAGATTCTGAGGTCTGCAGAACTAACACATAATTGAATAAAAATTTAATTTCTCTATTTATGAAAGTAATGATACAGAAACAACTAACCTATTGTTTATCAACACCATAAATTTTAAAAACAGCGTTAAATAAACAGTTTGCAAAAGCTTTTTAAACAATTACACTTAAAAAAAGTGATAAAAGAAAAATTAAGTAAACGTAAAATATGTTAAATTAACCATCATTAGGAGGGAATAATTTGTCCTCATTTCTCGACGCAAATTGCATTCCGATATCTCTTATAGTTCAAAAGTTATACGAAAAAGGCCCCAAATTTTTCAACCCGGGCCGGGAAATTCTGAGTAGTTCTTTGCAACGTTAATTTGAAAGAGACCAGCCCAAAATTCTCGAAGCTCGGGCATCACTGCTGTCCAGCGGTCGCTAGCAGCTCTCCGAACGCCGGGACGGTGCATGGTTGTAGTGGAATGCGTCCGTGAGGCGGTGTTGTCATTTTACAAGTTCGCGCCCGTGCGGGTTGCAGGTGTAACGTACGATTGCCAGGGACAACTGATCGCCACAGATTCTCGAGAGGAGAGCGGCGTCCCCCCGAGTATAGGATAGGTGGGGTTTCGTGATTACAGAGTAAAGGAGTAAAATCCAACTTAACTTTAACAATGGCTATTTATTTAATGAATACTAACAGATTAATAGTAATTACAGCTATGATTATAGGTTTCGTATCTTATCTATATGTATATATATATATATATGTTTGAACTATGTACAAGTTATCTGTCTGCGTTGCAGTGTAATGCCGCTGCCGTCTCCGGGGCGAGCTCTTACTCTTGGCAACGATAGCTTCAGGAACGGCCGCTGCCGTCTCCGGGGCGAGCTCGATCTCTTGGCTATGTCTGCTGTAAGAACGGCCGCTGCCGTCTCCGGGGCGAGCTCGTTACTTTTGGCAGATTTTCGTTCTACTAGTGACTTCTCGTATTGCAGTGTACGGCCGCTGCCGTCTCCGGGGCGAGCTCGTACTCTTGGCAATGATAGCTTTAGGAACGGCCGCTGCCGTCTCCGGGGCGAGCTCGTTCACTTAGCTATGTCTGCTGCTAGAGCGGCCGCTGCCGTTTCCGGGGCGAGCTCGCTTCTGTTGGCAGAGTAGAAGAAGTGACCACCGTGCTTCGTGCACTCCCTTTTATACCCCAGCCTTGGCGGACCGGCGCATGCGTGTCATATTATTTCCTTCATTAACAATTTGTTTGTTTATCGCTTTATATTCTTAGTCTAGATCCTTGTCAATGTTTATATTTGTTTATTTTTAATCTTATTCTAATATTTGTTCTATTACTACTCGCTTAATTGCTAGGTTAGATATACATAGGTTAAGTAATGCTGTTTTATCGGCGGTCGGTAATGCCGGGTTCGAGTCCGCGTGGGACGTTACACCTCCCCCCTAAGTGATCTTTCGTCCTCGAAAGATTGAGACAATGTTATATTTATTTATTATTATTACAATATTATATATATACATTTGTTTTTATTTTCCTCCTTTCCTTGCCGGGACATATTTCTCTGCCGCTCCCGTTCCAGCTCTTCGTAATATTTTCCATACCCATTGCCGAGGGTCTGACTCTGGCAGGGCCTTGTATGCCTCCCAGTCTGGTGGGGGAATGTCAATTAGGATTAGTCCTTGATAATCTCCAACATCCTTTTTCTTTCGCCTTCTTGGAGGAATCTCCGGGATCTTGAACTCCGGTGTTGTTGATAGAGGTTCCGGGGAAACAGGAGGTGGTATCTTTAAGGGGTTTGTGTTTTTTTTGTCAGTTTGGAAAGAAAGGAATGTTTTAGGAGGGTTTTACCATTTCCTCTGGAGATGTCGGGAGCGGGGTAATCAGCGGTGGTACTGGGATCATCTCATTGAATATATCTTCCAGTTGCTGCTTATTCTTTTGTTTTTTCGCGTGTCGTGTTCCTGACCGTTTCGGCATGTTTCAAAGCTGTATGTTGAAGTTTGACGCAACGCGGTTTGATAGTGAGATCTGAAGTTAGATGCAAGCGCGGTTGAAATATTCGTTGGCGCGAATTTTGAATCTGCTTTTGTTTTTTATTTCGCAATTTTATATTCTGGGTAATGAATTTGTCCTCTTTTATAAGGGTTATGAACGTATATTTGTATAAAAATGCTTAAAACTACGTGTAAGTATTTATTACAATGTGTTTGTGTGTGTGTGTGTGTGTGTATTTGTAAGTGTAGTGTGTTAGAAAGATAATATAATAAAAAAAATAATGATATATAATGGAACGTATTTACAATTTTGGATATATAATAATTTCTTCCTTTTCTAGGTATATCTGTAAAATTAATAATAGTGTGTAATAATGGTACTAGAAGATTAAATAAGGATAGAAAAGTATATTGACCATTGGAGATCCTCTAATATCATCTCCTTTATTACAGGGTATGTGCCTCCTTTTTCCAATTTATCCAGATAAAATGGATGTATCTGCGGTATTAATAGAGTGCATAATGTGCACTGTTCCACTGGTTTGGCAATATACAGGATTCGGCGGCACCGGCGGCATATCCGGTAGCTTCTTCTGTTCTTAGTTGCCATCAAATGCGGATAGCCGATTTTCTCCTCATCCATTTCCGAAAAGTGTGCACATTGCACACACAATATTTCGGTGATTCCATAATAGTATACGTTGTGATCATATACCTTTGTTAGACATATATAATTATCCATTTTTCCTTTTTTCTTTTTTTTTTTTTAGAAGAATACGTTTCCTATTGTGGACTAGCTTCGTTTGAGCTTCCTTTCGAATGATTCTATGTAGTGTTGCAAACCCTTTTTTTTTTTTTTTTTTTCTAGTCCCTAGGGTTTTCCTAGGTCGCACGATTCCTATTGGTCCTTATAGTTTCTTCAGAATTTCTTCCCTGATGACGGGATATACGTAACCTAATTTCATGTTATGTCTTGCTATTTCTGTTAGTCGATACGAAAATAAGGTACATAAGGTGCAATTAATTATTTTTTTTCTTATGTAGAGTGCCCTCTGGCAGATAAGGCACCGTTGATTATTATTGTTTTTTGTAGGTAGTGCAAGAAGGTGCTCTGCTGCTGGTCGTCTATGTTCTTCTCCTAGTCTATGTGCGCAACCTTCACATAAGATATGATTGCCGTAATAGTATACATCGCGTTTATAAATTTTCTCTAGACATATGAATTTATCCATCTCGCTGCGACTATTAATGTCGTTACTCGTGTGAGTGTTTAGCGAGAGTGATGGAATCTTGTATTTGCTCCTCTATTTATACTAGTTCTTGCGCATGTCAAGTCTTCTCCCTAAGGTAAATAAGCTTTCTTGACTCTATTCATATGGACGATTTTTATTTGTTTTGGATTTGTTGCTATTTTTAAATTACTATTATTTAATATTTCGATGACTTGATAGGGTCCGCTGTATTCCGGTTCTAATTTTTCACGTCTTGGTTTTAATAACCAAATCCAATCCCCTATCTTATACGTTTCCGGTTGAATCTTTTGATCATAGTAGTATTTCTGCCGTATTTTTGATTCTTCTAAATTGTGTCGCGTCATTTGTCGGATGTGATGAAGTTTATCTATTAGTTTATCGACGAAATCCGGATAGGTTTTGATTTTGTCTGTTGGAGGAATATTTGAAGGAAGGCGGGCTTTTCTACCGAAAACAAGCTCGTGAGGCGTGAATTTTGTACCTTCGTGAGTGCTTGTGTTATATGAAAACATTGCTTGTGGCAACCATTGATCCCATTGTTTCTCTTTTGATACGTAGTGTCGTAAATATTCTACAAGGACGTGATGACTTCTTTCTAAGGATCCATTAGATTGTGGATGGTATGCGGAAGTTCGATACTGCTTTATGTGGAATGCTTTGGCAAATTTTTTCATAAGGGCACTCATAAAATTTGGTCCTTGGTCTGTGAGAATAGCTTTAGGACTTCCAAACTTGCAGATGAAGTGCTCTGTGAATGCTCTAGCTATGTCCTCTGAGGTGACGTTTGCCAATGGGATTGCAAGAGAATATTTAGTTAGGTTATCTTGGATAGTAAGTATATAACCATTTCCTGTATCTGTGAAAGGTAGTGGTCCCACAATATCCATAGAAACTTTATCAAAGGCATCGATTGGTGTGTCTGTCAATATCATAGGTTCTTTATTTTTAACTCTTACTAATTTAGTCTTTTGACATTCTAAACAGGTTTTGATGAATTGAGTGATTTCATACTTCATGTTTTTCCAATAGTACTGATTTCTTATCCGATGGTATGTTTTGGTTATTCCTTTATGTCCGCCTATAGGAGTTTGATGATTTTCTTGAATAATTTGTTGTCTCTCTTGTATGGAAGGAGTTATTAGTGTGCCTTTACAGAATATAAATTGAATGTTGTCTTGTAAGAATATTATATCTATTAAATTCCACAGTCTGTTTAATGAAATTTTGTTTTCCTCGCCTGCTATATATACTCTTGTGGTGTTTTCAAGTATTAGTTGAGTGTGAAGTGTTCTTAGTGATTTGTATAAATCTTCTTCTGTTGGATGGTCTGTTATAACAAGTCCAAGGATTGTATGTTTTCCTTCCTTAAGCTTGATTGATTCTCCAGTTTTTAATGGGAGTGGAAGTTTATTACTTTTTATATTTTTCTCCTTATATAATCTATCTCCAGCTGGTCCTATTGGTTTACCCTTTGTGTTGATGAATGTTATGATGTATCCTTTGCCCATCCATAAGTGATCCTCTACTTCCATGTTTTGTTTTTTAACAGGAATGTTCGACACTATTCTTGGTCTGCCTGTTGTGTGTTGTGATGGAATGGATGATACTGGTGGAGGAGGAGATAATGGTGGAAGAGGAGATAGTGGTGGAAGAGGAGATAGTGGTGGTGTAAGTATTCTTCCCTTTTTAATTTTTATGGGAGTTATAGGAGGAGTGTCAGTACTGGATTTTAATTTTCGTATCTTTCTTTTAGGTGTGTGGTGAGTACTTGTGCCTGTTTCTGCATCAATTTTGGGAGGGTCTTTATAGTTGTGGTTTGGTACTATGAAAGTTTCTTCTATTTCTTCTATTAGATCTTCGTCTTCCTTGATGTGAGGTTTTCTAGATGTTCTTGTGTAGTTCCTATGTTGAGAGGGTATATGTACTTCTGTATCTTGAGGAGGTGCGTGTATTTCTACTGGTACTGTGATTTGAGGGGGTGTATAAGTTTCGACGTTTTGTTTCTTTATTTCTGGTTGAGATGAAGAGGTGTTTCTTTTTATTTTTCGTTTTAATTTTTGTCGTTTTGTATTTATTGAGTCGCTTTCGTCGTATGATGAGGAGTCAGAATCTGTTGAAATAATTCTAAGTTGTTTGTGCGGAGCTGGATTTCCTGAGGTTGAAGCAGTAGTATCCCGTTGTCGTGTGTTATGTTGATGGAACTGCTTTTGTTTTTTATTCTCGTGAGAATTTGTTTCTGAATGCGCTCGTTTGGCGTCTAAAGGTAATGCTATTGGATTTCTTGATAATGCGTCTGCGTTTGTGTTATATTTTCCTGGTTTATACAAAATTTTATAGTCGTATTCTGCCAGTTTTATTTTCCATCGCATTAACCGAGATGTTGGGTTTGAAATATTTTGTAGCCATTCTAGCGGTTTATGGTCTGTTATTAAGTAGAATTTCCTGCCATAAACATAGGGTCTGAAGTGAAATACTGCGTATATAATTGCTAATAATTCTCGTTCGGTTGGAGAGTAACGAGTTTCTGCATCATTTAGGACACGAGATGCGTAGGCTATCGGTAAATCTTTCCCGATTTCACCCTGGCTAAGAACTGCACCTACAGCAATACCTGAGGCGTCTGTTGTAATGTTGAATATTTTCTCGAAGTCCGGATATTGTAGGATAGGTTCCTTGCAGAGAGCTTCCCGCAGAATATCGAATGATTTTTGTTGTTTGTGAGTCCATTCGAATTGGTAGTCCTTTTTGGTTAAATTTGACAGAGGTCGTGCAATTTTTGAGAAGTCCTTGATGAATCTTCTGTAATAACCACTCAGTCCTAAGAACTGTTTTACGTTTTTAACTGTTGTGGGAGTTGGAAATTCCTTGACGGCCACTATTTTTCGTGGGTCAGGTTTGACTCCTTCTTCTCCTATTACGTGTCCTAAGTATGAGACTTCTTTCTTCAGGAATTCACATTTGTCTGGTTGGAGATAGAGGTTGGCGTCCGTTAGTCTTTTCATTAGACGTTTAAACTTTGTTGCGTGTTCTTTAAGAGAACTGGCATATATTACGATGTCATCTAGATATACGAAGAGTTCTATTCCTTGAAGGCCCGTTAATACTTGGTCCATGAGTCTTTGGAAGGTAGCTGGTGCATTTTTGAGTCCGAATGGCATTCTGTTGAACTCATAGTGTCCATATATCGTAGAAAAGGCCGTTTTGTGGCGATCGTCTGGATGCATTGGAATTTGATGGAATCCGGATGCTAGGTCAAATACGGAGAAGTATTTCGCGCTTCCCAACTGATCTAATATGTCAGTTATGTTTGGCAGGGGATAGGCGTCTCCAATCGTTAGTTCATTCAGTTTCCTGAAATCGATTACGATTCTGGATTTTATATTTCCTTGTGCATCCTCTTTCTTAGGTACGATCCATATCGGTGAATTATAAGGAGATGATGAAGCCTGTATTATTTCCTTCTCGAGTAATTCTTTGGTTTGTTTTCTTACTTCTTCTTTATATGCTTGAGGGTATCTATATTACCTCGTGAATACAGGAACGTTGCTTTCCGTTACTATTCTATGGTATACTCTGTTTGTAGCTTCCAATTTTTCTCCTGGGAGGTAGAATCTATCTGAATGTTCTTTTATTAGTTCCTCGATGCTGGCTCGTTCCTCTGAATTTAAATGTTCCAATCGTAGTAGTTGAAGTAGCTGGTGTATTCTGTTGGGTTTTTCGTATTTGTCCGCTGTTTCTTCTCCTACAGGTACTTCTTCAAATGGTTCCAATTCGACAGATGGTACAGGAATTTTGATATCTTTTGTAGATGTGTTTATTGCGAATAGGTATGCTACACCGTTGTTGTTTGATACAAGTGCATTACCCATGTGTAAATTAGGGTGAATTTTCATTTTTGGAATATACCCTGTGCTGGATTACGTATTAAGGACTCGTACATATATTTGGCTTCTCGATCTTGCTGGTATTGTGATCGTCTCTGGGTCGATGAATTGAACAGTCTCTCTTCCAATGGTTATTGCCGAATGCATGTAGTCAATCGTTGCCCCGTTGGTTTGGAAGAAATCCGTCCCCAATATTCCATCGTGTTTGATAGGAAGGTCCTCCACGACGTGGAGAATAATTTCTGTGTTTAGGGTCTTTATTTTGATATACCCAATGGTGCTGAGTAGACCGCTTGTAATGCCATTGAGGTCGAAGAGAATGTCCGTAAAGATTGGGATGTCGGATGAAACAGCGCTCCTCTTAATCACGTTTAGATCGGATCCGGTATCGATCATTAATGTTGCCTGCTCTTCGCTGAATCCTACATCAAAAAGAAGGATACTAGGAGGTTTCCTTACCTGTTCGGTTTTTAGTCTAAGTATGGCTTGTTGACGTACCGTACGAGGTTGTGTTTCTGCCTTCTCCTTCCTATCGAAGTACATCTTTTTTCTGCATTGCTCTATGGTGTGGCCCTTGTACTTGCAGTATTCACAGAATATTTCTGGCTGCTGTGTATAGTTTCTGCTTCTACACTCTTGTATTGTGTGGTCTGGTCTTCGGCAGTGGTCGCAATATGTGTTGGTTTGTAAGTTTTTGTTCATGTAACTTTGGCTTCTGCAGTCCTGCGTCGTGTGTCCTGGTCTTCGGCAATGATCGCAGTATGTATTGGATTGTGGAGCTCTGTTTGAATAGCTTCGGCTTCTACAATCTTGCGTTGTGTGTCCTGGTCTTCGGCAATGGTCGCAGTATGTATTGGATTGTGGAGCTCGATTTGTGTAGCTTCGACTTCTACAATCCTGTGTCATGTGTCCCGGTCTTCGACAAAAGTCACAGAATGTATTGTATTGGCCTCTGTTCGCGAAATAGGTGTTGTTCGCGTGCCGGAATTTGAGGTTAGGGTGGCGAAGTCGAGTCAAGAAGCACAGCGTGATGAAATTATCGTACGTCGTTTATTAAAACCAAAGATGAGCGATGAATGAGCGGTGATGAGCTTGATGCTGAAGAGATGAGCGTGAGAACTTGAGAAATGCGCGTTTGTGCTGAACGAAGAGCTTGAGCGCGATACTATTCAAAGTACGTTGCGAACAAGAATGAACAATGGCCCGAAGCTCGCTTCCGCCTTGGTGTCTTCCAGAAGCTTCTTGGGTGATCGCGCGGACGAGTGGTCCGATTGGGTGATAGCACCGGCGGCCAGATCTGATTCGGTGATCGATTGTACATCTGCCGTCGTGCTCCGCTGCCCGTGAGGTGCTGCGGTGAGATGAGAGCGGTGGAGAGAGGAACTACTGCTCGAATCGCAAACAGCCTCTGTTATGGTTTCTACATTCATGCGTTGCGTGTCCTGTCCTGTTGCAATGTTGACAATTCTTTTGCCCCGAGGTTTGTTGGCTACTATAGGTGGTGGTATTATGGTCGTATCCAAGACAGTTCGCACATTGGTTGGTCTGTGCTACTCTTGCTCGCGTTTGATTTTCGTTGAACTCCGCCTCCGCTTTGATAGCGATGTTGATAGCGCGATCAAGACTACTGAAGGTGTGTTCGTATATTCTGTTATGTACTTCGGTCTTTAATCCCGTTAGAAATGCTTTTATAGAGTTTTGTTCCGCAGTTATATTGAATTGAGCCTCGTGTGTAGGTACTTCTATCGTGTTACAATGTTTGATTTGTAGGAGTAAGTTGGATACACGACTGCCATAATCTACCGTTGTTTCGGTCGGTAATTGCGCGATTTTTGATAGTTCGCCGTATAATTGAGTAGAGGTGTGTAACGGTGCAAAGCGTGAGCTTAATACGGAGATAAGGTCATTGATTGTATTATATTCCCCGCTTAAAACTACTCTTGAGGCTTGCCCGAAAAGCTTATTCTTTATGAGTTGAACGAGTCCGTACTCCGCGTTTGGGTTTACCATGCGCCGTGCATGTCGACAACTTTTAACAAATTGATATATTGGTATATTCCTGCCATTGAAAGAAGGGACTGTGTCTGCCGTATCGCGTAAGCTAATGTGTGGTAGTTGCGGATATGTACTCGTAGCTGTATTTATATTAATTTGAGGGTTTAAATTTTCTGGAGTGTTTGTATCTCTTGGTGTTTCTATAGTTTCTGTAGCTCCTTGAGCTGTAGTATCGATTGCTAGGTTTGCCATTGCTTGGTCAAATTCCCCGTCAGCCATTGTGAATTTTAAGTCTCCGTAGAATTTACTAAGAAGAGAGAAAAAATTTCTGGGAAATTACTCACTTTTGGAGTATTTTACTTAAGCGAAATATTCCTTCTAAATGAACAATCCTTCTGAACGAAATCAAAAATCCCACCGCTGTCACCAAAAATATCCAACCTGTAACGTACGATTGCCAGGGACAACTGATCGCCACAGATTCTCGAGAGGAGAATCGGCGGAGGAGCGGCGTCCCCCCGAGTATAGGATAGGTGGGGTTTCGTGATTACAGAGTAAAGGAGTAAAATCCAACTTAACTTTAACAATGGCTATTTATTTAATGAATACTAACAGATTAATAGTAATTACAGCTATGATTATAGGTTTCGTATCTTATCTATATGTATATATATATATATATATATGTTTGAACTATGTACAAGTTATCTGTCTGCGTTGCAGTGTAATGCCGCTGCCGTCTCCGGGGCGAGCTCTTACTCTTGGCAACGATAGCTTCAGGAACGGCCGCTGCCGTCTCCGGGGCGAGCTCGATCTCTTGGCTATGTCTGCTGTAAGAACGGCCGCTGCCGTCTCCGGGGCGAGCTCGTTACTTTTGGCAGATTTTCGTTCTACTAGTGACTTCTCGTATTGCAGTGTACGGCCGCTGCCGTCTCCGGGGCGAGCTCGTACTCTTGGCAATGATAGCTTTAGGAACGGCCGCTGCCGTCTCCGGGGCGAGCTCGTTCACTTAGCTATGTCTGCTGCTAGAGCGGCCGCTGCCGTTTCCGGGGCGAGCTCGCTTCTGTTGGCAGAGTAGAAGAAGTGACCACCGTGCTTCGTGCACTCCCTTTTATACCCCAGCCTTGGCGGACCGGCGCATGCGTGTCATATTATTTCCTTCATTAACAATTTGTTTGTTTATCGCTTTATATTCTTAGTCTAGATCCTTGTCAATGTTTATATTTGTTTATTTTTAATCTTATTCTAATATTTGTTCTATTACTACTCGCTTAATTGCTAGGTTAGATATACATAGGTTAAGTAATGCTGTTTTATCGGCGGTCGGTAATGCCGGGTTCGAGTCCGCGTGGGACGTTACACAGGATTAAACGATGACCCTGTACAATTATGCCAAGTGTTTTGCAAATATCGCGTAAACCAAAGCCTCCCTTGAGATCGGAGAATCCTCCCCTACTGTAAACATTTACCCAGGTATGAATACTCGGCCGACCGTAGCGAATTGAGGTCGGGGCCCCGCAGTCAAGGGGTGACAATGTGAAATATCCTTTCAGCTTCTTAAGAAATTCTTCATTCTTTATCGTATCGATATGAAAGTGGCACCAATGGATTCCTGGCGTTCTCCAGATTAAAATCACACCGAACAATTTGTATTCCTTATGTAAAAGTAGTCCGATTTACATGACATTTGGTATGATTTTCATCAGAAAAACATCAGGAATCCATTGGTGATCTCCATTTCTTCCATTACGTTCCTGCATCGTACTAGGAGCAGTTTGAATTGCGCGTAGAGATATTTGGAATCGGAGTAGGGGAGACCGGGGCAGGTTGTAACACGGGGTAAATTGTAACATAAGTAAAATCTTTTGAACGACAAATCTGGTAACCCACAGCATGCGAGAGCTACTTGACGATATTAGCACCGTCGGTTATAGTGACACAAACGAGCGTTATGTATTCATTTTGTGGTAATAGCCCAGAATTTTAGTATTTAGAGCACGTAAGTAAATATTGTCTTAGCACTTTTATTTCAATTAACCGTCATTAGGAACCGTTTGAATTTTTGTTTTTTTGTCGCAAACGAATCAGTACACATTGATTTATTATTATGTGTACGCATTTTAGTGATTTGATGTTTAGTTTCTCGTTTGCTGAGATAAAACGCAAAAATTCGACCTCGGGGTAAATTGTAACATGTTACTATACTTACTCCGCTCCAAATGGAGATAAAGCAAGCTATTTGCTGACACACCGGAAAAAGATGCTCTAGACGAACAACAGAACAATCGAGAATCCAAAAAATAGAAAAAAATTATGAAGGCAAAAGTAAAGAAAGCACAGAAGAAGATTTTGATAGAATCAGATGAATAAGCAATGATTGCTTAACTCATGTATATCAAATGTTTAATAATGATCTGTGTTTTCATTTATATTTTTTAGAAATGTTTATTTGTGTTCATATTTGTATTTAAATAAGTAAAACAGATGTGTTACAATTTACCCCGGACTGGGGCAGATTGTAATAAAGGTTCAGATTTGTTTAAGATGAAGCTAGATGTCTAATAGCAGATTCGGCAACCTGCACTAGTGCGCACTGAGTGCGAGTTTTTTGAGCTTCCAATTGGCTAAAAGTCGCACTCAGTGCGCACCAGTGCGACCGTCCGAATTCGCTATAAGTGTCTAAGGCCCGGTCCAGATCTGAACCGAACGCCGAACCGAACGCCACTTGAGTAATTAGATGGAGCAAGACGAGTGATCTACTTGTCTTGCTCCATCTAACTACTCAAGTGGCGTTCGGTTCAGATCTGAACCGGGCCCAAGATTTTGTCACGTACTTTCACGCAAATAGTTCATCACATATGTAAGTATTAAATCACGCAAATTATTTCCTGATTGAGGAAAACACTTTCCAGAAAAAACTGTGAAAACTTTTTTCGTTACAATCTGCCCCGGTCTCCCCTACTATTTCAATAAATCTTATATCCGAGGGGACTCGTTGAAAAATGCATCGATTTCGACCGCCGCGACCTTGAAAACGGGAAACGTTTTCTGCTCTAGTTCCTAAAGTTGTATGTGGTTGTTTGTCGCTGTCTTGTCCGCGGGTTGTCCTTGGTGGGTATCTCGCGGGCGCGGTGGCCTGTGGACTTTGGAGGGTACGCGTTCACCTTTCACGTGTTTAGTCCCTTGAAGCCAGGTCTCCTAATTTCCCTGGCTTATTGAGGTTATTTCCCGAGTGGCGGCCAGCTCCGAGGCCCGGTTGAATCAATTGTTCCCTATTTCGCTATTTAGCGTTATATTGGGATACGACCCCTCGAGCCGTTTTTATGGAGGTCTTCGTTTCACGGGTGCTGCACGTGCGCCTCATGTTGTCGTGACCGTTACTCGTGGACTTTTAGTCCATTGTGTTCGCGCGATTTGGGAAAGTCCCTCGTTCCCCTTTTTAGTTAAGGCTGCCGTCTCACCGGGCGTTGAATGTGTGCGTACGCTCACACAAGCTAGGAAAAGCGTGTACGTATACGCGAAACCGTTTCAACCAACTTTCGTCCTGGAATCGGCAAGAAGGAAGTTTTTGAGGGTATAGTTGCCTCTAGTAGACATCAGTGCAGGGTGGTCTGGTGCGTTTGAATGCTAATAAGCACCGTACGTTGAAATAATAACGAAAAACTGACAGAATGAGGCTTCAAGGCTTCTCCGTTGGTGGCGCCACTGGTATAGTCGAGCCACGTAGCACCAGCGTATACGTATACGCAATGTAGAAAACAAACCGTTTCAACCAACTTTCGTCCTGGAATCGGCAAAAAGGTAGTTTTTGCGGGTATAGTTGCCTCCAGTAGACATTCGTGCAGGGTGGTCTGGTGCGTTTGAACGCACCAGACCACCGTACGTTGAAATAATAATGAATTTATGAATCGTGTACTGAGTCAGACTCGAGAAATGGCAGAATGAGGCTTCAAGGATTCTCCGCCACCGGCGCTTATGGTATATTCGCCCCATGTAGCATCAGAACCGGTGGAAGTCCAAGCTAGCCAATAAATGTAGGAAAGACATAGTTGCCGATACGTATAGAGAGTCGCATCGCGCTGTTGCCGCATTTCCCCTATTACTATTTTGTCGTCAAGGAGGCTTGAATGAATCACGGCGAAGCGGCTGGAGAACAGAGATGGGCAAAGATAATATCTGGATAAACTCTTGGGATTTTGTTCAAATTGAAATATGTTACAGTCCATTTGAAAATAAGGAGGATTTAAATATCATTTTGCCAAATACGAAAGGTAATTTTCAAAAGATTGAGGAAAGTTGTGTACTTTGAGGGTCTGTATTTATAAAACAATTTTGAATGTGGCAAAATGTGACAACGCCAAAAATATTCGGACCCAAACGGAATAACATTCTGACAATTGCCACGTTTCATACAAAGTTGTTTGGTATGAAGTAAGACATACACACTAACCCAGATAGCACACCTCGTCTTAGAGCCGTTTAGTTTAGGTCTATTTTAGGTCTGAACGTCTTGATTTGTAACAAGACGTCTTTAAGACGCCTTTTGGACGTCTTTAAGACTTTACCAGACGTTGTGCTATCTGGGAAGTCTGCCCTAGAGCAGTCGGTGCGCCTTCGAGCTCGACCGTGGTATTTTCATTCCCCACTCCTCGGTATAAGGTCTGGTGGTGGAGAATTCTATGACTGCAGAGGCCGTATGCCCATTTTGTTTTCTCCAAGGAAAATATGGTATTGTCTCGAGCTTCCCATTGTTGCCCCAACACGGTCACTGGAAAGGCCCAGTTTATGCTTTTATGACACCCCCGACAGCTAAATAATCGCTTGACCGCGACTTACATACACAGTTCCATCATCGTGTGTTAGCGACCTCAAGCAGTGTGTTAAAATTGACTCAGGCACAGGATACGGAGGGTTAATTGAGATTTGAAATATGTTTAAATTTTTCAATGCAATAATAATAATTTTGTTCAAATTTATAATGATAGCAGTAAGAAGGGGTTAAAAAAGTTTGTAGCTGGCGAACATGATTCTGGCTGTCGCAGTCATCGGAAACAAAAAGCGCAAAATTTTTCTTAATCTGTGTGGTTATCGTGTGAACTAGAATGAATTATTTGCAAAAATCCAATTTTGCAACACAAAAAACTAACATATGCTTTTCCAAAAAATTAATGTTTCCGGCTGTACTTCCGAAAGGGACCGGTGGCCGATCGAGATGAGGTTTTGTGGGAGGGGTGGGGAGGGGGTGTGAACCCTAAATCTAAAATTGTAGCTTCGGGTATTTATTAATTTCCGAAATATTAATAAAAAATTGTTATTTATTTTGGAAATTTTTTTGGACGTTGCTGCTGGTCTCCCTGCCCGGGAGCCCTTCCGTTACCCTATTTTTTATTTTTGAAATTTTGTAACCACAGTCTTATTTTTAGCATCGCCAAACTCACATCGGTTCGCTACCATGCTTTACGCGCCTGCGCGCCCTCCGCACTAATCTAGCCCCAACCGGTGGCCGATCGAGATGAAACTTGGTGGTTATTACGAGGGTTGTGGACACACCGGAAATATGAAATTATAGCTTCGGCAATTAATGCGTTCAAAAGATACTGGGGTAATTGTGCATAAACGGGTACACCTTACCGATTTTTTTTTAATCACTTTACCACGGTCCCCCCTATTAACAATATTTCTGTTGACTTATACCGACATAACGCATTCCACTTCCCAACTTGTCCCGGGTATTAGTATTGGTGGGGGGTAGAGTAGCGCGGGGGGCGCGGGCCCGCTTGTGGGCCCGTAAAGCATGGGTAGCGAACCGAGGTGAGTTTGGCGATGCTAAAAATGAGACTGTGATTACAAAATTTCAAAAATAAAAAATAGGGGGACAGAAGGGCTCCCGGGTAGGGAGGCCTGCACCAACGTCCAAAAAAAATTTCCAAAAAAATTAACAATTTTTTATTAATATTTCGGAAACTAATAAATACCCGAAGCTACAATTTTAGATTTAGGGTTCACACCCCCTCCCCGATATCACATCCTTCTACGTATAAATAAAAAGATATTGATACGCATATTAGTATTGTTTCATCGACATGTTTCCTAACCTCACTCCTGAACCTCTCTATCTTTCATCATTGCCTATTCTCTTTTACGTTCAGCGAGGTTCTGACGCTAGACGCAGCTCTCGTACCGTACCTATTCCTTCAAGACTTCTCGATAGAAAGAGCTTTGGCAACAGCGCGGCAGAGACAGAGAGAACAGAAGATGCGGCAACTATGCGTCAAAAATTCGTCTACACAGAGTACCTGAAGATGTCACCTCTTTAGAAGTTCTTTTTACCGGCCGCATTAGTTTCATTAGGGTCCGTCTGTTTACAAGGGGCGCTTCGATCGATTCGGACCATAACAAACTTGAGACGGCAGCCTTAAGGATAGCTAGCCGAGTCGGTTAATTTATTCTGAGGGAACCCGGCGCGCGAGGGTCCCCCGTGTCCGTCCCAAGTTGGCGGCGCGGGCCTTGCCTACCTGCGGCCCTCGCGCCTCGCTTCTTTATTTTTGACGTTCGTGAATCTGGCCGGTGTGGGGGGTGGCTTGCTGTCGCCTCTTACGACAAGCCCCTTAGGCTGAGGGTGGATTCTGCCACCCACCCTCGGGGGGGGGGGGACCGTAACCCTAACACTAATCGGGTATAACCCTGATACCCGGGACAAGTTGGAAAGTGGAATCCGTTGCGTCGGAATAAGTCAAAAGAAGTTTTTCGCAAATATCTCGGAAACGAAGGCCGAGCGGGGGTAACATGTACCTATACCTATACATCCCTGTACCTATAGGGAAAAGTTGTTCAGAATGATGACCATGACAAAATATTTCAAGGTCATTAGAATCGGTGAGTTGTACCCTTTTATGCATAATTTCCGGAATTCTTCATTCTGCGTTAATCCATATATTGCTCTGTCGGTGGATACACAGTTGGTACATACGATGACAATTCGGACGCGCAGGTACCGTCGTCAACCGCCAACTCGCGGGACAAAACGGTCATAAACCGCAACCCTGGCGAAACGCTCCAGCCCATTAGCTTGATTAATTTTTGGAAACAAGATGTGGCATTTTCCTCCTCTACTAGCTAATCTCTCTATGTTCGTCGGGCAATAAACCTCCGCCACAGTATAAATAAATTATAATGATGTTCTGAGCGCTGACAGTGATGAAAATTAATCTTGTGGTCCACGCGATGACCAAAAGAAGATGTCCTTATCATACTTAATAGATTGTAGAATGTTTCTCTGGCAATGGGGTCGAAAACGAAATTACTATGAAGAAGTACTAGCAGTAGGTAATTAGGTATGCCTCGCGATGAGACACAGGAAGAAAAGGGGTTACTCTGCTGACTGCCCGAAAATGTTAACACCTTAGTATTCTTACACCAAAACAAACCAAAAAATGGATTAACCTTCATTAACCAAAATCATGATGTTTTTATCTTCATCTGCAATCTAGTAAATTATAGGGGAAAGGTGGGATAGTTGATCAGTGGGGATACATGATCACATCAGGTTTTTAATTAATATATTGACAATTTGTGCCTGCTATCACGCTATGGTGGTAATGTTTACATTATCGCAACACTTCACGTTGCAGTTTTCTTTTGGGAGCATAGAATAAAGTTGTTAGAAGCTTCGATCTTATTTGCAGCCAAAAAGTAAATATATCGGTCTGCTTGTTCTTCCTCCTTTTCGAGTAAATGTTGCATTTTCAACGATTTGAAGTATACTAAGTAAAAACGGCATTTTCTGGTCTATTAATGCTATTTATTGATTGATCTAAATATTTAAGGTAAGTTCAATTTTTCATATTTTTCAAATCGAGTGCATTGAGGGATACTTGATCAGTGTGTGAGGTGGGATACTTGAACAGCTGAAAATGCTTTAAAAAAGAACCATAGAACGGCAATGGAACAGAAAAATACGGCAAAGAAAGTGAGAAGGAAAATCTTTTCCTCGTCATCATCTTAATCAGATGATATCTAAGTGAAATGTCTTTTAAGAATGCATTTATGTTGTTTTATGTCATAGAGTTTAATTCTTCGGTTTCAGTTTTTCAGTAATTCCTTCAAGTTTGTTATAGTTTACTTTCTTTTTATGATATTCCCTTTATTTCATGTTATTGACGAAGATAATAAATACTTTTTAGAAAGTTAATGTGTTATTTACTCTTAAAGTTCACTGATCAAGTCTCCCTAACCGTTTGATCAAGTCTCCCCTTCAGTGGGGGATACTTGTGCATAACGTCACTGCCAGAAAATGTTGAAATTCTGTCATTAAAATTAGTTTTCAGCTCTCAAATTTGTCAAAGTATATTGAGAATACTGTAAGAATCACAACTTACATAATTAAATACAAACAAAGCAAACCATTATTATTATTTTAATGAAAAAGCAAAACTGTGATCAACTATCCCACCTTTCCCCTACATGTACCTACCTATCGCAAAACTATTTGCGTAAAATCTAAACATTCGGAAATTTAGTTAAAAAATTAAATATGGATATCTTAAGGGGGTATTTCTAGTCTTGATACTCGTTTTTGAAGGTGATATTTGGAAATTAATTCTGGAAAACTTATCGCACTTACAGGGCAGGCGTTTTGCACACATATTTAGTTGTGTTTGAACTATCAACACAAATTTTTGGAATGCATTATATTGAAAATTGTACAAGTTACACGCCGAAGCGCAGGTCATGTCATCAAACATCGGCCCCATCGGGCGCACGAATTGCGGCCGTCATAGTCATCTGAAACGAATGTACCAAAGATTTTTATAATCTATATGAGTGTACCTATAGTTATCGCACGAAGCAGATGTAACCAAGTCCGGACATTGTTACCGAAGTTGCAGCTGTTTAAAAATTTATATTTGATTTATTGGACTTTTCTAGAGGTAAAACAAGGTGTAGGGGAGGTTGTATTAAAACTATTGATATAATTCTGCTTCAGGCTATAGGTACACATTCGCTTTGAATGTGTTTCAAATTTTAGCTCAATCGGTCCGATAGTAGTTTTTGAGAAAAATGTGGGCCCGATCAAAAAAAATTGTTTCGAGAAAAACGCGTTTAAAATTTTTCATGCAGTTACGACCTACACGACTGAAGTTACGGTAGATAACGACTAATTTCTGCAACTTATCCCTAATCTGTTATACCAAGACCGTAGAGGGAACCTTCCTCAGCTTCAAAAAATTCATGTTGGGCAGCTCTCTCGTCTCTGCTGGCAGTCATAGCCTCTTTAGATACAAGGATCGAGGGAACGATTACGTGGCACGCTGCGGCCTTAAGCCCCTATAACTCTGGGAATTCTACGAATTTCACCTTAATATTTTAAGCACATATTTTCGAAACCCCAAAGAAAATAAAAAAACGATCGAATTTTTGGGTGTAATACCCCCTTAATCCGCAACCGATTCGGTACACAAGATCACACAAGACATCCAAAGATATTCCAAATAGTAATGATTGTAATGAATTTTATTTCAATATCAGACACTCCTTGGTAGGATCATGCGTGCTGGTGAAAATAATAAATATGCGAGGTCAAGGATTAACTTGGCCGCGCCGAAGTCGCGAGCGTCTGCCGATGAGTGCGGGTTTACGACCCTGTTGTTCGGTGCATCGGTGGTATAATTACCGCGCGGACAAGACCGGCTGTCGACCAGATGACGGGAACATTGCCTATTGTCTAAGGCCTAAGGTGTCGAAAATATTCGAATGCTAGAAAATATTTAACAATGGAAGCTATAAAGCGAACCGCGTACACGGCTGTAGAAGATATTGAAAGATAGAGTGCCGTTATGGGTGGACAATATGGAACAAAGAAAACTTCTTTCCAAGGGTATTTGAGTACAATACTAGTATAAACTACTTAAGATTAAGAGCATAACGTTCGCCGAGTCGTCCGCATATCGGCTGCTACAATGTTTTATTACTTTATGCGAGCAACCTGGAACATCCCCGGTCAGGTCAGGAGTTTTGGGAAAAACCCACGCCGTTTCGAACAACCCCCTAAAATTAATCAATCCTACGTGAATTATGTACTCGTATATTTTAAACATTGTGTTTCCATTTGATTTGAATTTTGCCTGTCGAATGTCTGGAACTTTTCAATAGATTCCATTTAAAACATGGACCGCGGAACTTTTTTAAAAATATGCTCACATTATAAGTTCCCAGGAGAACCAACAAGATTAAAGTTCTTAAAAATAAAGGTTCTAGTTGGAATGTAACTTATAAAATATAAAAAAAAAAATTTCTTAAAACAGGAACAGATATTTTGTTCACCAATATTAAAAAAGTTCTCAATCGTTGTAACAAATACTGAATGGGTACTATTCAATGGATAGTACTACAACAATATTAAATAATTCTTACAGTTAAATTGATATTCTGAATGTGTTATTTATTTGTAATACTTAGCTACGTAGATATTTTAGAATCTGTATAATAAAAGTTTCATGGAAACAAGTTATATTAGAACGTTTATTAAAAAAGTTTTCATAACATAAAAAAAAGTAGGGGAAACCTGTCCAAAACCGTATACCGGGGCAAAACCGTATACCATACTTATTTCTGAAATCAAATTAATGAAGCTCACGCGCGTTTGGCAATAGTTTTTCGCCATATTAAACTGTTAGTCCACAGATCCTCGTGGTGAAATATATACGCTCCAGCGAATTATTAAATTTATTATATTTCTACGTGCTGTGATCTTATTGTCGACTGTACTTCAAGTGGACTATATAGTGTTCTGGTAATTAGAAGATAAGTTACATGAAGATATCTATTAACAGTATATATTTCTATTATATTTTGATGATCGTGGCCGATTGTTGTCATTTTTATATTTAGCTGTAACCAACAGTGTGGGTTCTTACGTCTTGGGGCAAAACCGTACGAGGTAAAACCGTACACCGAACGACGGTTCGTAAACTAGTGTTCCATTTTTGTTTAAAAGTGTCAGCAAGATGCCACGTAATTATAAAACGTAAAGTAATTAAACCTAGAGAAAATAAATATGAAACTAATTTTTTTTGTATATTGTCGCGAAGAATATGGCCGAGCCGCTTGGATCAAAATTGGGTCCAATGTACAAGGTGTGGTGGATGGGCACACGAAGGTTGCACCAGCTGGGGATCCGAAGAACTCGACGATTTTCAATGCCTACCGTTGTTAATTTAGACCGTATATATATATACGGTTTTGCCCCATAGGGTGGGCAAAACCGGAAAATGGAGCGGTATTGTTTTATTGTTCAATTAAGTACCCTATTTAAACTTTTCAATTATATTTTTGTTATTTTGTGTTGTTTATGAAACCCTTTAATAAATACCGTTTTCATTACCCAATTTGTTTTATTATTTAAAAAGTTATGGACCTAGAACTTTAAATATACGGTTTTGGACAGGTTTCCCCTACTAAACTATTAGGTACTAGTTTTATTTAACAATATAATATCGTATTCTTCATATGTTTATTTAATAAGAGGTATGAAAATCATAACATAGGTAAGTAATCAATGGTTTCATAATAAGTATTGAATTGAAAAGAGAACTTGTCAAGAATAATACCTAAATAACATTTTTTTTATAAGTCACATGAACCGAAATACATAGAAATTCTATAATATAATATATAATATATACATTTCAATAATAGAATATATGAATATACATCTACCTATTATTATACTATTTATGTTTTGAAATTCAACCTGATAGTATTATAATTATAACACATCATCGTATTTAATTTAATTTTACAAGCAAAACATTTTCTAACTTTGTAGGACTTAAATTATATCTGTTATCGTTTAATATAAACTTCAGTGTTGAAAAGGCACGTTCAACGCTTACCTGTGTAGCAGGTACACCATGAATAACTTTTACTGCTTTGTAACGGTGTGGGAATTTGTATTTCACCTCTTCCCAATAATACTAGTTTACAGCCATTTTGCGCAGCAGATGCTACTATTTTTTTCTTATGTAAAATGGCCCGCTGATTTCGAATACAAGGTCTAAAAATTTTTCTATGGATACGTTTTCGAGATATGGACAGGTGAACTTTTTACCTGTCTGTTAAAAACGTGATCCCACTTAATTGCGAATATCTCACGTTACGAATGACCGATATGGTCGAAAATTATCTCAAATTAAAGATAACTGAATCACCAACAAATCTACCTCACAACATTTTTAAATCGTGTCAGTAGTTCGGGTGAAATTACCCGAACGGGTGAGTTCGGCAACTTACCTCGTGTTTGAGACTGCATTTTGGTTGCAATTAATGGTACAACGACACATATCAGTGGCGGATCCAGGGGGGGGGGGGGCGCGTTAGGGAAAAATCGCTGATTTCGGGAATTGCTTCCAATTGGGCAGCTTTCTGAGGAAGCTCAGGAAACCCGTCATAAAGATTTTAAAAGAATCAGATGTGAAAATACCCGAAAATGTTCCCGATTAGCAACAAACGAAGACATACTATATAAATTACTTTTAACGTCCGATCCTTATATATCTAGTATGCGAATAAAATCATGTACCAAAAAAATTCAGAGTTTAGACCTTGAAGCTGAGGAATTAATATTCCACACACTAAAAGAACAACCCGACAATAGCGGCATATTGCAAATATATTAATAATAACACCTCTGTGACCATGTATCCCTTCTGTTTAACTATCCCACCTTTACCCTACGGACTGACCGAACGTTGATAACTTTAAACGCTAATAATTTGAGCAGTGGGACAAGGGGGTAAATGATCGTTACGTCATTATTTAGAGGAGAGTGTGGTGAAAATATTGCAATTGATCCGAAAGTGGAACTTTTTGGCGTTTGGAAGATATTCCTAATCAAATTTGAAAAATGTCGCTATTTTCGTTAATGCATATAATAATATTTTTTAATGGGTTGTGTTTATTAGTTACCAATAAAAGAAAATATTTATCGCAAAAGTCTGGTCTTTAATTTAAACAAACCGATTTGTTGCTACTTTTCTTTATTATTCGAATTTTCCTTATAACTTGGAAACGAAAAGTTTCACGAAACATTTTGCTTAAACCACTGTAAAGGGCTTTAAATAAGGTACCAAATAAACAGAATTAAATTTTTTTTTAATACAAATAAGTTAAAAAAATTAAAGAATAAATAAATAAATAAATGTAAAAGATATTAAATTATACATCATTAGAAAGGAAAAAAAATTTCCTATTTTTAGGCGTAAATTTCATTCCGATATCTTAAAAAGAAGACCCGAAAGGCGGGAAATTTTAAATCCGGCCCACTGTGCGCCCGAGCCGCTCGATTGTTTCAAGCCGCTCGGTTCTTTTATTTTGCTTACTCGCTTTTACCGAGTGCTCGAACAGCTCTAGTGCTTATGTCGGACAGTCGAAGGAGTTTTGTCTTTGCTAGTGCGTCATAAAAGTGTTTTATGTTAGAACAAATTAGCAGACTGTGTCATCTCTCCGTCATTTGCGTGTTCTGATTCGTGTTAAGAGGCCGAGCCGACCTTTCGCAGTCTTTGCTAAAAGACGAATTATCGCCTTGCTGCCGTAGCAGGGCGTCTCCACAGTCCGTAAAGTGTTTTGTTTTCTGTCGCTGAACGTTTCCTCTGTTAGCAGAGGCAACGTCAATCCAAGCAAGAATGCTGTCGAAATAATGTCGCCACAATATTTCTCTCACATTTAATTATTTAATATTAAGCCTGTGGTTGTGTCGATCTATGATGGATCGTTTTGTAATCAAGAAGAGGAAAACAGAAAGTGACAATTCCTCAGAAATCACATCACGTGATGAAATGCCTACTATCTCGCCTCCTGTTATTATTGAAGCAGAAGCTAGTGCGCCATCCTCGACAATATCGCAGGTCAGTGTTGCCACAAACCAGTGATGGGCAAAATTTTTAATTATATAAAAATTTCGAATAACGAATAAAAGTTAAACAAATTATTCGTCATGTGTTTATTCATTGAATAACGATAATTTTTTTATTCGTGGAGCGTTTCAACTTCAGCGCCTAATAAAGTTTTCAACTTTAACTTTAACTTTATTCGCCGTTGAATAATTTTCTGACGCACGTTCGAGCCGCCGAGGATCGGAGTAATTGAGGCTGTGTGAACTGACACGCACGTTAGAGTTTCGCCTACATCCTGTAGAAGAAATTAATCTAGTTTAATTATATTTGGAAGTTTGTGAATATGTAGGGGATGTCCTCCTGAGTGCATCGCAAGTTTGTTTGTTGCCTAAATTCACATTGACATATTGTTTAAAACGACGAAATAAAGGCACATGCCAAAATGCAGCTGGCTGTGAATTATTCCGTAGGTAGACAGATCCCGATTTTACTGCACTATAAATGCATTTTATGCTTTCAAATAGGTATCCGGTTTTGCCCTATTTTCCTCGATAATTTATTTACAAATACAGCTAAAAGTAAGGTTTATTGTTTATATTTTTCAGCAAGACAACAAATATACTTCCGAACTGAACAAAGTGCACAATTATGGGACAAACCACGGCCGTCTCTAATACAGGCCTCCACCTTGCCTAAATGGCAACGCTGTTCGTGAGTCCTATTTGAAGTTGTATCAAGCCTTTCACGCGTTATGTCACTGCCAGTCACTGCCGTCGTGGTTATATATTACCGTATTATGTTATTTAGATTTAATGTTGATGTAGTGTAGTTATAGAAGTGCCTAGTTGTAGTGTAATTTGTAAATAGACAAAAGTGTTTTAAATAATATATTACCGTAGTGTAAGAATTGCAAAAATAGGACAATACAGTGTGTTATAAACGATCATAACCTCCATTTCTGTATTATTGTATTCGTATTAATAAATATGCTTGTTTTACAGATGCCAAGTAAATGTTGTATTCCAAACTGCAAGAGTAATTATGCAAGTTGTTATGTAAATTATACCCCTGTTTTTCGATTCCCCCATGATGAAAATTTAAAGAAACAGTGGTTACAAAATATACCACGGAAAGATTGGGAACCCAGTAAATGGGCCGTTGTTTGTGCAAAACATTTTGCAAAAGATATGATTTTATCTGAAGAAATTGAAAAAAATATTAATGGTTTTGTGAAAAAAGTAGTTACAAAGATCTCTAATATATTACTGAATAATTATGTAAAATTAAGAAATAATATAAATTATAGTTCCTCGTTGAAGCTAAGAAAACTTCAGACGTTACAAAACTAATTAGATTGTTTAAATATATACCTCTGTGGATGTCAAATTTATGAAACTGTTATATTTTAAACTATCAAATACAATACATAATTACAAAATATGTCTACTCAATGAATGTTGAATAGGTAACATTTGTATGCAGTATGTCTCATGCAGTAGTTTGATCGGACCACGGCACGGCCACGGCAGTCTGTGTACGGCCGTCTGGTACCGGTCTGAACATAGTCATCGGCCTCACATGCGGTGTTGCAACATCGTAGGTAGAGGCCTGTATTAGAGACGGCCGTGGACAAACATATAATTTTAGTCGCGCAGTTGAGCGCGGTGGTTGGTATGGGGGCCCCAAGTCGGGGACGGACCACTCTCCCCTCCCTCACCCTTCTTTGCCGCAGGCGTGTCCACTGGGGGTTGAGGATGTGGCCACGGAGTGGGGATGGCGAGGGTGCCTTCTTATACACCACAGAAAACTCTGCTACGGCAGTTATCGCGGATCCGTCGTTCACTTACGAACAAGTGATCTGAAACGTGCTTTTATTTGGTATTTCCAAGAGTAATTACTTTGGTGTAGTTCCTTAGTGCATTAGTGCCTTCTACTACTCGCAGGTAAGTTCCGTATTTATATATTTCTAAAACTACTCTTTTTCTTTTAAAGTATAGTCTTTACATATTTTTACTTTTCCCCCGTTGCAATAATGTCCGATAGATTTTCGTTGAACAAATATTACATGCGTGCTAAAAGAGGATTCGATAAGTCCCTTCTGGAAGACGCCACCATATCATCAGCCACTAATTACCAAATTTTACTTGATTTTCTTCAACCTAATAATTCTGCTTCACCTGGCACTGGTACTCCTCATTTAGATTCACGTCCTACAAGTTTATTTAATGCTCCGGCTATTGATATCCATCACTCCCCTGGCAGTAGCTCCCAACTTTCTTTTAATACTTCTACAAATAATGTTAATTGTCATTTAGATTCATGTTCTACAAGTTCATTTCATGATCCGGCTATTGATATCTATCCTCCGTCTGGCAGTAGCTCCGAACATTCTTTTAATATTTCTGAAAATAATGTTAATTGTCAATCGCGTGTACAAGAAAATTCAGCCAATAGTGATAATTTCTCTTCTCCTCTAGCCCAGTGGGCTGTGCAACACAACGTTCCTCATAGTACACTTAACCATTTGCTTTCAATTTTGAAGGAATCATATTCACTTGATTTGCCATCTGACGCCAGAACGCTTTTAAAAACAGAAAGAACAATCGTGACAAAATGTGTTGAGCCAGGACACTATTATCATTTTGGTTTAAAAAATAGTATTCTACAACTTATAAAATCTGTTGGTGTATCTCACATTAAAAATAATGCAATTTATATTAATATTAACGTTGACGGTCTACCACTTTCTAAGAGTTCCGGTAGCCAGGTGTACCCCATTTTATGCAATATTGCTGGATTTAAAGATATAGCCATGATCGGCATATACCATGGGTATCAGAAACCCAATTATGCCAATTCTTTTATCCAAGATTTTGTCCATGAAGCTATAGACCTTATTAACAATGGAATCGCCATTAATGGACAAGTGTTTATTATTAAAATCAAATCATTTCTTTGTGATGTCCCTGCCAAATCTTTTATTAAGTATACAAAAGGTCACACTGGATATTATTCTTGTAGTAAATGCCATATCAGAGGCCGTAGCGTAGCTAGTACAACTTGTTTTCCAGATTTAGATACAATTCCTTTAAGAACAGACATTGATTTTAGATTACAAATTGGAACAAAACACCATAAGGGCACATCGATTCTACCCTGATAACCAGATCTGGCGGCAGGATCTGCCGGCAGATCGACGGCAGACTACGACCGCATTCAGCTACGGATCTGCCGGCAGACCCTGCCAAGCAGACCCTGCCGGCAGATCGACGGCAGATTTACGGCAGGTCCTGCTGCCTGCCTGACCATCCAACAGCGCCATCTGAAGGCCACAATTGCCAAACAATTCCCTGCGCGTGACGTCACATGGACGTCCCTACGCACCAACACATGTATACCGTGATTGCTATAGGTGTATCCCTATCCCCAAATAACAAAGCACATTCTACATTTATTAAATAATTAATTTCAAAAAGTATTTATTCTATGTTTAATAATACAGGATTGGCGATTACAATTGTTACAAAATTATACAGGTAGCGCATATAAATTCGAAGAAGAACATTCAATATTTACATTTATAAATCTATATACAATACGTCCCGTAACCAGTGGTACCTACTAGGTGCGATGTCAGAAAATTTCCTGTATTTCAGACTTCTTTTTTCTGTAGAATCACCATATTCCGTATTGTGTTAGCGCTGAAAACAAATAGAACATTAGTACAAAATTAAACGTAACGTATGAATAAACAGGATACATGCGATACTTACTTCAGCCCCATCTCCGCACAGCACACACCCTAGGCGATCATGCATGCTCCTGCGAACATTAACATTTATAAGAAAATATGTATTAAATTATTATCTACTAAACAAGACGCTTAACATTCGCACTTCGCGCATAACCCTACTTGTCTGTCTTGCAAATAATGTGAATCCCGATTTCCGCGACGTAGATAATTAGAAATTATTCAATTCCATAATTACGTTTGCCTTCTGGATACGTCGAGATGAGTTGTTAGGATATTGATGGATGAAATTACTTGGAATATTCTTCGCTTTTTCCGGCACTGACTGCCATTGCCAGTGACTGCCACGCCACTTCAGACCTCGAAAACGAACGCAAACTGGATGTAGAGTCTTGACCAATCACGAATTTCGGCACTATGGCGCAGCCAATCCGAGCGTAGCTCATTGTACCGTTCAAAGTGGCACCCGTTGTGCTTGAACAGCGTGCGTCGCTAGCCGGTTACAGCGTAAACATTTCGCCTAATAGAGAGTGGGGGTATAATGGTGGGGGATGGTGGGGGATCTACCCCCACTCTCTATTAGGCGAAATGTTTACGCTGTAACCGGCTAGCGACGCACGCTGTGCTTGAAGACGTGCGTTCGAATAATATTCCACGTAATTTCATACATCAACATCCAGACAATTCATCTCGACGTATCCAGAAGGCAAACGTAATTATGGAATTGAATAAGTTCTAATTATCTACGTCGCGGAAATCGGGATTCACATTATTTGCAAGACAGACAAGTAGGGTTATGCGCGAAGTGCGAATGTTTAGCGTCTTGTTTAGTAGATAATAATTTAATACATATTTTCTTATAAATGTTAATGTTCGCAGGAGCATGCATGATCGCCTACGGTGTGTGCTGTGCGGAGATGGGGCTGAAGTAAGTATCGCATGTATCCTGTTTATTCATACGTTACGTTTAATTTTGTACTAATGTTCTATTTGTTTTCAGCGCTAACACAATACGGAATATGGTGATTCTACAGAAAAAAGAAGTCTAAAATACAGGAAATTTTCTGACATCGCACCTAGTAGGTACCACTGGTTACGGGACGTATTGTATATAGATTTATAAATGTAAATATTGAATGTTCTTCATCGAATTTATATGCGCTACCTGTATAATTTTGTAACAATTCTAATCGCCAATCCTGTATTATTAAACATAGAATAAATACTTTTTGAAATGAATTATTTAATAAATGTAGAATGTGCTTTGTTATTTGGGGGTAGGGATACACCTATAGCAATCACGGTATACATGTGTTGGTCCGTAGGGACGTCCATGTGACGTCACGCGCAGGGAATTGTTTGGCAATTGTGGCCTTCAGATGGCGCTGTTGGATGGTCAGGCGGGCAGCAGGATCTGCCGCGGATCTGCCGGCAGGGTCTGCTTGGCAGGGTCTGCCGGCAGATCCGTAGCTGAATGCGGTCGTAGTCTGCCGTCGATCTGCCGGCAGATCCTGCGCTCTCCTGGCAGACCCTGCTGTCCATCTGCTGGCAGACTGCAGGCAGATGGTTATCAGGGTAGAAAATATTCCCGGTCTCGACATGATTGACTCCTTTCCTTTAGATTATATGCACTTAATTTGTCTTGGCGTAGTTAAAAAAGTAATTCTCAAGCTATGGTGTCGTGGCAAAACCTGCACAAAACTTTCAAAACCTGCAATAACCAATATATCATTAAGATTAATAGAGTTGCACAAGAGTATTCCAGTAGAATTTAATAGAAAACCTCGAAGTCTGGATGATTTAAAAAGATGGAAGGCAACAGAATTTCGTCAATTTTTGTTTTATACAGGACCTGTAGTTTTATTCGGCATTATACCTACGAATAGATATATAAACTTTCTCCATTTACACATAGCATCCGTTATTTTATCTCATTCAAGATACTCGGCCTACATTGATCGCGCAGCTAACCTATTGCAAGAGTTTGTTTCTAAATTTATTGAATTATATGGCCAACAATACGTGTCCCATAACATACACAATCTTTTACACATCACACAAGATGTAAAAAATCATGGCCCGCTTGACGACTTCAGTTGCTTTCCATTTGAGAACTTTTTACAGGGCATTTCGAAGTGTGTTAGGAAGGGTCACCAACCATTACAGCAAATAGTGAAACGCCATTCAGAAAAATTGAATTCTTTACCAGAACAATTGCATTCTAACATAGAATATCCATTTTTTAAATCTCAACATTTTAAAGGTCCATTAATCGACACTGTTCGCGACTCTCATCAATTTAGAAGCATCGTATTTCAAGATTATACTTTAAAAATTAAAAGTCCTAATAACTGCTGTTGTCTTAACGACGGCAGCATTATTATTATATACAATTTAATTTTATCAGATAATAAACAGAAAATAATTGGCAAACCATTTTCGACATTAACAGATTTTTATACAGATCCATTCAAATCATCAGATTTAGGAATATTCGTAGCAGATAATTTAGGTCCACTACAAATTTTTAATGTCACAGACATATCTTGCAAATGTGTAAAATTAGAAACAGAAGGTAAAATCATTATATTTCCATTATTGCATACGACTCTTCCGAAACACTAAGAAAATGCTCTTTCAATTTTTATATTTTCCAACTTCTAGCCATACAAATCATCCAGGTTTCGAGGTTTTCCCCGTTTCATATATTTATACTCCTTAACGTAAGAATACTACTAACCTGTACAATTGTTTTATTGACGAGATATCAATTTAGAAAAATCATGAACCACGGGTGGAACATCGTCCACTTTTACAACGATGGAAGGGTCGAGGTGGTGCCGTTGACATGGTTAGAGGCAGGGAGTTGTTCGTGGCCACCATATGAAAAGAACCGTATCGCCACTGCCATTCGGGAATGCGAGATTCCTGCGGCATCTTGGACGCAGTATCCAGTCAAAACGATTACAAATGCCACTTATGGTACACTGAAATTTGCACAATAATTACTATTTATTATATTAATTAATGGTTAATTGTATACCAATTAATTACTAATGTGTGCCTGCAGATGATTATGACACAGCTAAGGATGCAGCAATAGTGGCGCAGAGAACACTCGATACTTTGTCCCAACAAGATAAAAAAGAAAGAAGGAAAGAACAAAATAGGAAGCGTTCGGGCAGCAAGGGGAAAAATATACCGACACCCAAAATGAGGAAGATCAATCCCTTAGTAGGTGGGTAAATAAAGTATAATATATAAAAATTATAATATCTAGAGATATTTAATTCTAATTGTTATTGTTTACTTATTCTTTTGACATAGGTCTGATCTGTTCAAATAGTATCTCCTTGACAGAAATAATTCTTATTTTCAGATCCTATTTCTTGGAGGACCGCGAAGGGGAAAACCTCACAGGGGAGCTCCACGCATCGGAGATCTTCGGAAGATAGATCCTCGCGCGGGCAATCCTGACACCGGAGCATCACGCACGGGAGCACCGAGAAGGGGAAAACCTCACAGGGGAGCACCACTCACCGGAGATCTTCGGAAGATAGACCCTCGCGCGGGCGATCCTCGCACCGGAGCACCGCGAAAGGGAAAACCTCACAGGGGAGCTCCACGCACCGGAGATCTTCGCAAGATAGATCCTCGCGCGGGCAATCCTCACACCGGAGCATCATGCACGTGAGCTCCGCAAAGGGAAAAAGCTCGCACGGGAGCACCACGCACCGGAGATCCTCGCAACATAGATCCTCGCATGGGAGCACCACGCACGGGAGCACCGAGAAGGGGAAAACCTCACAGGGGAGCTCCACGCACCGGAGATCTTCGCAAGATAGATCCTCGCGCGGGCGATCCTCGCACCGGAGCACCGCGAAAGGGAAAACCTCACAGGGGAGCACCACGCACCGGAGATCTTCGGAAGATAGATCCTCGCGCGGGAGTTCCTTGCTCCGGAGCATCACGGACGCGAGCACCGCAAAGGGGAAAAGCTCGCACGGGAGCACCATGCACGGGAGCACCGAGAAGGGGAAAACCTCACAGGGGAGCACCACGCACCGGAGATCTTCGGAAGATAGATCCTCGCGCGGGAGTTCCTTGCTCCGGAGCATCACGGACGCGAGCACCGCAAAGGGGAAAAGCTCGCACGGGAGCACCACGCACGGGAGCACCGAGAAGGGGAAAACCTCACAGGGGAGCTCCACGCACCGGAGATCTTCGCAAGATAGATCCTCGCGCGGGCGATCCTCGCACCGGAGCACCGCGAAAGGGAAAACCTCACAGGGGAGCACCACGCACCGGAGATCTTCGGAAGATAGATCCTCGCGCGGGAGTTCCTTGCTCCGGAGCATCACGGACGCGAGCACCGCAAAGGGGAAAAGCTCGCACGGGAGCACCATGCACGGGAGCACCGAGAAGGGGAAAACCTCACAGGGGAGCACCACGCACCGGAGATCTTCGGAAGATAGATCCTCGCGCGGGAGTTCCTTGCTCCGGAGCATCACGGACGCGAGCACCACGCACCGGAGATTCTCGCCAGATAGAAACCCGCACGAGAGCACATCACATCACGGGAGCATCATTGGTAAAATAATATATGTTATATGTATTTGTATAAAGATACTTTAGGAGGAAATTCTTTTTTATCATTGAAATGTAATAAATAATTTGCAGAAAACACGGGCAGGTGTTGCAATCATTGCCCAGTTCTTACGGTCCTACTAAAGAAACTGGTGACCCAAATGCACATGTTCCGGGCTATGCAGGCGGATAATTCAAAGATGTTATTAAAACTAAATAAAAAAATTGAAGGCAATGCTCCCGAAAAAAGCAAAGTTTCTTTATTTTGTAAATATAATCTTGAGTTTCCACTGAAAAGTGTAGAGGAGTTAAATCAGCTAGAGGATGCTTTGCAAAATCGGGAGGATTTTGAAGATGCGGTAAATAAAATATTTACATATGTCGTGGCTAAACATATTTTCGTAAAAAATTGTGGTGGGGATAGGTCATTGTATTTTGCAGAAAATGTGTAATGGAAAAAAATATCTAAAGTTTCAAGCTGTTTTTAAAATTCATTTTCGGTATTTCTTCGATATAAAATCATATTTACTTTGTTGATGCTAAGTAATTCTTACATTTTAGGTCAATGAATTGGCCAAGTATGGAGGGACAAATGTATACAACTGTGTGAAGAGGATGCTGACCCCCCTAATAGCCAACGAATTGGCCCTAAATTACAGTTGGCTGGGGCGAAAGGGGAAACGGCCGTTCAATAAGTCCTTGGTGGCGAAATTGATAATAGGTATGTAAATGTCATTCTCATTTTACTGTTGCTAATATTTATTATTTTGTAACATAAATATAATGTTTTTTACAAATTCTTGTTTAAGATGCTGCAGAAAAAGGCAAAGCCACGCAGAATAGGATGGAGACCGAGCGAAACATTCAATTGTGGCTGAAGCGAGCTTCCGACAGGAGAGGGGACAGGCAACTTTAAAACTGTATGTTTTAACCGTTCCTTATTATGCTATTTCATACTCTGAGAATCTTAATTGTATGGCAGAAGGTGAAAATATCGAGCAAGATAGTAATATGGGCTATGTCGTTATTCATCAAATAAACTACAATAGCAAAATTTCCAAAATATTAAACTCTGTATCTTTCCATCCTTTATGCCACTTGCTATCTTGCTCAGCTAAATACTTAGCGTTCCTCTGGGAATGCTCACATTCGAGTAGTTATCTTACATTTACTCTTTATTCTAATTTTGTCTTTTCATTAGTTATATGTAGGAGCGGCTCGCACAGCATCAACCGGCGCAGGACCATATCGCACGGGATATCCTCGCAGGGCATCACCCCTGAAGGCATCGCTTCGCACCGGAGCACCTCGACCGGGAGAACGTGGCAGAGGACCACCTCGCACGGCATCACCCCTGAAGGCATCGCTTCGCACCGGAGCACCTCGACCGGGAGAACGTGGCAGAGGACCACCTCGCACGGCATCATCCCTGAAGGCATCGCTTCGCACCGGAGCACCTCGACCGGGAGAACGTGGCAGCCGACCACCTCGCACGGCATCATCCCTGAAGGCATCGCTTCGCACCGGAGCACCTCGACCGGGAGATCGCTGCAGGGGACCACCTCGCAGAGCACCACCTCGCAGGGTATCACCTCGCATGGGGGCACTCAAAGCAGCCTCCGATACAAAATTTTCCTGTACGTTTCCTCCTTTTACGCTATTTGATATCTTGTTTTGCTAAATAGTAAGCGTTCCTCTCGGAATGCTCACATTCGAGTAGTTATCTTACATTTACTCTTTATTCTAATTTTGTCTTTTCATTAGTTATATGTAGGAGCGGCTCGCACAGCATCAACCGGCGCAGGACCATATCGCACGGGATATCCTCGCAGGGCATCACCCCTGAAGGCATCGCTTCGCACCGGAGCACCTCGACCGGGAGAACGTGGCAGAGGACCACCTCGCACGGCATCATCCCTGAAGGCATCGCTTCGCACCGGAGCACCTCGACCGGGAGAACGTTGCAGAGGACCACCTCGCACGGCATCATCCCTGAAGGCATCGCTTCGCACCGGAGCACCTCGGCCGGTAGATCGCTGCAGGGGACCACCTCGCAGAGCACCACCTCGCAGGGCTTCACCTCGCATGGGGGCACTCAAAGCAGCCTCCGATACAAAATTTTCCTGTACGTTTCCTCCTTTTACGCTATTTGATATCTTGTTTTGCTAAATAGTAAGCGTTCCTCTCGGAATGCTCACATTCGAGTAGTTATCTTACATTTACTCTTTATTCTAATTTTGTCTTTTCATTAGTTATATGTAGGAGCGGCTCGCACAGCATCAACCGGCGCAGGACCATATCGCACGGGATATCCTCGCAGGGCATCACCCCTGAAGGCATCGCTTCGCACCGGAGCACCTCGACCGGGAGAACGTGGCAGAGGACCACCTCGCACGGCATCACCCCTGAAGGCATCGCTTCGCACCGGAGCACCTCGACCGGGAGAACGTGGCAGAGGACCACCTCGCACGGCATCATCCCTGAAGGCATCGCTTCGCACCGGAGCACCTCGACCGGGAGAACGTGGCAGCCGACCACCTCGCACGGCATCATCCCTGAAGGCATCGCTTCGCACCGGAGCACCTCGACCGGGAGATCGCTGCAGGGGACCACCTCGCAGAGCACCACCTCGCAGGGTATCACCTCGCATGGGGGCACTCAAAGCAGCCTCCGATACAAAATTTTCCTGTACGTTTCCTCCTTTTACGCTATTTGATATCTTGTTTTGCTAAATAGTAAGCGTTCCTCTCGGAATGCTCACATTCGAGTAGTTATCTTACATTTACTCTTTATTCTAATTTTGTCTTTTCATTAGTTATATGTAGGAGCGGCTCGCACAGCATCAACCGGCGCAGGACCATATCGCACGGGATATCCTCGCAGGGCATCACCCCTGAAGGCATCGCTTCGCACCGGAGCACCTCGACCGGGAGAACGTGGCAGAGGACCACCTCGCACGGCATCATCCCTGAAGGCATCGCTTCGCACCGGAGCACCTCGACCGGGAGAACGTTGCAGAGGACCACCTCGCACGGCATCATCCCTGAAGGCATCGCTTCGCACCGGAGCACCTCGGCCGGTAGATCGCTGCAGGGGACCACCTCGCAGAGCACCACCTCGCAGGGCTTCACCTCGCATGGGGGCACTCAAAGCAGCCTCCGATACAAAATTTTCCTGTACGTTTCCTCCTTTTACGCTATTTGATATCTTGTTTTGCTAAATAGTAAGCGTTCCTCTCGGAATGCTCACATTCGAGTAGTTATCTTACATTTACTCTTTATTCTAATTTTTTTTTTTTTTTTTTTTTTTTTCCTTTCAGTAGGGGGTGAGTGCCACACCCTATGGGCCGTCCCTCTGAACGAGTGGCTCAGTTACCAGCCAAAGGAAGTTGATGGCGTTACTAATATCAAAGTAATTAGTAATAGCGTATTATCTGTTGCGGAAAAGTTGCAAAAAACCGCAATACTGGAATAGGGGCTGAACCTAAAAAAAAGAATAGTTATGGGACGGCACGGGACAACACAAGACGAGAAACACGAAAAGAAGCAGAAGGTAACTCGCAGAAAGCGCCGGGTACTAATGGTAAAAGTAGAGAAATGTTCTTAGAATCTAAGAGTCATGAGAGTTAATGGATGAAATAGGTACGGATAACCATGGTTGTTGGGTTAACTGGAGAGGGGAAATGGAATTTTAACCTTGTAAGGGATTCTATTAATGTCATAGAGGCCAGTGCGGCGAGCCAGTGGGTTGATGTGGTCTGAGACCGTGTAACAATCGATGGCACGTTGGATAAAGTCACGAATATATGGGACTTCCGTGTCCGAGTGGAGAGCCGCAGTGGCATAGAGTGTGGGAGATCCTGTAATTATTTTCAAAATTTTGTTTTGCACGCGTTGGAGTTTGACCCGGTTTGTTTTGGTGGTGTTCCACCAAACCGGAGCACCATATGTGAGCACCGGTCTAATGCAGGTCTTGTAGATACTGATACGCAAATGAATATTAAGTGATGATTTGTGACTGATGTGGGGATATAAAGCGCCGGCGACTTTTAGGGCCTTGTCAATTCGGTCGGAGATAGCGGCGTTCCACGCCATTTTGTGTTGCAATAATATTCCTAGGTATTTGACCTGCTTACACCAGGGTACAGCATTATTGCAAATGGTCAACTGATGGTTATCAATGGAAGCCAGGACTTTAGTACGGATGGAAAAAATAATCGCCTCGGTTTTACCCGGGTTAATCTGCATTTTCCAGTCCGAGAAGAACTGCAGGACTTGATCTAAGTAAGTCTGAAGTCGAAAAACCATGGGAGATAGTTGCCATGACGACGTAAATATGGCAGTATCGTCCGCGTAAAGGGCAAGCTCACAGTCGGCGCGTTTTGGCAGATCGTTAATAAAAATGTTAAAAGGCGTAGGGCCGAGATTGGATCCCTGCGGTACTCCAGCTGGCACAGGATGTGTGTCAGATTTTACACCCATATAAGACACGAACATCTGACGGTCCGTTAGATATGACGCCATAAGTTTAATAAAGCCTGTCGAGAATCCGATCAGACTCATCTTGTACAGAAGGGCATCGTGCCAGACCGTGTCAAACGCCCTTGAGAGGTCAAGGAGGACCATTGCTGTGCTACGGTTGGTGTTCAGCTGATGTGTAATATGCTGAGAAATGCGTAAAATCTGTTGTGTGGTAGAGTGACCCTCGCGAAAACCGAACTGCTGATCAATAATTATATTGTTATTTAGTAGGAATTGATTTAAGTGCGCATGTATACATTTCTCAAACAGTTTGCCTAATATGGGCAAAAGGCTGATTGGTCTGTAGCTACTGGGAAGCTCGCGTGGTTTTCCGGGCTTAGGAATGGGTATAACCTTGGATATTTTCCATGCTGTGGGGAAATAACCCAGGGAAACAGATGATCTAAAAATGTAATACAGTTGACAGATGACTTTGCGCGAGGAATGTTTCAGCATAGGTACTGAGATGCCGTCGCACCCGGGGGCCTTTCTCAAGGCCATGCGTTTAATAAAGTTGAAAATTTGATCGGGAGAAAGTGGAACGCCAGGCGTTCCAGTGGGTGGTGCATCACTCAGTGTGGAAACGAAACCCGTAACCAGTGCAGAGTTGGGTGAGGGTAACCGTACCGCATCATCATGGATCCGACGGAAGGTGGAAACCAGGAGGTCCGCCTTGCCGTCGTCAGTGGTAACAATGTTCGGCCCGTCGCGGAGAGGGGGCAGCGTTCTGGACGCTTTTGAGCTGGTGATTTTCCTATACGTCGCCCAAAAAGTGGGATCCGGTTTAGTAAAAGATCTGAGGTTACGATCCCATTGTTGTATTCGAAGATATGAAATTCTCTTGCGAATGGTAGCTGTTATATCACGGATCGCTGGGGCAATAAAATGCATCCCGAGACGTTGTCCACTACGACGTAAAGCACGGCGATGTCGAATGTATGATAAAAGCGTGGGATCAGTAAGGAGGTGAGCCTCCTTGTTAGTCGTCGTAGAGACGACGGTAGCTTTACGGCGACACGCTTGTAAGAAGGAGGTGAGCTTCTTAATAGCACCATCAATGTCCATGACAGATGGGAGATTACTTTTAATATGACATCGTTGAGTGTTGCTGTTGTAAGTCACCCAATCGGTGGTGGCATCAATGCCAGGGAAGGCAGGACCTTGCGTGACGGTTAGCATGACGGGACGATGCATAGTGTCAAAATCGTCCGTAACGCAGCAACTGAAGTTAGTATGATAGTCCGTGATAAAGAGGTCAATAGTGGACGGGCGTGCAGATCCGTGATAGCAGGTGAATGAGTCAGGGTGGATGATGCGGTAAGGATTTTTGCAGAAATGATCGTACAACAATCTGCCAGCCTGGTTAGTAGAATAATTGTTCCAGGAGTTGTGTCTGGCGTTCCAGTCGCCCCCGACCAAAAATGGGGAGCCCATTCGAATAAGTGAATCAAAAACTCCCGAGTCCTTGATAGCGGAGGGGGGTGCGTATACGACACCTATGATGATCCGGGGGGCGGCAAGCCTAATGAAACACGCCTCGCATGAGGGAAAACCAGCGTGCTGGAGACTGACGTATTTAATGGTCTCGTGTATGAAAATAGCTACGCCTCCGCCCCTAGTGGGGCGATCGGCGCGAACCATCGAGTAGCCCGGAAGAGAAAAAGCAACAGCAGGCGAGAGCCATGTCTCAGTGACCAGGATAATACCAGCCCTCAGCCTGGCCAACGCGAGGATCAACTCATTTCGCTTCCGAGGAAGCGAACCAGCATTCCACAGCATTATTTTAGGGAGAGGCATCGAAAGAGTCCAACCTAGTCATCATTGTGAAAAAGACCTGGAATTTTTCGGCCAAAGTGCGGCAGGGTCTGAGATTGTCTATAAGCGATCGGGTAAGTGAGAGCATTTGCTCGACGTTGACAATTGCGTTCAGTTCCTTAAGAGCCGACATCAGACCGAACATGTGCTGAACTCCAGGTAGAGACCCGCTGTCGGGGCGCAAATCAGCTGATGCCCCGGTAGTGGGAGGGAAAGGGAGGGGTTTTCTAATTTTTCTAATTTTGTCTTTTCATTAGTTATATGTAGGAGCGGCTCGCACAGCATCAACCGGCGCAGGACCATATCGCACGGGATATCCTCGCAGGGCATCATCCCTGAAGGCATCGCTTCGCACCGGAGCACCTCGACCGGGAGAACGTGGCAGAGGACCACCTCGCACGGCATCATCCCTGAAGGCATCGCTTCGCACCGGAGCACCTCAACCGGGAGAACGTTGCAGAGGACCACCTCGCACGGCATCATCCCTGAAGGCATCACTTCGCACCGGAGCACCTCGAGCGGGAGAACGTGGCAGAGGACCACCTCGCACGGCATCACCCCTGAAGGCATCGCTTCGCACCGGAGCACCTCGACCGGGAGAACGTGGCAGAGGACCACCTGGCACGGCATCATCCCTGAAGGCATCGCTTCGCACCGGAGCACCTCGACCGGGAGAACGTTGCAGAGGACCACCTCGCACGGCATTATCCCCGAAGGCATCACTTCGCACCGGAGCACCTCGACCGGGAGATCGCTGCAGGGGACCACCTCGCAGGGCATCACCTCGCATGGGGGCACTCAAAGCAGCCTCCGATACAAAATTTTCCTGTACGTTTCCTCCTTTTACGCTATTTGATATCTTGTTTTGCTAAATAGTAAGCGTTCCTCTGGGAATGCTCACATTCGAGTAGTTATCTTACATTTACTCTTTATTCTAATTTTGTCTTTTCATTAGTTATATGTAGGAGAGGCTCGCACAGCATCAACCGGCGCAGAACCATATCGCACGGGAGATCATCGCTGGGCATCACCCCTGAAGGCAACGCTTCGCACCGGAGCACCTCGACCGGGAGAACGTGGCAGAGGACCACCTGGCACGGCATCATCCCTGAAGGCATCGCTTCGCACCGGAGCACCTCGACCGGGAGAACGTGGCAGAGGACCACCTCGCACGGCATCATCCCTGAAGGCATCGCTTCGCACCGGAGCACCTCGACCGGGAGAACGTGGCAGAGGACCACCTCGCACGTCATCATCCCTGAAGGCATCACTTCGCACCGGAGCACCTCGAGCGGGAGAACGTTGCAGAGAACCACCTCGCAGAGCATCATCCATGAATGCAACACTTCGCACCGGAGCATCTCGACCCGGAGAACGTTGCAGAGGACCACTTCGCAGAGCATCATCCATGAAGGCAACACTTCGCACGGGATCACACAAACCAGCCTCCGATAAAAAAGTTTCCTGTACGTTTCCTCCTTTTACGCTAATTGATATCTTGCTCAGCTAAATAGTAAGCGCTCCTCTAGGAATGCTCACTTTCGAGTAGTTATCTTACATTTACTCTTTATTCTAATTTTGTCTTTTCATTAGTTATATCTAGGAGCACCTCGCACTGCATCATCCGGTACGGCATCCTCTCGCACGGGAGTACCTCGCACAGCATCACCTCGCACAGCATCACCTCGCACAGCATCATCTCGCACAGGATCGTCCCGCACAGCAACTTCTCGCACGGAATCACCTCGCACGGGAGAGCTTCGCATAGAGGAACTTTACATGGAAACACTTCACTCGCGAGCAGGCGCGCATGTGTCTTTTCGACCGACAATTTCATATGTTTTAAAATATGATCGAAAATCGTCCATTGTTGCCGCTTTCCACAAAAGCTATTCTCATTTTAGTCATGTCTCGACTTGTTATGTACCTATACTGCGATTTTGCATGAGTGCGTATGGATTGCGCGCGAATTTTTCATTTGTGTAGTGTATGAAGTGGGTTGGCACATAATATTTTATAATTAGTGGCACGTGCGCTGGTGGCGTCATGGCTATTGTAAATTAACAATGATTAAAGATTGACGCTATAACAGCCGAAGTCTAAGTACACTCCGCGTCAACCTTAAAAGAACACTATAATTTCCCGAAAATTTTGATCATTTTCAAATGGTTGTATCTCTGCCATAAATGGTAGAAAAAATATTCAAAAAACGCATTTTAACGCTTGAAGTTTTTAGTTCTTAAATTAAGGACTCAATTTTGTTTTCATTCAATTATGATACTGTTTTAACAAGATGAAGCGCAGGAAACGAAGTTCCAAAAATTTTTACCTAGCTTGAACGTATGCACGGGCCAAAAAATATGTTTCCCGTAAATCCAACGAAGAGCTCTTATAGAGCAAAAATTTCTCTTTAACTTCCGATTTTTGGTGTTGTTTTATGATTTTCATTGCCCGAGTTATTTGCGATCAAAGTAAAAAGGGTACTTTTCACTTTGAACAGCTATAACTTGCGAACTCATGATCGTAGACAAATCTCCATGATTGTTTTGGAAAGCTAAGTAAGTTCATTTCAGAACCATTAGATGTCAATTGAATGAGATTTTTTTTTAATCGTATTGAATTCATTTTAAAATGACCTCAAAAATGGCATACTTACCTTTTTTTAGAAAACATGATGCCACGTGAAGGAAAATCGTGGAATCATTCAAGTGTGCACGTTTTTTGCGAGTTAAAACTACCCTTAAACACTGTGCAAAAGGCCGGATTGATCAGTTTTTTTTTCCGTATGTCCTCGATGTTCAAACATGCGATATAGTCTGAAAAATTGAAGGATCACCTCTTTTACGTTATGTGTCTTTTCAAAACCCTTTTCTTGTTCTCCAAGCTTTTAAACGATTGGTGCACGTTTTTTTTGTTAGTTCAATGTCATGTTCAATTTTTTGACCCGTGCATATGTTCAAACTAGGGAAAAATTTGAGTGCTTGATTAAAAAACTAGAAACTTCAAGCGTTAAAATGCGTTTTTCTAAATATTTTCTGCGAACATGTTTCGCAAAGATATAGCCATTTGAAAATGACCAAAATTTTCGGGAAAAAAAGTATTCCTTTAATTTTGACGCGAAGTGTAGTACCGTTAGTCTTTTCTCGCTGCCGTGTGCGACGGTGCATGACTATGATAAACATCGGGATTTGTTCTTGAAGGAATGTTGTGAAGCTAATGATAATATTATAATGTATTATTTATACCATTTTACTAATTTTATTAAGTTATGTTTGCATGATATTTTAAATATCGGTCGAAATGACCGACGCGCTTTGTAACGCAAGCTAAGTATTTGGTGCGCGGGTTAAACTTGCCTCTGATTGAAAAATTTAGAAAAAAATTTTAAACTAATCTACGCACCAGCTATGATGTTTCATTTAGTTAATAGGAATTCATGTTCATATAAAAATGATTTATGGTAGTTATGATATCGACCGTATTTTTAGAATAAACAATAAGTGGTTTCGGCGCACTGGTTCGGTCAGTTAAACAAACTGTGGCTAGAACGAATTCAAAAGAAAAACCGTTAAATATTAAGAACGGATTTAAAAATTATTGACAGAACGAACATTTTAAACCTCACAACAAACTGTCGAAATACCACTAATTGATGTTCATGTGGTAAAAGTCCAACACATTAGGATATATGACCAAATAATTACATAATATAGTTTTATTATGTATTAATGAAATGATCATACTGGCCAAATTGAAGTGCAAACTCTATTAGAAGAATTATTCTAATAGAGTTTGCACTTCACCTTTAAATGGTCCCCCAAGTTATGTTTACCTCAGTCACGTTCCAACCGACTCGTGTGTTACACGTCTTATCAAACGTCTTAGCGAACGCAGTATTCTTTATAAAATCTTACCTTGATAAAGGTCTAAACCACAGACCGAAACGTCGGAAATTTATAATTTTTAAAATTGCAAATTAGCTTTTAAATTGTTTAACTGACCGAACCAGTGCGCCGAAACCACTTATTGTTTATTCTAAAAATACGGTCGATATCATAACTACCATAAATCATTTTTATATGAACATGAATTCCTATTAACTAAATGAAACATCATAGCTGGTGGGTAGATTAGTTTAAATTTTTTTTCTAAATTTTTCAATCAGAGGCAGGTTTAACCCGCGCACCAAATAGCTTGCGTTACAAGGCGCGTCGGTCATTTCGACCGATATTTAAAATATCATGCAAACATAACTTAATAAAATTAGTAAAATGGTATAAATAATACATTATATTAAAAATGATTTATCCAAACATTTCCTTTTGAATCTATACCATTATATAAAAATGGTCGGGCCATGTCGTGCATGTGTGAATGTATGTATGTATGTATGTATGTATGTATGTATGTATGTATGTGTAAGGAGTGTACTCTTTAAATTGATTTAAATCTTCCCGCTCAATACAGTGAGTCGGTAAGTCAAGGGTCCGCAGTAGCGGCAGAGAAATTAATAGCAAATTCGGCAACCTGCACTAGTGCGCACTGAGTGCGAGTTTTCTCGCTTCCAATTGGCTAAAAGTCGCACTAAGTGCGCACCAGTGAGACCGTCCGTATTCGCTATTAGGCAAGCATGCGGCAGACGGACACGTGTGAGTCTTGCTAATTGCTAAGAGTGATTTGTTTATACAAGGAACAGAATTGCGAACAACAAACACTGAATGTTGTTTCTTGTATTTTTACAGGTTTCTAACCTTTGTAAATAGCTAATGTAAATAGCTTAATTAATAAAAATTCTTGTATTTTTACAGTGAAACTTTTCGGTTTGTTATTATCTGCAACCCTTGAGTGTTAAATCAAATAACCCAATCGCACATTACATATGTATGTATGTCTTTATGTATGTATGTATGTATGTATGTATGTATGTATGTTTGGAAGCAGAAAACTCAAAAACTACTGAACTGATTTCGATGGACCATATGCCAAAAGAATCTTTGTTTTAATGGGACTGCTATGGGCTAGAGGCTTAGAATTAAATGGTAAAGTAAATGAAAACGGAAAGTCTGATTGATGCCGCAGCGAAGCACGCAGTATTTTGCTAGTACTACATTATAATATTGCAATTCAATTCAAATTAAGCGTTCATACAATCAGCCACTACTTAAATTTCATTGATATAAGTGGAGTTCATATAAATGGAGTACCACGCAATAAATTACTCAAGAACCCATGTAGCTCTTCGCAACGTTAGTACGCGACGCAACAAAATTGTTAACGAAACACTTGTAATTATAAACTCACAAAATCCGTGGGACAAGGTGTACACATATTCTGTGTATTCTCTGTATATATACTTCGTATATAGTTTGTGTATTCTCACGTGTACTATTATAGCATTAATAATCTGATAACAAATATGTATACATAATACGATGTGTCTATAAATGTTAAGGTACAATGAAAATCGTTTACTATTTAGTTTGTTTTATGCGTGTTGTTCGCATGCTTGTATTCTGAATGTATGTATTAGCGGGTGGCGCTGCTCTAACAGAGTAGGCTACTGTAATGTTGCGTGATAACGCATTATATTTTTGTACTATTTATTATGTTTAATATAGTTTATTATTATTACATACAAAAACTGACTGTGCACTCCGTATTCGAGAACCACCCGCTTCCACGTCATAATATGTAAAATACAACATATAGTTGATACAACATCATACCCTGGTAAACAAATCTGGGGAGCAGAGTCTGACGGGACAAAACCATAGCTATCTGTGTCCGCATTTGTAATACTTTACTTGTACTTTTAAGTATTGTATAAGTATATTTATATAGTTACTAGTTCCTCGTTAATACTTCTGTAAACACACATAATAATGCGGTAGATGATCGTTTACTAAATATGTGTAATAATAATACGAATAAAAGTAACTGTTAAATACATATTTTATTAAACTCTATTTTATTTTTCACACCATTACCTCCGTTATATTTGTATTAAATCTAATTCCTATATCGACAGACGCTTTAAATACGTTTTCTAATCATTTTTCATTTGGATATTTCCTAATCTACAAACCTGCATTTGACCTAATTAATTTAGACCTGATAATAACGTGTCAAGTACGTCCTAATATTGTCTTTTTAAGAGCTGTATCTGACCCAATTTAGCCCTAATAAAGATGTCTCAGTAACGTCTTTTAAACGCTTTTTCAACCGCCCAGATAGCACACCTCGTCTTAGAGACGTCTAGTTTAGGTCTATTTTAGGTCTGAACGTTTGATTTGTAACAAGACGTCTTTAAGACTTTACCAGACGTTGTGCTATCTGGGCGTCTGAATTGCGTCCGTTAAACATCTTTGAAACGGCTTTAAAGACGTCTTTAAACATATTTGAAACGGCTTTAAAGACGTATTTTCAACCGTCTGAATTGCGTCCGTTAAAGACATCTTTGAAACGGCTTTAAAGACGTCTTTAAACATATTTGAAACGGCTTTAAAGACGTCTTTGAAGCGGCTTTAAAAATGTCTTGAAGCCGTCCATTCAACGTCTTTGATGGTCTTTGAAACGACTTTTAAAGACGTCTTGAGTCCGTCAAATCTGTAACAACAGCGGTGCAGAAGACCAAACCCAGGCCTAGCTGCAACATTCAAGACGTCTCACAGACGATGGGAACGTCTGGCGCAGACATCCGACAGATGTCGCTCAGACGTATCTGTGCTATCTGGGCAGTAGGCCTAATCAAGACCTTACGAAGACGTCTTTGAGGCGTCGTGAAAGTCTGAAATGGACGTCTTTAAGACGTCTTCACGACCACTTAAAGACGTCTTATAGACGTCTACAAGGCGTTTAAAAGGGGTCTTAATGACGTACGGTTTCCTGACTCAGGACATTCAAAAATGTCTATAGACGTCTTTAAGACGACTTTCAGAAAACAGCAGACGTCTTTAAGACGTCTTGAAAATTTGAAATGGACGTCTACGTGACGTTTAAAAGACGTCTACAGGGCGTTTATAAGACGTCTCAAAGACGTCTACAAATTGTTCAAGAGACGTCTTAAAGACGTACGGTTTACTGACTCAGGACATTCAAAAATGTCTATAGACGTCTTTAAGACGTCTTTCAGAAAATAGCAGACGTCTTTAAGACGTCTTGAATGTCTGAAACAGACGTCTTAAAGACGGCTCATAGACGTAGAGTGCTATCTGGGTATAATAGTGTGTATAATACGTGTGCTTGGGCGTTGCCTGGGCACAACAGTTGGAACCATTCGAAGAAATACCTGCGGAAGAGGAAACGACAAACACATACAGAAAAACTGACAGAACGTACCAATTACTACAATTACTGCGGTTAGACCACTTAAATTCAGAAGAACGAGCCAGCGTTGAACAGTTAGTAAAAGAACACGCAGATAGATTTTACCTTCCAGGAGAAAAACTAGAAGCTACTAACAAGGCATATCACAGAATAATAACAGAAAACGACATTCCCGTTTTCACAAAACAATATAGATATCCCCAAGCATATAAGGAAGAAGTTAGAATACAAACTAAAGAATTACTTGAAAAAGGAATCATACAGTCATCATCATCACCTTATAACTCACCGATTTCGATTGTACCTAAGAAAGAAGACGCACAACCTTCAACCAGACAAGTACGAATTTTTGAAAAAGGAAGTATCGTACTTAGGACACATAATAGGAGAGGAAGGAGTTAAACCTGACCCAAAAAAAGTAATAGCTGTAAAGGAATTTCCAACACCTACGACAGTAAAAAACGTAAAACAGTTCCTAGGACTGAGCGGATATTATAGGCGATTTATAAAAGACTTCTCAAAAATTGCAAGGCCACTTTCTAATCTCACTAGAAAGAACTACCAATTCGAGTGGACCTATAAGCAACAAAAAGCATTTGAAACCTTACGGGAAGCTCTCTGCAAGGAACCCATCTTACAATTTCCAGACTTCGATAAGATATTCAACATCACGACAGACGCCTCAGATATTGCTGCAGGTGCGGTTCTTAGTCAAGGAGAAATAGGGAAAGATTTGCCAGTAGCGTACGCATCTCGCGTTTTAAATGACGCAGAAACGCGATATTCTCCTACAGAACGGGAATTATTGGCAATAATATATGCAGTTTTGCACTTTAGACCTTACATTTATGGAAGGAAATTTTATCTGATAACAGACCATAAACCATTAGAATGGCTTCAAAATCTATCTAATCCTACATCTCGATTAATGCGTTGGAAAATTAGATTAGCGGAATACGATTATAAAATTTTATATAAACACGGGAAATATAACACAAACGCGGACGCATTGTCTAGGAATCCGATTGCACTACCATTGCACGCCAAAAGAGCTCATTCAGACACAAATTCGCATGAAAATAAAAAATTAAAAAAATTTCATCAATTTCAAACTCGACTACGGGAAACTACAGCCTCAACCTCGGGAAATCCAGCTCCGCATAAACAATTAATACTTAGCTCTTCAGAAACCTATTCCTCTTCATATGACGAAAGCGATGCGTTAAATTTAAAGCGGAAAAAAATAAAGCGGAAAAAACAAAACACGAACACCTCTTCCTCTCGTCCCGAAACTAAAAAACGAAATGTCGAAGTGGAAATCGTTGAAACGCATACACCCCTTCGTTACGCGCCTCATCAAATCTCTGTACCCGTTGAAATACACGCACCTCCTCAAGAGATACATTCGCCCCCCCCCCCAATCTAAGTACACGCACCCCCGCAAGTCGTGGCACCCCAAACATACAAACCCCCCCAAGACAACATGCAAACCATCAAGAAACCTCACATCAAGAGAGAAGAGGATTTAATTGAAGAAATTGATGAAACGGTCATAATACCGAAACATAATTATAAGGACCCTCCCAAAATCGACGCAAAATCAAGTTCGGAAAAGAACACTCACCATACACCTAAAAAGAAAAAACCAAAATTAAAATCCAGCACGGACACAGGCCCCATAACGCCAATCAGGATAAGGAAAGGAAAAATACTTACTCCTCCTCCACCATCCTTATTATTTCCCTCTCATCCTCCACCATTATTATCTCTTCCCCCACATTCTCCCCTTGCACAACCCACACCAGCCAGACCAAGAATAGTATCAAATATTCCTGTCAAAAACCAAAACACAGAGGTAGAAGATCATTTATGGATGGGTAAAGGATATATTGCAACATTCATAAACACAAAAGGCAGACCAATAGGACCAGCAGGAGAAAAATTATATAAAGAAAAAAATATAAAACCTCACAAAATTCCACATCCGTTAAGAGTTGGAGAGTCAGTAAAAATTAAGGAAGGGAAGCACACAATCCTTGGACTCTTCACACCAGAGCACCCAACAGAAGAAGATGTATACAACTCACTGAGGTCACTTCATACATACCTGGTATCTGAAAAAGCCACAAAAGTATACATCTCATCAGAAGAGGATAAAATTTTATTAAATCAACTACGAAATTTAATAGAAATAATATTCATACAAGAAGATGTCCAATTCGTCTTCTGTAAAGGCACTCTTCTAACACCTCCTGTACGAGATAGACAGCAGATCATCCAGGAGAACCACCAATCACCTATAGGCGGACATAAGGGGATAACTAAGACATATCATCGAATAAGAAGTAAATACTACTGGAAGAATATGAAATACGAAATAACACAATTCATTAAAACTTGCTTGGAATGCCAGAAAACTAAACTGGTACGAGTAAAGAATAAGGAACCCATGATACTGACAGACACACCTGTTGATGCTTTTGATAAAATTTCAATGGATATAGTAGGACCACTACCTTTCACAAATATAGGAAATGGTTATATACTTACTATCCAGGACAACTTAACAAAATATTCTCTCCCCATACCATTGGCAAGTATTACTTCAGAAGATATAGCTAAGGCATTTACAGAGCATTTCATCTGTAAATTTGGAAGTCCTAAAGCAATTCTTACTGACCAGGGACCAAATTCTATGAGTGCCCTCATGAAGAAATTTGCTAGAGCGTTTCACATCAAACAATATCGAACCTCTGCATTTCATCCTCAATCCAATGGATCCTTAGAGAGAAGTCACCATGTCCTTGTCGAATATCTACGACATTATGTATCAAAAGAAAAGCAATGGGATCAGTGGTTACCTCAAGCAATGTTTTCGCATAATACAAGCACTCACGAAGGCACGAAATTTACGCCTCACGAACTTGTTTTTGGAAGAAAAGCACGTCTTCCTTCCAGTATTGGATTGTCGACTATGTCGACAAGCTGATAGACAAATTATATCACGACAAATGGCGCGAAAAAATCTGGAAGAATCAAAAGTTCGCCAGAAACATTACTACGACCGGAAGATTCAACCACAAACATACAACGTAGGGGATTACATATGGTTATTGCAACCAAGAAGAGAAAAACTGGGACCGGAATACAGCGGACCCTACCGGGTTATTGAAATCCTGGAGAACAGTAACTTAAAAATAGTAATTAATTCGAAACAAACTAGGATCGTCCATATGAACCGCGTAAAACAGTCAAATTTACCATAAAGTTGCAACCCTGCATGGGAAGGCTATATAAGGAGGTGAAGACAAAGGATTTCTCCATTGTAACAAACGCATATACGGAACAAAGATATATATAAAGATTTTAAGAAATGTCGGGAAAAGCATGTTTAAGGAAAGTGTACGACGGAGACGTCTACTTTTATAAAAGCAGTATCATTTGCGTACACAAAGGGTGGAGCTACTAGAGGAGGAATCCCTCAAAGACCACCTAATCACAAAATATAACTTGAGACGCTGGCGGATATGCCACTTTTGTAGGAGAACATTATACAGGGTGTTCCGAAAATGGTGCGGTATATTAAAGGGGGTGATTCGGGGGGTGATTGCAAACAACTTTTTCCTTTGCGAAAATGCCCTCCGAGGTTTCGTTAACGAGATATTAATAAAAAGCACCGACCAATCAGAGCGCGAGCCTTCCGCTGAAGCTCCCGCGCTAGCGTGGCCGCGCTGCGACTACGAACAAGCAAGGCGGCATGCATCGAAGGAAATTGCGTAGAATGGCAAATGAAAAAGACGTAACAAAAAATCGAACCTTTTGCCATGGTTTGTTTGCCATTTAAAGTGAATAATGAATAAAGGATAAATTGATGAAAATCACGTGTAACGTAAAAAGACGAATACACATTTTTTTTAGAAGATTCGAAAATAATAATTATTTGAAGTGGGAGGATAAGGAATACGTAAAATTCCTTGTGTTAATAACATATCCACGAAAAGGTAATGTAACAGGAAATTAACGAAAATAGATCGTAGTTCGTTATTATGATAAAAATCCGTAACTCAATAACGGCCAGCACTGTTGCTGATAACGAATAAGTCTGTTTAAAAACCCCGAATAAATATTTTCGTACGAGAATTTTGAGAATTATCGCCGGAAATAAGCCATAGCTTGCGTTAAATTTAAAAATGAATGATCACCATTAAAGTAACTAAAAATCACCCTTGTCGAAAATTTACCTGCAACTTGAAAACTTGTGTCACTGGGTCACTGAACCGATCCTGGTCATCGATGGACGAGCCCAGTGCACAGCTGATCCCAGGTATACGAGACTACCCAAAGTTAAGGGTCGCAATGTCAGGTGCGTCCAGGTCAACGTACCGAATATTCACTTCACTGCACGGCTACTAACACTGATCACTTTATTTACTTTTTATGGAACGTGTTGTTCCTACGTTTTAAAAATTGGTGGCCCCGAAAGGGGCCGATTGTTGTCAGTTGAAGAACTGCTCCACATGGCGACCGTCATTGTCCACGCATGCTTGAGCGCGGAGAATTAAATTTTCCACCGCTGCGTGGATAAGCGCTATTGCTTCCTCAGGGGTGTCCACCGGCTGACGATACACTTCATTCTGAAATGATTGTTGTACAACAAATACAAAACGTAAGTAAAAAAAAATTATCTACAACAGGAATAAGTAAAGAGTAACAGCAATAATCAAATTACCTTCAGGTAGCCCCAGAAGAAAAAATCCAGCGGATTCATATCCGGTGACCGTGGGGGCCACGCAACGTGGGGCTCTTGTCCGCCGCGGCCGATCCACCTGTCCTGAAAGGTTTCACCTAAATAGGCGCGGACAATATTAGCATAATGTGGCCCAGCTCCGCCATGCTGGTAGTACATGTTCTGTCGGATCTCATATGGAATATCGTCCATAAGATCCGGCAGAACATGTTCTAGAAAATATTTATACGCTGGGCCGTCCAGCCTATCTGGCAGAATGTACGGCCCAAAGATAAATTCGCCACAAATGCCGGCCCATAGGTTGATCGACCAACGGACTTGTGCTGCACGTGGACGAAGCGCTAGGGGATTTTCGTCGCTCCACACATGCATATTGTGGGAATTGAAGCAACCTTCCCTGTTGAAAATTGCTTCATCCGTCCACAATATGTATGTGGTGAACGACGGATTCCTTCGCACTTCTCCCAACAGCCACCTGGAATAGTGAACCCGCTGGATGTAATCTCCGGGGAGCAACTGTACGGGAGCTACCCGTACATATTTGTACGGATGCAACTTGCGATCCCTGAGGATTCCGTGTACCGTCGTAGTGCTGACACTAGAACAAAATGCAAAAAGATCCACTATTAGATAACATTTTTTTTTTTTAATTAATAATTGCTGCAGTTATCTTGAACTGTGACTTACTTTAGGCGACGGCTCAAGATGCGCACACTGATCGTTGGGTCAGCTTCAACGGCGTCGAGGATTCTCTCGATGATGCCCGGATTTCGCGCTGCAGCGGGTCTGCCCACCTCGCTGCCTCGCGGCATCACGGACCCCGTCGAGTAAAGCCGCGACGCTAACCGACGAAACGTATCCTCGCTTGGCGTTTCAATATTGGGATATTCTAGCGCAAATGCTCGCGCAGCAGCTCTTGCGTTCCCGTCGTTCCGGGCGTAGACCCAGAACATACGGTAGTATTCCTGGGCTGTGAACATTTCTGCAACGCGATTTCTAGCTGACTGACAGGATTTTTTCCAAGCAACTTCCGCTACCCCAAGTAGCTTCTCTGGTTCCATTATGAGTTAACTCCCACCAAGCCAAGAGGCTTTAGGTAAAAAGAAGCCAGCACATTTTCGGAACACACGTGTTTTGCAGAAGTGCAACGAAAACTTTCACAAATGCCCGCGCTCCGTCCTTCTACTGCCAATGTACCCATTGCTTCGAGATAGAAAACAGACACCACGTGTATCGGTTCGAAAGGTTCCGAAGGGAAGAGAAACAGAAAGTCTTCGAGTTGCTATAAAGAAAAAAATCCTGCTTCCTGTTTCCCTTTTCCGATACCCTGAGTTCACGTCTGCTACGAGGCGGAACCAAGTAAGTCATAAATTATCCGAAACTGTAGGAAACCGTTCTCTACCGCCGACTTGCGGGACAATACGGTCATAAACCGCGACCCTGGCGAAATGCTCTGGCTGATCAGCCTGATTAATTTTGGAGAACTAGAAATTACAGAGTATTATCCAGCATCAATACGTCTCGCGGAGAGACACAGGAAAAGAAGGGATAGTCCGCTGACTGCGCGTAGTCCCGCCTGCTTCGTCCTACCCTCAAATTAAAGACGGATCCCTTATCTCTCGAGTATAAACACGTGCTCGAATTTCAAAACACAAGCACGCATCGACGAATTCGGTGCGAGAGACTGTGTGCTTGAGGTCCGATTGGCCCCAAACTAACCAATCTGCCCTGCATCCCTCCCAAACGGCCACTGTCCTGAAGAGGCCCTCTTCACAGCGATATCTCCTCCACAAGGCCCACCTTCTCTCGCAGGGAATACGTCGACGCATGCTTTTGTTTTGAAATTCGAGCGCGTGTTTAGACACGAGAGATAAGCAGGCCCGATTGGTTAGTTCAGGACCAATCTCCTCCCCAAGGCCCACCTTCTCTCGAACGGAATACGTCGACGCATGCTTTTGTTTTGAAATTCGAGCGCGTGTTTAGACACGAGAGATAAGTAGGCCCAAATAAAATCGACATTTTAAAATCAAGAAAAATGTACAAGGGTTGGAGGATATATTTAAGCAAATGATTCTTATCCCCGACTTAATAACTCCACTCCCGGGAAGCCCCCAAAAAATGGTAAAAATCTCTTTTTAATCATAAAAATTTCCAAACTAACAAAACCTTTCCTATCAAGACACCACCTCACACTCCTCCGGACTTCACACTCCCGACGACTCCGGAGTATCCGACGACTCCGGACTTTATTCTTCCGAGTACCTCGGAATTTAAAGTACCGGAGGTACCAGCCTGGAAATGGCCGAAATTAATACCGGTCAGCATTCCCGACCCAGATTGGGAGACGTATAGGGCTCTGCCTACACAGGATCCGCGGCAAAAACTATGGAGATTACTTGCATTATTTGGATCAGGGGCAGCATGCCCATATAAACCTTCAAACCTAAAATAAATAGTCCTACACATATAAATATAAGATTGTCCATTTTATACCCCACCTCCGTTCAAATCTCTCGAGGACGAGAGATCCCCCAGGGGGGAGGTGTAACGTCCCACGGGGACTCAAACCGTTAGAAACCGACTGTCGATAAAGTAGAAACCGATCCGCATTACCATGTAAATTATCTTCAGTTACCGCGCAAATATATTATGAAGACTTTTATGTATAATTTATGATTTAGATAAATGTTAGAGAAATAAGTATTATAAAAATGTTAGGAATAATTAATTATAAGTATTAGCAAAAGAGAAAAACAAACTATAATGTAATAAGCGAACAAAACACGAAATAACAAATAGCGACTCATTGCGCATGCGCCAGCCCGCCAATTTTCCAGTATAAAAGGAGGCGCACGCAGCACAGCGGGACATTCAAGCTACGAATACGCTCACTTGACGAACGAGTGCTCTAACCTAGAGGCGGCTTAAGTTTCAACCAGTGAGATTCAGATCGCTCCGGAAACGGCAGTGGCGGATCTCCAGTGTATAAAAGTTACTGGTGCACCTTTTTGGTTTGCTTATTTTGAGAGTCATAGAATCTCGTTCTTACAAAGCCATCGAGATCGCTCCGGAAACGGCAGCGGCCGAAGCGCTTGGTAAAAACAAGGTCTGTAGAGCATAGAACAGAACTCTGTCAAAAGAATCGAGATCGCTCCGGAAACGGCAGCGGCCGATCTTACTACAGAGATTGCCAAGAGTATTCGAGATCGCTCCGGAAACGGCAGCGGTCGAGCTCTGCAATATATATATATACATATTCACATATTACGTAGCATTAATACAAAAAACCATAGAAAACCAAAAAAGAGCATATTTAATCATAGATCGTAGGTAATATTAATTCATTGTTGTTATTGTTTAAACTAAGTATTGATAAATAAATAGGCATTGTTAATTTTAAAGTCTTAGATTTCAATCTTTAACTGTAGAATAGAACCCCCACCTATCCTATACTTGAGGGGACGCCGCTCTCCCCTCAGGGACCTTGACGTCAGTTGTTCCCGAACAGTTGTACGTTACAGCCGTGCGTCTAGACGTATTTCGCGGAAATATTTCGTGTGGTTTCTTCTGTAAATGAAACGTTAAATCCGGTTACGTAACCAAAACAAACATAAAGTGGTCTAACGGGTGTCACTACCTGAGTGATTACGGTCTAAACCTTCCCTGGTCGTTCAGTGCTACGAATCACGCATTCGCGCCTGAAATCCAACTCACCTTAGTGCTACGAATCACGTATTCGCGCCTAACAATCCAAATCACCGTTCAGTGCTACGAATCACGCATTCGCGCCTGAAATCCAACTCACCTTAGTGCTACGAATCACGTATTCGCGCCTAACAATCCAAATCACCGTTCAGTGCTACGAATCACGTATTCGCGTCTGAAATTCAACTCACCTTAGTGCTACGAATCTCGTATTCGCGCCTAAAATTCCAACTCACCCCAGTGCTACGAATCACGCATTCGCGCCTACAATCCCAATCACCATTCAGTGCTACGAATCACGTATTCGCGCCTGAAATCCAACTCACCTTAGTGCTACGAATCACGTATTCGCGCCTAAATTCCCAAATCACCATCAGAGCTACGAATCTGGCATTCGCGCCTGAAATCCAATTCACCTTCAGAGCTACGAATCTGGCATTCGCGCCTGAATTTCCCTCTAACCCTCAGAGCTACGAATCTGGCATTCGCGCCTGAGATCCCTACCCCCCCCCCCCATATGTCATTGTCCTAAAGACCTCCACTCGGGACGTGACAGAAGGATCGGCTTTCCCGAATAAATTTTTTCCAGATCGAAAAATTAATTTTGCAACATTGAAAATTATAAACAAATTTTTATTTTATGACAAAGGGTGTTAATCGTTAATAAACAAATAAATATATAATCCTGAAACAGTTGGACTTATAAATCCCTTGCACAATTGATAGAATTTTTTTCCCCGACTTAATTAATGAAAAATAATATTATGTGTGATCTATATATCTAACAACTTGTCAATGAAAATGAGGAATATTTGTAGAAGATCGTACGAAAACGCAACAAAACTAAGAAATATTAAAATAATATTTTGCACAATTTAATTATTCGCTGCAATTTGTTAATAATAACACAACACAAACACAATTACGAAGGAAGACCGAATAAAAAGAGAAAAACAAAGAAAAGGAAGGTACAATAAAGACAAGTATATAAGTACGTTTACTAATACAAAATTAGAAAGATAGTGATCTTAATAAATAAATAATAGTTATTTGATTTATGTCGCAATCAGAAGAAGTCGAGAAAATAATTGTTACTGCCTAACGGTTTTCAATATAGGTTATTTTTTCCGGTAAATTCAATGAAAAGCTCTTATAGAGCAAACATTTCTCTTTAATTTCGTTTTTTTTTTTGTTTTGTTATATGATTTTTATTGACCGAGTTATTCGCGATCAAAGCAAAAAAGGTACTTTTCACTTTGAACACCTATAACTTGCGAACTCATGATCGTGGACAAATTTTCATGATTGTTTTGGAAAGTTAAGATAGTTTCCTTTCACAACCTTCAGTTGCCAATTTAATGAGATTGTTTTTTAATCGTATTAAAGCCATTTTAAAATGACCAAAATTATCGGGAAATTATAGTGTTCCTTTAATTTTGACGCGGAGTGTATTTGACTGTAACATAAACCCTTGCTTCCGAACTTTTGCATCAATCTTGTCCACCTCAGGATAAATTTCAAATTCCAAGTTGCATCTAATAGGTAACATTCAAATCATTACCATTACAGGATTGCCGAGTACGCCTTCTAGGGCTGCGATATTAGCGATTAGCGCAATCACCTGATTCTGACACACTTTTGCTTTCGCTTGAAGTTATTCGAGACCTGAATCCTTTTGGCGTGACTGGAACTACGTGAAAGTGAAAATTGATTACGTTACGCTGTTGTTATTACAAAGTAATAAAGGAGCCATTATAACCTGAAGCAAGAGAATTTTTATCACCTGTCTTCGACAACTCCCCCCGAGGCTCCTTCTGTATTCTTTCGAGTAAGTACAACTTTGAGATCGTTAGGGCGTTTCTACTTCCTTGAACTAACGTCTTGTTCACGCGTATTCATCCGAACTAATGTCACATCCCGGGTGGAGGTCTTTAGGACAATGACATATGGGGTTTAGGAATCTCAGGCGCGAAGGCCAGCTTCGTAGCACTGAGGGTTAGAGAGAATTTCAGGCGCGAATGCCAGATTCGTAGCACTGAGGGTGAGTAGGAATTTAGGCGCAAATTCGTGATTCGTAGATCTGAGGTGAATAGGATTCAGGCGCGAATGCCAGATTCGATGCACTGAACGACCAGGGAAAGGTTGAACAGAATCTCGCACCTGGGCAACACTCATTGGAACACCCGCGGTTTATATTTAGGCTTGGTAATTGGATTTACCGGTGCATTATTATAAGAAGCCGCCCGTATATCCGCGAAACTCGTCTAGACCGTATGGTCGTACAAGACCTATACGAAAGTACGCCGTGTAAACACTATAAGAAACCTAGTGGTCGCGAACCGCGGTCAGCTGTTACAGCAGCCTGTTAGGATTTCTATTCTCGTAACCGAAGGAGCAAGACAATAATTCGAAGCGTGATTTAAAATAAGAACGTTATTTATTTTGAACCACGAAAATACGCCATGCACTATTTATGCAATAGCGGTTGGTTAATATAAGAATGCGTTGGACATTAAGCATTAGCACAGAGACATTTATATAAACGATGATCAATAGCAATTTATATGTATGAACATGAGGTACATGAGTATTAGCAATGATAACGATATAGAGCAATAAGCATTAGCAAAAATAGTAATGTAAAGCAATATGTATTAATATGAAATACGAAAAGCGCAAGCAATACAATATAATATGGATGAGGATGATATGCACTGGTACGATAGTTAATAATAATCGCTTACAGTAGTTGCCGTAGACGAATAATCCGTAGGGCACTGAATTTATGTTCGGACGTTGGTTATAATCGCTTACTATAGATATGTTACCCTCTGTTCCGCGGTATTGTTTCCGTAGAAGAGTGAAATTTTACAATAACGACTGTTCCGCGGTATTGTTTCCGTAGAAGAGAGCTACGGCCTCTGGGGCCCTTGTATTTATACAATATTTAGGACTGCGGGGTATGCGCGGTATGCACCATGACTAAGGTGCGAAATATGCGGTCTATAATTAGATTGTATTTCTGACTAATGCGCGAAATATGCGTCGCAATAGGACTTCCGGGGTTTTTATTTGGGCGTTCGAAAAGGGGACACTCAACCTATTGGATGGGTTTTGTGTGGTTTGATTGGAGGCGAGGGTGGCGTTGATTTGGTGGGTCGTAGAGGAGTGATTTTTAGGGAAGATGCTAATTATAACCGCGCGAAAAATAGTGGGACGTCACAATATCAACATAATACATAATAAACGTAGAGTTCAATTTTTTTTTTTTAAATTTCGACCGACGCCCCTTTCGTAATAATCGACATACTTCTACATTTTACTTCCAACCCAAGACTGTATTTAGACATATTCCGGGTAAAGTTTCATTACCGTCATAGTATTGTTGTAATTGTTTGTGCAAAATCTATCGCGTGAGCTGTGATTGTTTGAATGGCCGCGTGTTTCTCAAGCTGCGTATCGCCATTGCGAGGCTGCCTCGCGTGGCACACCTCGCGGAGTGGAGAGTGTGGAGACTACCTCGACCATTATTACTTTACGAGGCATCAGCCGTCACCTCACGGTGCCTCACGGCTCCTAGATCGCATCGTGCCTCACGGCCCCTAGATCAAAAATCGCATGGCTCGGGCGACGCAAATATCATGCTGGAGGTAGCGCGAGACTGTCGCACGAGCCTACCTCGCAAAGTGATCATGATCGAGGTAGTGTTCAGACTCTCCACTCCGCGAAGCGTGCCTCGCGCGGCATCCTCGCAATGTCGATACGCAGCTTCACGCTCAGAGATTCGTGTATTAATTCTCACGTAGAATAAGAATGTTATAATTTACCCGCGAAATGTCCAGAAAAGGTATATACATTCGGGTGCAATATAGGCTTCCTTTAGTTGAAACTGAAGACAAGTGATGAAAATTAAACAGTTTCTAAACATCAGAAGTGGAAAAGTCGGAAATTTTAAAATCACAAATGTTGAACATTTGTAACCGTTAAGCCGCGGGGTTACCGGTGGGACGGTGGAGGAACCGTATCGCCAGCTCAGGACGGTGGTCCAGGGCCGCCGATCGAATGACTTAGTACGCAGAGGTAAGGTAGAGTACGATAATTTATTTCGTCGAGAGTACAGGGTATCCCGGCCAGGTCTATGCTGGCAAACAGAGTATGTACGGCTTAAACCTAGACTTAGCCTATCGGCGCGGATCGCGTCGCGTACTTCGGAGCGTTGGTCGGCGATGCGTATCGCGGCGCGTATCTCGGTGCGTATATCGATGGTCGATTCGGCGAGAGTGGAGAGGAAAGACGATTTGACCCTTCGGTGTCCAGGCGGGCCAACCCTGCCAATGGACCCTGGTCGGAGAGTCGGGGGGTTCCGGTCACCCAGTGGGCACAGCCCGCGGGTGAGTCGGCGACTGTAAGGACGCTCTCGAGAACAGAGATAACTCTGTTCGGGAGATCGATGGCGGTTATCGGTATTTCGTCCAGAGGATGGCTCACGCTGTCCTTCTGGGAACCGTGGAGGTGTGGAGGCGAAAAATGCACAGAGACTCAGTCTGTGGACGCACAAGAACTGGTGCGAAACACGGGCGCTTGGCTTTCGCAAGAACGAGGGTTTCGGCACAAGAACGTGGAATCGCACAGGAGGTCTCCGGGAGAGGCGTACTTCGTACTAACGCTCTAGGCGGTCTCTGCCAAATAGGCCTATGCCCCCGACCTGTATGTCCTCGTCCGCACATTTTCGGCAGCGAGAGAGTCTCTCGCTGTGAAACCCTCTCGCGCCAGTTCTCGGTATTGCGGACGAGTGGTGGGGGGCAAGACCGTTGGCGTAGCGCGGTACGCGCTACCTCGGTCGGGCGCGTGGTGGGTGGCAAGATCGTCGTCCCACCGGCGTAACTCGTTACACATTTGAAAATACAGATATTTTAAAACTTGATAACCTCACAATTACAAATTTTATAAATGTTTGAATTTCAACGCTTTCGAACTTGGAAATTCCAGCATTTAGAAACATGAAGATCCCCCTCCTGCGCTAAATCTTGGCTAAATGAAGCCTATATTGTACCCAAATGTACCAACTTGATAAACGTGTACTCTTCTCAGAGTTGGGCAAAATGTAATCTAGTCACAAATTACGATTAAAATGTAATAGTGTAGGTCAGGGTTGACTAACTGGTGACTCACGAGCCACCGGGGGCTCCTCCGCCTTGCTGCTACGCTGACCGGCCCCCCTCCATACCGACCAAACTCTGACGATCGCAGTGGATTCTTCTCTTTTCGACTGCGATCGTCAGTGTCTGGTAGGAATGGAGGGGGGCCGTTCAGCGTGACAGCAAGGCGGAGGTGCCCCCGGTGGCCCGTGAGCCACCAGTTAGTCAACCCTGATGTAGGTAATTGATTACACATTATTTTCTGTAATTGTTCATTTAGATAGTTGACCACATTTGTCAACTATCTAAATTAACGATAGTTGACAAATGTGGTCAACTATCTAAATGAACAATTACAGAAAATAATGTGTAATCAATTACCTACACCAGGCCTGCACAGCTAGGCTGTGGCGGGCAAGAGCGCTCTCCATTGCTCGTGAGCAAAGCGAAGAGCGACGCCGTGAGCAGTTCCCCCACCCTGTGGCCACTAGCTGCCGTAGTATGCGTGTAAACTGTAAGGTGGGTTGCTAACGTTCAGCGGCACTCTCGGCCAGCAGAACGTATTGAATCGAAATGGGGTGAAATGCAACCAGTCATTGAGACGTCGACAGCTACCTTTCTTTTTGAAAAGTATTGTAATTTTTAGATATCTTACCGTTACAAGGAAACAACAGCATTTTGTCGCATTTATATACATATAGGGTAAAGGACCCAATTACTGACACCTAACCAATTACTGTCACCTTAAATTATTTTACTTAAAATAACGAATAAATAAACTATAATATATACATTATAGTATTATTGTATTATAGCAGGCTTGGGATTTAAGTGATCTTTTTGGCCGAGTTTCAGAGGCGACGCCTCCTTTCTCCCGCCGCGCGTCTTGGCCCCCGCGGCGGCCCAGAAGCCTCGAGCGCCTCAGGCCCGTGCCGTATGAACCGCGCGTGGCGCATTGGGGCGACACCCGTATCAATAGGTTTCCACATCACCCATGGGAGTACTATTATCGATGCGTTTTTTTTGTCAGTGGTATCCCATGTAGGCCTATTCCACTGTGCCGCGTGATAAAAAATAGAGTGGAAAAGCGCGTTTTATTATCAAAATTTTAAACATGTTTGGGAAAACTAGATTTTCGCGCACGTTTCGACGTGCTGGGTAAATCTAAATCTAAATTGTCGAAACGTGCGCGAAAATCTAGTTTTCCCAAACATGTTTAAAATTTTGATAATAAAACGCGCTTTTCCACTCCATTTTTTATCACGCGGCACAGTGGAATAGGCCTACAGGGGATACCACTGACAAAAAAAAACGCATCGATAATAGTACCCCATGGGTGATGTGGAAACCTATTGATACGGGTGTCGCCCCAATGCACCACGCGCGGTTCATACGGCACGGGCCTGAGGCGCTCGAGGCTTCTGGGCCGCCGCGGGGGCCAAGACGCGCGGCGGGAGAAAGGAGGCGTCGCCTCTGAAACTCGGCCGAAAAGATCACTTAAATCCCAAGCCTGTATTATAGGTTGAATTACATCATTCTTTTTGTGCATGACTTTACAACGTTTATTTATTCGTTATTTTAAGTAAAATAGCTTAAGGTGACAGTAATTGGTCACATATGTATGATATATGTTTATTATATATAATTATTACCCCTATGTACTCCTTTCTTTCAAAAAAATATTGTCAAATAATAATTCTATACGTGGTGTATGTAAAAAACGTTCAAGAAATAGCAAAACAAATTTCTGTACACATCCAGTTTCTCGCTACATATACATCTGAGCAAAGCTGGTTGCTAGCTTTAATGGGCCTCAGACTCCCCACTCACGAACACTCCCCACCACGGCACTGTTGCTCATGAAGGCGTGGTTTAGCGCTTACGACGCTCTTTCCTCACGCTGTCGAAAATTTTTGCCCGGTGGGCATTCAGCTGTTCAGGACTGACCTACACTATTACATTTTAATCGTAATTTGTAATTGGTAATTAGATTACATTTTGCCCAACTCTGGCTCTTCTACTGCACTTTCAAATCCATTTTAATTACGTCCAATAGTTTCACTGTTTCTTCGAACCTTTTTTGGATGCCTGGAGAAGCAGAAAGTAATCAGAAGGGAGAAAAGGAAGTGACTCCGTCTAGGGGACGGAGTCCAAACACCAAACAGCCTCCGTGCCCAAGACGGAGTCGAAACAGCTGCAGCAGCCGGACTCCGTCGCGAAGACGGAGTCCGCGCAGAGAGAAGACTCCGTCCTCGCGACGCACAGTGGGTTGAAATCCCAGAAACATGGTAAAAATATGAAAGTAATCAGTGTTCACGGGAAAAGGCCTGATAGCTCTCGGCTACCCTCTGTTGCGCATGTCCGCGACGAGCTGTGACGTCAAACCAATCAACGCCAAGCTGGTAAACGAACCGAATCGACGCCAGTGGCTGGCTTCGTTTCCCAGCTTGGCGTTGATTGGTTTGACGTCACAGCTCGTCGCGGGCATGCGCAACAGAGGGTAGCCGAGAGCTATCAGGCCTTTTCCCGTGAACACTGAAAGTAATCTTTGATATTTACAAAAATGAGTATACTAAAGTTTTCGCGGTCGCTGATTACGAATCTGAACTCAAAATGGCAAAAAACAAAATGGCGGATCCAATATGGCGGACCCGTATACCCAAAAACTATCAGATTTTGTCTAATCTTGGTATTCTAGAGTTTCCGAGGTCGCTGAGTACGAATCTCAAGTCAAAATGGCAAAAAAAAAAAAATATCAGGGAATATCAAGATGGGTCGATTTATGTATTAAAAAATATATGGTTCCATTTAAAAAAACCACCACTGCCGTCGTGGAAACATGTGTTAATTAAATATCTCGTTACAACAATAGTATTAGGATTCACATCTGAAAATAACAATAGATATAAATATTTCAATTAACAGTGTTTGCAAAAAGAAATTATTTTCATGTACTGGGAACCGTTTTGAATAAACTGAAATTTTAGGGATTGGAGCAAAAACGAGCTAAATCTGAAAGTTAATCTCAGTTCTTTAATAATCAGAGATGATAACTGTGCAAACAAAAATGCTTGATCGGACTTGGAAGTTAACTAAATGTTTAATTGTTTTTGTAGATCAGCTATGGTAATTATGGTTATACGAGGCAATTTTGAATGAAACATTATGAAGGTATTATTGCTTGCCGCAAACGTATAACAACAAAAAGTAATTAAATAAACACCTGAAATTGACGTCTTCATCGCGAAACAGAAGTTTAAAACACAGAAAACACAACAAAAAGCTACACAAAATCGTTTGATAAATCGCTTGGAATAAACGTGTAACGGAGTTCCTACAGCTAACTGTTTTTGACCGACTCGGGTAAGGAAGGAAGAGTTGTAGAAGGCTGTGGATATACGTTTTATTGTGCGCACATATTGCAACTATACCAGGGATAAAAAATCAGATGTTTAAACATTCTTTTGTATTTCGATTTTTCGCCAAATTTTTGGGTCTCCTACCCCACTGTGCGACGGGGTCCACGTAGGGAACAGACTCCGTCCTCGCGGGAGAATAATTGGACGCAATTGGCCTTCCAATATAAAAAGCAGGTATGTAGATACGTAAATGATCTCACGCAAACATTTCTTACTTCTCATGAAACTGGGAAAACGTCTAGACATTATTGCAGTAATTAACATAAGATTTATGTTTAGGCATAAGTTATATTACAATACAGCGAGCTCAGAAGGGAGCTGAGAAAAAGGTGTATGGAGGAGGAAGGGGAGGAAGAGGTAGTAGAGGAGGAAGAGGGGGAAGAGGGGGAAGGGGTGTCCAATTTTTTTTTTATTTTAATTAAAAATGTTTTTTTTCTCAAATAAATGTATAACCGAGTATCATATATTTAGTCATTAATATTTGTATTCCAAGGCCTTTCATCCATCGACCATGAATAATTTTCTCGTATTTATTCGTACTTTAGTCGAAAATCATATATTCAGTCGGGAAAGTACGAATTTCCCCATAATTAAATTAATTCAATCATAGCGCTTCAAATAAAAATTGACTCGGGTTATTTAAGTAATGCCCATCTCTGGTATTTTGCCATATAATTGAGGCAGTGAGAGCAACAACGGAATAACCCACATCTTTTTTAAATTGAGTTAGTAGCAATAACGTATTCTAATATGCTCTACTAATCATATAAAATAGGAAAAAAAAAAATTTTTAATATGGATTAGTCCGTTGGTGCTCCCACTGCCTCAATTACTATAACATAAATTCGACAGCGATTTCAAATGATGTATGTAATCACTTGAATCAATAATAAGTGGTCCACGGCACCTTTTCATGGCCATTCAAACGTCAAGGTATTTACCTGACAATCTCCTTCAAATCATTGATCCTGTCATTCAACGAAATGCATATTTCGCACACCCTGAAAGCTTGCTTCTGACTATGGCGCTGGATGAACGGAGGCACGTGAGAGAACTTGCTCTGAAGAGAATTCTCAAATCAAGATCGTTACCTTCTAAGCAAAAAACGAAGGTACGAAGTTTTATAGTGCCCACACTCAAGTTTGATGCTCAAGAGTATTTTAATATAATTGATTGGTCCTCCGCAAAGTTGTCGTCGCCTCCTCTTTTGAGCAATGTTTCGAACGAGCACATTTCCCACCTGATCGAGAGCGGGTTTGTCCCGAAATGGGATATAAGAGACTTTCCATTCTACACGCAATCAGTGGAGAGATGTGTCAAGTTGGTCTCGGAATCGGCACAGAAAGTTGTGGGTTTCGAGAATAGGGACGGATTTATTCGTTCAACTTTAAAATCAAGAGGCCTAATGTGGAAATTCGAAACCAAGGTACAATTTCCAGTCGACGGTTGAATTTTTAACAAAAATTTAATGTTCCCCTGAAATATTGTTATAATTAACGAATGGTTGGTTGGGTAGGGTGCGGGTGGAACTCGACGTGTAGCCACCTTCTCGTGGTGAGTTCTGAGTCGTCCTCAATTTCATATGGACGAGCCAAGAGCTGCACAGTAAATTTTTATAGAAGCTTCTCCCCCAAGCCATTGAAATAATAACTGAAATGTTATACCGGAAGTGTCTTTTGGTGTGTTTAAATATCATTTTACGACTTCGGTAAATGTTAATAATACGAGGAAAACGTTTTTCAACTATTTTAAGAAATTGGGTATTTTTCCCAAAATTTGAATTTTTTACCTCGATGCGCGATGGTCAAATATTATTCGATTTCAAAATTTTTTTTTGCGTTGTATTTGTACTTGCGTAAGGCAACTTTCGCGCACTATTACATTTCGAGTTTCAAAAAAAATCGAAATTCGACCCACTCTAATATACAGACACGAACCTTTTTCATTTATGCCATTTGAAATCGCTAAACAAAAAACAGTTTAAGCGATCGCAGAGACAACATTTTCAATATTTTTCAGCAGAATAAAAATAATTAATGATGATACAAATACAATGATGTGTTTTCTTGGAATCATACCATCATCTATGATGACAAATACAAGCAATAGGTACTCAAATCGTGCTAACGCGAAATACATATCTAGAGACGCGGTAGCGTCTCGACGCCAAGTACATGAAAAAAAAAAAAAAACACCCTGTATATCGAACTGTCCCTGTCGATCGAACTGTCCCTGCCGCTACCGTGTATCTTTACTAGTCGCGGAGGCATTCTGACACTTATTTCATTATATCTTATTACGCCTGCAATATTTTCTAAATTTAAAGGCATTTTTCTTATGTAAACCGCATATCAGCTTTCGAATAAGACCAATTTCAATAAAATCGGTCCACGCATGCTAGAGATATCGTAATATCGTCTCATGGAAATGTCATTTCTGGTAAGAAAAATTTTTCTTCTCCAGTCGAAAATTTCGTCAACCAAATAAGTTTCGTCAACCAAATACGTATACTACGCGTTACACACACCTATCAGATTCGCACACATGTTTCGTTCGTCGACTCTCGGGATCATTCCGCAGAGTATATACCCTTATATACCCTTATACCCTTACACCCTTATATACCGTTATACCCTTATACCCTTATACTCATATATATTCCCCTACACCCTTATACTCTTATATATACACCCTTCTATACCTTTATAACTTTACACCCTTATATACCCTTATACTCTTATATACCCTTATATCCTTACATCCTTATGCCCTTACACCCTTATATACCCGTATACCCTTATACCCTTATATACCGTTACACCTTTTACCATTTACCCTTATACCCTTTACCCTTGCACCCTTTATCCTTGCACCATTTACCCTTGCACCCTTTACCCTTTACCCTTATACCCTATACCCTTACACCCTTCACCCTTATACCCTTTACCCTTTACCCTTGCACCCTTTACACTTGCACCCTTTACCCTTGCACCCTTTACCCTTGCACCCTTTACCTTTATACCCTTACACCCTTTACCTTGCACCCTTTACCTTGCACCCTTTACCCTTGCACCCTTCACCCTTGCACCCTTTACCCTTGCACCCTTTACCCTTGCACCCTTTACCCTTGCACCCTTTACCCTTGCACCCTTTACCCTTGCACCCTTTACCCTTGCACCCTTTACGCTTGCACCCTTTACCCTTGCACCCTTTACCCTTATACCCTTACACCCTTTACCTTGCACCCTTTACCCTTGCACCCTTTACCTTGCACCCTTTACCCTTACACCCTTTACACTTGCACCCTTTACCCTTGCACCCTTTACCCTTGCACCCTTTACCCTTGCACCCTTCACCCTTACACCCATTGCCCTTACACCCTTTACCCTTGCACCCTTTACCCTTGCACTCTTTACCTTTGCACCCTTTACCGTTGCACCCTTCACCCTTGCACCCTTCACCCTTGCACCCTTTACCCTTGCACCCTTTGTCCTTACACTCTTTGCCCTTACACCCTTTGCCCTTACACCCTTTGCCCTTACACCCTTTACCCTTGCACCCTTTACCTTGCACCCTTCACCCTTGCACCCTTCACCCTTGCACCCATTACCCTTGCACCCTTTACCCTTGCACCCTTTACCCTTGCACCCTTTACCCTTTACCCTTACACCCTTGCACCCTTTACCCTTGCACCCTTTACCCTTGCACCCTTTACCCTTGCACCCTTCACCCTTGCACCCTTTACCCTTGCACCCTTCACCCTTGCACCCTTTACCCATGCACCCTTTACCCTTTACCCTTACACCCTTTACCCTTGCACCCTTTACCCTTGCACCCTTTACCCTTGCACCCTTTACCCTTGCACCCTTTACACTTGCACCCTTTACCCTTGCACCCTTTACCCTTGCACCCTTTACCCTTATACCCTTACACCCTTTACCTTGCACCCTTTACCCTTGCACCCTTTACCTTGCACCCTTTACCCTTGCACCCTTTACCCTTGCACCCTTCACCCTTACACCCATTGCCCTTACACCCTTTACCCTTGCACCCTTTACCCTTGCACTCTTTACCTTTGCACCCTTTACCGTTGCACCCTTCACCCTTGCACCCTTCACCCTTGCACCCTTTACCCTTGCACCCTTTACCCTTGCACCCTTCACCCTTGCACCCATTACCCTTACACCCTTTACCCTTACACCCTTTACCCTTCACCCTTTACCCTTGCACCCTTTGTCCTTACACTCTTTGCCCTTACACCCTTTACCCTTGCACCCTTGCACCCTTTACCCTTGCACCCTTGCACCCTTTACCCTTGCACCCTTTACCTTGCACCCTTCACCCTTGCACCCTTCACCCTTGCACCCATTACCCTTGCACCCTTTACCCTTGCACCCTTTACCCTTTACCCTTACACCCTTTACCCTTGCACCCTTGCACCCTTTACCCTTGCACCCTTTACCCTTGCACCCTTCACCCTTGCACCCTTTACCCTTGCACCCTTCACCCTTGCACCCTTGCACCCTTTACCCTTGCACCCTTTACCCTTGCACCCTTTACCCTTGCACCCTTTACACTTGCACCCTTTACCCTTGCACCCTTTACCCTTGCACCCTTTACCCTTGCACCCTTTACACTTGCACCCTTTACCCTTGCACCCTTTACCCTTATACCCTTACACCCTTTACCTTGCACCCTTTACCCTTGCACCCTTTACCTTGCACCCTTTACCCTTGCACCCTTTACACTTGCACTCTTTACCTTTGCACCCTTTACCGTTGCACCCTTCACCCTTGCACCCTTCACCCTTGCACCCTTTACCCTTGCACCCTTTACCCTTGCACCCTTTACTCTTGCACCCTTTACCCTTGCACCCTTCACCCTTGCACCCTTCACCCTTACACCCATTACCCTTACACCCTTTACCCTTACACCCTTTACCCTTCACCCTTTACCCTTGCACCCTTTGTCCTTACACTCTTTGCCCTTACACCCTTTGCCCTTACACCCTTTGCCCTTACACCCTATGCCCTAACACCCTTTGCCCTTACACCCTTTACCCTTGCACCCTTCACCCTTGCACCCTTTACCCTTGCACCCTTTACCCTTGCACCCTTTACCCTTTACCCTTACACCCTTTACCCTTGCACCCTTTGCCCTTGCACCCTTTGCCCTTGCACCCTTTGCCCTTGCACCCTTTGCCCTTGCACCCTTTGCCCTTGCACCCTTTGCCCTTGTACCCTTTTTGGTGCAATAAAATTTACCTTAAGAAGTTACACCCTTTTTTGACCAAACATGGCGGAAAAATCGACGAAGAATTTATTAAATGTCCACATGTACACACTCAATCAAACATTCGAGAGAAAGGACTTTTTCTGAAATTTTCTATTAAAACCTGTAGAGATTAGGTTGATGCATAGTTAAACTGAAGGACTTATTACCACAGAATGATTCAAACAAAAAAAATGATTAGTTGATTATGAAAACCTGTTTTATTCATCATCAAACCTTAATTACCCCATCTTGTCCCACCGTCCCCTACAAGCTCAACCTAACAGTCGGGATTGCGGAGTTGCGAGTGCATTTGCTGTTTCGTTATTATTCATCAATAAATTACCAGACAAAGTAACGTACAATCATGCGTTAATGCGTCAACATTTGATCCAAATGTTTCGATCTAATCGTCTGGAAGATTTTCCATGCATTCAGGATAAAGAAACAATTAATACCTGTGTATGAATATGAATTTGCAAATAATAGTACAATTAATCTTTGAAAAAAGAAGTGAGATCCCCTCAAAAACTTCAAAAAAGTAAAAAAATTACGCCAAGTACATCAAATCAAGTATATCACAAAACATAGAAGATAATAATAATTACAAAATTAAAAAAAGGTGTGAAATCAGAATGAACTGCCAGTACATAAAGATGCTTTCCAACTGCGCTTTAGCTGACACAACTACATATGCACAGCTAAAATTCCATTACTCATAATGGCTATTTATACAAAGAAAACATGTAAATCACAAAACATAGAAGATAATAATAATTACAAAATTAAGAAAAGATGTGAAATCAAAATGAGCTGCCAGTACATAAAGATGCAGTCCAACTACGCTTTAGATGACACAACTACATATGTACAGCTAAGATTCCATTACTCATAATGGCTATTTATACAAAGAAAAAATGTATTAAATAATATTAAGCAAATATATTTTTACACAAATAAATATTTTAATACGAATAAATATTTAATTCAAAATACTTGGCGCTGCGCCCCGAATTGGTGTTGCTAAACTCAATAAATATGTATAAATTGGATTATCTTTTCTTTCTTTCTTGTACGTGCATGTGTGTCTGTGTGTGTGTGTGTGTGTGTGTGTGCGTGCGCGTGTTCGTGTGCGTGTGCATATGCTACGTATGGTATTAGAATTACATATATGTAGAATAAATATGACAGCGTTTCTAATATGTCTATGTATATGTATTTTATATTGTAATGGAGTTGTTGTAAATTATTAATTAATACTAAGGCAATTATAATTTTTTCGGTTGCGCAGCGCCAAGTATTTTGAATCAAATATTTATTCCTATTAAAATATTTATTTGTGTAAAAATATATTTGCTTAATATTATTTAATACATTTTTTCTTTGTATAAATAGCCATTATGAGTAATGGAATCTTAGCTGTACATATGTAGTTGTGACATCTAAAGCGTAGTTGGACTGCATCTTTATGTACTGGCAGCTCATTTTGATTTCACATCTTTTCTTAATTTTGTAATTATTATTATCTTCTATGTTTTGTGATTTACATGTTTTCTTTGTATAAATAGCCATTATGAGTAATGGAATTTTAGCTGTGCATATGTAGTTGTGTCAGCTAAAGCGCAGTTGGAAAGCATCTTTATGTACTGGCAGTTCATTCTGATTTCACATCTTTTTTTAATTTTGTAATTATTATTATCTTCTATTTTTGTGATTTCATGTACTTGGCGTAATTTTTTTACTTCATTGAAGTTTTTGAGGGGATTTGACTAATCTGTGAAGTCGATTTTCTCAAAACCGAAGCCACGTACGAAAAACTTTTATACCACATTTTCGATTCGTTTATACATACATTCAGAATCTTGTATCTGGTTTGTACGCAAAATTACGATCCCCTCTGTATATGTCATTTAAAGAGTTTCACTGACAATAAAAGATTTTTGTCACAATATTTAAAAGTTTCATAAAATCAACTTGCTAGACTGTGTGTACATTGTCCACCTTCTACGTATACTCACAAGCGACAATATTTCTTACTCAAAGGAACCTTCTTAATTGTCTGTTATGTTTCTTTACACTTGTCAGCGAGTGAAATGCCATAATTACAAGGAATTTTGCGGTTTACGGTTATTTATTCATAATTAATACCTTTTGCGCCTATAACACAATTCCATACAATTGGGATCTAAGTATGTTTATCTTCTCGGTTCCTTCTTTAAACTCACAAATTTTTAGCAAAAACTATTACACGGTTACAAAAATATTAATAAAAAACAGGTCATTAGAGCTATACTGGTTAGGGTGGAGTGAAAAAAACATTTTTTCAATGATCAAATTCTAATAGTGCGTAAAAGTTGTCTACTTGGCCCAATAAAACGTGTAAAAAATTTCAGCTCGATCGGATAATTTCTTCTGTGTGCACCAAAGGCCTTAACTTTCAAAATTTTAGTACAAAACTTAAGAAACTGCAACTTTCTTCAGCTGGTGGATTCTACCTTTTTTTATACCCAAGACTATATTTGTTGCGTAAATGAAGCAAAGAAACACCCGTGGCTGGTTTCGGAACGATAGGAATGGCACTGTAAACTATTAAAAAATGCAGTTCTTCGCTCACTTTCCTAACGGAACAAGTGGCCCAGAACCAACCACGCGGAGGTAGCTGTACGTCGGGCTCCTTGTTTTTTGTATTTTATATTTTTTTCGTTTTTTTTTTTAATAATTTCATTGTTTTTTTTTTATGTATTTTGTATTTTATATATTTTTTTTTAATTTTTAAGTTTTGTACTAAAATTTTGAAAGTTAAGGCCTTTGGTGCACACAGAAGAAATTATCCGATCGGGCTGAAATTTTTTACACGTTTTATTGGGCCAAGTAGACAACTTTTCCGCACTATTAGAAATTGATCATCGAAAAAAAGTTTTTTTCACTCCACCCTAATGCACAAACAAAAAACATCATAGATATTATAGACAAAACATAATCGAATAATTTTGATATAATACTTTATATTTTGATATTTTTATGTTATCATATTTGGCACCGTCAAGGCCTGCAGCAAATAGAACGAGTCTTATTATGCAACTTACTATGTGTTGTGAGCGCGCAACCGTGCGAACCGTGTACTTGCCATCGCGTAACTCCATAAGCCGATAGTGCATTATACAATTCATATACACGGTTGAATTCACAAAAAAAACACCCTATATTTTTAATTATTATATAAATGGAAGAATTGTTAAAAATAACGCAAGGTAAAATTTTTTTTTAAGAAAATTTTTTTTTTCAAAATTTTGTTACCGTTATTTTGTAGCGCTTATTGCGCCATTAAACTTTTGTTTGAAACGTTTTTTTCTGTCTGTTGTACTTTGAAAGTTATACGTGAAAAAGTGGAAGTGGCAATTTGACTTTGAGGTTAGTTTTCACCCCCTTAAAGGGCGATAGGGCACAAATGAAACACACCGTTGTTCTTGTTTTAAGTCACTCTAAAAACCCACAAAGTTGCGGTCCAATCGGTGAGTCCGGGTTCGCGGTGTTCCCTTGTCAGTAAATATTCAAATTTTCACAATGCTATACGTTTGATGATTAGAGATTTATGATTAATCAGTTATCTATAAAGATGACCTAGGCTAGACCGGGGTGAATCCGATCACTTTGTGTTTGATGGTAAAAAAATAATAGTCAAACATTAAAAAACCAATTTTTTATTATATTTTTGTGACCAGTACACCATTGGTTTGAACATTAACACGTTGACTGCCCACGAAATCTGGAGGTGCTATGCTCGACGCCGAAAACGCCCCGATGGGAGTGTACTGTTTAAAGAAGGGATGGGGGCTATAGCGGTTTTACAGGGGCAAGAGGTACTCCGCTCGCTCCGCCTGTGATGTGACAGTTCAGCCAATAACAAAAATACGTGTGTTTTGTTTTCATAATTAGCTACGTTGGAAATTGATTTAACATTTCGAAACCATCCAATCGGTGAAGTATCAAAACAAGCGACACTCCGATTGGCGTGCTCAGCATCGGCCTACGGTCAGCCCGTACCCGCCCGATTGCTCCGATCGGTGTAGCCGGCGTTGGTCAAAGGACAAAAAACACGCCGATCGGTGTGGTGGGCAGTCAACGTGTTAATATATAAAAATTAAAATTAAACATAAAAATCTTTCATTTATAAACAAAAAACGAAAAATTGAGAAATATCCGATTCGCCCCGAAACTTGAGGCATAAATACAATGCCATCTTCTTAAGACCAGTAAGACCAATTAATTTTTTTTTTCGTCATTTCTTTAGATTTAATTTTTATCATAGCTTCCTGTAATTTTTTTTGGACCTCGTGATACCTTTTTATGTACGTACGAACCATCTGTATATAAACAATTATCATATTTATAATCATAAAAATACACAAATGAAATAAAAGAGTGATCCGATTAGCCCCATATATAAGTATTTCAAAGGTTGTAGTTTATATAAACATATTATTATTTAAACTTCGACACCGTGCAAACTAATAACAATAGACACATTTGAATTTCCAAGCTTCATTTTTATTTTAAACACGAAATTGCAAATTACATAGGTTAGATTCGGACCAAAATTGTAACGTTCGCGCGCCTTCATCTCACTGAAACTGTATGCCAGCTCTAAATAATGACTTGAAACTATTGACGGGCTATTGCGGTAGGTGCGGGGGAGAGGGACGATGTACTACGAACGATCGGAATGCTCATTTCTATCGCGGTGTAAGAAATATGGACTAAATTCTTATTTTGATCCGATTCGCCCCGGTCTACATTATTACAGGTAATTTTTATTCTGTCGTCTACTATTATTGTTTCAAACAACTTCTGGAAAAACTTAAATAAAAGTGATCATGAAATTCTAAGTGAAACTATGCGAAGTGTCAGTGGCGAAGCAACGACAAATAAACGAAAGACGAAACGAAAGAGAGGTTTAAAATCGGCTAGAGCTATCGATCGCCTCTTGTCGATAAATCGAAGATAGGAACTCATTGTCAAGCAGGCGAAGACGACAAACCAACCTTGGTTTCCCATGGCGGTCAACTTATCCTGCGGCTCAGGAGTCGGTGGGTGGGCGAGTCTGCTTTAAAGCTTGTCCTGCTCTTTAAAAAGGGAAGACGAGCTTTTGCCCGTTGCAGCCGCGTTCTTTAAAATTCTAGTCGGTTCAGGATCATCCTCGCATTGTTGTTGAGCTACCAGCTTCTACCACATCGTATATATCTTGTTGGCCAAACCAATTGCCTAGTACCAAATAAGAATGTGTGAATGTTTTATTTGTATTGCAAATAGTTTGGATGAAGATTGTAATCTAGGTACTAAGGTCGGCGCCAGATATATTGGCCGGTGAATTCGTGTTCGCGAGCAGCGATTGAGGAGAAATCAACCACCACCGTATGACGATCGTGGATTTGTCAGTTGGAGTTGCATGGCCCCCGAAGGGTATGGTGGGGTAACGGAAACGCTGCTCGGCTCCGCCTGAACCTAGCTGTTTGGCTGTTATTTATTCTTAGCGTAATAGTTGTGTGCGTTACGAAGCTACGCGTAGACCAATACGAGATGAAACTATCGAGAAGGAATCAATGTTCTGACCAATAAAGCTCCTGAATTTTTTCGGAGCTAACGCACACCTATTCTGATGTGTGTATTTCTACGCTGACAGCTCGGTTTGACCTACACGCCAGAAGCTTGGCACTATCCCCACCACTTCTGGCTCACTCTTGTTCTGTGAAGGCGAGAGCGAGATGGAACGAGAGCGAGTCAGAAAACGTTGAGAAAAGGAGCACCGAGGCAGGCAAACGGTGTGGTGGGAGAATACCCCTCACGAAACTCACCGGCCAATATATCTGGCCCCGACCTTAATAAGCTGCAGAAAAAAATCAATGCGTGTAACTCTCACGCGTTAGAACTGAAACTTCTTATTAAATATCAAAACCGTTAATTTTTCTTAATGTGAATAAGTTTTATTCCTCTGCATATTCATCGAAAAATACACAGACTGTACAATACATTTGTTTCTCCCGGTGCAATTCGAAAATACTTTTCATCGTTAGATAAGGGTGGTTGCTGTTGTGCAATGAGACTATCTTCGACTGGTGTGTCTTCACTAATTTCATCTGTAGGAATTTGATTAACATTCTCATTATGAAAAAAGATTCATAAACTGCAATGCCGTACACTCTGCAGAAAGGAATTTCAATTAGACATTGCAGCGTCTGTGAATTTTTTATGTTTCGTTTTTTCACCAAACCAATTAAATAACGTGATTTATGTATTTTTTTTCTCTTAATATGAACATTAACACAATGATGGTCATCAATATTTATTGGCAAATGATTCACCATCGCATTTACAGACACTGGGACATTAATAATTTGGCCGAAGATCCCATGCGGTTCATGTGCATGTCGCAAGCGTCGAATTTGCATGAACGGTATCCTCGGTGAAATTAACATCTTTGACAAGAAATCTAATATAGGTAAATGAGAAGGTATTTACGGATATACGGAACCATTTAATTTGAATGACGTTGGAATGTTATTATTTCGAGTCGGATAATTTCTGCATGCGTTGCAGTTGCAAAATACCACACGTGGAATGTCAATGGCTGGGAAAGCAGTTTGTAAGAGTTGTTGATGCTTGGAATTGTGGAGAATAATTCCCACACGCCGCACAGTGGTTCCAAATCCCGAAAACATGGCCAAAATCTCAAATATTATTCAATTTAGGCAAAAATCGGTACTCTGGGGTTTTTGGGGTCGCTGATTACGAATCTAAACTTAAAACTATAAAAACCAAAATGGCGAATCCAATATGGCGGACAATTATAGTAGAAAAATTGTTGGATCTGCTCGAATGTCAGTACCCTGATGTTTTTGGAGTCGTTGATTACGAATCTGAACCTATAATGTTTATAAACAGATTAGCCAATTAAAACATATAGAATACTTCACAGTTAATAAGTTCTTGGTGTTTGACAGGTAAAAATCAATTGTATTTCCTAAATTTCCAGACAATAAATAAATATGCATAAGATACATAGAAAATCATTCTTGTACAACTTTGTACCACAAGGATGTATAATAAATGTTTTCTAAATGTTACAAAATCGTCAAATAGTTCAAACTCGTTGAGGAGAGCAATTTCACTCTCGTATGAGCAGGGTGGCACCTAGTGGCAGCCAACTTTTTAAAAATTTGCAAGGTACAAGCACTAGCAACAGGCCAGAACAAAAATTTCGGTGGAAGGCAAGTTTTGCTTCTACGTTCTCCAAGTAATTTTGCAATCGTGTAACGTAAACACTAACAATTATGGTTACGTAAAAGTAAACAAATATTATATTTACTTCCTGGAGTAGCATCCATTATACACAATGGAAATTGGTCAACTCTTTCAAAAGTTATTCACTTTCAAAGTCGGCGTTCGAATTCGTATCGGCGAACACAGCAAATGTTTCAGTAACGAAGGCTAACATTGAAATGATTTACCTGGCAAACAATAAACATTTTGGCTTTTTCCTTGCCGGTATTTTATGGTCAGATCATCGCTGTACCCAACCCAACGGCTAAAAATCCCGAAATGAAAAGTTCATTTTCGAGGTTTTGGCCACGTTTTGGCGATTTGGGACCACTGTGCGCCGGGTCAGAGCCAAGCGTTGCTAACCACAGATTGCGTAGGGGGGAGTTGCATTAGTGTGCGTGGTACCCGCCTGTACGCACATACAGTCAACAAAATGCTGAATCGCCATTTCAAATGTGTATATTGCAAATCATGTGAAATTAATAAAAGTAAACTCGAAGTCAAAGAAATGCGAAGAATCATTAGTAATTCCTGTGAATGCTCTCGTGATATGAGAACAGCAAGGATAAATGATGAAAGACTGTTTTTGTTTATTGTTTTAACTAATTGTTTTATCTTACATTAAAATTAATTAATTTTATGATTTGCGACTTACCGTTTCTGCCAACCTCGGATCCATATATTAGACCAGGGCTGTCCAGCGTAGGGGCCCCTCACGCGTCTACTTCCCCTTCCAACCTTCCTTACGAGCAGGGTGACTTGTCGTGAAGGAAACCGCGCGACGCTGAAAAGGAGACCGCGACATTTCCGTAGACAAGGAAGCTCAGACGAAACGCGCGACGCCGACGTTCACTGTTATTTTAAATCGGCCGCGTCTGTGCGCCATGGCAACAGCTCAAGAGGCAAGTTGGACGGCGCTGTATTAGACACTTAAGGGGGGAGGGAGACCACTGTAAAAAATCTGAAAAATCGATTTTTTCTTTTTTACATTTTCTGAAAGACGTAGGTTTCAAGAATGCTCTCTCCAAATTTTATGAAGAAATGACATTTTTCAACCGCGTTGACAGTCTACAGAGAAAACTATACGTCCAATTAACATGATCAAGGACATTTATTGTACGGAAAACCCGTCGCTATTACGTGACGGTCAGTTTTTTTTCAATTTTCGACCTGCTTCTATTTTTTTTATTAACATTTCCCCAACTTTGTACCCCGAAAACATGATTTTTTTCAGTGGTCCGCCATTTTGTAATTTTTTACAATCTTGACTTTATTTGATCGGCACGTAATAGAGGCAGGCTTCTAGTTTCTAAATATTATTGTGTTTTTGAATTCGGATTAACCATATGGCCTGGACACTGTCAACGCGACTAGCATGTTTTTGCCGCAGCGCAAATTTTGACGAAGAGTATACAGGAAACGGATTGATGAATTTTATTGAAAAAAAAAAATTTCTTACCCTTCGATATGTACACTCTTAACTATACTGAGCAATACATTGATTTACTTGCGTTGTTTGGTTGAAATAAATTCCCGAAAAGACCCTTACATTTCCGACCGTTACAGTGGCCTCCCCCCTTCAGACCAGAACCGAAGACTAAGTCACTTCCACTTAGAGAACAAGCACAGTGATTACTAAAATAATTTCGTACGTATAGGTTTTATAAATTTTTTTAAACAAACATAACTGTTGTACATAAAGTAACGTATAATTTACTTATATTAAAGGAGACAAATGTATTCGGACACCCTTGAGAACAGAATAACTTTTTTAAACTTGGTATAAACGACGTTAGTGTCTTTTTAGAAACTAGAAGGATTAGTTTACTAGGTAACGTATTTCGTCGTTTTGAAAAAAATTGCAATTGTTCGGAATAGCGAAGAAAATAGTGAAGGCCGTTTTTCCCACATTTTTATCTGACCCTGCAATGAAAATTTAAAAAATGCCTTGTGTAGATTTAAGGGGCTACATACACCTAAGAGGCGAAAAAGTGGGATGTATTTGAAGAATTTTTTTTGGTAGAGAAATGTTTTTATCAAAGAAACATTATATACATTCGAAACGTCATACTTTTGTCTATAAAATGTGAAATTTTTATTAAAAAATTCGGTGAAGAAGCTGCGTGGTTGCTGTTTCCGTACAACGGTTTTGTGTTTGGGGTAACCATCGTATCTGCGCTGTTTTTCATTTGAATAAAAAAAGGAATGAAATGAAGGTCACGAGGCCCATTTGCCGCCCGATCCTGCTAGAGTATCGCTTACATCCCTCGGTTTTTCCTCAGGTGCCTACCCAGGTCCCTCGTGCCGGGTGGGATTTTACTACCGGTTTCTTTTGTTTAAAACCGCAAAATCTCGAACTTTCAGGCCATTTTTCGAGACGATTCCAACTGATTTCGAAGTTAAAAATGGTATCAATCGATTCGTTTTGACGAGATTTTTCCAATGGTTTATAGCCGGTTTGTAAATTAAGTGCTCTTTTCGACGATTTTCAGAAGCAACTCCCTCTTTCTCCCGCCGAGCGTCTTGGCCCCCGCGGCGGCCATAATGCTTGAGCCACCTCAGGTGCATACCACGCAGGGTTCCCAGGCAATCCAGTACACGTACTGACATATATGACGTCACTTAGCTTGGATTGGCTCGGCGTTGGCATGACGCCATATAGGCCAGCACGCCGCCATTTATCCAGTACGACTGGCAACCCGGATACCACGTTAACTGCGCGTGGCGCTTTGACAAAACAAAAATGCATCGACAATCGTGCTCTCTGGGACGATGTGGAAACCTATTGATACAAATGTCGCCCTAATGCGCCACGCGCGGTTCACGTGGTACGGGCCTGAGGAGCTCCGAGCAGCGTGGCCGCCGCGGGGGCCAAGATGCGCGGCTGGACAAAGAGGCGTTGGGGCTAAACTTCCGAAAACCCCCATGCTCCGAATTGGCTGAAATTTTGGAAACAGGTTCCTTTTGAATAGAAATAATATTTGCGAGAAGGACTTTTGGCGAGTCGAATTTTTTTTTAATCATTTTGATGTCATTCCCTACCTTACCGACACAATAGAATATAATGTATAATGGTCAAAACTTTTAAAACAAATAATTACCGAACTCACATCGGTTCGCTACCATGCTTTACGCGCCCCCCGCACTAATCTAGCCCAAACCAATACTAATATCCGGAACAAGTTAAAAAGTGGAATGCGGTTGTGTCGGAATATGTCTTGTTCATTCGGAAGTACAGTCTAACTCTGGTTTGCATTGGGTCGGAATGCCAAAATAAAATATAAAAATTCAACAATCCCGATAGCTTTTAAAAACAATTGAAAACAGCAGGTTCTGTGGCTTTAGAGCCGCCTTCAACGTGTCGGTAACATAGGAAGTGACACTTATATGTACATTATAATATGCAAACATTATTTCTATGCAAAATGAACCTGTTTCCAAAATTTCAGCCAATTCGGAGCATGGGGGTTTTCGGAAGTACGGCCCAAACTGTTATACCTATATTGGTTCTGACTGAAACAGTTATGAAGAACCGATATTCTGAATAACTGTTATAAGGAACCGAAATTTCTCACTATATCGATTTCGGTTACGGTTCTACAGAACTGATATTATATCGGTTCCATAACGGTTATGTATCAGTTTTATGCGAGTAATATATGTATCGGTTACGCATCAAGTACTATTGCCCGATGAGAACAAGACTGACTACCACCAAGCTGAAATGTCACAGGGGCAAGGGGAATCGTCCACTCGCGTCAACCTATCCCCTCCAACACAGTTCGTCCCGTGACGAAGAACGTAAACAAAACCAATCGCGCCAATCCGCGGATATAGACAGCCGCTAAGAACCGAAAAGTAGGACTTCTTGGAGGGGATAGGGTGGAGCGAGCGGGCGATTCCCCTTGCCCCTGTGACATTTCAGCTTGGTGGTCGTCAGTCTTCTTCTCATCGGGCAATAGTATGCATCGCACGTTTCAAACAATGTCACATTTTTTTAATAGAAAAACTATTTGTGTATAAGTTTTTTTATCTCCGAGCCTCTCTATCTGGAGTCTTTTTTCAAAACTTCATTCGATGCAGAAAGAACCGAAATGAAAGGCAGCATCTGTAAATTAAGTATTGAAAAGGGAGACTCCAGATAGAGAGGCTCAGCGATGAAGGATCTTATAAACAAACGCGAAGTTCGATTCTTTGGGCCGGAGTGTTTAAGACCAATGGGCCAGAGTCACTTGTACTCCTGAGGCAGTGGCGAGCATTTCGAATTTAATACAAAAAGAATTATATTTCACAACAATCGACATTTTCATCCACGAGACATTGTGTTCTGTTAAAAAAAATAGTTAATAATCTTCATAATTAATATTAAATTAGTAGTAAATTTGTACACATTAGGAATGTTATTGCTGTTAGTGTGAGCAATCCTATAAATTAAGTGTTAAATTAATATTACTCGTAGTGCCACAGCCCATAGCGAGAGTTTGATGTAGGGAATAAGTGCTATAAAGGGGACACGTCTTAAATGGGACAAATCGAATTTCCAAAATTCTAAACGCATTACACATGCAAGTTATTTTCCTGTTTATGGCAACACTAGTGCCTAGTCATTTGACGTTAACTTCACTGCGGTCTCACTTGCAACAGAGTAGTAATCCACGGTTGATGTTTTTCGGCAGTAAAAGTAAAATTTTCATTGGTTTTCTGTGTCGTTTTCTGAGATTAAGATATATACAGAGTGTTAAAGTGTTATATCATTAAAATAGCCTGTATTCAACTGAAACGAAAACGCTTAACAGGTAAGCTTAATTAATTGTTTTCTTTGTTTTGCGGTTATTTTATATTAAACACACTTATAGTCGTAAAAGGGACAGCAGAACAAGTCTTAAATGGGACGACCGTTTCATGGCTGTCCCTCTCATACACATGTACTGCTGGACACTATATCTAGAGACGCGGTAGCGTCTCGACGCCAAGTACAGGAAAGACACCCTGTATATGTCGACTGTCGCTACCGCTATCATTTACTCGTCGCCGGGCTATTCCAACCTAACCTGAAACTTATTTCATTAATATCTCACGCCGCCTGCAATATTTTCTAAATTTAAAGGCATTTTTCTTATGTAAACCGCATATAAGCTTTCGAATAAGACCAAATTTCAATAAAATCTGTCCACGCATGACAGAGATATCATAATATCGTCTCATGAATCTGTCAGAAACGGTAAGATTTTCTTCTTTTCCTTATCCTTCTCCAGGCCAAATTTTCGTCAACATAATACGTATACGCGTTACACGCACACCTTCAGCCAAAAGAAACTAGTGTATGTATGATCGGCGTCCGCCATTGTATAACCTATAACCTAACCTACCAAGTGTCAAACCGTCATAACCTGCCAAGTGTCAAATAATGTAAGTGGTCCAAATTTGAAATGTCAGGAGCTTTTACACTAAATAGGAGACTGAATTATTGTCTCAATTAACAAGGTAAGTCGCGAAATTTTTTTTAATAGATTTCTTATGTAGAGTCGCAGACTTGGAAGGTGTCCGGAGAAGGTTCGACAAAGAAGTATCTTCTTTCGCATAAGTTTCTGGAAATTTGTACCATGCATGTACAAAATAATATATTGTAGTAAAAAATTGCATTGCATTTAAATTGCCAGATACTTGTATTTTTGTATATACCAGCAATTTAGAGTTTTTATGTAAAGCTTATTATATTATAGAAATGAAGGGGACGCACAGGACTTCGATAAAAATGAAGGGGACGCACAGGCTTGGATAGTAGAATTGAAGGGGACGCACAGGCTTGGATGGATAGAAATGAAGAGAATGCACAAGCTTGGAGGTTGTCCGGAGAAGATTAGATAGAGCATCTTGTTTCGCACAAGTTTCTATTATATTATAGAAATGAAGGGGACGCACAGGACTTCGATAAAAATGAAGGGGACGCACAGGCTTGGATAGTAGAATTGAAGGGGACGCACACGACTTGGATATAAAATTGAAGGGGACGCACAGGCTTGGAGGTTGTCCGGAGAAGATTAGACGGAGAAGATTAGATAGATAGACAGAGCATCTTGTTTCGCACAAGTTTCTGGAAATTTGTCAAATAAGGTAAATCTACAAAATTTGTCAAACGACGTAGCATTAAGAATTAAGATTAAGAATATTATGGCGTACCGCTTGCAATGTAGAGTCAGTCACATTAGTCAAGAAAGTACGCTAAAAACACATCTCCCTTGATGCTTTTCAATCTTTTGTGAAAGACATTCGTAATACTTTAATATAAAATCCACAGTAGTTGCCACGCTATTCATTAGTTCATTAATTTTTTCGATTCCCGTTATTTCAATTCACCAATAAACATTCTAAATTAATTTTATTCCAACACCAATGAATTGTGCGTTAAAAATATTGGTTCTCTACGTTCATTTTCGCTGAATTATTACCATTAGGATTTAATTTCAATTTCCTGCAATAAGTTCTACGTTAAGTTGTAGTATATAACTAAAATGTGGCTTTATAAATATATTATATATATTTACAGATAATAGAAGCAGAAGGTGATGCACTGTGATCTACGCCAGACTATGTACGCACAAATTTGCAGGTAGAGTTTTGCATACGTAATTATTCATTCAATGATCTTGAGCATGTGTGATAAATTATAAATAAATAATTATTAAATGTGTCCTATTTTTCAGTTAACGATACAGACGAAGAGTTGACAGATAATAGAAACAGAAGGTGATGCACTGTGATCTACGCCAGACTATGTACGCACAAATTTGCAGGTAGGGTTTTGCATACGTAATTATTCATTCAATGATCTTGAGCATGTGTGATAAATTATAAATAATTAATAAATGTGTCCTATTTTTCAGTTAACGATGCAGACGAAGATAATTATTTCAACAGCTGAAAGGGAAAGTTACTGAAAATGAAATAAATGTAAATAAAAAGAGTAAATGAAATGTACTGTACACAAAGTACTATACATGTAAAATACATATAGATCAGCAATGCAGTGCACATGGTTTCATTTCGTAGTTGTTAAACTTACGTAGAATTTATCCTTAATCAAAAAATAAATAAAGTACACTCGCTGAGCTGCTTTGCGCTATTACGAGTATTCCAAGTATATACCTTATCCTCTAACGTCACTAGATAGGCTGCAGGGCGCCATAAACACGTAAACGTGTGACGAAGATAGATCAGAATTTATAATTTATTGGGATTTCCTTACTTTTTCCTTATTTTTAGCACACGCGGCAGTCAACTTCAAAAAAGTAAAAAAATTACGCCAAGTACATGAATTATCTTTGTAAAAAGAAGTGAGATCCCCATAAAAAAAACTTTAAAAAAGTAAAAAAAGTTACGCCAAGTACATGAATTATCTTTGTAAAAAGAAGTGAGATCCCCATAAAAAACTTTTAAAAAGTAAAAAAATCACAAAAAAAAGATAATATAAATCGCAAAAAAATAGAAGAAAATATGAATTATCTTTGTAAAAAGAAGTGAGATCCCCATAAAAAACTTTCAAAAAGTAAAAAATCACAAAAAATAAAAGATAATAATATAAATCACAAAAAATAGAAGAAAATATACAATATAAAAAAAGATGTGAAATCAAAATGAGCTGCAAGTACATAAAGGTACTTTCCAACTGCCCTTAAGATGACACAACTACATAGACACAGCTAAAATGCTGTGTTCATACATTCCATTACTCATATCGCGAACATTTTAATTATCCCATCAAAAAGAATCCCAATTAAAAACATTGTCGTAAATTAATTAATAGCTTTATAAAATTATTATACAAAATTGCGCCAATCATACAAAAAGAATCCCAATTAAAAACATTGTCGTAAATTAATTAATAGCTTTACAAAATTATTATACAAAATTGCGCCAATTATAACAATGGCTATTTATAAATAGATAAAATGTATTAAATAATATTAAGCAGATATATTTTTATAGATGTATTATACTTTCCTGTAAAGTTATTAGTGTATTATCTGATACATAGATGACATTGTTTTAAATTATGAATTATTAGTTGATGGCGTATTGTTTCAAATCTAAGAATTAATAAAGTAACTATTCAAAGCGACAAGCTTTATCGTCAAAAAAATGTGTGGCAATAAATTAGCCCTGGTTTTAAGTTATAAATTTACTACAGTTGTATGTAAATTTGCGGTAAATGGGCCAATGAGTAATGCGGAATAAAAGGCACATTCAATTTTTTCTGTTCCATGTGCCATTAATAATAAAATATTGATGATTTATACTACAAAGAGTTAATTTTTTCGTAGATTTCGTTGTTTTGTATCATTAAGATTTAGAATTATAATTGTAATACTTAATAAGTTTATTTTTATTAACGTGTCCCTTTCATGACTTATACTGTCCCATTTAAAACCACCTAGTCGTAAAAGGGACATTTCCCACTTTTTTGAAAATCGAAGATTTTCTTATTTTATATTACAATTGATGAGTTTGCAATATACTTTTATTGAAGGGAAATAAACACGCTTTCTTGTGATGTAGTTGTTTTTTAAATACCTATAACGACATTGTCAGAAATTGACACTAAACAAAAGTGTCCCTTTTATAGCACCTCTCCCCTACTACAAATTTAATTAAGCATGCGAAGATTCATAATATCTCCAAGAAAACTGACAGTAATGACAATACTGTTTTAGAAAACGTATGCCCTTATGAAGGTATATTACATTATTCTAATTCATATTAATGTTTTAGATTTAATTTATGCATAAAGATTATTGCAATTGATTCTAAAAATACTGATTCTTTCAGAGAATAATCCGAGAAAAAAAACAATCGATTCTTTAATAATCGATTTGATAACAACTGATTTGCAGCCATTATCCATAATAGAAGACAATGGTTTTGTTGCATTGTTAAAATTTTTGGACCCAAAATATCAACTACCCAGTCGGAAGATATTAAAAAAATGGTTAGAAAAGAAATATGAAGAAGCTACATCGAATGTTAAAAATGAATTAGCCAATGTGCGAAAGGTCTGTATTACGACAGACACATGGACTAGTGTAACAAACCCCCAAAATGCCATTTTCTTTTTTCTTTTCTTAATAAACGTAATTAGTAACTATTATAATACTTATATTCTTATTATTCTTACTTTAATAAGCGCGTTAGCATTAATATTAATATTAGCTCAGAGTACCGCGAGACGAGAGTGCAATGAGAGAGAGAATCGAATGTTGAGGAGTGGGGAGAATTGAACGCATGCGCGATCCTCAGTCGATCGGCGGATCGGCGAGAGCAAGGATCGGGAGCAGAGAAGTGTGCAGAGCAATGAGTGGGAGAACCGAGCGTTCAACGCACAGTGGGCCAAATAGCAAGCCTAGCGACGAATAATTGAAAAATTGAATGCTGTTAGAATCGGAAATTTTTTATTTCTGCCGTGTCTCAGGTAGCCGGTGACTACATGCATATCATAAAATAATGCCCTGGCACAAGGGTTTTCCCGTATACCTCACGAACTTGGAGCAAGAATGGCAATATTTTTCTGCCTGCGTCAGTTTCTGTTTGTGCGTTCTGCTGTATGTATCGGTGAATATATTCTTATTTTGTGTAGTTTCGAATAGTTTGGTAGAAATATTATCGGATGGTAAGTAAACATGTCAACGTATTTTGTTTTAAAATTCTTTCCATAACTTCTGAGTAGCAGTAACTTCATTTTCATTTCACATATTACAGCGATTCTAGTTTTACTGAGAATATAAAAGTCCCGCTATTCACATATTTGCGCGTATCTGCCGTAATTATTGTTTCCTCTACTTCTGTTGTTCATCTGAATTTCTTTTTGACTAAAGTTAGCTGCAAAGGTCTGCAAACAATTAAGATATTAGAGGAGAATGAGGGAATCGCGGTCAGTTGGCAATGGCGATGGCGGTCAGTATTGTTATTATAAAACGGTATGTCCGAAATGTACAATTTCTTTTCCTTACGTTCCACGACATCATTCTCTATATTGTCGAACGATCTCGCCTTCGCCGTTGTTAAGCAACCAAGGAAAACTAGCCATTTTGTGTTTTCAACATCGTCGATGTAATATTTCGTGTACACAACATAAGAGGTAAGTACTAATTCTGAAGCTTTTTTTACATTTCAAGATTACGTAAATATAGATATACTATCAAGGCAAATTCCCCTTATTAATTTGATTAATTTGAATTTTTCGTCGCTAGAAGTGTTACTTAGGACCACTGTGCAACGCGCGCCTGCGCATTAGTCAGTCGCTCTGTAGGCCGACTGGAGAACGGACCATGCGAGAGCGGAATTGTCAATGCGTAATAGTCAAGCTCCATTCCTATTGGTGCGCTCCCAGTATCCAGAATATGTATAAATACGGGCACGATAGCCCAGAGAGATTCATTCCATTCATTCGACTCCAAGCATTCAATGCGATTAATTCGAGACAATTATACAAGGATCATTTAAGGCAAATAGCCGATCCCGACATAAATTAATGCTCCAACTTTGGAAGCCGCTTTGTAGGCCCCTCGGTTCTGTTGAGCGTTCCAACCAAGGCCATAGTCGCCAGGTTTGATGAGACGTTCCAGCCTTGGAAGCCGCCTTGTAGGCCCCTTTGTTTGAAGAAGCAAAGTTGTTAAATTCGTATTCTCAGGTTAGTAATATTACTCCTGAGCAACGTGGGAGGAAGATTATTCCAAGTGGCAAAATCCGCCCTTGACGAAACGGAGAAACAATTAAGAACGAGTCTCGACTTAAACATATTCAATCCTAAATCCTAAGCTATTACATAATTCCTAAATCTTTCTACATCGACCAAAAGAGTCACTATCTATAAGCTAATTCCTAGATCCATAAGCTAATTCCTTCAATCGACTAAGACGTCGCTATTAGTTATTTAAGTTATATTACTCTAAATCGATCGATCAAACGGGCGTTCTTTTGTACCGACCAAGAGTCGCAACCCAAGACGATCAACTATATTCTTTTGTACCGACCGAGAGTCGCAACATAATTATCCTAATTTCTTTAATATTATAAAGCGTTAATTTTTGTTTGTTTGTATAATTTAGAAGTGTTTTATTGAATAAACACTATTAAGATTAATTCTGGTTCTTGAATTTTAATTCTTTATCGCACGCCACTCAACCAATCCCGAAATCCTGTAAAACGCGTTACGCCACGCGTGAAAACGTTACACTAGCGTAAACACGGACAGTTTCTTAACTGTTACGTGTCATTTTATTAATGACATTTACCAACTAAAAACATATGTGTTGGAAACTGTAAAAATTGAAGGAAGTCATACCGGTGCCGCAATTGCAAATAATTTAAAAGGTATATTTAATAATTGGAAAATAGAAGATAAAGTTATATGCGCTGTTACAGACAACGCAGCAAATATGAAATTAGCAATTAAACAGCTAGGACCTAGAACGACCAACATACTATGTTTTGCACATACCTTGAACCTCATAGTAAAAAATCTATGATGGAGATTCCGGATATTGTCCGGATTCGCGAGAAATGTCGTCGAGTAATTACATATTTTAAACACAGCAGCCTAGCACAAGATAAATTAGCGGAAACGCAAAACCTGATTAAGATCCCAAATCACAAATTAATAATTGAAGTTGAAACCCGTTGGAATTCAACATATGAAATGTTTGAGAGATTATTAGAGCAAAAACGTGCTGTAGTGTTAGCGTTAGCCACATTAACACATAATTTTGAATTATTAACAGATCATGAATGGAATACTCTGGGTTTAATACTACCCATATTGCATATATTTTTTTTAGTTACAAAAGAAATTAGTAGCGAAAAAAATATAAATTTATCCAAAATAATACCACTAAAAAAGCAACTAAGTACTCTTTTATACGTTACTACCGATAGTACCGATGATATTGGTTTAGATCAGATTTTGCGTCAAAAGTTGATTTATTATATGGAATATTATCTAAGTGATGTTGAAAATAATAATTTTTATGCAATAGCTACTTTATTAGATCCTCGTTTCAAAACTGCAAGTTTTTCTACAAATGAAAACATTGCTTGTGCACGCGATGTTTTAATCGAAGAAGCAAAAGTGTCCCTTTTATAGCACCTCTCCCCTATACCCGATATAGTTATAACCGTTATGGAACCGATATAATATCGGTTCTGTAGAACCGGAACCGAAACCGATATAGGCCAGAACCTTTTTCACTCGTAACTGTTTCAAGATTATTTCGGTTCTTATAACTGTTTCGAGAACTGGAACCGATATCATAACTGTTTCCGACCTCTGCTTAATTCCCATGTCTGGTATATAGCAACCGCTGTACGCTCGTAGGTCAGTAATCCCCCTTGGGACTTAACATAGTTCTTTCATCGAAATCGGTTAACGTAGCTATGAGCTTAATTAACAGTTAAAAATGATAGAAATCACAGTTTTCGGCGTATGACTTAATAAACCTAACGTATAACGTAATAAACCTAAAAATTCTTTCATACTTCAATGCGTACCGCTTGTTTCTACATCAACCGATTTCGATGATATTTTCAGCATATACACAGCAACTTACTTAAATCTACAAGCGGCATTTTTTAAATTTTCATTACAGGCTCAGAATCAGATAAAAAAGTTGAAAACACGACCTTCCTTATTTTCTTCGCTATTCCAACCATCTGCAATTTTTTTCAAAACGACGAAACACAACACCTAGTACACTAATTCTGCTTGCATCTAATAAAAAACTCAAGTCGTTTGGACTAATTTTAAAAAAGTTATTCTGTTTTAAAAGGTGTCCGAATACTTTTCTCCCCCACTGTATGTGTTATTTCATATTATAGTAAACTTGACGTTTAAGAAGTAATATAAAAATAAATTATTCAAAAATATCGAGAAATGCTGAAGTTATGAGGTTTTTTCCACTCCTATATTCGTGCGACCACTGTGCGGCATAACAATACAGCATACGAACAGCAACAGCTCGTCATCGACTCCTTCACACTTTTATATGTTCATACATTCTGCCGTGTTAATTCGAAAGGGCGTATCTAGTCCAAGGGTGGTTCTGATATAACTGACTTTTAGTATTTTGTGTTATGCCATCGGTATTTTATACAACTCGGATTAGGTTAAATATTAAATCTGGATAAAAAGGTATGTATCTAAATATTTGTGACAAACCCGTAAAATATTTCATAAACTCCAAAGGAGGCTGTGGTAGATCCGCCCAAAATCAGGCGTCGATTTCACATACGTCGGAAATATAAACTGTTACACCTATCCTCTCTTTCAATGCAGATATGGCTTTCTTATTTAATATACTGTTGCGAGCACCCTATGGATGGAATTCCATGGCCCGCTGGTGCTCGCGACAAAGACAAGAAGACAGCGAGAAGAAGGCGATCGGATCGATCGCCTGTCAAGCTGTCACTTGATAATCAGACGCCATCGCGAGCAGACCGATATCGAGATACCCCCGTATTACATCCTTGTTGTTATAAAGAGTTATAGTTGTATGAGTTACTATCTGTGTGTTATGCCCGCGCGTTGTGTGGGGAAAGTAAGAGACGACACATAAGCTTAGTACTGTAGTATATTGTTACAGAAGATATCGAATATACGTTAAGTGTCTGAATCCGGTCGTGCCATGATGGAACTGACTCGCACGCCCGTGCACGCAAGACATGCGTGCCGGCACCCAGGCGCGCCCTCGTGGCCGCACGGGCGAACTAACGTTCACCCAACACTGTGTTATACCTTAACTTCTTATTATGTCTTCCCAAAAATATAACAATGGTGTCAGAAGTGGGATGCCCGCTCGGAGCGGCATGCCCACTCGCGCTTCCGCGGCCTCTGCGAGACCTTCCCCGGGACCAACGAGCGACGCCTCCCTGCAGGAACTGTTTAACAGTCTCCAGCTTAGCATCGTTGGACAGATGCAGGAGCAACGAAGGGACGACGAAGCTCGAAGGAGGGAAAAGAACGCTGAGGACCGACGGACACAGGCGGCCTTCGAGGCCCGGATGACAAGTCTGGAGGAACGGATCCGGGTCGTAGCCGTTTCTTCACAGAACGGTTTCGGTTCGGGTGGTGGCGGCGCGGGGCTTCGGGGAGGAGAGACGGCACCCCTTGTAAATAGTGTTCCTTTGGTCCCTGTAAGTAGTGTTTCTTTGGCCCCTGTAAGTAGTGTTGAGAGTTGTGTTTTGACGGCGCAAGCCTCTGCCCCCGTCGCTGCGCCCGCTACTACCCCTTTGTCGGAGTCCCGCATTCTCAGTTTGGGATACGCGGTGAAGCCGACGATTTTCGATGGTAAAGGTTCGTGGGAGGAGTACAGTATTCAGTTCGACACGATCGCGCGTGCGAATGGCTGGGACGACCAAAAGAAGGCTACGGCCTTGATCGCGTCTCTCGGGGGTGCAGCGAGAAGCGTCCTTACGACGCTCTCCACCACCCAATGCGAAAGTTTCGCGGAACTGGTTTCGGCGCTAGAGTTCCGCTACGGGGCGAAACATCTGTCCAACCTGAATTATGTACTCTTCCAGAGTTATAGACAGCGGAGGGATGAAAGTATCACCTCACTCGCCGCCAAAATAGAACGCTTGGCGCAGTCCGCGTTCGCAGACTGCCCGACGGAAACTCGCGATAAACTAGCCGCGTCTCAATTCGTTACGGCGTTGTCGAACTCTTTCCTGCAACGAGAATTGCGACTAGGCGGTTTTACGTCGCTGAGGACCGCTGTAGCCAGAGCTCTGGAAATCGAGGCCGTCGACAGAGTGTCTCGTGGCCCCGCAGCTGAATCGCGAGAACGGTACTCAGAAAAACGAAAGGCTAAAACTTCTAACACTTCAGAAAGGTTCCCGGTGAAACAGCGGAGATTTGAGAAACCCGAGGACCGACCGGACAACTCGCCGAGGATACCGAAGTGTTGGCTCTGTGGCAAGGTGGGACACCTGCAAAAGGATTGTTTTAAGGCCAAGGACGGCCAGACCAAAATAACCGCAACGAGGCAACAGGGAAACATCAAGAGGACGGCGTAAGGGGGAGACGCCGGACCGTGAAGAGCAGTCCCCCGGTCGTCAAAAGTGCGGCGATGCAGGAGGCGACTGGGCGTCAATCCGAAGAAATTTACGTACGTGGGAAAATCGGTGGTAAACCTTGTAAAATTATCTTAGATACAGGTTCTCCGATCAACCTTCTGGAGAAGAGATTGTACCCGACGAGGGACTTCGATGAGACGAAGACCGACATCCGCTCCACTACTGGGGAGAAAATGAAAGTGTTTGGTAAAAAGAGCCTAGAAATCAGCGTTGGAGGACTTTCGAGCATAGAAGATTTCTACATCGTCGAGATGGTGGAGAAGTGCATCCTGGGAGCGGCGTTCTTGAAGAAACACCACTGCAGCATCGACTTATCCCGGAATGTGCTGTGCATTCCTGGCCAACCGGAAATACACTGTGGTGAGCCGACCGCCGAGAAGAAGAAACAGGAAGAAAGAAGGGGAGCGGTCGTCCCACAGCATTTGGAGGAGCTGTATACCCGCTGCTCGTCAGGTTTGTCGGAAAGGCAGAAAGGGCTTTTTGCTGAAGTGCTCTGCGAATTTCAGGACGTGTTCGCCGCGGACCCGAGTCAAATTGGGAACTGCAACCGGGTAAAACACGTCGTAGACACCGGAGATCACAGACCCATAAAGCAGGCACCACGGAGGTTGCCTCTACACCGTCGAACAGAAGTGGAAGAGCTACTCCGGAAGATGTTGGCTCAGGGCGTAATCGAGGAATCCTGTAGCCCATGGTCTTCTCCGATTGTCCTGGTGAAGAAGAAGGATGGAAGCATTCGTTTCTGCGTAGACTTCCGTCGTCTGAACGAGATCACGAAGAAGGATTCGTATCCCCTGCCCCGCATCGAGGATACTCTGGACGCTCTCTCAGGATCATCATGGTTTTCTACTGTGGATTTACAGAGCGGATATTGGCAGATCGCTATGGACGAGGAGGACCGAGAGAAGACTGCGTTTTCAGTGGGAACGGGACTGTGGCAGTTCAAAGTGATGCCCTTTGGACTTTGCAACGCCCCAGCGACCTTCGAACGACTAATGGAGGACGTACTTCAAGACCTCACTTGGAAAATTTGTTTGGTTTACTTGGACGACATCATCATCTACGGGAACGATTTTGAACAGGAGCTGGAACGTCTACGAGTAGTGTTTTCACGTTTACGTCAAGCTGGACTGTTGATGAGCCCCAAGAAATGCTCCTTCTTCTGCCGAGAAGTCAAATACCTAGGACACATCGTCACCGAGAGCGGAGTCAAGACGGACCCGGAGAAGATTAAGGCGATTTCAGAATGGCCGCAGCCGAAGAACGTCACGGAATTAAGAAGCTTCTTAGGATTGTGCACGTACTACCGGAAATTTGTCAAGGATTTTTCCAGGATCGCCAAGCCCCTGCATCGCCTCACCGAGACCAAACAGAAGTACGAATGGACAGAAGAATGCCAAGGAGTTTTCCAGGAACTGAAGAGGAGACTCACTGGAGCCCCGGTACTAGCCTACCCGGTGGCAAATAAGGATTTCATTCTGGACACGGGCGCCTCTAATTTCACCATGGGCGGCGTCCTCTCACAGGAGCACGAAGGACAGGAAAAAGTTGTGGCCTTTTTCTCCAAGACCTTGGGAAAAACAGAGAGGAACTACTGCGTCACCCGGAGAGAGCTACTGGCAGTGGTGAAATCCATTGAACATTTCCACCACTATCTCTACGGACGAAGATTTCTAATACGGACGGACCATGCAGCGCTGCGCTGGCTGCTGACTTTTAAGAGGCCCGAAGGACAGGTCGCACGTTGGATTGAACGACTGCAGGAGTACGACTTCGAGATTCGCCATCGGGAGAGAAAAGCCCACGGTAACGCCGATGGACTTTCACGAAGACCTTGCGTCGAAGAAAATTGTAAGAACTGCGACCGGCTGGAGAAGAAGGAAGCGGAAGAGGAAGGAAACTCCTCGAAGAAGATTCATCGTCTCTTCGCCGAAGAAGAGGACACGGAAGAGTGGAAACGAAGCCAGGAGAAGGATGAAGCGATCGGCTTCATCCTGAAAAAGAAGGGGGAAGGAGAGAAGCCCGACTGGCAAGACGTTGCTAGTTTCTCACCGCAGTTGAAATATTACTGGTCAATATGGGACTCGCTGGAAATTCACGAAGGTTTGCTTTTTAGGAAATGGGAGTCCCATGATGGTGCGACGACCTCGTGGCTTCTAGTGGTACCACGCGAAAGGGTCGCAGAAATATTGAAGGGATTCCATGATGAGCCAGCAGCTGGACACTTCGGAATAAACAAGACCTTGGCAAAGATCCGCCAACAGTTCTTCTGGTCTACGTGTCGACAGGACGTTCAAGAGTGGTGCCGGCGGTGTGACGTCTGTGCGGCGAAGAAGGGACCACGTCAGAAGGGAGCAGGGAACCAGAAGGTGTACAACGTGGGAGCTCCGTTCGAGAGGCTTGCCCTGGACGTTGTGGGTCCGCTCCCGAGGTCCCAGGCCGGGAACAGATTTATGCTGGTCGTGGCGGATTACTTTACCCGGTGGCCGGAAGTAATCGCGATGCCAGACCAACGAGCTGTCACAGTGGCAAAGGCTCTGTTACACAACGTAGTATGTCGGCATGGTGTACCGTTGGAGATACACACAGATCAAGGAAGGAACTTTGAATCCCTCTGTGTTCAAGGAATTGTTGAAGCTGCTTGGAATCAGGAAAACACGAACTACTCCTTTGCATCCCCAATCCGACGGTCTAGTAGAACGTTTGAACAGAACATTGCTCCAATACCTTGCAATGTTTGTTTCAGAACACCAGCGGGATTGGGACGAATGGATTTCCATGTTCCTCCTCGCTTATAGGTCGGCAAGACATGAAGCGACACAATTAACGCCAGCGATGGTCCTGTATGGCCAGGAACTTCGCCTGCCCCTGCAGCTTTGGAGAGGTTTATCCCCTGAAGTGGGAGAAGACGAGGACGTTGAACAAGGATATTCCGAATGGATTCGGGGAAGAATGAAGAGGATCCATGAGTTTGTTCGACGCCGTCTGGACATTTATAGTTCGAAGATGAAGTCCTGGTACGACAGCCGTGTCCACGCGGTGGAGTTCCAGCCTGGTGAACGAGTGTGGTTGTTCCAACCACGAAGAGTAAAAGGAAAATGTCCGAAATTACAGTCCGACTGGGAAGGACCCTACACGCTGGTGAACAAGATTAACGACGTCGTCTACAGGATTCGACGTTCATCCAGGACCAAGTGCAAGGTGGTACATATACGCCGCCTTGCGAAGTACGAAGGCCGACTTCAAGAAGGATAAAGACGTCGAGGGACAAACGTCAAGAAAGAAGATTAGTTATAGACTAATCGGTGGACGGGACTACGAAGGATACCTTCGTAGTCCGGCCCTCTTCCCTTGATTGTTCCAGATAACACGATACCCCACGACGAGGGACAAGGTGTCGGGGGACTGCTACCGCGGCTTGGATGCGACCCCGAATTCCCCGAATGTGCTACGACAGAGTAGCAGCCCGCAGAGGAGCGCGGACATACGTGGAACCGCTCCTCTAGCCCTGTTGACTTGGATCTGGGCGGCTCCCCGGTACATGCGTACCAACAGGCCCAGCTTGACAGGGTGGGCAGCAGACGGGAAATGGTGTCCCCAACCACCGGACGGACGTGCGACGCACGGACCGGTCGGAGGGGGCATCGCGGAGACGGGGCCGTTGACGAGCTGCAACGAGACGGTCCCCTGGGGCAGCACCAGAGGCCACGAAGAGGAATGGGGCCATCTGAAAGCCAAGGAAGGGAAAACCGGAGGAGAAGAAGCAAGAAGATAGAAGACGAGTAGGGAGTTCCGAGCGGATCGTTTGGGGAGAGAGCCTTAGCACGATTGTGACTAGCCGCGATCCTCTGCTTCGTGCTCGTCTCGCCATTCTGTCTTGCCGGTTCTCCCCGACTCCACCGATTCGAGAGAGTGGGAGTGAATAAGAAATAATGTTCGTCCGTTTTTTTTTTAATAAGGGGACTTCAGAACCACCAAGGCAAGGGAACGTCGAGCAAGATCAAGGAACGACACAGGAGTCACACCAGGACACAAGGTGGAGCAGCGTCATAAGCTAGGACGACGCGGGACTCGCACCGAAATGCAGAGTTGGAACAGTGTCGTATGCTGGGACGACGCGGGATTCACACCGAACGCTGGAATGGAGGAGACCAGAACGAAGACCGGACAACGGGGGACCGGAACGAGAACCGGATAACGGGGGACCAGACGTCGGACCAGGAATTAAAGAAGCAAACAAGAAGACCACATACGAGACGAGACGATATTCCGAAACAAACTTCAAGTCCCGACAGCCAGACGACAGGACCCCCGCCCGTCTCTACCCCAGAAGAAGATGCGTCGTCGAAGAAGAGGAAACCTCTCTCAAGAAAGAAGGCCACAAGTCCGAAGATGCAAGTGGAGGGTAGAGATGCAGAGGATTTGGGAAGGTCCACGTACCCACGCCTTGCCCAGGGTTTTTGGGTGGTTTTCCCCTTGGGCGGGAAGGCAAATGCCGAGGCGACGGACGGAAGAGGCCACGCAGTGTCTTTTCCACTCTTCCGGACCAGGGTACGGCTGCAAGACACACAGAAGCTACAGCGGTCGGGACGACCGCTCCTCCGGAGGGGGGAGCAGTGTTGCGAGCACCCTATGGATGGAATTCCATGGCCCGCTGGTGCTCGCGACAAAGACAAGAAGACAGCGAGAAGAAGGCGATCGGATCGATCGCCTGTCAAGCTGTCACTTGATAATCAGACGCCATCGCGAGCAGACCGATATCGAGATACCCCCATATTACATCCTTGTTGTTATAAAGAGTTATAGTTGTATGAGTTACTATCTGTGTTATACCTTAACTTCTTATTATGTCTTCCCGAAAATATAACAATATCATTCAAAATGGATTTATGCAATTGTCGCATCACCATCGTCAATTGCTACGCCATATCATTACGCGCGATTGTTCGGGGTCGGTTTTCGCGAGTAGAACTCGGGGTTTCGGGTCGATCGACGGCGCCAAAAGTCGTATGGGAAGACGTGGAATCAGCGTTTGTAGGCCGTATTTCGACTGGCGCGGTAATCAACGTGGGACACGTCGATCCACGTCGATTTTTAGAGGGTGCTCGACGAATGATACTATCGCGCGTGACAGACTCTATCAGAGAACATTCTAGTGTGTCCGTGAATACGATACTGAACGCGGAGTTTATGTTAAATGATAATATGGACGTGAAAAGTTTCGGTACGCGAAATCGTGTACTGTTCAGGACATCGAACGTGCGCGAGTGGTATTCGAAGCACGTGGTCGATCCCACGTTAGTGGCTATCGAGGAGTTTCCAGATCGCGACAGTGGATGGACCCTAAGGGCTGTGCTAAATATTCTAGTGAATATGAATAAGTATAATCCACTTCGCGCTGGTTGCTTCGTGCCACTTCCATTCGATGTCATTGTTAAAAAGGCCGTGGTTAATGTACAAAATAGAGACAATGCGTGCTTCTTGTGGTCAGTCGTCGCTAGTTTACACCCTGCTGCTACGAATGTGAGTAGGGTCATTTCGTACCCTCATCACTCGACGGTACTTTGTACGAACGATATGACTCTTCCAGTAACGCTAAATCAGCTTAAGAAGTTCGAGAGGATAAATAACGTGTCGGTGAACGTGTACACCTGGACCGACGACAGCTGCATGCCTCTGCGTTTGACCGAAGACAAGCGAGAGAGACGCGCGAACTTGCTACTGGTGCAGCATTCCAAATTCCCCAATCAGCATCATTTCGCGTGCATTCGAAGTATGTCGAGGCTCGTATCGCAGCAACTCAGCACCCATGGACATAAAGTTTTCGTTTGCGAGAGGTATGTAAAAATATTTCGATCGATATATTATTTATTCTTATGGTTATTATTAAAGCTATTATCGTTGCAGATGTCTCATCTTCTTCCATTCGTCCGAGCAATTGACCAAGCACAACGTGGACTGCCAACGTATAAACGAATGCGCCGTCGAATTGCCGTCCGCTGACGACAAATGGTTGCAGTTCAAAAACTTCAAGAATAAGGAACGAGCACCATTCGTCGTGTACGCGGACTTCGAATGCATGCTGGAGGACGTCGAGCCTGCGGAGCGGAGTCGTACGTACACGTACCAGCAGCACAGAGCGTACAGCGTTGGATATTACATTCATTGTTCCACCGACGCGTCTCTGTACCGTTATAGCGCGTATCGTCACGACTCCGAGTGCGTGAAATGGTTCGTGCGCGAACTTCGAGACTTTGCGGACACTGCGTATTCGTGGTTGCGGAACGCGAAACCGATGATCCCGCTGACGAGGCAACAGTGGCGAAGTTTTAATGACGCGAGCGCGTGCCACATGTGCGGAAAATCATTCGTCGATACGGACAAAAAAGTGCGCGACCATTGCCACTCGACGGGTGAATATCGAGGCGCGGCCCACGTATCGTGTAATTTACAATTTCAACGATCGTACACGATCCCCATAGTATTCCACAATTTATCAGGCTACGACGCGCATTTTGTAATTAAGGAGTTGGCATCCGCGTTCGAGGGGCAGATCGACCTGCTGCCGGTAACAAAGGAACGATATATATCGTTCACGAAACACGTCAAGGGAATCGACGCCGAGAACAACGATTGGAAGAGGGGGTTGAAGTTTCGATTCGTAGATTCGCTGAAGTTCTTAGCCGCTAGTCTGGAGAAACTCGCTTCGGACCTTGGCAAAGAACGACTCGCGATTCTACGAGGCGAGTTTCAATCCCTGTCGGACGATCAGTTCAATCTCCTGACCAGGAAGGGCGTCTTCCCGTACGACTATGTATCGTCATACGCCAAACTTAACGATACGCGTTTACCGTCTCGCGAAGAATTTTATAATCGGTTGAACGATACCGCCGCGTCGGAGCCTGATTACGCGCACGCCGTGAACGTGTGGAATACTTTTCGCGTACAGACATTAGGCGAGTACAGTGATTTGTACTTGAAAACAGATGTGCTGTTACTCGCCGACGTATTCGAGAGTTTCCGCACCGACTGTATCGCGAGTTACAATCTGGATCCCGCGCATTATTTTACGCTGCCGAGTTTTACGTGGGACGCGATGCTCAAGTACACCGGTATCAAATTAGAGCTTTTGACGGACGTGGACATGCTACTGTTCGTGGAGCGTGGCATACGCGGTGGTCTGAGTCAGTGCTCGCACAGGTACGCGCGTGCCAATAACAAGTACCTGCCGGCAGCGATGTACGACGAGTCGAAGCCGTCGATGTACCTGATGTACTTCGACGTCAACAACTTGTACGGATGGGCGATGTCGCAGGCTATGCCGCACGGAGGGTTTGAATGGTTGGACGATGCGACGGTCGCCGCGCTCGACGTATCATCCATGCCCGACGACGATGGACCCGAGGGATACCTGTTGGAGGTGGACATCGAGTATCCCAAGGAGATTCATGACGCACACGCCGACCTGCCATTCTGCCCTGTACGCGAGCACGCGCCAGAAGGGAAACAGACTAAGCTGCTTGCCACGCTCGACGATAAGGAGCGATATGTAATTCACTATCGCTACCTGAAACAATGCGTGCGCCATGGTTTGGCGCACGCACCTCCACCAAATCAGCCTGCCACAAATCATCGTAGCCGCGAATCACGACGTGTCGCCGCGGGAAATTGCGTCTCGCGGGGGCGTGTAATTCGTTCACCAATTGTACTCTCTCCTTGCTCATGCTTCACGGGGTGGACGGGGAATGGTCGCGACGTTCCAAGGACGTTAGAAATAGTACGAGTTCCTCGAGTGCTAGCAAAATGCAATCGGTGCACGTCTTTCGCGATCGCTCGTTATTATTAGACGTTTCAGAGCCGTAGCCGTTGTTGTTGTTGTTGTTGTTGTTGTTGTTGTTGTTGTTGTTGTTGTTGTTGTTGTTGTTGTTGTTACTGTCGGGGATCATCGTCGTCGTCGTTGTCGCAGACCCTCTGTCGCAGTCGTAAACTCTTCGAGTCTATATTTCAAATGATCGAAGCGTCGTTCCATCGCGTTATTTAAGTTATCCTCTAGCCGAGACAATTGAGCGGTAACGATATCCGACATAGTTCGTTGTACTCGCGTCTCGAGTTGAGATCGTTGATGCTCGGCGTCCAACCGTGCGTTCACGATAGCTATTTCGAGTTTTCACGTAATGCGCTCGTCCACCGAGGACAATAGTCTCGTCGTAGTCATCGTTGCTTCGTTCATGTTATTGTTGTTGTTGTTGTTGGTATTATTGCGTAACGAGGTACCAAACTTATTCACCGACATAACGATACGTGCGTGCTCGAACGCTACTGATGCTACGATCACCGGAATGTTCAATTTAAGATGAATCCGTCCTCGCGAAGTTCCTCCACGATGGATGCGATTTCATTATGTTCAAGGTATTGAATGGTTACTTCGATTGCCCTGAGTTGGTAGCCTCCGTCTCTTTTGTCGTGCCGCAAAGGGTTTTGCGACCTAGACCTTTGTTTGACTCGAGGTTACCCCGTTATCGTCATTACTCGGTTGACCCCATGAACCGTGTTATGGCTGTTGCCAATAAGTATTCTGATAGTATTGACTTGTTTTTTGGATCCTTGGAGTCGTTCCGTGCGCGGGTTCAGGGGCAAACTGGTCGATCGGGGGGTCATGAATAATGAGTCATGATTTTTGTTATACTACTTACTTAGATAAGATTTAGATTTAGTTAAAACTCATATAATTTGTATTAATGTGTATTAATCAGGGAGACTGTATTAGTTCTTCGGGTTTATACTTTCTGTAAACTATGGGATTTTCCCGTTTATAATAATAATAATAATAATAATTATTGTGACCCGTGTGTCCAGCCGCGCGCGATGCCGTGAGCAGCCCGAGTCTATCTACTAATTCATTCGGATCGTCCCAGTATACGTAATCGACCGCGTTATCGGTGACAGTCATCGAATAGTCGATGGGTAATCCTCGACCTTGATGCGTGCCCGCGGCGTCCGCGGGGCCCGCGCCCGCGCCCGCCGCCGCCACGCCCGCCGTCCCTGACGCGTCTGACACCCGGTGTCCGCACCCCGCCGATCACCGAGGACACAATTTTCGTATACTTGTACCCCTTGTTACCCAGCGTACGCTTGCTGGGCGAATGATTTCGCTTGTGCGCACTAGTAGCCAACAAGATGCGACGGTACGAGCGAAGATCCGCGTCCGTGTACGTGCGATCGTTGGGTATTCGCATGAACAGCAATTCGTACAAGCCCCGAGTCCCCGCGTATCGAGTTCCGTTCACGCGAACGTCGTCGCTGTTCTGGTCGATGGTGAGCACGGAATCGCCGATCATTAGGTCTTCGTCAGACCCCAAGTATACGCCGTATACGTTATCGATGCGTTTCTTGGTGTCTGTGAAGAACAGTCGTAGGTATTCTCGCGACAAGGGTCCTTTGGCATTCCGTACATACACAGTGACATCATCGACGGGGCTACGCAGCGCATCCAAATCGCTAACTCTTGTTGGCGGCTCATCATCCTGAATTTTTTCACTGTCTTCATCGCCCTCATCAACAACAACATCGTCAACATTGTCAACATCATCATCATCATCATCATCATCATCATCATCATCATCATCAACGTTGTTGACGTCGATATCATTGTCGTTGTCGCTATCAGTGTCGACGTCGCTGTCGTTATCGTTGTTAGCGTCGCCATTGTCGCTAGATGTTGGAAGGTTATTCAAACGTTCCATGGATGTAGTCGCAGTAGCAGTTCGAAGTCGCTTCGATGATTGGTGTTGATCATATTCGTATTCTCTCTTCACAGGTCGCGATCGAGGCGTTGAGCGTGTTTTCAACGCGGATGTGTTCTCGATTAATCGTTTCAGCGGTTCGACGATGGGGCGCGTGCTCACCTCCACAGCCGCTTCCGTAGCCATTTTACCAATTTTCAAGGCCAAGCACTTTTTACGTATAACGTCGCTGACTTTGGCGATTTCTACCTTCGCGTTCACCTTCGTATCCACACCCCGACGTTTCCCTCCTTTTTGACATTTAGCTCCCTTTTGTCGATAACGTCGGCGTTGTTTTCGCGTATGCTTCGCGTCGACGTTACTCGAGGTTAACGCAGTCGTTGTCGTCGTCGATTCATTAGACATTTCGTGTTGCTCGATGAACGACTCGCGGTTTACTAATGTCCGCGAGCTACGACGAACTCGTTAAATCCTCTTCGATATCGCCCTTCGTACATGGAACTATCCTTATCGATCACCACGAAATCGTATCGTCGACGCCAACATCTCGCGCACAAGTCGTTGAACGACTCGAACGTCATGTCTGTATTCACGTGGTCGTTGTACACGCGACGCAAGTTCGTACTGTCTTGTTTGAACAGCATAAGAAAATTCACGTTGTCCCTGATCAAATGTTTAGGTATTTTAGCGTACGACTGACACAAATAAAAGCAGTCTACATTCGTGTGTCGACCCATGGAGAAATATTCGCGTATCGCGTTCTGTTCGTCGCACGCCACGTCATCGAACACGAAGATCGAGTCAGGTCGAGCGTCTCTCGGTGGGACGATCTCGGCGTTGTCCGAGTAGGGAAAGTGGAGCGACAACACCTGCTCCAGATATCGATACTTTGGCTGATGCGACGATTTCGAGTACACGTACACATTCTCGAAACGTAAACCTTTCGGGCTCTCTAACATGCTCAGAAGTAATATATGTGATTTCGGCGCACAGGTTCGGTCAATTTAACAAACTAAAACACACTATTTAGCAATAATAAATATATAAGCTTTCAACGTTTCGATCTCCGTTTAGATCTTCATCAGGAAAGTTTAAAATATTGCTTTGTTCAAAGAATTGAGTCACAGTGCTATGGCACTGCCTATGACACGCGAGTCGATTGGAATAAGACTAACGTATATCGTGAACCAAACATCAGCTTCCAGAAGGTGAAAACGAGGTAAACATCGTTACTCGTTACAAAACATATTTAAACTCCCTGAGATTTAAAATTGAAGGATATACAGTTTACAAAACTAAGCATTTTTGCTCATATGGTGTGTTATACATTCAACGGTGTTAACGAGCAACTAAAAGTTACATACCAAACAATAATATGTAGAAGATTAATTCAATCACAGGAAATTCTATGGAGCAGAAACATCATAAGACATTACTTCTTTAGTAATGTTGCGTAATATTCTTGTATTTTAGGTGTTTCATACCTAAGATTTACGCTAGGCTGTTTAATCATGTGAATTGTCTCCAAAAGAATTCGTTGATTTAAGTTAGTTTCTTTATCAACAATCTTAACATTGTCAAAATCAAACCTATGATCAAACTCCAACGAATGCTTAGTAAGAGCTGTATGATGTAAGGGAGATAATAAAATATTTCTTTTGTGTTCATATACTCGTCTCTCTAAAAGTCTAGATGTTTGTCCGATATAAACTTGATTACAACCTAAGCAAGGAATCGAATATACGATGTTAGAATGTTTTAAAAGCGGTATTTTGTCTTTAATCAAAGGGAACAATTGTTTCGTGTAAAAAGGTAATTTAAAAATAGTGTGAATTCCGGCTTTTCTAAAGATTCTTTTTATGTCATTAGAAATATTGTTACAAAAGGGCAATACAACAGTGTTTTTCCAACTAATTGATCCTATTTCGTTTTTTCTTAATTCTTTCCGTCTCTCAGTTAACATAGGATGGTAAATTTCAAATGTACGTTCTTTAATAATAGAAGAGACCATTTCTATAGGGTAACCATTACGTTTCAAAGTGTTTTTTAAAAGAAGCAAATTAGTGGGTCGGAATTCCGGATTTGAAAGTAAAATCGCACGATCAATTAGTCCTTTGATTAATCCAACCTTGTGTTGCATAGGATGCGCAGAAAAGAAATTAATATATCTGCCCGACCAACTCGGTTTATGATACCAATTTGTGATAAATTTGTTATTTGATCTGATTACTATTGTGTCAAGAAAGCTAAGACATGAATCCTTCTCAATTTCATGTGTGAATTGAAGCCTAGCATGGAAACCATTAAATATATCAAGTAATGTTTGCACATCTTCAGGTTTAAGACATGTAATAATATCATCTACATATCTTTTATAAAAAATAAGTTTAAAAGGTACCTTCGAGAGGGAAATTTTATGAATAATTCTAAAATGTCTACATTTTCTGCTGCAGCATCTGGTAAATTGTTAAATTTAAAAAATAGATTCATGAGAAAATTGCTTAACATCGCTATCATGGACACACACAATATAGAAAATACAATTTTGAATAGAATTAAACATCTGAATGAGGAAATTCAATTCATCCTCCCGTCACATTTATTTGAAAGATTTTGTGCTTTTGAAAATAAAAAATACAATAGATTGTTTAAAATCCATAAAAACAGTTGTATTAAGAAATTTAACAATTTACTAGAAATCAAAATTAATTCTACTAACAATGATAGTGGTGGGGTTGTTCCCTTTGAAAATACGACTCTAGATAGTAATAACGACAATTGGCTTAAAAATCTCTCTAATGTCGAAATGCCAACATTAGTCAAAAAAGTTTTATTATTGGGACCCCAACATGCTCTTTGCGTACACAAGAATTTTATCACTTCTCCAAAATTTATTGCATCAATAGAGTCAGGTCTAACGAAAATTAATAATGACGACATCCAAACGTCAACCAGAATAAAAATAGTTAATAAAATTTTGAATTACACCACCAATATGGCAAAACCCAACGGTATGTTTGTGTCTAAAGCTGAGATTGCTGAATCTAGGCAATTTTTCAAAAGAAATAATAATTTATTAGTTTTGAAGTCGGATAAAGGTAACACTACAGTATTAGTGGATAAAACGTTTTATATCTCGGAAGTGATGAAATTGTTGAGTGACGAGACCACATACATTGTCAGTAGATTTGAATATACTTGTACCTTCGAGAGGGAAGCTAATTCTATTATTTCTAATATGTATAAAAAGAAACAAATAAGTGAACAAGTTTGCAAAGCTCTGAAGACTTACAATGCGGTTGTACCTAGAGCGTACGCACTTCCCAAAACACACAAAGACAGTTTGTCTTGGAGAATTATCGTTTCTTCGATCGGTGGTCCTACTTACAAATTATTTGGTTTCTTAGCCAATATTCTTTCCAAGATAGTAGGAAAATCTCCGTACCACACAGTGGACAATTGGCAATTTTGCAAAGAAATCAGGAATATTCATGTTAATGATGAATCTTTACGCTTGGTATCTTTAGACGTTGTTTCCCTTTTTACTAACATTCCTGTCGATCTAGCCATACAAGTACTACACCATCGTTGGAATGAAATCAAGGAACACACCAAAATTGATCGAGAGGACTTTCTCCGAGCTGTTAAGTTTGTATTGGAATCAAACATTTTCCTATTTAATGGAGTGCATTACAAACAGGTGTTTGGAACTGCTATGGGGTCACCAATCTCCCCTGTAATTGCAAATATAGTAATGGAAAGATTAGAGACGATTTCCCTCTCGAAGGTACCTTTTAAACTTATTTTTTATAAAAGATATGTAGATGATATTATTACATGTCTTAAACCTGAAGATGTGCAAACATTACTTGATATATTTAATGGTTTCCATGCTAGGCTTCAATTCACACATGAAATTGAGAAGGATTCATGTCTTAGCTTTCTTGACACAATAGTAATCAGATCAAATAACAAATTTATCACAAATTGGTATCATAAACCGAGTTGGTCGGGCAGATATATTAATTTCTTTTCTGCGCATCCTATGCAACACAAGGTTGGATTAATCAAAGGACTAATTGATCGTGCGATTTTACTTTCAAATCCGGAATTCCGACCCACTAATTTGCTTCTTTTAAAAAACACTTTGAAACGTAATGGTTACCCTATAGAAATGGTCTCTTCTATTATTAAAGAACGTACATTTGAAATTTACCATCCTATGTTAACTGAGAGACGGAAAGAATTAAGAAAAAACGAAATAGGATCAATTAGTTGGAAAAACACTGTTGTATTGCCCTTTTGTAACAATATTTCTAATGACATAAAAAGAATCTTTAGAAAAGCCGGAATTCACACTATTTTTAAATTACCTTTTTACACGAAACAATTGTTCCCTTTGATTAAAGACAAAATACCGCTTTTAAAACATTCTAACATCGTATATTCGATTCCTTGCTTAGGTTGTAATCAAGTTTATATCGGACAAACATCTAGACTTTTAGAGAGACGAGTATATGAACACAAAAGAAATATTTTATTATCTCCCTTACATCATACAGCTCTTACTAAGCATTCGTTGGAGTTTGATCATAGGTTTGATTTTGACAATGTTAAGATTGTTGATAAAGAAACTAACTTAAATCAACGAATTCTTTTGGAGACAATTCACATGATTAAACAGCCTAGCGTAAATCTTAGGTATGAAACACCTAAAATACAAGAATATTACGCAACATTACTAAAGAAGTAATGTCTTATGATGTTTCTGCTCCATAGAATTTCCTGTGATTGAATTAATCTTCTACATATTATTGTTTGGTATGTAACTTTTAGTTGCTCGTTAACACCGTTGAATGTATAACACACCATATGAGCAAAAATGCTTAGTTTTGTAAACTGTATATCCTTCAATTTTAAATCTCAGGGAGTTTAAATATGTTTTGTAACGAGTAACGATGTTTACCTCGTTTTCACCTTCTGGAAGCTGATGTTTGGTTCACGATATACGTTAGTCTTATTCCAATCGACTCGCGTGTCATAGGCAGTGCCATAGCACTGTGACTCAATTCTTTGAACAAAGCAATATTTTAAACTTTCCTGATGAAGATCTAAACGGAGATCGAAACGTTGAAAGCTTATATATTTATTATTGCTAAATAGTGTGTTTTAGTTTGTTAAATTGACCGAACCTGTGCGCCGAAATCACATATATTAATTATTACGGTCGAAATAAAATTTATAAATGCTGAGAAGTACGTTTGTTTTTCCGCATCCGGACGGACCGCAAATCACGCCTCGCACGCTGTTCGGCAGCAACGGGCCGAGTCTGTTCGATCGACTCGCATCCCTATCATCGTCGAGCATTCTGTTCGCGGTCACGCGAATATCGCTCGTGTAACGTCCCACGCGGACTCGAATCCGGTATTACCGACAGTCGGTAAAACAGCGATACATTACGATACGCGTAGAATCACTGTACAATTATAATTAAGCGAATATATAAAAGACAAATATTACGAAACACATTAGGAATAGTTGATTATAAGCGTTGTTAAGAATATAAGATAATAAGCGAGAAAACCACTGCGCGTGCGCCAATCCGCCAAAATCATGGTATAAAAGGAGGTTCACGTAGCACAGTGATTCAGTCAAGACTCTGCTTGAGAGTGCACAAGCGTAGAGGTAGCTAAGGTCTGACCAGTAAGATTTAGCTCGCTCCGGAGACGGTAGCGGCTGGTCTTCAGTGAATAGATACAGATGCTCCTTTATCGGTTGTGTACTCAAAAGCTATAGAACCTCGCTCTTGCAAAGGCATTTAGCTCGCTCCGGAGACGGTAGCGGCTGGTGCACTTGGTAAAAGCAAGGTCATAAGAGTATAGAACTCAAACTCTGCCACGAGTAACTAGCTCGCTCCGGAAACAGTAGCGACTGTTCTTACTGCAGACGTTGCCAAGAGTATTAGCTCGCTCCGGAGACGGTAGCGGCTGTACACTGCAACACACATACATGTCTTGTACATAATACGACACACACATATATATATATACATAAAATATAAGAAAACCAAAAATACTGTAATCATAGTTGTAATTAATATTGATTTGTTACTTAAAGTATAATTAGTTGTTGAATAAACAAGCCATTGTTAATGTTTAAGTTGGATTTTACTCCTTTACTCTATTATAACGAAACCCCACCTATCCTATACTCGAGGGGACGCCGCTCTCCTCTCGAGAACCAGTAACGCTCAGTTGTCCCTGGCAATCGGACGTTACAGGTTGGATATTTTTGGTGACAGCGGTGGGATAGTTGATTTCGTTCAGAAGGATTGTTCATTTAGAAGAAATATTTCGCTTAGTAAAATACTCCAAAAGTGAGTAATTTTCCAGAAATTTTTTCTCTCTTCTTAGTAAATTCTACGGAGGCTTAAAATTCACAATGGCTGACAAGGAACTTGACCAAGCAATGGCAAATCTAGCAATCAATACTACAGCTCAGGGAGCTACAGAAACGATAGAAATACCAGGAGATACAAACGCTCCAGAAAATTTGAACCCTCAAATTAATATAAATACAGCTACGAGTACATATCCTCAATTACCACATATTAGCTTACGCGATTCAGCGGACACAGTCCCTTCCTTTAATGGCAGGAATATACCGATACATCAGTTCGCTAAAAGTTGTCGACATGCACGGCGCATGGTAAACCCAAACGCGGAATACGGGCTAGTTCAACTCATTAAGAATAAGCTTTTCGGGCAAGCCTCAAGAGTAGTTTTAAGCGGGGAATATAATACAATCAACGACCTTATCTCCGTACTAAGCTCACGTTTTGCACCGTTACATACCTCCATTCAATTATACGGAGAACTATCAAAAATAGCGCAGTTACCGACCGAAACAACGGTAGATTATAGCAGTCGTGTATCTAACTTACTCCTACAAATTAAACATTGTAACGCGATAGAAGTACCTACACACGAAGCCCAATTCAATATAACTGCAGAGCAAAACTCTATTAAGGCCTTCCTAACGGGATTAAAAACCGAAATACACAATAGAATATACGAACACACCTTCAGTAGTCTTGATCGCGCTATCAACGTCGCTATCAAAGCAGAAGCAGAGTTCAACGAAAACCAAACGCGAACAAGAGTAGCACAGACCAACCAATGTACGAACTGTCTTGGATATGGCCATGACGTCACCACCTGTAGTAGCCAACAAACTTCGCGTACCAACTGGCGGCAAAAGAATTGTTAACATTGTAACAGGACGGGACACGCAACGCATGAATGTAGAAACCATAACAGAAGTCAATACAATACATTCTGTGACTTCTGCCGAAGACCGGGACACATGACACAGGATTGTAGAAGTCGTAGCTATTCAAATAGAGCCCCACAATCTAATACATACTGCGACTATTGCCGAAGACCAGGACACACGACGCAGGATTGCAGAAGCCGAAATTACGAAAACAGGACCTCTCAATCCAACGCATATTGCGACCACTGTCGAAGACCAGGTCACACGATGCAGGAGTGTAGGAATAAAAACTATGCAAACAGAACACAGCAGCCAGAAATATTCTGTGAATACTGCAAGTACAAGGGCCACACTATAGAACAATGCAGGAAAAAGATGTACTTCAATAGGAAGGAGAAGGAAGAAACACAACCTCGCACGGTACGTCAACAAGCCATACTTAGACTAAAAACCGAACAGGTAAAGAAACCTCGTAGTATCCTTCTCTTTGATGTAGGATTCAGCGACGAACAAGCAACATTAATGATCGATACCGGATCCGATCTGAACGTGATTAAGAAGAGCGCTGTTTCATCCGACATCCCAATCTTTACGGACATTCTCTTTGACCTCAACGGCATTACGAGCGGTCTACTCAGCACCATTGGGTACATCAAAATAAGGACTCTAAACACAGATATCATCCTCCACGTCGTAGAGGACCTTCCTATCAAACAGGATGGAATATTGGGGACGGATTTCTTCCAAACCAACGGGGCAACGATTGACTACATGCATTCGGCAATAACCATTGGGAGAGAAACTATTCCATTCATCGACCCAGAGACGATCACAATACCAGCAAGATCGAGAAGCCAAATATATGTACGAGTCCTCAATACGCAATCTAGCACAGGGTACATTCCAAAAATGAAAATTCACCCTAATTTACATATGGGTAATGCACTTGTATCAAACAACAACGGTGTAGCATACCTATTCGCAATAAACACATCTACAAAAGATATCAAAATTCCTGTACCATCCGTCGAATTAGAACCATTTGAAGAAGTACCTGTAGGAGAAGAAACAGCAGACAAATACGAAAAACCCAACAGAATACACCAGCTACTTCAACTACTACGATTAGAACATTTAAATTCAGAGGAACGAGCCAGCATCGAGGAATTAATAAAGGAACATTCGGATAGATTCTACCTCCCAGGAGAAAAGTTGGAAGCCACAAACAGAGGATACCATAGAATAGTAACGGAAAGCAACGTTCCTGTATTCACAAGGCAATATAGATACCCTCAAGCATATAAGGAGGAAGTAAGGAAACAGATCAAAGAATTACTTGAAAAAGAAATAATACAAGCTTCATCATCTCCTTATAATTCACCGATATGGATCGTACCTAAGAAGGAAGACGCACAAGGAAAAATAAAATCCAGAATCGTAATTGATTTCAGGAAACTGAATGAACTAACGATCGGAGACGCCTACCCTCTGCCAAACATAACTGACATATTAGATCAGTTGGGAAGCGCAAAATATTTCTCCGTATTTGACCTAGCATCCGGATTCCATCAAATTCCGATGCATCCAGAAGATCGACACAAAACAGCCTTCTCTACGATATACGGACATTATGAGTTTAATAGAATGCCATTCGGGCTTAAAAACGCACCAGCCACTTTCCAAAGACTCATGGACCAAATATTAACGGGCCTTCAGGGGATAGAACTCTTTGTATATCTAGATGATATTGTTATATATGCCAGCTCTCTTAAGGGGGGAAGCCACTGTGACCGGTCGAAAATAAAGGCTATTTTCAAGACATTCTTTTATAATTAAACAGGACCTGGGTGTTATGAGGTCTGATATAGAGTCGCTGTCCGATCGTGTCAAGGCGATTGAAGAGAAGCCGGCCATCTCCGCGGTACAGCTGCCCGCTCCAGCAACGGATGATGTTATAGAGGAATGGAACGATTGGAGCTGAGGTCCAAGAATATCATCATTTTTGGGATGCCGGAGCCTCGTGAAGCCTCGCCCGAACTGATAAGATCGGCTGATTTGGATGCTGCTCGCGGGGTCTTGAATGAGATTTGCCCCCTCGGAACCCAGGCTCTCGGCGTTCATCGACTTGGGAAACCGGGCAAGACTACCAGCAGGCCTCTCTGTGTTCGACTTGACTCCGCGGCTGAGGCGAAAAGGATCCTCCAGAGCAAGCATCGGTATAAGGGCCCGTTTAAAATCTCTGATGACAAGACCAGACAGCAGCGTGGGACTCTTTCGCAGCTTAGGGCGAAGCTCCGTGATCTGCACGATTTAGGAGAGACACATATGACTATACGATATATTCGTGGGGTTCCTAAAATTGTATCGGGTAGACCACACAAGGACTCTTCACAAAAAAACTAAATAGGAACCCTTTAGTGTATATTCAAAATGTCCGTGGCCTACGTACTAAGTTGTTCTCTCTCGCTAATTCGATTCTTACGTCGGCAGTGTCGTATGATGTTATCATTTTTGTTGAGACCTGGCTTACGTCTGCGATATCTTCTATCGAACTAGGGCTGCGTAATTACACGGTGTACAGGTGTGATAGGTCCCGTGAAACAAGCAGCTGCACGAGAGGCGGAGGGGTCCTTATCGCGGTTAAGAATTCATTGCCTTCTGGCCTAGTCTCAGTCAGCGGTTCTGAGGTCGAGCAAGTGTTTGTCAGAGCCCACCTTCATAATAATAAACACGTTCTATTGGGCGCCGTTTATATACCACCGGCATCCTTGCCGTCACTCTACTCTAGTCATGTGGATGCTGTCATAGAATTATACCATGAGTACAGTGATGACACTTTCTGCCTGTACGGTGACTTTAATCTACCGCATGCGGTTTCGTACAATGACTCGGGTCAGGCGTGCTTTAGAAGGTCGGGGGCATCGTCTAATGAATCGGCTGCTATAGACCTCCTTCTTGGTTGTGCGGAGTATTGCAACCTTACCCAGGTTAACACTGTTTTTAATGAATCTGACGGAATGCTCGATCTAATCTTCGTGTCCTGTCCTAATGTAGTGGTAGACCGAGTCATTGATGCCCTCATTGAACCCGATGCATATCACCCACCATTGTACATTTTGTTTAGTGGCTTGGCATCGGGTCCCAATTTTTCAGGCGGAAACTTTGTATTTAGGGACTTTAAGCAGGGCGATTTTCCCAGGGTCCTGAATTATTTTAACTCAGTCGATTGGGATAATGAGATGGGCGAAACAGATCCTAATGTTGCCCTATACGGCCATATAAATCAGGCAATAGAAGCGTTTATCCCGGTCCGGTCTGTGGTCCGATCCACTTTTCCGCTGTGGTTTTCCCCTGGCTTAAAGTCCCTGATCCTAGATAAGAAAAGGGCACATAGAGCCTTTAAGCGTTCTGGCACCATGAGCGACTATATCAATTTTACCAGCCTCCGTTCTAAATGTAAGTTGGCCCTTTCGCGTGATCACCGTACTTATATTGACGGCGTCGAGAGTGCGGTGCTAGACGATGTATCGAGCTTTTGGAAATTTGTAAATACAAAAAGGGTTGGCCATGGAATTCCTGAGAAGGTACATCTCGACCGTAATTATGTTTCGACGCACTCGGCGGCTGCCAATCTTTTCGCGGATTTTTTTGGCTCTGTATATAGTCCTCAGTCTGGGGCGCCGCTGGCCTGGAATCCTGTTCCGTCCTCGTACAGTGACGTAAATATACACTCGATATCCATTTCTATAGGTCAAATCTATACCATGCTCGAGTCGCTTGATGTGTCGAAGGGGCCAGGGTATGATGGGATCCCCCCGCGGTTTTTAAGGGAGTGTCGCTTCATACTTGCTAGGCCCCTCTGGCATATTTTTAACTCTTCGCTATCTAGGGGGACTTTCCCGGCAGCCTGGAAGACTACTTTGGTTACCCCGGTTTTTAAGGCGGGTGACCGCTCGGATGTTAGGAATTATAGGCCGATATGTAAATTATCGGTCTTGCCTAAGATCTTTGAGGAACTCATTACGGAACATTTAACATCCCGCCTCACTAACGTCATTTGCGATGAGCAGCACGGTTGTGTTCCTGGGCGATCCACGTCTACTAACCTGGCGGTATACCACTGCTTCGTTTCTGCTGCACTGAATGCTGGCCTTCAAGTTGATACCGTATATACTGACTTCCGGAAGGCTTTCGATTCGGTGGATCATGATATCCTTTATCACAAATTAGCCGCAATCGGGATTATTGGGCCGGTCCTTTCGTGGATTGTCAGCTACCTTGAAGGCCGTGCGCAGGTTATTAGGGTGCAGGACGGGTTATCCTATCTAGTCAAGGTGACCTCCGGTGTCCCTCAGGGATCGCACCTTGGTCCTCTCCTGTTCCTTCTCTATGTAAATGATCTTAAGGAGGTTTTCCAGCATAGCGATTTCTTAATGTACGCGGACGATTTGAAAGTGTACCGTACTATTAGAGGGTCTTTTGACGTTGAATTGCTGCAGGCTGACCTCAGGAGATTCGAGCAGTGGTGTATTGTTAATAGAATGCAGCTAAATACAGGGAAATGTGTGTTATTAAGGACCCATAGGGCTGTCAGTGGCATTCCCTCGACGTATACGCTAGGCGATACCACGTTGATGGCGGTGGCGGAAGTCTTAGACCTTGGCGTCACATTTACGACGGGTCTGGATTTTCGTAACCATTATCGCAACATAACTTGTAAGGCAATGAAAACCCTTGGGTTTATAGCACGGTTTGCGAAACATTTTAAGCAGATCAGGACATTAAAACTGTTATACGTTGCACTGGTTAGGCCACAAGTTGAATATGCGTCGGTTATTTGGAGCCCTAAGCATAAGCTATATGTTAGCATAATTGAAAGGATCCAACACAAGTTCCTTAGGCTTGCAATGAGGACATCTGGCAGCCCTATGAGGTTCAATGACCATGATTATAATCCTGCCCTGATAAAGATGAGGCTCTCTACCCTTAGCGACCGCCGGGTCTGTTCTGATCTACTATTTCTATATAAGGTTTCACATGGTCAGATAGACTGCAAAGGGCTGGTGGCATTGATCAACTTTCACGCTCCGCAACGGTCACTGCGTATGAGACACCTTTTTGTATCGTGCGTCCCGGAATATCATCACTACACTGCCGATCCCATAAATCGCGCCATGGATGAGCTTAATCAGAGCCCCGCGGACATTGATTTCTTTCAAGCCTCCCTAGCGTCGTTCAGGAATCAATTACTTAGGATACTGCCACCTCGGTAATCTAGTGTTTCACCGGGTACGGCGTTAGAGCCGTTGTATAGACTGGCTTGTTTTTGTGTTGTTACTGTTGTTTTGTTACTTTACTTTATATTCTATGTTTTTCGTTATATTTTATTTTTAATCGTATTGTATTTTGTTGTATGTTTCTGTATCTTAGCATTTTTCTACACTTTGTATTCTAAAGGGTTCCCCCGTTGAATAAATAATAATAATAATAATAATAATGGAATGTAACTTTCTACGAAAAATCTTTATTACCAACTGAAAATACATATATTTGACTAATATTTTATGCTCGCAGATTGACAAAATTTTCGGTTGTATGGCCACAGCATACGATAACGTTAGGCTCTGCAAAAAAAAAATTACAAAACGGATGCACGTGTAACTTTCCAACATTTGATCCGAATTGAAAAATTCGAACGGTTTCTTAAAGTATATTACAATAGCTTCAGTTGCACGTACGGATTTAAAAAAATATTAATTTTTGAAGAAATGGCGGACTTGAGAAGAAATCTTGACCCAATAGTATAAAAAATCAACATGTTTTTTCAATGTTACTATTGAATGAATTATTCGATCAAAAAACTGGTACGTGCAACTGAAGCTATTGTAATATACTTTAAGAAACCGTGCGAATTTTTCAATTCGGATCAAATGTTGGAAAGTTACACGTGCATCCGTTTTGTAATTTTTTTTTTGCAGAGCCTAACGTTATCGTATGCTGTGGCCATACAACCGAAAATTTTGTCAATCTGCGAGCATAAAATATTAGTCAAATATATGTATTTTCAGTTGGTAATAAAGATTTTTCGTAGAAAGTTACATTCCATTATAAAAGAATGTCTTGAAAATAGCCTTTATTTTCGACCGGTCACAGTGGCTTCCCCCCTTAAAGAACATGCAACAAAGTTTACACGCTTGATGAAAAGACTAACGGACGCCAATCTCTATCTCCAACCAGATAAATGTGAATTCCTGAAGAAGGAAGTATCGTATCTAGGACATGTAATAGGAGAAGAAGGAGTCAAACCTGACCCACGGAAGATAGTGGCCGTCAAAGAATTTCCAACACCTACAACGGTCAAAAACGTAAAACAGTTCTTAGGACTAAGCGGATACTACAGAAGATTCATCAAGGACTTCTCAAAGATTGCACGACCTCTGTCAAATTTAACCAAAAAGGACTACCAATTCGAATGGACTCACAAACAACAAAAATCATTCGATATTCTGCGGGAAGCTCTCTGCAAGGAACCTATCCTACAATATCCAGACTTCGAGAAGACGTTCAACATTACAACAGACGCCTCAGGTATTGCTGTAGGTGCAGTTCTTAGCCAGGGTGAAATCGGGAAAGATTTACCGATAGCTTACGCATCTCGTGTCCTAAACGATGCAGAAACTCGTTACTCTCCAACCGAACGAGAGTTATTAGCAATTATATCCGCGGTATTTCACTTTAGACCCTATGTTTATGGCAGAAAGTTCTACTTAATAACAGGATCATAAACCGCTAGAATGGCTACAAAATCTTTCAAATCCTACATCTCGGTTAATGCGATGGAAAATAAAACTTGCAGAATATGACTATAAAATCCTATATAAACCAGGAAAGTACAATACAAACGCAGACGCATTATCAAGAAACCCAATAGCATTACCTTTAGACGCCAAACGAGCGCATTCAGAAACAAATTCTCACGAGAATAAAAAACAAAAACAAATCCATCAACATAACACACGACAACGGGATACTACTGCTTCAACCTCAGGAAATCCAGCTCCGCACAAACAATTTAGAATTATTTCAACAGATTCCGACTCATCATCATACGACGAAAGCGACTCAATAAACAAAAAACGGCAAAAATTAAAACGAAAAATAAAGAGAAACACCTCCTCATCTCAGCCAGAAGTTAAGAAACAAAACGTCGAAATTTATACACCTCCTCAAATCACAGTACCAGTAGAAGTACACGCGCCTCCTCAAGATACAGAAGAACATATACCCTCTCAACATAGAAACCACACAAGAGCATCCAGAATACCTCACATCAGGGAAGACGAAAATTTAATAGAAGAAATAGAAGAGACTTTTATAGTACCAAACCACAATTATAAAGACCCTCCCAAAATTAATGCAGAAACAAGTTCAGAAAAAAACACTCACCACACACCTGAAAAAAGAAAGAAACGGAAATTAAAATCCAGTACTGATACTGCTCCTATAACTCCCATAAAAATTAAGAAGGGGAAAATACTTACACCACCATTATCTCCTCTTCCACCATTGTCTCCTCCTCCACCAGTATCATCCATTCCATCACAACACACAACAGGCAAACCAAGAATAGTGTCAAACATTCCTGTCAAGAAACAAAACATGGAAGTAGAGGATCATTTATGGATGGGCAAAGGATTCATTGTAACATTCATCAACATAAAAGGTAAACCAGTAGGACCAGCTGGAGATAGATTATATAAGGAGAAAAATATAAAAAGTAATAAACTTCCACTCCCATTAAAAACTGGAGAATCAATTAAACTTAAAGAAGGAAAACATACAATCCTCGGACTTGTTATAACAGACCATCCAACAGAAGAGGATTTGTACAAATCATTAAGAACACTCCATACCCAACTAGTACTTGAAAACACCATAAAAGTATACATAGCAGGCGAAGAAAACAAAATTTCACTAAACAGACTATGGAATTTAATAGACATAATATTCTTACAAGAGGACATTCAATTTATATTCTGTAAAGGTACACTAATAACTCCTTCTATACAAGAGAGACAGCAAATTATTCAGGAAAACCATCAAACTCCTATAGGCGGACATAAAGGAATAACTAAGACATACCATCGAATAAGAAATCAGTATTATTGGAAGAACATGAAGTATGAAATAACTCAGTTCATCAAAACTTGCTTGGACTGTCAAAAGACTAAATTGGTAAGAGTTAAAAATAAGGAACCTATGATATTGACAGACACACCAATTGACGCCTTTGATAAAGTTTCTATGGATATTGTGGGACCATTACCTTTTACAGATACAGGAAATGGTTATATACTTACTATTCAGGATAACCTAACTAAATACTCTCTTGCAATACCATTGGCAAACATCACTTCAGAAGATATAGCTAAGGCATTTACGGAACACTTCATCTGCAAGTTTGGAAGTCCTAAAGCCATTCTCACAGACCAAGGACCAAATTTCATGAGTGCCCTTATGAAGAAATTTGCCAAGGCATTCCATATAAAGCAATACCGAACTTCTGCATATCATCCACAATCCAACGGATCCTTAGAAAGAAGTCATCACGTCCTCGTAGAATATTTACGACACTACGTATCAAAGGAAAAACAATGGGATCAATGGTTACCGCAAGCAATGTTTTCATATAACACAAGCACTCACGAAGGTACAAAATTCACGCCTCACGAGCTTGTTTTCGGTAGAAAAGCCCGCCTTCCTTCAAATATTACCCCAACAGATAAAATCAAAACTTATCCGGATTTCGTCGACAAATTAATAGACAAACTTCATCACATCCGACAAATGGCGCGAAACAATTTGGAAGAATCGAAAGTTCGGCAGAAATATTACTATGACCGGAAGATTCAACCCGAAACATACAAGATAGGAGATTGGATTTGGCTATTAAAACCAAGACGCGAAAAATTGGAACCAGAATACACCGGACCCTATCAAGTCATCGAAATTTTGAATAATAGCAATTTAAAAATAGCAACAAATCCTAAACAAATAAAAATCGTCCATATGAATAGAGTCAAAAAAGCCTATCTACCTTAAGAAGACTTGGCAACCATGCGCAGAAACTAGTATAAATGAGAGAGCAGATACAGGATACCTTCATTCTAGCCGAAACATTTGTACAAGTAACAACGTTCCGTAGCCACAGCAAGATGGACAAGTTTATATGCCTCGAGAAAATTTATAAGCGAGACGTATATTACTACGGCAAACATATTCTGTGCGAAGATTGTGCACACAGACTAGGGGAAATACATAGACAGCCAGCGTCAGAACACCTTCTTACGTTGGTCACTAGACAAAATAACGAGCAATGCCTTATTTGTCGACGGGTGCTCTATATAAGAAAAACTACAATTAATTGCACTCTATGCACCTTACTAACATTCCAAGTAACGGCGACATCAATAAATAATATGCAATTGGGATATGTGTATCCCGTCATTCAAGAGGAAATATTAAGAAACCTCTAAACCAATAAGAATGAAGCAACCTAAGGAACCCCTAGGGATAATAGAAGAAGGAGAGGTTGCAACAATGCATAAAATCATTCGAAGGAAGCTAAACGAACGCAAAAATTTCAAACGAAAAGAAAATTCTAAAAATGGAAAGTTTCACGTGCCTACAAAATGTCTACGACTACAACGTATACTACTACAAACTCATAAAATTGTTGTGCGTCCAGTGCGCACATTTCGACGAAATGGACGAGGAGAAAATTGGTTATCCGCATTTAATTGCAACTGAAAACAGAAGAAATTACCGGATATGCTACCGATGTCGCCGGATCCTATATGTGGCGAGACCGGCGAAAGAATGTGCATTATGCACACTACTCGTTCCCCAAATACACCCTATCTATATGGCCAAATTGCTTATAGGAGGAACCTACCCGGTAATTAGGGACATGATCCTCGAAGATCTGTAAAAATGTAAATACGTCACTTTCCTTAAAAACATATATTCCTTTACTTTCTTATCCTTATTCCAATATTATTATTTATTTCACAGATATACCGAGCATATTAACCCAAAAGGATGAAGATATTTCATATATTTTTCTTTCCTCTTTCATAGTATTTAATTTTTCTTATATTATTATTATTATTATGACACACTACACTCACAAACACACACACACACGAACACGTTGTAATTAACACTCACACCTAGTTTTAAGCATTTTTATAAACCAGTATCTAAAATATACATACATAATCCCCAAAGAGGAAAACGAAAATTCATACCCCAAACTACAAATTTGCGAGTCTGCGAAAACAAGCTATTTAAAATTCGCGCCGGAAAAATATTATAACCAACACTAGCATCTAACTTCAGACCTCACTGTCAAAATCCACGCTTGCGCCGTACTTCACTCATATAGCTTCGAAAATGCCGCGAAGAGCAGGTACGCGACATACCAGAGCACAAAAGGATAAGGAGAAATTGGAGGAAATATTGACAGAAATGATCGAGATACCGCCATTAATCACTCCACTCCCAGAACCTCCAGGAGAAATGGTAAAATTAATCCACTATAATACAAATTCCAAATTTCCAAATTTCCAAAATTTTTAAGACGACCTCCTAAGCTTCCCCGGAATCTCTTCCCTCCATATCAGGAAAGGCCCCGGAGTTCAAGATTCCCATGAAACCCGCACCGCGAAGGAAGAAGAGGGAGTTCCCATCCCTGATCCCTATAGACGTTCCCCCACCAGATTGGAGGGCATATCAGGCCTTGCCGGATACAGATCCAAGACAATGGATCTGGAAAGTGTTAAAAACATGCGGAACGGGAGCCGCAGAAAAATATGTCCCAAAAGGGAATAATGTTAAATAAATATATATAGATTATGATATATAATAAATATTTAATTATTCAACATAACCTACAATTATTCAAATCTCTCGAGGACGAGAGATCGCCTAGGGGGGAGGTGTAACGTCCCACGCGGACTCGAACCCGGTATTACCGACAGTCGGTAAAACAGCGATACATTACGATACGCGTAGAATCACTGTACAATTATAATTAAGCGAATATATAAAAGACAAATATTACGAAACACATTAGGAATAGTTGATTATAAGCGTTGTTAAGAATATAAGATAAAATATAAGATAATAAGCGAGAAAACCACTGCGCGTGCGCCAATCCGCCAAAATCATGGTATAAAAGGAGGTTCACGTAGCACAGTGATTCAGTCAAGACTCTGCTTGAGAGTGCACAAGCGTAGAGGTAGCTAAGGTCTGACCAGTAAGATTTAGCTCGCTCCGGAGACGGTAGCGGCTGGTCTTCAGTGAATAGATACAGGTGCTCCTTTATCGGTTGTGTACTCAAAAGCTATAGAACCTCGCTCTTGCAAAGGCATTTAGCTCGCTCCGGAGACGGTAGCGGCTGGTGCACTTGGTAAAAGCAAGGTCATAAGAGTATAGAACTCAAACTCTGCCACGAGTAACTAGCTCGCTCCGGAAACGGTAGCGGCTGTTCTTACTGCAGACGTTGCCAAGAGTATTAGCTCGCTCCGGAGACGGTAGCGGCTGTACACTGCAACACACATACATGTCTTGTACATAATACGACACACACACATATATATATATATACATAAAATATAAGAAAACCAAAAATACTGTAATCATAGTTGTAATTAATATTGATTTGTTACTTAAAGTATAATTAGTTGTTGAATAAACAAGCCATTGTTAATGTTTAAGTTGGATTTTACTCCTTTACTCTATTATAACGAAACCCCACCTATCCTATACTCGAGGGGACGCCGCTCTCCTCTCGAGAACCAGTAACGCTCAGTTGTCCCTGGCAATCGGACGTTACACCCGGCTGTTTCGCGAATCGCATGACGAGGGACTACTATTTATATTCGTGGCACGCGTCGCGCATGCCACAACCACTTTGATCGGTGGAGCGCGCGTACACGTTTATTATTGTAGTAGCTTTCCTGATTATTCTAACGTGGGTGTATGATCGCATCAACGGCCGCGGTGTCTCATGGACTAGGGCTGAATCGAAAGAATAAGAAGATCGGATTGGGTCTCGTGAACGGAATCATAAACCGCTTACCGTTCGAACTACACATCCCGGGTTATCAGTTTTGCGGACCTGGGACGCGTTTGCTAAAGCGATTGGCTCGTGGCGACGAAGGTGTGAACCCGCTGGACGCTGCGTGCCGCGACCACGATATCGCGTACTCTCGTCGAAAGGATTTGGTGGGACGACACGAGGCGGATCGCGCGTTAGCCGAACGAGCGCGAGAACGAGTGTTCGCGAACGACGCGACCTTTGGCGAAAAAGCCGCAGCGACTGGAGTGTGGGCAACGATGAAGGCTAAGACCAAACTCGGCATGGGTATGAGAAGGACGAGACGTAAACAGAGAAAGTCTGGAAGGAAAAAGAGAAATTCTGGAGGGAAACATACGCAACGGCGACGACGACATCGTAATCTACGAGTGGCTAAACGCGGTGGCTTTCTTCCATTTCTGCCGTTCGTGCTGCCTGCGTTATCGGCTATCGGGGCATTGGCCGGTGGAGCGGCTGGTATAACCAAAGAGGTCAACGATTCGAGGGCCTCTCGAAAATAGCTGGAGGAGACGTTGCGTCATCATCGGGCTATGGAAGGGCGTGGAATGCATCTGACACCGTACAAGCGAGGCGCGGGCATGAATCCTAGACGCCGACGCCAACGACGACAGCACTCAAAGAAAAAAAAAAAACGTCGATCGAGTAGCCGTGTGGCGACGGTGGCAGCGATAACGCAACAACCTATGACAAATCTACAATTAGAGCGCGAGTGCGCTAGCGTACCGTTCTTTCGAGGGGTGTTTATGCGCGACACGCTTCCTACGCGCGTACTAGCCAACGAATGTGGTATCGCGAATCTTGACGAGAATCTAGGTGCCGGTACGCACTGGGTCGCGTGCGCGAACCGCGGGCCACGAGTACAGTACTTTGATAGTTTCGGGAATCTGCGACCTCCCACGGAATTGATTTACTATTTCGTGCGCGGAACAACGATCACGTACAATCACGATCGTTTTCAACGTTTCGACGAGATGAATTGCGGTCCCTTATGCGTACAATTTTTGCAGCAAAAATCTATGGAATTATGGCCTATGTACTAAGATTATGCTACGATGTATCCATACATAATGATGCTCCATATATCCTATAATAAAGAAACATAATTTGACGATAAATTGACGAGTATTCGCACGCGCGCGTCACTTTCTCGCTCTCCGTCTCGCGAGTGTAATCGATGTGTCGTTCACGCTAACGTTAACGGGCCGTAGCAGCGTGCTCACGGTAAACTATTTTCCTCCGATAGATTTGAGCGATGGTCAGTATGAATTAGGACTCGCGGACTTGGAGACGTTTCACACGATACCGAACATTGACTCGAGCAACGATAAATTCTACTTCATCGCCTACAACGCCGAGAATAACATCGTCGACGTCGCTCATGAATACATTGCGATCCCTCACGGTTCATACGAATTAGACGCTATCGCCGAGCACCTGAAGCAGCGATTACTCGATCGACATCCCCGAAGTATCGATAACAACGATGCAAATGAGAATGATGCCGACAAGTATCCTCTAATGCTGCGAGCTAACAACAACGCCATGAAAAGCGAGCTGTACTGCTCGTTCGCCGTGGACTTTACGCAACCAAACAATGTGGGCTCGTTGCTAGGATTTTCCCCGAATCGCGTTTTATCACCAAGAACCTGGCACGAGTCCGACGCACCCGTGAACATTATAAACGTTAACGTGATCAGAGTAACGTGCAACGTCACTACCGGTGCGTACAGCAACGACAAGCCGGTACACACGATCCATGAATTTTCACCTCGCGTGCCACCGGGATATAAGATATCGGAAACCCCGCGACACGTCATTTACCTGCCGATCGTTGCACGAGCAATACATGATCTAACGTTGTGCATCGTCGATCAACACGAGCGCCCTATAGATTTCCGCGGAGAAGAAATAACGATTCGTTTGCACGTTCAACGACGTCCGCGCGATAGGGTAGCGTAACTACACGTGTGCGCGCGTGTGTAGTATGTTAGTGTTAGATCATACATACGAATCATCAATCATAGCTGCAGCTGCTACTCCTAACGTCTCTGTGTCGCGTCATCGGCGCAACCCTTTATCGGCGGGCAAAAGTAACAGAATAAAGGCGGGTGGAGCGATAAGAAGAGGACCGGTAAGGAGCGCAAGAAAGTCATTGACTCGTAGAAACGCGCGTTTTCTACGATCACGAGGTTTCATCGTCGCCTATTAGACAAGCTGTGAGTGACACGCAACCGCGATGTCTTTTATTCTGGACGTGGCGAATACGCCAACCTTTGATAATCGTATCACGAAAATCGAGTTACACACGTACAATCCGTACGCCAACCCGACGTTCGATAATAGCGACGAGATAAGAATCCCCATACAGCAGCAAGATGTGTACACGCTCCCGTGCGAAAGTTTTCTATACATCGAAGGTCGTGGCACGTTAACGACGCAAGACGCGAAAGGCCAGGCAACGTCGGCGAGTGCTGTTCTCGACAATAATTGCGTCGCGTTCATGTTCGATGAGATTCGATACGAATTGAACGGTGTTGAAATCGATCGTTGCCGAAATCCGGGAATCGCTACCGCGTTGAAAAATTACATTTCGTTGTCGGTCGATAGAAGCAAAGTGCTCGCGAATGCCGGTTGGGATCATACCATCGCGTACGATAAAGACATTTTTCATTCGGGCGCTTTCAATTTCTGCGTACCATTGAACGTTCTGTTAGGATTCTGCGAGGATTACAAACACATCGTGATGAACGCGCGGCACGAGCTGATCCTTATTCGATCACGAGTCGATGCGAACGCGATGTACGGTACCTCGGTCACTGCGAGGCCGAAACTAGACATACGCAAGGTGGCGTATGCCCCACGTCGCTTTGGAGGAAGTGAATAAACTATCGATGCTACGTATCCTGGAAAGTGGCCGACCGATCGCAATGAGTTTCAGATCGTGGGACTTGTACGAGTACCCGTTGCTGCAAGCGACAACGAAACATACGTGGACCGTGAAAGCTACGTCGCAAATCGAGAAACCTCGATACGTGATATTCGCCATGCAAACCGATCGAAAGAATCGTCTTGATAGAACTGCGAGTAGATTCGACGCGTGTAAACTCACGAACGTTCGATTATACCTAAATTTCGAGACGTACCCGTACGATGATTTGAACTTGGATTTCGATAAGTTTAAATACGCGATCCTGTACGATATGTACGCGAAATTTGGTCGATCGTACTACGGACACGGAGAACCATTACTGAACGCGATCGAATTCTTTCAATACGCGCCTATCGCGGTCATAGATTGTTCTAGGCAAAACGAATCGTTGAAGAGCGCTACGGTGGATGTGCGAATAGATTTCGAGTGCAACGAAAATGTCCCCGCTAATACTACAGCGTACTGTATGATCATACACGATCGTATAGTAAAATACGGCCCTTTGACTAACGTGGTACGTAAACTAACGCGATCAATTCGCAATCGATCAAAGAATGCTGTTCGAAGTGGTCGCTTTCGGAAATTAGTTTCACATAATCTGTCGGTGCGGTAGCGCTACGTAGAACGTCTACGAAGGCAGCGTATTTACTACTTACAGAGTACATATTTTCAGTTAGCCAGGTGAACATATGTTCAATGCAATGTTCGTACGCGAATAGTTTACGCAACGTGACTTCAGTCATATATATATGTAAGCGTGATTATCGGTGATTTTAATAAGTTGATCATTGTGCATACTCGTGAAGTCTAGTCGTAAATGATCAATTATGATGTGGGTTTGAGGCGATGTTGCGTTGCTGCGTAATCGTTGGAGTATGTCAGCCTTGTTTTGCAGTAGGAGCTTCCACGTGGACATCGAAAAGCTCAACTCGCTGCCTTTATTGTCAGCTATGGTCATCTTGACGCTGCACGAATCCATGCCAATGCGTATTCCAATAGTTAGACGTTTATAAGCTGTCGCGGTCAACGGGTAATCACGCCCCAGGATCCGTACAATTGACGGTTTTGGCGTTTTCAATGTTTTTGGTGTTACGGATCCAGTACTGTAAGAAATATGTACACAAAATTAATGCTTCGTTCGTATACGTTTACAGTGAATGAAGTGTGAATGAAAATTGTTTGACGCAGCCATTACAACGCAAAATAATTTTAGCTGCAGCCATTGCATTACTACGGTAAGAAAAAGAAAAAGAAAAAAAAGAGGGGAACACGGGAATCGAACCGAAGACCTCCGGCACCGTAGCCGAACACCTTTTTTTTTATATATATCATGAAGTTTATTGAATAATATAAGTACAATTAAGAGGTTAAAGCAGAGCTCAATAAACTTAAGAAAAAAGCCCAGATATTTGACATGATGTCAGGTTGCTCGATAGTCATCAAGACTTCCGGACAAACACTCGGTTATGCACAAACATAGATAGACACCTACACAACAGTGCACTGTCCCCGCCAGAGGAGGAGGAGAAACATATATACAACATGAGTACATTCAAGCTCGCAGGGCGAATGGGAAAAACTTATAGACTAAAGCTTATAAACTAGAGACTTACAACTAGGGCTATGTACAAAGAAGCCTTGATGGGACGCGATGAGTAGGACAGGAGTCCAATGGGCGTGCCGGGTGGGAGGGTTGCGGCTCAAATGGCGAGCCCCTTAGGGGGCTAGGGGAGGGGGCGGTCTCGGAGGAGTAGTAGCCTGCGTTCTATGTGGCTGCGGAGATGTTCGCTAACATCAGATAACCACCAGTACTTGACGAAGTTCAGTCGATGGAAGTCCAGCGAGTCCTTCTTGGGGATCGTAGTCGAAAACCTGAATTTGTCCCTGTTGGTTACGAGGTCAGCGGGGCCGAGCGCTAGTCGCTTGTTGGCCTTGTTGCGCCGCCAGTGGTAAATGAGGGGGACGTTGTTAGCGTCTTGGATTAGGCCCGCGTTGTCGCAGTATGGGAAAGCTTGAGGGGCGACGTAGCCGGAAGTAAGTTGCCTCCTAGTCGTAGCCTCGTTCTGGGAGGCGAGGGGCTTGAGTGAGTCGTTTTCAACAGCAGGGAGGTTCGAAAAATAATCTCTGGTGAGTTTGATTATGAAAAGGTCAATACGCGTGACATCCGCTCGGTTATACAGTGAGCTGTTGCTAATGTAGTGTCGCCAGTCCGAGGCTTGGGAACGGTAGAGCCGCATACAGGCCCTCAGGACCTTGCGCTCAAAGGCTCTAATCTTTAAGGCCCCTGTACTGTGTGATTAAAATTCCACAGTACAGGGGCCGCATATGTGATAATGGGGCGCACCAGAAGTTGGTACAAAATGACACGCGCTTTATTAGTGAGGTATTTATTGCGGAAGAGCCAGCTGTTGGCCCTGAAGGCCTTATATGCTTTCTCAAGTTGACAGTCAAAGTGTGTGTTACCCCGTAGCAGGTAGTCAAGGTGAACGCCCAGGTACTTGACCACCTTTCTGTGGGGTATCAGGACCTTATTACAAGTCCCAGGAACTGTGGCAGAGATTTGGAACTGGTTGGCACCGGCTTTAGTTTTAGGAGACAGCTTCGCGAGCGGTTTGCGAAATAATATAGTCTCGCATTTCAAAGGGTTGAGGCGGAGGTTCCAGGAAGAATAAAATCTATTTACATTATTTACAATAGTGTCAAGCCCGTTCTGGATTGCTTCGACACGATTCCCCGCTAAATAGATAACGACGTCGTCAGCAAAGGCTAAGAGGCCTGCATTCCCCGGTTGGTTGAGGCCAAAAAAATTCGGGAGGCCACATAGGAAAATATTAAAGAGGATGGGCGAGTTTACAGTACCCTGTTGAAGACCTTCTTTAATTAAGAACTCCAGTGAGGAGAGCATCTTGCCGTCCCAGGTGAAAAAGGATCTGCCAGTGACCATGTCCCAGACGAGGGAGACCATCCAACGGGGAAAGCCCTTCCTATGGACCCTGAAGATAAGGCCCTTGAGCCAAACTGAATCAAAGGCCTTTTCAAGATCAAGAAAGGCCGCACCAACTAACCAGCTGGCCTCAACCTTTGAGAGGGTGTCCGAGAGGAATTTGTGTATCGCATGGGTGGTAGAATGGCGATGCCTGAAACCATATTGGTGGTCGGGGATATTGATAGAGCAGAAAGACGACAAGGCATTATTTATAACCACTTCAAAGACCTTGCTGAGGCTGGGCGTCAGACTTATAAGCCGGTAGCTAGACGGGTCCGTGGGGGGTTTTCCTTTCTTTAATATGGGTAGTACTTTTGCGTTCTTCCAGAAGCTAGGGAAGTAGCTGTGATTGATAGCGTTGTTGAAAAGAATGGCAAGGTCAACTATAATTCTCGAGGGGAGGTGCTTAAGGACAATTTGTGGGATCCCATCTAGCCCGCTGGAAGTCTTATTAGGGAGTCTCTTTAGGATCAGAGCCAAGGAAGGGGGGCTGCAGAACGGGTGTATTGGATCGACGGTGGGTGACGGATCATCGGCAGGGTTATCCGCACTGAAGACAGTTATGGTTTCACCTAGTTCTCTTCGACGGATAAGGTCCAATTCGAAAGCAGTAACCGTGGTGTCGACTAACTCTTTTAAGCACGTATCTGAATTTAGGTGGCGGGGCGAGTTAATCGACTCGTAGTAGGACCCCATGATATTGAGCTTGTCAGCCGATGCCGAGAAGGCATAGCAGTTATCAATTAACTGCGCATTCACTGGGTCGCAAGTGCTACGAGCTAGAAGAGATCCGTTGTCTAGGGGAACGTGTAAGACGTCAATACCAAGGCGATTTTTGGGGCGAAAGATAGTGTTAACCCTGGGGAAGAAGTTGTCAGGACACCTGTAATCTATTTTTTTGATAAGATTTGACCAAAAGGAGTCTATTGAGGCTTTGAATTCCAACTGGAGAGCGGCAACCAACTCTCTATGGAGGGCCTTGGCGATCCTGGTAAGCCTGAGAGTGGCACGAGGGTCAGATTTATGGAGGTCATGGAGTAGAGAGACAACAAATTTTTTGTGCTTTTGGAGTTTTCTGATTCTAGTATTGAGGTATTTACAGGTGTTGCTGGTGAAAGAGAACTCAGGCACGTGCTCATGAATAGCTGCCGTAATCGAGTCGGAAATCATGCGAAGAAAATATTCGATTTTAGCAATCGACAGGTTCCTATCGGGGGGGACCCCACCCGGGTAAAGGCCCGCCAACTTCCGCGTAAAGCGTGACCAGTTGGTAGCTTTAAAGTTAAGGCGATGTTCGCCCGCATTAGGGTCGCCCAAAGAGATAGAGTCATTGGGAATCTCAAAGGTGAGTGAAATGGCGGCATGGTCGCTGTCATAGGGGATGGTAAGCGCTCTCCCTCCAAGGTCATTGGCGTGATTAAGTCTGGAGTCAGCCAGGCAAATATCTAAAAAAGTATGAGCCGGTTTGAACGTGGGGAATGCAGGCGGAACAATATTGAGTTTATACTCACAGCCATGGGAAGTCTCCCAGCGGGAAATTTGGGAACCTCTCTGATTGTTGGTACGGTCGCCCCAAGCTTTCAGCCTAGCATTAAGGTCGCCTGCCACAATATAGTAGGAGTCATCGTGGTTTAGGTTGAGTCCTCGAAACAGGCATTCAAGCTCATCGATAAAAAGAACTCTGCAGTCGCTTCTGGCGTAGACGCTAGCTAGAAAGACGACTTTGTTGTCGGAGGTAGGGATCTTTATAACGGTATACTCAAGGATCAAATTCGACGCTGAAGATGGGAGGAAGATCTCTTCGAAAGGGAGGCCTTTTTTTACTAGGATTGCAGTGCCACCGCCCCGGATCGAGTTGGGTCTGTCTCTTCTAATGAGGGTGTAGCCTTTGAAAGATAATTTATGAGAGGCATTAAGTTTCGTTTCGGATAAGAAAACTACGTCGTGGTTATGAACGCGTAAGAATTGAAGTAGCTCAAGTCTACGGAGGTGCGTGACAATAGAATTGACGTTTATCGCAGCTATCTTAAGTTGGGAAATCTGCCTAAGGGTGTGCGGCATTGGAACTGTTAAAAAGGGAGTTGAAAATTAAATCTATTCTTTCCGCGTTAGCGGCGATCTGCATAGCCAGGGTCTGGTACTGGGCGGCTATGAGGGTAGATATTTCTTTCTTGAGGTCGGTGAACCAGCTGGGGTGTGGCGGGGCGGGATGACTTTCATCTCGAAGAGGATGGGTGATAGGAGGCGTCATCGGGAATGGAGGTCTGGAATCCAGGGCAGGTGGGGTCCAACTTGATCTGGTATCATGCGGGCGGGGGCGAGCGGTGGCCGCCGCTTGGGCATAGGAGGTGTTCGCACGGATAGAGGCCGAAATGGAGTTTATTTTCATCCAGGTTGGACGAGCACGTGTTGCGGTAGACTCTTTCTTTTTTGCAAGCGCGAACTTGATGAAAGGGCAACCCTTGTACGATGCCGGATGTCCCGGCTGGTTGCAGTTTGCACATTTTAAGGCCAGTCTGTCTTCATGAGAAGAAATAGGGCAAGCACCGGGACCATGAGATTGGGCGCACTTGACGCATCGGAACTGAAGCTGGCAGTTTTTACTAGCGTGGCCCAACCTCTGACAATTTTTACATTGAAATAAGGCGGGTTTCTTGAGGTGCTCCCATCGTATCTTTTGATAAGCGATGGATTTGACCCTGAAGAGGTTAGCAGATTTGCTATCGCTCGAGAGTTGGACCAAATGGTGGTATTTATCGGGGCGGTTCTTATCGTAGGTGAAGCGGTTTAGGTTAATGACGTTGACGTTAGGAATGTTGAGGTCAATGATCTCCTGCTTGATAATCTCATCACTGAAATCACCTCTGATGCCCTTTAGGAGGAGGGACTTAGGTTTAAGGTGCTTCGGGGTGTAGGTAAAATGCTGTACTCTAAGTTCCCGAAGTTTGTCACACACTAGTCCATGGTGTTCGTTAGTGCTGAGAAATATAGCATGGTTAGCAGGATCAGACTCCTTTATCTGGAACTCAGATTTAGGTACATTCAGGCCAGTTACAATAGAAATGATATCTTTGATATTGGAATTCATAGTATATATAGGAGGGGGCCTAACGGCTTTAGGTCTAACACTCTCTGCAGGGTTGGGATGCGGGGTTTCATCATCCGCATCGGGATCCATTTCGCAATCCCCACTAAGAAGCTGGAAACGGTTATTAACATCTTCTGTTGGTAAGGAAGTGGTCGGCTCAGTGGTCGGTTTAGAGGTGTTCTTTGGAAAGACCCAGCCTTCAGATTGCTGCGAGCTATCCAGAAAGGAGCGATCGATAGGTATCGATATGGACGGGGTAGCAGTCGATTGTTTCTTACGAGTCCCGCTCAGGTTAGGTTTTGGCCCGCTATTGGTTTTGGAATGACTCTCTTTCAAATAATCCTTGTAAAGACGATCTAGCTGCGACGGGTGCAGCTTTGGGGATTTAAAGAAGTTCCTTTTTGAGCCAATTTCTGATAGAGAGCTCGACCTATCGCTGGTATCCGGAGAGCCACGACGCTTCGCCCCGTGGGGCAACTGGCTCGGCATGGGTATGAGAAAGCGCGCGGGATTCCCCCGCTGCGTTACTGGGCCCGCACACCCTGCACTGGAAGAATATTGATTTACAACGGGTAAAAACGCGAAAAAAACTCGGAGCGGTACGACAGCTGAACAAATCACATGCGTGGCCTACTCAGCTCCAGTCGAACACCTTACTACCGCAGCTACGACCGTTGCTTGAAAACAACGTTTGCGCAACTGAACTACTAGTAGCGCGCAAAACTTTGAACTCAAATTTCTCGAAAACGAAGGCCCATTTTGATAAAACCCTTAATGGTTTTGTAACACTAGGTGTGTACTACAATGTCCACCTAGTCTCATTCCAGAACCGATTGCAGCAGGTGTGCCTTCTCCTTGTCAGAGGTCAAGCCCGAATAACTATAGCTTTATGTTTACATTGGTTGCTTAGGTGAACGCAACGTCAAATTCATTTCTTCATTGCACGTGCGCTGTATCGCTCCCACGGCTCATTATAAACACACGGTACAATGCCGTGTTTACTCCATGGGCTACCGCGACGATTGACTTACAGCCTCCTCGATCATTCAAATATTCGAACCTACACTTCGAATAATTATCGCTCTATGTTTTAGTCGTCTGATGTTTACATGAACGCAACGCCGGATTCTCTTACGGTCAATAGGGTGGGGTTACGTAAATTAAATACTCGGAACTAGGGTGAACGCACCGTATAATTTGTTTCTTCGTTACACGTGCACTGTATCGGTTCCACGAATCAAATATGAAGAGCATACACGTAGGCGCCAAAACGCGTTCAATCCTGCTCAAATATAAACACACTGCATGGCGCGGTGCAATGTTATGTTTACTACATAAACTAAATACTCGGAACTATGAATATTCGGAACTGTCAACCGAATACTTATCGCTATATATTATTTACTCCATGGGCTGACGCGACGATTGATTTATAATAATTATCGTTCTATGTTTATGTCACGATATAAACATCCGGCATGAATGGTGTGCGCATAGGTATCAAAACGTGTTCAATCCTATCGCACGCCATGATTCATTATCTTTTCTCAGAAATTCTATACCACCCTCTTTCTCAGAAATCAGCATCGAAGACGAAATTCGAAATTCCACGATTCGCTCGCGGTCGCGCCTGCGCCCCGATCCCACACGCGTGCGGAGATTGTGCGGCGGCGACTCGTGTTCAAAGTACCTTAAACATCCAACAGGTGGCGCCAATACGAAATGTACTAAAAATCTATGAAATTTATCAACGCATGCCCAAATATCGACGTGGATCAAAAGTACCTTAAACATCCCATAGATGGCGCCAATACGAAATGCGCGCGACGCCATCTTGAAAATTTGAAAATCCTCCCCCTCTCCTGTGACGTTATCCCCCTCACCAACGAACTCGACCGCCATTTTGAAATTTGAAAATCCCACTCACCCACGAACTCAACCGCCATTTTGAAATTTGACAATCCCCTCCCCGCCTCACCCCCTCACCCACGAGCACGGTACCCCCCCCTCCCCACCTCACCCCCTCACCCTCGTCGAAGAGCGCGCGGTACCCCCCCCCTCCCCACCTCACCCCCTCGCCCATCTCGTCGAAGAGCGCGCGGTACCCCCCACAATCACTTGCTACTTTTAGAAGAAATTTTACAACATTCCACCACACCAAGTTCCAACGAAACCAAGGAATATCTTAAAGAATAACTTAGGGTATTTTGTTTAAAGATTAAAAAAAAATGGATTGAAACTTCCCGAAAGAAGACTCGATTTCTTAAAAATAATCAGAGCTGGCTTGAAAGAGAATTCCAGTATCCTGAAGAGTTCTTAAATGATAGAAAATATCAAGAGCGGCTTATAGAAGAAAAGCCATTTATTGAATGTACCGAACGTCACAAAATTATTCGGGGGAGGAGCTATTGTTTGCCGCCAAAATGAATCTGAGGAGGGAAGGTAAAGCAGACGTAGCAAAAGTTTTAGATTTTTTATTAAAAAATCCCGATGAGGCAGAAAGAATCGGAAAACTGTGCAATGAACAACCATGTAAATCCGAAATTTTCTCTAAGGAAAAAGCCATTTCCGTAATGATATGTTTAAATCTCTCAAAAAGCGAATATAACGTTTTAAGGGATTTTTTAATTTCAAATGGAACAAACCACTTTCCATCATATTATCAAATTGAAAAAGCAAAATTAGATTATTATCCTAAAAAGGAATATGTTACAATTGATGAACGGGAAGCAAAAATACATCTTCAGGCAATTTTAGATCACATTGTCTCGCGGATACTTGAAACCTTACCTGAAAAAACTATTGATCTTCAAAATTTAACATTAATTTCCAAGTGGGGATGTGATGGCTGCTCAAGTCAAAGCATTTATAAGCAATCTTTTTCATCGGAAACTGGTCAAGGATTTGACGATTCATCTATATTTACGACTACAATAGTTCCAATCAAATTGTTCGATACAATGAAGCAAACAGTTATTTGGGAAAACTTAAGACCTTCTTGTGCGCATTTCTGTAGACCTATAAGATTTTCATTTTGCAAAGAAACTCCGGAAGTAATACAAAAAGAAATTGAACGAATAGAGTCTGAAATTTCATCTTTAATGCCTACACAAGCAAATTCATCAAAAGTAGTTCATCAACTGTATATGAGTATGATTGACGGCAAAATTTGCAATGTTATTACGCAAACAAGTTCTGCCATGAAGTGTTACATCTGTGGAGCTACGCCAAAACAGATGAACAATTTGAAACTAATTGAACAAAAATCCCGTGCGAAGAATATTATAAATTCGGTATTTCTCCTTTACATGTAAAAATACGGTTTTTTGAGTGCATTTTACATTTATCATATTACTTGGATTTTAAAAAATGGTCAGCATTCTCTTCGAAATTTAAACAACTACGATCAGATAGAAAGAAGCTTATCCAAGATCAGTTTCGTTCCCAACTTGGCCTATATGTCGATCGCGTTAAACAGGGGGTTGAGACTTTTAATGACGGTAACACTGCACGGAAGTTTTTCAAAGATCCGAAACTGACGTCTGAAATAACTGGCATTGAAGAAAGTCTAATTCGGAGATTTGCTATTATTTTACAAGCTATAGCTTCTGCAAATTGATTCCCAAAAATTTGGTACGTTTTGTTATGCCAAGGCGCCTGGGGTCGAGATTCTGGGTAGAATCTCGGGGTGCTCCGGGTCGTCCTTCACAGTCGTCGTCCAGCGGGCTCCGAAAGGTTCGGGTGATAATGCCGGGACGAGGATATTCGGTTAGAAACCGAAGGTAGGGGATCGTTGCGGGTTAAAGAGTTAGAACTCACCGTAAGGTTATCAAGTTTATTCTGTCCCGATCTGGGTGACAGGAGTACTATAGCGTATGTCTGTTATTAATCTGTCCGCTCTCGTAGTTCGTACAGAGTCTTATAGTTAGTCCGGGGCGAAGCGGGGACCAGCGGGGTCACCGCCTTCGGCTCGCTTTTGGGCGTTTCGTTGGAAACGCTGACGGTGCTCACGGGTTGTTGCCCGCGCTTTGGCGCTCGCGTGTGCCATCGGAATGCGCGACGGTTGTAACACGCGGTCGTTGACTGGGTTACAACAGTTTGCCAAAGAAACTGCACTACTTTTTGTGAAAAATTACGCATGGTATTATACGCCTGCTACAGTCCATAAAGTTTTAATTCATGGAGAAAAAATAATAGAACACGCTCTAATACGTGTCGGGCAATTATCGGAGGAAGCACAGGAAGCAAAAAATAAGGATTTTAAAAATGCAAGAAAGTCAAGATGCCGCAAATCACACCGGATTTATACAAATAAAGACGTTCTTAATCATCTTTTAATTTCATCAGACCCTTTAATACCCCACCTTAGACCAAATAAACTTAATAAAATCAAACACGAGCCCATGTTCCCTGAAACGATATTGTTACTCAAGGAGAAGACAAATGAAAGGAGTACAAAAGAATGGGTGGATATGGAATGCTCTCTACCAAGTGATTTGGATAGCACATCGGAAACATTATGAAAGCATTTTTGTAAGCAACTTTTCTTATTAATATCACTATACGTATTTATCTTCGATATCTTTTTTTTGTATTAGTTCAAGATTAACAAAACATGCACACAATTTTGATAAATATATGATAGGTCACATACAAGAAGTTTGAATGTCCAGCAATTTATACATTTCGTCCTACTGTCTGTTTTACCTTTCTTTCTCATATTCATTTTTGCAGAAAATAATAGTTCATCTCCTGAAACCCTTTATACTTGCACCGAAAACCAGACAAAACTATTTTAAATTTGCTAAATTTTCAAAGTCTTATAACTTTGCTAAAATTCATCCAAAGTTGATGAAACAAAAACCATTTTAAAGTTTGAACTTTCTATTTTTCGACTCGTTGAATCACATTTATCGAAATGGATGTCCAGGGGGTAAAATCCGCCCTCAAAGAAGAGTGTGCCAAACTGAAAAAATTTGTTAATGTTTGTCAAATGCTAGAGAGTGCAAACAATTTTTTTTTGCAATTTTTATGTTCACTGTCGGAAAGTATGATCATTTGCCTTTAAAATAAGCTAAGTTCCATCAAAATCGGATGTGTTTTTAACAAAGATACGGCCATGTCCAGAGATGTCTACGTTTCGTCCCACTGTGCGGCGTGATCATGGACATAGGAATATAGGGACGTAGCATATTGTCGCGGGGGTAAAGTCTTTCCGGGAGGGCGACGAGGTAAACTATGCCTAATTTCTATTGGCTGTTGCTTCGCACAAGCGCAGTGACGCATAGCAACGTAGTATGTTTGTCGCGTTTAAACTTGTATAAAGTTGAGTAGAGTGAAGAAGCAAAGTACATTATATTAAGTTATTTTAATAGTAATTCTAAAAAATTAACCAAAAATGGTAGTATGTTGTGTCCCAGTATGTAAAAACCGACTCCCAAAATTGGAAAAAACGTAATGGGAGTAACGTGAAAGTTACATTTCACCGGTATTGAGGTTATTTTATTATATTTGAAGTAAATATATATTCAAAATATATTTTATTCTGAACTTTGTTTCTTTTTTTTTTGTGGTTTCCCCAAGAATTCTGATATTCGCAGTTTGTGGTTAGATGCTTTGGATATGAAATCTCTTTCAATTTCAAAAGGTACTCGCATTTGCTCCGTACACTTCGAAGAGCAATCTTTTGATAGAAGCGGTTTATGTGTTCGGCTTAGGCCAAATACCTTACCACGTATATGTATAATAATTAATATTTTTTATTTTTATGAATATATTGGACACCAATGTTTTCTTTGTGCTTGTATGTTATGTATATGTTTGTTTTATTTCAGAAAACCATTCAAACGGAAGATGTATCACCCGTTATTGATACAAAGCCATTGAATGTATTACAGGATGATATGAACAGAGCATTATCACCTAATATAGGCAATGGCATTTCAATATCGTTATTAGACGTGCCATTAGAGTGCCCACCATCACCACAAGCTTCAACATCCAAAGACAAAGGGACTATGACATCGCATGTGTTACACTATAATTCGCCAGAAAATTGCAGATTACGGAAAAGAATTAAATTTTTGGAAGCCAAATATAAAAGTAAGGTGCGACGTATGCGACAACAGATACGTCAGAAAAATAGTCAAGTGCTTTCACTAAAGAGCATCTTAAACAATTTGAAGAGTAAGCAACTGCTACATCAAAATCAGGCTCAATGTTGGAAATGCTACGTGGGTCAGGTGGTGAAATTTTTAAGCGCTTGATTCAACAAATACGTAAAGCATGCTTGTCTAAACGTTATTCAGCAAAAATGCGTTGCTTTGGACTAACCCTTCACTACTACTCTCCCCGTGCAAACGAATATGTTCGCCAAGAATTTAGTAATTGTTTACCGCATGCGAAAACAATATCTTCCTGGTATAGAACTACAGATGGGGAACCCGGTATCAGCTCAGAGGGGTTAAAATCTATTACAGAATGAGTAAAAAACACAGACTATGCATTGCTTGGTGCTTTAATATTTGATGAAATGGCAATTCGAGAGCATGTTGAGTATGACGATACCAAATTTAGTGGGTATGTAGATTATGGTAGTGACATTCCTTGTGAGCATGAAACTGTAGCTACAGAAGTTTTATGTTTTATGATTGTTTGTGTAAATGGTAAGGTAAAAGTACCAATAACTGGACACTTAAGGATATCAAAGTAGTATAGCTTAAAAATGGACTAAAAATAAACGTTCTTTTTAACAAAAGTGTCAATATTCAGATAAATGTTACTTCTTTCTATCAAATGAGCTACTAAAAACTTGTTTTCAGTGCGTTATTTTAATTAAATTGAGTAAAAACACAAGTAGCTATGTGTACCAGTACATGGACAATAGAATTGTGATTTGTCCCAGCGTCCCATTTTTGGTGTCCCAATACCTGGTCAATGGGGAAGATGGCGCAAAGCACGGCGCAGAGGGCGCCACTAGTGTTTGTGTGAATGGTTTGCGCGCGGAGAAAGCAAATACAATTTTAGGTTATGTTGAAAGTGTAGCATGAAATTGACTAAAAATAGGACTTGGAAATAAAAAAACTGTTAATTTATGTACAATATACTTGTACTTACACTTTTGATATACAATAATTTGAGAAAACCCAGACACCTTACCGGTTGGACAATGCGGTCAGGTATTGGGACTTCCCTTAAGCGTTCAAAATGCTGACAGGCCTACCACCTGGACGGCTGGTCAGTTATTGGGACAGCGTGTAAAGGACAAGATTATTATGTACCGGTACATAAACACGTATATTTTTAATTAAAATCAACATTAACCGATCAATGTTTTGTTTTGTATGTCACAAGAAACTTCTTGAGATTCTGTACATACGTTTTCTTCTCAGAAAAACGTTATGTAACGATTATTATCACCTTAACAACTAACTGTATTTGTCTTAAGAATTACTTAAGAAATCTACGCAGAATTCAAGTGCACGCACCTCCGATATTTAAAGACTGTTTTATATATTCAACTTTGCATCTAGGGGCTTTCTTAATTTTTTATATAAGAGATCAAGTTGCAAAATAGCATATATTCCCAACAATATTGTTGTAAACTTTCTATGAAGCTTAGTAAAAATATAAATGTCATTGGTGTCCAGGTATTAGGCCGTGTCCAGTTATTGGTACTTTTACCTTAATTGGAAAATCCCTATTGCCTACTATTTAGTGAAAGGAACATCTGCGAATGACAAGACTAATTTGATTACTCAATGTCTTGAAGCTGTACATAAAATTGGCTTGCGAATAGTGTCTGTAACGTGTGATGGAACATCCACAAATATGTGTGTACTACGGCATTTAGGATGTAACTTTAACGACGTCGATTCATTACAGACCTCATTTAGCCATCCATCGAAAAATGCCAAGATTGTAGCTTTTCCAGACCCCTGCCATATGGTAAAGCTAGTTCGCAACACTTTTGGAGACAGCAAACATTTGCTTGATGGGGATGGTCAGTTCATAAAGTGGTCATATCTAAATGAGTTACACGAATTACAGGAAATGGAAGGTTTGCATTTAGGAAACAATTTGAGAAATGCACATATAAATTACAGTAAACAAAAAATGAAAGTGCGTCTAGCAACCCAAGTTTTCAGTAAATCTACGGCAGATTCCCTTTTATTTTCTAAAAATACATTAATACTAAATGAATTTAAAGAGTGTGAAGCCACAATCAAAATTTTATTAATTTTCAACGATCTATTTGACATACTTAATTCAAAAAACATGCGACAAGTAGAGTTTAAACAAGCTTTAAATTTCAACAATATTTAGTCTATAAAACAGAAATTTAACGAATGTAAATCGTACATAATATCATTGAAAAATGAATGTGGTGCTTCCTTATTAACGTCTCGTCGCAAAACTGGTTTTCTAGGATTGCTTATTTGTATTCAAAGTGTCTTGACACTACATGAAGACCTTTGTGAAGACAATAATTTACTAAAATACATTCCTTTCTATAAATTAAATCAAGACCATATTGAGTTATTATTTGGCTGTATAAGACACCGCGGCGGAGGAAATAATAATCCCACTGCCAGACAATTCAAAGCAGCGATGAAAAAAATTTTAGTGCATGCTGATGTACGTAGTACAAAAAGTGGCAATTGTATTCCGTTGGAACAAATTGCAATTTTACATGTGTCATCCGCAGGCAAAATTACAAATTCCGAACATGTTATAAATTCTACATCGAGGCTATCACGTCTATATAATGAATTAAATGGAGATGATTCTATTGATTTTAACTATTATTTTAATAAGTCAATTCTCTATGAATGTGGTCGAATATATAGGTGGATATGTGGTAAGGCAATTAAAAAAGAATTTACTATGTGAAATTTGCGTGAAAGCACTAACTGTAAACAATGAGGATAAACACAATCTAATACAAATAAAAAGCCGCGGAAAATTAATTCAGCTATCACCTCAAGTGACATCTATTTACCGGAAATGTGAAACGGAAATTCGATCTGCAGTTCATTCCCAACAAATATTTATAAATCAGCAATATACAGAGTCCTATATATCAAACGAAGTTTTAGAAGTATTTATTGGTAGCAACGTGTTTCAGGAGTTAAATGAACATACGGATGACCAAACATTTATGGAGAACCATGTAATACACTTAATACGTGCAAATATTAAAAAGTATATAAAAATACGGTTGCATTATATAGCTTTAAATAGAATCGATAAGTCGAATAGTCAACGACAATTATTTAATAAACTTGTACTTTTTAAAGGGCAATAAATAAATTAAACACACCAGTCCTATAACATGCCTTATTTTATTGTCCTGTGTAACTTACTTAAGTTTATTTATATTATTGAAGTGAAACTTCCTTACGCACGGTAGAGTGAATTGGCCTGATGCCGCTGAACGGCGAACGAAACGTCCCCGCGGTGTTGGAGGGGGAACCAACGCGTAGTGGAGGGGGAACACCTACACAGCATTGCGGTATATGAATGCGTGGGTGATGACGCCGAGCCACACCATCGACGCCAATGTAGGTGATCCCCCTCCACTACGGTGGGGATTTCCCTGATAGTCCTGCGCTGCACCCACTCCTTTGTTCTAACTCCAAATAATGCAATTCATTTACGAATCTTTACTTTTGTACTGTAATGATGTATCTGATACTGAATTTGGTGACAAAGGTCTCTCTCAATTGCCTATCATTTTGAGCGGCGATTTTAATGTAAACTTTGCTTCAACGGAGGCACAATCTTTGATTGATTTTTTAGATCGTAAATTTAATATGAAAATGAATAATGATGGTAATGTATCCACCACTAAATCGGGAAGTACAATTGACGCTGTATTTGTTAGATATTTAGATAAATTACAATCAAATACATTCATTTCGTACTTTAGTTATCATAAGCCAATTGTCTCTTTTCTGGAATATGATTCTATGGAAACTTTGTAATAATAAAGCAAAAATATTTAATAAAATATGTATAATCATTGAGAATTATCTCACAAAACTAACCTATTTCTTACCCGGTGTGTATGTAGATTTTGCGCAAGTTTCACTTCTGTAGTGTGTAGTGTAAAATACACGGTCTCTTTATTAATTATTAATAATGTATGAATTATCATTCATTTCATGCGAACAATAATTTGGTTTCTATTATTTAGATCAATAAATGATTTTCAATCAATATCTCTGTTTTAATTCATCTAATATATTTAAATAAGTATAGATGCATAGTAGTAAGTCCCTGTCTTAAGTGTAGATCAGGCATGCACAGGACCCCCAATTCCGGGCGCGAGCTCACCGAGCTCGTTCAGGTAGAAGCGAGTCCGGCAACGGAGTGGGGAGCGGCAGGAGTAGTGGGAGCGGAGCCTTACAGGCTGCCGCAGGGATTTCCAGAGTTTGACGCTCCGAATATAAGGCACATATTGGGGAATTTTTAAAAGCAAAGTATTGAGTATTATAATTCCAATCTCTGTACTTTTATTAATTGAATTTTAAAAAATGAGTTCAAATTTTCGTATGCAACAATAATACTTTGGTTCACATTTATAATGGTAGTAGTAAGAGGGGTTTGAGAAAAAAGTTTGTTGCTGGCGAGCATGATTTTGGCTGTCGTAATCATCTGAAACAAAAAACCTACAATTTTTCTTAATCTATATGAGTGTGGTTCTCGTATGAACTTTAGTTCATGTCGAATGAATAATGTTGAAAAGCACAAAAATGGTTGTATTTCAAATGGAAACATTAATTTCTTGGAAAAGCATTTGTTAGATTTCTGTGTTGCAAAATTGGATTTTCGTAAATATTTACTTCATTCTAGTTTACGCGATAACCACACTCATATAGATTTAGAAAAATTTTGCGGTTTTTGTTTTCGATGACTACGCCAGCCACAAACTTTTTTAAACCCTTCTTACTGCTATTATTATAACTTTGAACAAAATTATTATTATTGCATACAAAAATTTAAACATTTTTCAAATCTCAATTAACCCTCCGTATCCAGGTGCCTGAGTCACCCACCCCTTGAGATCGCTAACGCACACAGCGACGGAGCTGTGAATGTCGGTCGCGGCCAAGCGATTATTTAGCTGTCGAGGGTGTCGTAAAAGCATAAACCGGGCCTTTCCGGTGATCGTGTTGGGGCAACAATGGGCAGCTCGAGACAATACCTTATTTTCCTTGGAGAAAACCAAATGTGTCCAGAGAGTATGGTAATTAGCCCGCTTTGAAAGGATTCTTCTGCTTAGGACTTTTATGGGTAACGACATAATTAGTACCTACCCTATTGTAAAGCACTAAAACGATCACGGAAAAGGTAAACTACTTTCCGTACAGAATGAATACCAGTGTATGGTGGCCTAATGGTACGTTCCCAAATGCCAAAAGATGTTATACATAACTAAATTTGTGGAACATAAACAGGGTTTAAATTGGAAAATAGTTTTGGGCAGTTACAATTACTGTGAAAGAAGAGTAGATTATTTCACTATATATCCATTACTTTTCTAGCCTACGTCAGGCATATTGATTGAAATAAAATGTGATATAAGTTATTCTACTGCTTTCGAATTTGTTTAAAAAATATAGGGCTTTCAATTTTCCCATGCTTGCCTATGTTTAAGGAAACAGATTGTACTTGTGAATTATTATAAGGAGAACCATTTATTCTAATTTATAAGGTAGACTACAACGAATCGGATCACAGGGCAAATCGAATCAAAATAAGAATTTAGTCTATATTTCTTACATCACGATAGCAATGAGCATTCCGATCGTTCGTAGTACCTCATCCCTCCCAACCCGCACCTACCGCAAGAGCCCGTCAATTATTTTAAATCATTGTTTAGAGCTGACATACGGTTTCAGTGAGATGGACGCACGCGAACGTTACAATTTTGGCCGGAATATAACCTACCGTAATCTGCAATTTCGTATTTAAAATAAATAGTGAGTTTGAAAATTCAAATGTGTTTATTGTTATTAGTTTGCTCGGTGTCAAAGTTTAGTATTGGATGTATTTTAGACTATTATATCATAATATATTTATGTAATGTGCAACCTTTGAAATACTTATATATGTATGTGGCGAATCGGATGACGTCATTTGGGGCGAATCGGATCACTCCTTTTTTTCATTTTAGTATTTTTATGATTATAAATATGATAATTGTTTATATACAGATGATTTGTAGATACATAAAAAGAGCAATGGGGGATCATGGTATGCAAAAGAAAAATAAAGGAAGCTGTGATAAAAATTAAATCTAAAGAAATGTATTTACTGTGGTGAGAAATCACTTTCTGAAGATTGTCTGAGAAGAGTGATGCCACGAGAATTCTGCTGATAGAGGTAGCGGAAAACGGCAATATACTTCCGATCTGTGTTCTAAATAGTGGCACTTGACTTCACTTTCATTAGATTTGTTTATGTTGACACTAATTTGCCTCGAGTTTCGGGGCACATCGAATATTTCTCAGTTTCTCGTGTTTTGTTTATAAATGAAAGATTTTTCTGTTTAATTTCAATTTTTATATATTATGTTCAAGCCAAAGATGTACTGGTCACGAATATATTATAATAAAAAATTAGATTTTTAATGTTTAACTACTACTTTTTTACCATGAAACACAAAGTGATTCGTTCGCCCTGGTCTACCCTACTACTAGTATTTAATTTTTTCCCTATAATTAAGAAAGATCGCCGTATTTAATTACATTTGGTACCAAAGAAAAAAAGCTGTTATGGCAGTGAAATATTTTAGCTAAATGTTGTAATTTTAAAAATCCAGGAGAAGGTTATCGTATTTTTCTATGTTCTTCCTACAAAATGCATTTCTCTGAATGATGGTAATTTTAATAGAAATATGTGACCGAACCCCAAGAGAGGACGCTTATGGCTATTTTTAACGAAGTTAACTTGAAATTATGTAAATCAATTGTTCATGTAATTCCCTTGATTATGGTCATAAGGAATCGGTTGGCGTCGTAATCGTCAAAAATCAAGGTTCTTGTGGGGAAGTTTTTGTAAGGAAACTATACATGCAGTCTTTTTAAAACCTTCAGGCCATATTATTATGTATTTCGAAAAGGGAATAAACATTTTTTTATATAAAAACACGGCAATTGCGTTTAAAGTTGTTCAGCTGCGCGCAATTTAGGGTCCATTGTAGTAGCCTGACACCAAAAAACTAAATAGTTTTGTGTTTTTAATAAAATTTAAGCTATGGATGTAACTCAATCCGCATTCCAAAATGAAAATGACGATGGTCGTGTGTGTATTTGTCGAGTATGCTTCGCTGCGCTCCAATTTCTGTTAGGTACCGCGAAATTAATTTTATTTGACCTGCTAAATGAGCTTGCAGGGATCCAGGGCTAGGGATTTTCCCACCCTTACCCCCACGCAGCGGACAAATTAGCAGGTAACAGTTTCGAGGTGAAACAATTTGAGCAGGCTTGTCAGTTCGTATTCATTAGTGACCCGAGTAACATCACTTCGAATATTAATCATGGCCGGAAGTTCCAACGCGAAGAAAAGTGCGGGGTGTAGCGCCAGCTTCAACCCATTGTGGGAAGAAGCCTTTTTTTCGTGGAACATAAAGGTGCCGCAGTGTGTTTAGTGTGTCACAAACAAATGAAACAATTAAAAAAATATAATATCCAGCGGCACTATACGGGGTCTCATTCCAAGGACTACGTTCATCTGTCACCGGAGGAGCGAGTTGAGGAAATTGAAACGCTGAAGGCAACATTAATAGTAGCAGACGAAGAATCACAGGACGAAGTAAGTTATCTTTCTAAGAATACTGTATGATTGTCAGTTTTTGATGAACATGAAGTGGCATGCTAAACCATTGTTTAATTTGTTCTTAGGAAGAGGGACCCATCAACGATGCAGCACTACGTTCCAGTTACATCGTCGCATTGGAGCTTGCAAAGACATGTCAACCATTTACATCAGGCCCGTTTTACAAGGAACTGCTACTGAAGGTGGTGCACGAGGTAAGTCCAACACAGGTAAATAAATATAAATCAATTAATCTCTCTCGTATGACGATACTGCGCCGGACAGAAGAAATGGCAAACAATGTGGCGGACCGATTAAGAAACGTCACAAGTAATTTTGTTTCGTATTCTTTAGCTCTGGATGAGAGCACGGACATCTCTGGTACGCCACAACTTGCCATTTTTATCCGCGGAGTAGATGAAAATTTAGTAGTTTCCGAAGAATTGCTAGATTTCCTTCCATTGAAAGAAGGTACGACAGGCGAGGATATTTTCTCATGCGTAGAAGAGGTTTTAGAACGCGTTAATTTGCAGTGGGATAAGCTTGTGTCAGTAACAACTGACGGAGCCCCCGCTATGGCTGATAGATTCATCGGATTAGTAGGCCGCATTCAATCGAAGGTAAAAAATTTAGTAATTCCTCGGGAAATAATTGTTATACATTGCTTAATTCACCAGGAGCATTTATGTGCTAAACGCGTCGAATTAAGCGATGTAATGGCGGTTGTTGTCCAAACTACTAATTTTATTAGACATAATGGCAATAAACGTATACAATTCAGAACATTTTTGGAGGAACTGGACGCTGAGTATGGCGAACTGCCGTATCATACAGAAGTTCGTTGGCTCAGCCGCGGAAAAGTTTTGGATAGATTTTTTCACCTTCGTGAGGACATTGATATATTTATGAATAGTGCGGGACGTCCAGTTCCTCAACTTGAGGATAATGCCTGGATAAGGGACCTTGCTTTCTTATCAGACATTGTCGATCACTTGAGTAACCTCAATGTATCGTTACAAGGTAGGGACAGAACAATTATAGAACTTTTTGATAGCATTCAATTATTTAAAGCACAATTGCATTTATTCATGGGCCACCTACGGACTCAAGTCACATTTCATTTTCCAAAATTAGAATCAGTCTCCGTAGGAAATAATTTCAATTTCAATAGATACGCCGATATTTTACAAACTCTGCATGATGAATTTTCTTCGCGTTTTCAAGATGTCATGAAAATAGATAAAGAATTAAGTATTATAGTAGCTCCATTTCAATGTGACGCGCATTTGGCTCCAGCGCATTTACAATTAGAAATATTAGATTTGCAAAATAATAGATTACTCAGGTTGAAATATGGACAGTACGAAAATGTTTTAGAATTCTACAAACATCTACCACGGACGAGATTTCGTAAACTCCACCAGCTTGCCGCGACAATAAAATCCATTTTTGCCTCAACGTATGTGTGTGAGCAGCTCTTTTCTGCTATGAAAAGGGTGAAGTCAGCTCACAGAAGTAGATTAACCGATTCAAATTTGAAAAATTGCCTCGTTTTATCCACTTGTCAGAACATAGTTCCTGACATTCCTGCATTAGTACAAATCAAAAAGCGGCGGATATTGAAAGAAACCTCAACCGTGGTATCGATTGACGAGACAACTGAATAGTAATAGTATTCTAGTACCATTACTATTTTGTTGTCATATTTTGTATTAGCTATACTGGAAATACTACAAGTACTATTATAACAATAATAGTACTTGTAGTAGTGGTGGTGGTGCTGGTGGTGGTGTAAGTAGCAGTAGTACTGTACATATTAATAATAATGAGAGAGAGAGAGAGAGAGAGAGAGAGAGAGAGAGAGAGAGAGAATGGTGTGTGAAACCAATCAGTTCTTTTCAGAACTACCAAATCTTTTTAACGAGGAACAATAATCATGTTCAAAAATCAGTTCTTTTCAGAACTACCAACTCTTGTCAACGAGACATAACAAAAATGTCCACATCAGAAATCAGTTCTTTTCAGAACTACCAACTCTTGTCAACGAGACATCACAAGAATGTCCACATCAGAAATCAGTTCTTTTCAGAACGACCAACTCTTGTCAACGAGACATAACAAGAACGTTCAAAAATCAGATATTTTCAGAAATACCTCAATCATGACGGAATACTCAAGGTTTCAAATTGAAGAAAAATGAATCCGCGATTAATAAATATTAACAAATTATACATAGAAATATATGTATATTCATGTAGGGATCTAATATTGGACCAATTTTATAAAAGTTATTCTGTTCTAAAGGGTATCCGAATACTTTTGTCGCCCACTCTATATGTATATATGTTATTAAATATCTTCAAATGAAAGTACTCAAATTTACGTATGCGAATTTGTTAAAAGTAACTTTCTAAATATAATATAAAATTCTGCACGTTTTCGTTTGGTCTTGTATATTTATCGCCAGTATGCTTGTAGTTGTAACGGGCATACGGCCTTTGCAGTCATAGAGTTCCCCACCACGAGACCTTATACCGAGGAGTGGGGGGTGAGCATTCCACGGTCGAGCTCGAGGGCGCACCGACTGCCCTAGGGCAAACTTAGTGTGCACCCCTGGTCTACAGAACCCTAGAATAAAAACTCTGCCAAAAGAATTGGGACCCGCTCCGGAAACGGCAGCAGACCGATCTTACTGCAGAAGCCTAGACTAAAAACTCTGCCAAAAGAATTGGGACCCGCTCCGGAAACGGCAGCAGACCGATCTTACTGCAGAAGTACATAACACAATACATATATTATTATTCATATTAATTAGCGTATTAAACATAAAAAACACAGAAAACCCAAAAATAGAATATATAATCGTAGACTGTAAGCAATATTAATTAATCGTTATTGTTATTAGAGTAAGTTTTATTAAATAAATACGTATTGTTAAGTTTAAAAGCCTTAGATTCTAATCTTTTGCTGTAGAGTAGAACCCCCACCTATCCTATACTTGAGGGGACGCCGCTCTCCCCTCAGGGACCTCGACGCTCAGTTGTTCCCGGACAGCCGAACGTTACAAGTGTGTAAATAGTGTAAATATAGGGGAGAGATAGTTATAAGTGGAGGAAATAGGTTTAAGTAGAGTTAAGGCAATGGGCAAAGCGGAAACAGATGTTTTTGTAACCCCAAGGGGAACACTAAAGATACATGCATACATACATACATATTATAATTGAAACATAAAAACAAAAGTTTTCTTTAAGGTGGCGGAACACGTCCCAGTGGTGGAACGATTCAATAAAAATAAGTTAACCAAATTTATTCATAGCGTAAAAAGTAATTTAAAAGAAACGATAATTATTAATAATATTTTGGGATAACAGTACAATTAAAAACATTTATTAAGCATGCTCACGAAAATTAAAAAAAAATAATTTTATCATCGCTTCTCGTACGGTACGAAAATACTTACATTTTCGGCAAGTGTAAGAGAGGCACTAGACTGTTTTAAACTTTATTTCTATATAGAAAGAAATTAGCGTAGCAAACCGGAGTCTCGAAATTTCAACAGATTTTTACTTGTAAATTTTAATTCGGATAATTTTTTTTCAATTTAACACATTTTTTATTTTTAAAATTGGTGTTCCGTTATACCTTCATCTAGTCTCCAAAGTGTATGTATAGAGGAACAGTTGTACAGAGCGTTCCGCGTGCCATTCAGCTCGCTTTTGCATAATTGCTTTTATAGCGGAACATATTGGTGTATATAAACAATTTATGAACACAAGTTAAAATCTTTAGATTATTAATATATTTTCATATTTACGTGATAGTAGTTAAAATTTAAAACGTTATTTTACATTGAGCAGAAGAGTAAGTACTTTCATATTTAATATATCTTAGGAAATAAAATCCTAACCTCGAAAAATTATTTGCACTTTTTGTTTAATGTTTATTTTACATAATTTAATGCTTATTTTATAATAATTTGTTTAACGCTTATTTTATATAATTTTTAATTAATTTTTGTTAGAGATAAATAGAAAATACACTCATCTATAATGGCTAAATCAGCTAAATATAGACATTCATATTTTTGTTGCTACTTTTAATCGTTGAGATTAAATTTCTAAATTTTATATTAAGCGTTGATCTGCTTAAAAGCTAAAAACGAAATAATTTAAAACTTAATTATAGTTTTTTAAGACTGCTATAAATATTAATTTGTTTTAAGATACCCACAGCCTGTGATCAATCATAATTTAAAACAAATGCCATGATGTTAAAGACCTAAATATGTATTAACTTAAGAAACAAATAAATATTTATTTATTTTCTAATATTTTTTATTTGATTTTCTCATTTTTATATAAATAAATAAATAACATTTAATTATTTCGACAGAATTTAAATTTTTGTTACCGTTCCACTACTGGGACAATCGTCGCGGAACAGAGGTTCACGCGACCTGCAAGCCGTTCCGGTATAGGTGCATTCGAACCCTTACGTATTTTCTTGATTATAATTTATTTTTTGTCCCAAAATCAAATTTTTTTTTTCATGTTGTTCGTAAAACTATGGGCTACCACGTAGAATTCATAATCTATAAGTAAACACTGTATTGAATTTTTAATTCATGAAAGAATAAAAATGGGTCTCCAAAACGTTCCGCTACTGGTACTTTTACCTTAATCTGTTTTAGTTTTCCTCTTTCTTAAAACCTGCTGTTTTTGTTTCTCCTCTGCTTTTTCTTTTTTAATTTTCTGCTTTAACAATCTTAAATTCTTTTTGTTTTCTTTTTCTTCCTCTGCTTTTTCTTTTTCATTTTCTGGTTTATCAATCTTAAAATCTTTTTATAATGTTTTTCTTCCTCAGCTTTTTGTTTTTGTTCGGATAGTCTTTTATGGTATACTCTCCATTCCTCGGATGTAGCTACTGCTGGTATTTCATTTTTCCTTCTCTTTTTTAAATTTTCTGGTTTTCTTTCTGGCCAAAAGAGGCATCTTTCAAAAGGTGACGGTATCCTCTTAGCATTTCCTGAAATCAGAATGTACCTAGGTATGTTTCTTTATTTTTTACAGTTTCATTAATGTTTATAATATTTTTAAGAATATGACAGGTATAATTACTGTTTTTATTACATTGAAAATTATTATTTTTTTCTTCCTGCGGTGATTTTGTACTATTTTTGTCTTCATTATACACTTTGTCAGTGTCTCCGATCAATGTGTCCAGACACTCTTGTCTAACTGGATGGTCAGTCTCAATACTGACATCTTCAATACCATTATCATGGATGATGCACACAGTTCGTTTATCGACTGGCATCAGAGTGTCCGGAGAGTTACAAACTTCATTATTAATGGTTAACACAATAGGGTCTATATTGATATTAGATAAATCTAATTTTTCTTGTGTATTATGTTTGTGTCGTTGAAGTACATGCTCTTCAATATGTAATGTTTCTTGCAGATCCTATTAGAAGATATGAAATTGACAGGGCCGACTTTAGGGGGGGGGGGGCAGCCAGGGCGACCGCCCGGGGCGCCAAATCTGTGGGGGCGCGGCTGTATGCGTTTATTCATTTATATCCGTTCTGCTAATTGATTTTCGTCCCCTTGGAGGGGCGCCTAGATAATCTTGCCCAGGGGCGCCAAGTATGCTAAAGCCGCCCCTGGAAATTGATATAAAAATCATATTCCTACACAATAACTATCTACTGTTACGTTCGGAACGAAAATTTTATGGGGAATCCCTTGTTGATCATACTCCTGCCTAGTAATTAATAATAATTTAGTAAAACAAGAACCCCTTTCTTTGGAGCGTCGTCGCCTCGACATATTGCCGTCCCGCGATAATGATAAGGCGGTGCTCACGCAGCGGCGTTCTCACCAGAGAGTCGCGCTCGAAAAGACCCAGTGGTTCTCTTGCTGTGCCGAATCCACTCTGTGTAAGCGGCGGGGGTGCGTTTCAACAATGCCTTTCAGCATTGTGGGAGAACCCTCGTTGAGAACATCTCTGGCCGTCGCGCTAAACATTGTAACGTAATCAGTAACGGCTACATCGGGAATACGCAGACTGGGTTGCTTCTTAGAAGATTGACGAAATTGTATACTCTACATCCGGTGCAGGGAACTGCGCCTACTCACGGTTATGTCGCACGTTTCGGAACACGTGTGGACTGTTAATTAATTAGAAATTGTTCTTTAGATTAGACACCTATCACAATTTCTGACAGTCAACCGACTGTAGGATTCCCCTAGTCAGAAATGGTGTATATAAATTTATGGATGATGAGAAAAGGCCCTCAGCATGTGTGAAATTGTATCGTTTTCGAGATGTGTGATATTATGGTTTCCTGTGCGTACGCATGTTCCGTATAAAACCAATTATGTATTTGAGTCAAGTGTCCGACTCGTGGCCATGAGCACTCACACACCGCCTCACTAATGTAGAGGGGCCCATGGTAACGCCTTCCAGCGATAAAATGCAGTTAAGCATTTTCGGCGCGGACCCGCTCTAGCCGCTGCCGAGAGCGTGAAGCTGCGACATTTTGTGACGGTAAATCGTGAGGTGCGTGTCATTGGGTCCGCGAAGTGTTTTAAAGATAGAGTTCTCCGGTCTACTGTGTAGCCGCGTGGAAAGACTCAACTTTACGAAACAATTCATTCCATTAACTTTGAAACATTAATTATATTAACTTTGTGAAATAATTTATTCTTTTAAACGATTTATTCTAACTTCTAATTGTACTTGCTCAGTTAAATTTAATGTCATTTCGGCTCCATATCATAGTTCAATTCGCTTTTTTTTCCCTATAATTAAGTGTGTGCGTGTTCGCGTCTTATTCCTCTTTCTGATTCAGGTATACCAGCGATCAGAATTATCCAAACTCCAAAAGGAATTCAAATTATATTGTCATTTACATTATTGTGACTGTCTGGTAAGTTGCACCCCTTATCTCTTCTGTACATTTCGTTTGTCACTGTTAAATTTACTACGTATTTATCGACAATTTCTGACAGTCAATAGACTGTGGGATTTCTCTAGTCAGAAGTTATGTTCAATTACACGAGTACCTTATGTTTGTAAAATGATCGATTGATAATTTCCATATTTTATTTCTGCCATCTCATTTGCTTCCGTCCAATATTCAACATTAAAGCTTTATTTACCATTAAATACTACTCGTTCATTACCTATCTGATTCCATTGAAAACACCCGTATGGGACTAGAGCGTTAACGATCCCAAAATCTACCCCTTATCCTTCTGATAAGGTGCATAGATATTTAAAAATTAAAAGAATTGACTGTTACGACTGCGCGGAGCTTCCTTGCTCTTCTAACGAATATAATAATAAACTCAGTACAGCAATATCTGATAATCTAAGGCAGGCCCGTCCAAGTTTTGCTCTTACCCTCGAAGAGAAGCCGCGGGTAGCTGCGAGCAGAGATGCGCATTATTTAAATAAAAAATTATATAAATAACTTTTTAAATAAAAGAGACTTTATCTGTATGTGTCATAAATAAAAATCACCCAGAATTATTTATTATTTGAAGCGCCATAAATAAAATTTTCAATCGATGAGAATTTATCGGAATGGTCGATAAATAAAATTTTCAATCGACGGAAATTCATCGGAAGCGCATAAATAAAATTTTAAATCGACGGGAATCCATCCGTAGCTTCGGCCAATTTTCTCACTTTCATTTATATTTGTAGCGGAGAAGCTTAAATAACTCTGGGCGTCGCTTGGAGGCCCTTGGGCCTCAAGCCCTTTGCTCGAAGCCGCCGGGTCCTCGAGGCGAGTGACATTGTATCGTTCACCCGTCTAATCTGCAGCGCGGAGTTGCTCGGCGACGTGTCATTGATTATATAGAAACGGAATTTCTTTATTTTTCATCGTATCAATATGAAAGTGACACCAATGGATTCCTTGCATTCTCCCGATTAAATTGATAAAAAAATATTTAAATCGGGCCAGTTTTAACGAAACGGGCTTTCAATCCTGCAAATTAATTTTATGCGGAATATCGTTAATTGAGGCAGTGAGAGCAAACAACGGACTAACCCATATTCTTCTCGAAATTGAGTTAGTAGCAATAACGTATTCCAATATTTCCAATAGGCTCTACTAATCATATAAAATAGGCAAAAGATTTTTTTTTTATGTGGGTTGGTCCGTTGTCGCTCTTACTGCTTCATTTATAGTTAAAATTTTGTCAGGTGTGGTATCACTTTCATCGGAAAAGCACAAGGTGTTACTTTCATACAGATCTAATGACGAATGCGGAACTTCAGATTTTTCCGTTCTTACATAATGGCTAGTGCAATCACTACTATCCTTGTCTTTTATGGCCCTGTAGTTCTTGACTGTCGAGCGCTCCCTTCTTAAGGTCGAGTTTTCTAGCCGCGGTCTGCGGCGGCCCCACTAGTGCAATGGAGAGGTATGCATCTGTGTCTCCGTTGCGCTAGTGGGACCGCCGCTGGCCGCAGCCGCCGATCGCGGCTTGGAAAGTCTACCTTATCACAGCTCTCTTACCAAAAGGCATAGCCTTCCCCATTCACGTGGCCTGATTCTCCAGAAACAGATTCCCTATTGTTTTGAAATACGACGTCAGGCCGCTTGCCATATCTAAACCATCCTTTCATTAAAAAAGTAATACTTCGATACCCGATAGTTGGAAGACTCAAAACGGTCGTCAGCCATCGCATGACGCCAGGACTGTTTAATCTCATGCACCCCCATTCAGGAAAACACGTAGCCTAAGTCTCAGTCATAAACCATCGAAGGCCGTACAGTGGGCCATCCGCCCTCGGAGTAAGGGCGGAGTAAGGAAGTAAGTGAACAGAGTTAATGGGTAAAAAAGTGAAAGTAGGAAAGGTCGTGGACAGGAATAACCTAAGGATTGATGCGTACCAGTGACTCGAATGCTTTATGGCTCTGTTTTCGCTACAACGTTTCTAACATGCAATTAAATTATGCGTCATTAAAATCATGCACAACTCATTAATTGAAACTAAGTAGTTGCTATCGATGCGAAACTCTGGTCAAGAACATCGCAATAGGGGAGAGTGGGGTAATTGCGAACACCTAAGCCAAAAAGCAAACAAAACGAAAACTGTGTGAGAAATGAATTTGTTTATTATTTACAAACATACTTAAACTATTCATCTATAAATTACTGTGACGAATTTTTGAAAAATTATAATAAAAATCAACTTTATAGTGAAAAAGGAAAACCCTTGGTGTTCGTGATTACCCGACTGCCGTGGGGTAATCACCAACGGAGTGCTAAATATCACAGAAGTCGCACAGAAAGCGCGATTTCAATGGTCAATCTATAAAATATGTTGCTACAACCTATACCTAATGTATTTTTCAAATCCCACTTCTTGTGCGTTAGAAAAAAAATTGCAATTGGTCGGAAATAGTAAAAAGGTTGTTTTTTAAACTTTTTTTCTGAGCCTGTAATGAAAATTCAAAAATCCCTTTTGTAGATTTAAGTACGTTTTATACATGCTGAAAATTTCATCAAAATCGGTTAACATTGCTAATCTCGAAGGTTCGAGATTACCCCATCCGAGTTGTTCGTCATTACCCCACGACATCAAAAAATAAAAAGGGATTTATTTCAGGGGTTAGAAGCACGATTCAAGCCACGCCTTGGTCACAAAATGTTGGTAAAAAAGTGCTTTATTTTAACTTAAAAAAATCCCAATTGTATCATTAATTGAACAGTAATTACATGCAATTGAAAATGGACAAAATATTACTTGAAATATGATGAAAATAATAAATTCTGTTTATCTTGAATAGCATGAGCGTTCTGTATTTATTACTTTCCGCCCGGCGTTGGATACGACCTAAACTATTAGCTAGTGGAGAGGGAACATCAGTTTTTATTTATTAAAACGCCGTAAACATCGCGTTCGCGATTACCCCGCGTTCGTGATTACCCCACTCTCCCCTACGGAGCTAATATTCCAGGCCGTAGAATCGACGGTATTGTCAATATTGCAGTTGAAAGTGTAGACACTCGTACCTGACCATGTTAAGACCTGGGACGATATTACGCATAAAATTAATTTGCAGGATTGAAAGCCCGTTTCGTTAAAACTGGCCTGATTTAAATATTTTTTTTATCAATTTAATCGGGAGAATGCAAGGAATCCATTGGTGCCACTTTCATATTGATACGATGAAAAATAAAGAAATTCCGTTTCTGTATAATCGATGACACGTCACCGAGCAACTCCGCGCTGCAGATTAGACGGGTGAACGATACAATGTCACTCGCCTCGAGGACCCGGCGCCTTCGAGCAAAGGCGCTTGAGGCCCGAAGGCCTCCAAGCCACGCCCAGAGTTATTTAAGCTTCTCCGCTATAAATATAAATGAAAGTGAGAAAATTGGCCGAAGCTACGGATGGATTCCTGTCGATTAAAAATTTTATTTATGCGCTTCCGATGAATTTCCGTCGATTGAAAATTTTATTTATGGACCTTCCGATAAATTCTCATCGATTGAAAATTTCATTTATGGCGCTTCAAATAATAAATAATTCTGGGAATTTTTCTTTGCTGAGTTTCAAATAAATTTTCTGCCTTTTATTCAAACACAATTTTTTATTTAAAATAATTTTCTGCCCATCTCTGGCTGCGAGCGAAGGCAAGAGCGACGGCAAGAACGGCAGCCGTAAAAGAGTGGGGATAATGGCGTAGTGTGAGTGACTACGTAGTAACTAGACCTGAGCTTTACAGCGGCTTGGTCCCCACGTGCTCTCGCAGGTAGCCGTGCGTTCCGAGGAATGTAATAAAACGATTTACATAGGAGTGTAATAAATGTTTTGACTGGCATGAAATGACAATGTCAATTCATTATCCCGTTAGTTCTATTCCCGTACTTAAGACTTGTAGACTGAATGAATCGTAGGTGAAGAAATTTTAAGGAAGATGAAAGGGAGTTCCTTTTAAGATATTCTGTCAGTATGTCTTTTTACCGTGGGTTAATTGCGACTGTACTTACAGCACAAATGAGAGTATTTAACGAAAATTAAAATGAGATTAATATCGTATAGACAGCATGCAGATGTGTCAGACAGGTATTACCTACAGGTAACCCTCGTATAACATAAAATCTTGCATGATATTAAGGGAGAATTTCTGTAAATCCAATTTTTTTTCCTTATTTTTTGTACTGGTGTATTAACAAAGTTGTAGTAAAGTATTAATTTTTAGTATGCATTATATACTACTAAAATTTGTTGAATACGGTTTTGTTTTACACAGTTTCGATATTACACGGTATGAATTTTCTTGCTATAGAAGGGTTACTTGTATTAGATCGTAAACTTTTTTTCATGGATCACGTACGCGAAATGTGGTACCAGTATGAAGAAGAGTCTCGCTATTGTAAAAGTCAGTCTTCCTTGAATACCTGACATCGTAAATCACTGACATTGGGGTTTTTCCAAATAATCGGTAGATTATTGCCACCGTGCAATTAGTACCAGAGACCTTGCCAATGCCCACCAATTCCTACCTTTTTTACTCGATGTTCATGTTTACAACTGCTTATCCCCACCGAGCAATGGTATTTTCTGAAAGAAAATTTCCCTCTCCTAAAAGAAAATATTTAGAAATGACCCCACTTTTTCGGAGTGTAGGTGACTTCCTCACTTCCGTATCGTCGTCTGTCGGACGAACATTACCACGGTTTAACGGTCTTGGAAGTGTACTTGTGTATAATGTCTCAAAATACTAGAACGCGACGCAAGTCCACATCCACTTGTACTTTCAAGGCCTCGTGGCAAGAAGAGTGTTTTTTCATTGAACATGAGGGGCTTGCAGTGTGCCTGGTGTGTTTTAAAAGTTTAAACCACGTGAAGAATTAATTATTTCACGCTGAAGAATTAAAAGAATTGACTGATAATCTGGGAAAAAGTGAAGTTGCTCGAATGAAGAAGCTGATATGCGAAGATTTAGCGGAGACGCAGGTGAGTTTTTACTTAGTTACAAGAATTGTAATTTATACGTTGTTTCTATTACGAGAACATTGTATAGTAAATTATTATTTTGCTTGCAGGAATCTCCTTCTCCTGCTCTGTGGACCAGTTATTGCATATCTCTGGAAATTGCAAAGTCGGCGTTTCCCTTCTCTTTGGGGGGAACCATAAAGAAGTGTATTCTGGTAACGGCGGAACAGTTTTGGTCGCAAGAAACGGAGAAGATCGCAGATATCAGTTTATCCCGACAGACTGTGATGCGTCGCATTCAAATTATGGCGGGCAACGTGACACAGCAACTACAGGAAATGTGTAAGGCATTTATTGCATTTTCATTAACGTTGGACGAAACAACCGACATATCAGGTACACCGCAATTAGCGATTTTTATTCACGGGGTGGACGCAAACTTAGCAATCAGTGAAGAACTGCTAGATATTGTTTCACTACAGGAAACAACGACAGGAGTGGATATCCTATCCTGTGTGGAGGAGGCAGTAGATAAAAAAAATCTACAGTGGCAGTTGCTCATGTCAGTTACAACTGACGGGGCACCTGCCATGTGTGGGAAATACGTAGGTTTTGTTGGCCTTCTCCGAAAAAAATTGCAAGATCTAGGAGTGTCTCATGATCTGATTGTTATGCATTGTGCTATCCACCAGCAAAATTTATGCGCTAAGAATTTGCAAGTGGACGCTGTTATGTCGGTTGTTGTGAAAACTACAAACTACATACGTACTCATGGGGTAAAACGAAGGCAGTTAAGAACATTTTTAGAAATGTTAGGTTGTGAATACACCGACCTTGCTTTTCACACAGAAGTACGGTGGTTAAGTAAGGGGAAGGTTGTGGATAGATTTTTTCACTTACGTGAAGAGATAGATTTATTTATGGATTGGGCCGACGCATCAGTCCCACAACTCAAGGATCCCCTTTGGATCTGCAATCTAGCATTTCTTTCGAATGTAATGGATTATGTAAATCAGGGCTCTCCAAGGTCCCGCAGGCGTGCGCTTGGGGTTCTCCCACTCTCGTCCGCGTTGTCAGGGATACCGCGCGACGCTAAAGAGGCGACCATGACAGACCAGCGTATCCGTCGTCGAGCCCGTACGAGCGAGCGTGTATTAGTGACACACGGTGACACACGCCGTCACAGCTAAAGATTGGAAGGGGAAACAGGCGCGTGAGGGGCCCCTACGCTGGAGAGCCCTGATGTAAATATATTAAACCTAACGCTGCAAGGGAAAAATCACACAATAATTAAATTTTATGACTCAATTAGAGCTTTTAAATTAAAATTACAATTATGGATAAATCAGCTACAAAATAACGATGCATCACATTTTCCCAAGTTATTAACTGTATTATCTGAAAATTTAGATTTTGCACCATATGTAAAAATGTTATGTACTTTGCACGAACAATTTTCCAATAGATTTACCGATTTATTAAGCTCACAAGCTGATTTTAATATGATTGGACAACCGTTTATTATAGATGTACAGGCAGTTCACAAAGATTTCCAAATAGAATTAATTGAATTTCAATGCGACACAATGCTGGAGGCGAAATTTCGGGCCACCGATAACTTTGTAAAGATTTATCAACATTTGCCTCAATCTCAATTTCCACGGTTTCACAAATAAGTAGCGAAAATATTCTCAATGTTTGGTTCGACATACATTTGCGAACAGTTGTTTTCAATATTAAAACGAACAAAATCTGTACATCGAGCAAGCTTGACTAATTACAATTTAAAATGTGCATTGATTCTTAACGCGTGTCCACACATAGCACCAAATATTTCCCAAATTATGAACTCCAAGCACCAACAACCAGGACCTTCAAAATAAATTGCTACAAACTTCTGTATTGAATGTATATATGGATTTCATTATCGTCTAAATATTACTGCGTATGAATTGTTTTTAAACGATCTTGTTCGTTTACGAACATTCAGTTTTTCTGAGTAGTTGCGTGTCCATTGTTATTGTATGTACGTGTATATATTTGTAATTTATGTATTCTATATTTTGTATTAGATGTTTTCTTTCTATTGCTTACTGCAACGCAGGCCTTCCCAAGTAGGGGAAATCTGCTCCCAAAACAGATGTTTCGGTTCTCCCTCCAACGCTGCGCCTTAGCTGCTAAGGCCGCTAAGGTGGGGCGAGTTCTGCTACCCTCTCTCCGAGGGCACAGTAACGTCGCTGGGAAGCATGTTGGGCGCTTTAGGGCGAAAGTACCAAATGTGTCAAATTTTTATAGGAAATTTCATAATGACTTAAAAATAGTAGGAAAAATTAAAATTTAAACTAGCATTTCAAAATGACGTAAAAAGAATTTAAAAAAATAGTTTTGAATTAAATATCAACGCTTACAATATGAAATTTAACAAAATTAATATAAAATTCACATAATATTATACCGTTTTACTTTTTACATATATGTACATACAATAATATTACTAGGCTTTACGTTTCCGCGAGAAACGTTTCTGCCATTTTTCCTCTGTCAGATTATAAATATTGACGTCCATGTCAGTTAAAAGTTTTATGTAATACATTTTTTTAAATTCTTTTTACGTCATTTTGAAATGCTAGTTTAAATTTTAATTTTTCCTACTATTTTTAAGTCATTATGAAATTTCCTATAAAAATTTGACACATTTGGTACTTTCGCCCTAAAGCACCCTACATGCTTCCCAGCGACGTTACTGTGCCCTCGGAGAGAGGGTAGCAGAACTCGTCCCACCTTAGCGGCCTTAGCAGCTAAGGCGCAGCGTTGGAGGGAGAACCGAAACATATGTTTTGGGAGCAGATTTCCCCTACTTGGGAAGGCCTGCTGCAACGTATGCGTTTCTGACTATGTATTTTTCCTTGTGTACTTTCGTGTTTTTACTTATTATATGTGTGTATTTTGTCTGTTGTAACAAACCCCCAAAATGCCCTTTTCGTTTTTTTTCTTAATAAACATAATTAGTAACTATTATAATATTTATATTCTTATTATTCTTACTTTTATAAAGCGTGTCAGCATTAATATTTATTAATATTAGCTCAGAATACCGCGAGACGCGAGTGCAATGAAAGAGAGAATCGAATGTTGAGGAGTGGGGAGAATGGAACGCATGCGCGATCCTCAGTCGATCGGCGGATCGGCGAGAGCAAGGATCGGGAGCAGAAAAGTGTGCAGAGCAATGAGTGGGGGAACCGAGCGTTCTACGCGCGCCTGCGCATTACTCAGTCGCTCTGTAGGCCGACTGGAGAACGGACCATGCGAGCGCAGAATTGTCAATGCGTAATAGTCGAGCTCCATTCCTATTGGTGCGCTCCCAGTATCCAGAATATGTATAAATACGGGCACGATAGCCCAGAGAGCATTCATTCGACTCCAAGCATTCAATGCGATTAATTCGAGACAATTATACAAGGATCATTTAAGGCAAATAGCCGATTCCAACGTAAATTAATGCTCCAACTTTGGAAGCCGCTTTGTAGGCCCCTCGGTTCTGTTGAGCGTTCCAACCAAGGCCATTGTCGCCAGGTTTGATGTGACGTTTCAGCCTTGGAAGCCGCCTTGTAGGCCCCTTAGTTTGAAGAAGCAAAGTTGTTAATTATTATTCTCAGGTTAGTAATATTACTCCTGAGCAACGTGGGAGGAAGATTATTCCAAGTGGCAAAATCTGCCCTTGACGAAACGGAGAAACAATTAAGAATGAATCTCAACTTAAACATATTCAAATCCTAAATCCTAAACTATTACATAATTCCAAAATCTTTCTACATCGACCAAAAGAGTCACTATCTATAAGCTACTTCCTAGATCCATAAGCTAATTCCTTCAATCGACTAAGACGTCGCACAGTGGGTTGAAATCCCAGAAACATGGTAAAAATATGAAGGTAATCTTTGATATTTACAAAAATGAGTATACTACAATTTTCGCGGTCGCTGATTACGAATCTGAACTCAAAATGGCAAAAAACAAAATGGCGGATCCAATATGGCGGACGCATATACCCAAAAAATATCAGATTTGGTCTGAACTTGGTATTCTAGAGTTTCCGAGGTCGCTGAGTACGAACCTCAAGTCAAAATGGCAAAAAAAAATATCAGGGAATATCAAGATGGGTCGATTTATGTATTAAAAAATATATGGTTCCATTTAAAAAAACCACCACTGCCATCGTGGAAACATGTGTTAATTAAATATCTCGTTACAACAATAGTATTAGGATTCACATCTGAAAATAACAGATATAAATATTTCAATTAACAGTGTTTGCAAAAATAAATTATTTTCATGGACTGGGAACCGTTTTGAATAAACTGAAATTTTAGGGATTGGAGCAAAAACGAGCAAAATCTGAAAGTTAATCTCAGTTCTTTAATAATCAGAGATGATAACTGTGCAAACAAAAATGCTTGATCGGACTTGGAAGTTAACTAAATGTTTAATTGTTTTTGTAGATCAGCTATGGTAATTAAGGTTATACGAGGCAATTTTGAATTAAACATTATGAAGGTATTATTGCTTGCCGCAAACGTATAACAATAAAAAGTAATTAAATAAACACCTGAAATTTACGTCTTTATCGCGAAACAGAAGTTTAAAACACAGAAAACACAAAAAATAGCTACACAAAATCGTTTGATAAATCGCTTGAAATAAACGTGTGACGGAGTTCCTACAGCTAATGGCGTTTTCGGACGGTCGCACTGGGGCGCACTGAGTGCGAATTTTGGCCAATCGAAGACGAAAAAGTTCACACTCTTCGCTTCCGATTGGGTAGGGTTCGCACTCGGTCCGCCCCAGTGCGACCGTCCGAAAACGCCATAACTGTTTTTGACCGACTCGGGTAAGGAAGGAAGAGTTGTAGAAGGCTGTGGATATACGTTTTATTATGCGCACATATTTCAACTATACCAGGGATAAAAAATCAGATATTTAAACATTCTTTTGTATTTCGATTTTTCGCCAACTTTTGGGGTCTCCTACCCCACTGTGCGTCGCTATTAGACATTTAAGTTACTTACTTCAAATCATATAACAATAAGTGGTTTCGGCGCACTGGTTAGGTCAGTTAAATTTTTTGGTTTCGGCGCACTGGTTCGGTCAGTTAAACAATCTAGAAGCTAATTTGCAATTTTAATAATTATAAATTTCCGACGTTTCGGTCTGCGATTTAGACCTTTTTCAAGGAAAGATATTTAAAAATTATACTGCGTTTGCTTTAGAGTCACACGTTTGGTATGCCGTGTAACACACGAGTCGGTTGTAGCATGACTGAGGCAAACATAACTTGGAGGACTATTTAATGGTGAAACAAAACTGTGGCTAGAAACGGAGTCAAAAGAAAGACCATTAAATATTACGAACGAATTTAACAATTATTGACAGAACGGACATTTTCAACCTCACAACTACTGTCAAAATACCACTAATTGATGTTCGTCTGGTAAAGGCCAAACGCATTAGGATATATGACCAATTGATTACATAATATAATTTTATTATGTATAGATGAACTGGTTATACTGGTCACAATTGAAGTGAAGACTATATTGGAGGAATTACATCATAAAGCCTTATTGCTTTAATAAAGTTGCGTAGTACTCTTGTATTTTAGGTGTTTCATACCTAAGGTTTACGCTTGGTTGTTTAATCATATGCAACGTCTCCAACAAAATTCTGCGACTCCAATTGGCCTCTCTATCAATAATTTTAACATTATCGAAGTCAAATCTGAGATCAAATTCCAATGCGTGTTTCGTTAGGGCAGTATGTTGTGGGGGTGGTAGGAAAATGTTCCTTTTGTGTTCGTAGATCCGTCTTTCTAAAAGTCTAGACGTTTGCCCAATGTAAACTTGGTTGCAACCCATGCAAGGGATTGAGTAAATGATGTTCGAATTCTTTAACAAAGGTATTTTATCTTTAATTGGAGGGAACAAGTTTTTAGTATAAACTGGCATTTTAAAAATGGTGTGTATTCCTATTTTCCTGAACATTCTTTTAATATCATTAGAAATGTTATTGCTAAATGGTATGACCGCGGTATTTTTCCAACTAATCGGTCCTATTTTATTGGCTTTTTCCTCCTTACGTTTTTCCATCAATGCCGGATGGTAAATCTCAAAAACGCGGTCACGGATTATTGTTGAGACCATTTCTATGGGATAACCATTACGTTTTAGAGTATCTTTAATGAGGAGTAGATTAGCCGGTCGAAATTCAGGGTCAGAGAGTAAAATTGCGCGATCTATTAATCCCTTTATTAATCCCACCTTATGTTGCATGGGATGAGCCGTTTAACTGACCGAACCAGTGCGCCGAAACCACTTATTGTTATATTCTAAAAATACGGTCGATAGCTCAACTACTTTATTTACTTCAAATCAATCGATCAAACGGGCATTCTTTTGTACCGTCCAAGAGTCGCAACCCAAGACGATCAACTATATTCTTTTGTACCCACTGAGAGTCGCAACTTAATTATCATAATTTCTTTAATATTATTAAGCGTTAATTCTTGTTTGTTTGTATAATTTAGAAGTGTTTTATTGAATAAACACTATTAAGATTAATTCTGGTTCTTGAATTTTAATTCTTTATCGCACGCCACTCGAACCAATCCCGAAATCCTGTGAAGCGCGTTACGCCACGCGTGGAAACGTTACACTGAACTCGCACGTTAAATAGAACTTATGTGGTACAAAATTTATCTCCATATTTCTCATGTTCATATATTTACCTTCATAAATATAATAATAAAAGTTTAGAACTTCATTGAATTCCAAACATACTATCCTGTACGCGTAGCAATTTTCAATACACCATATACGTCATTGCACGGCTGGTTGCTAGTTAGAAGGGATCGCCAGTCTCTTCTTCCTACTACCACTACATTCACAGATTCCCCCACCAAGAAGACCTTTCGCTCTTGGGCCTGGCTCCGTGCCTCCAAGAGCGAAGAGCAACTCGCGGTTGCTCGTGCGAGCAAACCCTTGGACACGGCCCTGGTCTAAGGACTGTGGGATACCCCTAATCTGAATTGCGTGTACAAATCGTCCCGCTCGAACACTAAAGCCCGCGGCACGTAACACTACCTATATACCTGCTTATAAGAATTATTAAATAAATTTTGATTAAATTAATCTACCCTATCAGCAGCAAATGCTTGTCCCTTATCATTGATTGGTACATTCTGTTGGTTAGTAATTGTTAACCAAAAATAAAAATGATTTCTATCACAGAGCTCTCCGGTCCCGATTCCTGATTGTTGAGCTTGCTTAAACAGTTGCAACGTATTTGGATTAATACTCTTTTCTATGTAGTGTATATGAGATGAATCTCATTTTCTGTTTCTGCAGCTTCTTCTGTCAGATTCATGCTGCTTGGTTTGATAAGTTTGGAGTAGTCGATGACATTGGGTGAAAAGGGATATAATCCACAGGCTATGAATCCGTTGCTAAGTGTTTTACGAGTATCCAGCATATCTATGGCTCGTTTTAGTACAGGTGCAAAGTTTATTTTGTCAACTGAAACTCCATTATGCTCCATTCTACATTCAAGCACAACTTTACGCCTATTTAATTTTAATGGTCGAAAAAGTGACACATCCATTGGTTGGATCATGTGCGTAGCATTCGGGTAGAGAGCTACCTAATAAAAAAACTTTCAAAAAGTAAAAAAATTACGCCAAGTACATGAATTATCTTTGTAAAAAGAAGTGAGATCCCCATAAAAAACTTTCAAAAAGTAAAAAAATCACAAAAAAAAAGATAATAATATAAATCACAAAAAAATACAAGAAAATATGAAGTATCTTTGTAAAAAGAAGTAAGATCCCCATAAAAAACTTTCAAAAAGTAAAAAAATCACAAAAAATAAAAGATAATAATATAAATCACCAAAAAATAGAAGAAAATATATAATATCACAAAAAATAGAAGATAATAATATAAATCCCCCCAAAAATAGAAGAAAATATACAATATAAAAAAAGATGTGAAATCAAAATGAGCTGCAAGTACATAAAGGTGCTTTCCAACTGCCCTTAAGATCACACAACTACATAGACACAGCTAAAATGCTGTGTGCATACATTCCATTACTCATATCGCGGACATTTTAATTAACCCATCAAAAAGAATTCCAATTAAAAACATTGTCGTAAATTAATTAATAGCTTTACAAAATTAATATACAAAATTGCGCCTATTATAACAATGGCTACTTATACAAAAAAATGGCGTAATTTTTTTACTTTTTTGAAGTTGACTGCCGCGTGTGCTAAAAATAAGGAAAAAGTAAGGAAATCCCAATAAATTATAAATTTGGTATCATCAAAACAATATATAATACTTTAAATTGAGTAATTTCTGATCAGGGTGATGTGTTGAAAATTAAAAGGTATGGTTATTAAATTATCTAAGATATTTAGGTTAGGTATACGCACTTAAATTAATCAACTAATAGAATTTTGTATTGAAAATTTTTTAAATACCAGCTAAAAGATTGTAAAAACTTTGTTCTGTAATATAATTGTAACAAACATAAATGTTTTTTTTTAATATAGCTCGTAAAATGTACATAGGTAATCTAAAATGACAACGTCAAAGAAGGTGAATACAAAATATCAGCCTAATGATATGCAGATGGCCATAAAAGACATTCAGGAAACCCAATTGTCGGTGCGAGCAGCGCGTAGAAAATACAATGTGCCATTTTCAATGTTATGGTCAAAATAAAATGGGAAATACCCAGTTGAAGCACGACTAGGTCCAGCAACAATTCTAACAACCGAAGAAGAACAGTTATTAGTTCAGTGAAAAAGAAACACCATTCACAGATGACAGACCATCTAAACATTGGTATAATGCTTTCCTCAATCATCATCCAGAAATATGTTTGAGGATGTCACAGAATATAGCAGTGAGAAGAGCTGAACTGTCGGAAGAAGCGTTGCGTGGCTGGTTGAAAGAGATCAAAACATATTTGGCTTCGGAAAACCTCTTGGATATAGCAGGATCCAGGATTTTTAACTGCGACGAGTCAGCATTTTTACTCAATCCGCAACCAAAGAAGATACTCGCAGCCAAAAATAAAACAACTGCTTATAAGTGTATTACGACAGACGAAAAAGAATGTCTAACAGTTAGCTATACCAATGATTTTATATGCATATGAAAGGATTCCTGGTAGCATTGGAACTGCTGCACCACCAGGTTGGTGTCTTGGTCATTCAAAAACGGGATGGATGACACAAGAAAGTTTCTACGAATATATTACAAACAATTTTTATCAATGGTGTTTAGACACCAACATAGAATTTCCAATTATATTATATGTTGATGGCCACTTGTCACATTTAACAATGGCTCCCAGTGATTTTTGCATTAGTCATCCAATAGAGTTAAGGGGGGAAGCCACTGTGACGGTCGAAAATAAAGGCTATTTTCAAGACATTCTTTTATAATGGAATGTAACTTTCTACGAAAAATCTTTATTACCAACTGAAAATACATATATTTGACTAATATTTTATGCTCGCAGATTGGCAAAATTTTCGGTTGTATGGCCACAGCATACAATAACGTTAGGCTCTGCAAAAAAAAATTACAAAACGGGTGCACGTGTAACTTTCCAACATTTGATCCGAATGGAAAAATTCGAACGGTTTCTTAAAGTATATTACAATAGCTTCAGTTGCACGTACCAGTTTTTTGATCGAATAATTCATTCAATAGTAACATTGAAAAAACATGTTGATTTTTTATACTATTTGGTCAAGATTTATTCTCAAGTCCGCCATTTCTTCAAAAATGAATATTTTTTTAAATCTGTACGCTTAACTGAAGCTATTGTAATATACTTTAAGAAACCGTTCGAATTTTCCAATGCGGAGCAAATGTTGGAAAGTTACACGAGCGCCCGTTTTGTACATTTTTTTTTGCAGAGCCTTACGTTATCGTATGCTGTGGCCATACTGCCGAAATTTTTTTCAATCTGGGAGCATAAAATATTAGTTAAATATATGTATTTTCAATTGGTAATAAAGATTTTTCGTAGAAAGTTACATTTCATTATAAAAGAATGTCTTGAAAATAGCCTTTATTTTCGACCGTCACAGTGGCTTCCCCCCTTAATCTAGAGACGCGGTAGCGTCTCGACGCCAAATACAGGAAAGACACCCTGTATATGTCGACTGTCGCTACCGCTATCATTTACTCGTCGCCGGGCTATTCCAACCTAACCTGAAACTTATTTCATTAATATCTCACGACGCCTGCAATATTTTCTAAATTTAAAGGCATTTTTCTTATGTAAACCGCATATAAGCTTTCGAATAAGACCAAATTTCAATAAAATCTGTCCACGCATGACAGAGATATCATAATATCGTCTCATGGATCTGTCAGAAACGGTAAAGTTTTTCTTCTGATTCTTCTTCTGATTCTGATTCTGATTCTGATTCTGATTCTTCAAGCCAAATTTTCGTCAACATAATACGTATACGCGTTACACGCACACCCTCAGCCAAAAGAAACTAGTGTATGTATGATCGGCGTCCGCCATTATAACCTACCAAGTGTCATAGCTTTATTTATAACCTACCAAGTGTCAATCCGTCATAACCTGCCAAGTGTCAAATAAGGTAAGTTGTCCAAATTTGAAATGTCACGAGTTTTTACACTACATGGGAGACTGAATTATTGTCTCAATTAACAAGGTGGGTCACCAAAATTTTTTAATAGATTTTTTTTGTAGACTCGCAGACTTGGAAGTTGTCCGGAGAAGGTTCGACAGAGAAGCATCTTCTTTCGCATAAGTTTCTGGAAATTTGTACCATGCATGTACAAAATATATATTATAATAAATTGCATTGCATTTAAATTGACAGATATTTTTATTATACCAGCAAATTATTTTTAATTTAGAGTTTTTATGTAAAGCTTATAGAAATAAAGGGGACGCACAGGACTTAGATAAAAATGAAGGGGACGCACAGGCTTGGATAGAACTGAAGGGAACGCACAGGACTTGGATAAAAATGAAGGGGACGCACCGGCTTGGAGGTTGTCCGGAGAAGATTAGATAGATAGACAGAGCATCTTGTTTTGCACAAGTTTCTGGAAATTTGTCAAATAAGGTAAATCTACAATATTATAACAAACTGCATTGCATTTAAATTGACAGATATTTTTATTATACCAGCAAATTATTTTTAATTTAGAGTTTTTATGTAAAGCTTATAAAAATGAAGGGGACGCACAGGACTTAGATAAAAATGAAGGGGACGCACAGGCTTGGATAGAACTGAAGGGAATGCACAGGACTTGGATAAAAATGAAGGGGACGCACCGGCTTGGAGGTTGTCCGGAGAAGATTAGATAGATAGACAGAGCATCTTGTTTCGCACAAGTTTCTGGAAATTTGTCAAATAAGGTAAATCTACAAAATTTGTCAAACGACGTAGCATTAAGAATTATTAAGAAAATAGATTATGGTGGACTGCTTGCAATGTAGAGCAAGTCACATTAGTGAAGAAAGTACGCTGAAAACACATCTCCCTTGATGCTTTTCAATCTTTTGTGAAAGACATTCGTAATACTTTATAATAAAATCCACAGTAGTTGCCACGCTATTCATTAGTTCATTAATTTTATTCCAACACCAATGAATTGTGCGTTAAAAATATTGGTTCTCTACGTTCATTTTCGCTGAATTATTACCATTAGGATTTAATTTAAATTTCCTGCAATAACTTCTACGTTAAGTTGTAGTACATAACTAAAATGTGGCTTTATAAATATATACATTTACAGATAATAGAAGCAGAAGGTGATGCACTGTGATCTACGCCAGACTATGTACGCACAAATTTGCAGGTAGGGTTTTGCATACGTAATTATTCATTCAATGATCTTGAGCATGTGTGATAAATTATAAATAATTAATAAATGTGTCCTATTTTGCAGTTAACGATGCAGACGAAGAGAATTATTTCAACAGCTGAAAGGGAAAGTTACTGAAAATGAAATAAATGTAAATAAAAAGAGTAAATGAAATGTACTGTACACAAACTACTATACATGTAAAATACATATAGATCAGCAATGCAGTGCACATGGTTTCATTTCGTAGTTGTTAAACTTACGTAGAATTTATCCTTAATCAAAAAATAAATAAAGTACACTCGCTGAGCTGCTTTGCGCTATTACGAGTATTCCAAGTATACAGGGTGTCCCAAAAATGCTGCGGTTCCTTAAAGAGGGTGATTCGGGGGGTGATTGCAAACAACTTTTTCCTTTGCGAAAATACCCTCCGAGGTTTCGTTAACGAGATATTAATAAAAAGCACCGACCAATCAGAGCGCGAGCCTTCCGCTGGAGGTCCCGCGCTAGCGTGGCCGCGCGCCGGGCCGCGCTGCGACTACGAACAAGCAAGGCGGCATGCATCGAAGGAAATTGCGTAGAATGGCAAATGAAAAAGACGTAACAAAAAAATCGAACTTTTGCCATGGTTTGTTTGCCATTTAAAGTGAATAATGAATAAAGGATAAATGGATGAAAATCACGTGTAACGTAAAAAGACGAATACACATTTTTTTTAGAAGATTCGAAAATAATAATTATTTGAAGTGGGAGGATAAGGAATACGTAAAATTCCTTGTGTTAATAACATATCCACGAAAAGGTAATGTAACAGGAAATTAACGAAAAGTGATCGTAGTTCGTTATTGTGATAAAAATCCGTAACTCAATAACGGCCAGCACTGTTGCTGATAACGAATAAGTCTGTTTAAAAAGGCCGAATAAATATTTTCGTACGAGAATTTTGAGAATTATCGCCGGAAATAAGCCATAGCTTGCGTTAAATTTAAAAATGAATGAACACCATTAAAGTAACTAAAACTCACCCTTGTAGAAAATTCACCTGCAACTTGAAAACTTGTGTCACTGGGTCACTGAACCGATCCTGGTCATCGATGGACGAGCCCAGTGCACAGCTGATCCCAGGTATACGACACTACCCAAAGTTAAGGGTCGCAATGTCAGGTGCGTCCAGGTCAACGTACCGAATATTCACTTCACTGCACGGCTACTAACACTGATCACTTAATGTACTTTTCATGGAACGTGTTGTTCCTACGTTATAAAAATTGGTGGAAATGAATTTTTACTTGGCGTTCGGAGCCGTGGGTAATTCCCGCGCAAATTCTCACGCTGCAGCACTTGCGTCCTCGTTGTTCGGGGGGTACACACAGAACATCGCGTAATACTCTTGAGCAGAGAACATTTGTCTGCGACGCGATTGTTGACTGCAGACTGACAAGATTTTTTCCAAGCGACTTCTTCTACCCCCAAATAGTTTCTCTCGTTCCATTATGAGTTGACCCCCACCAGGCCAAGAGGCTTCAGGTAAAAAGAAGCCAGCACATTTTCGGAACACACGTGTTTTGCAGAAGTGCAACGAAAACTTTCACAAAAGCCCGCGCTCCGTCCTTCTACTGCCAATGTACCCATTGCTTCGAGATAGAAAACAGACACCACGTGTATCGGTTCGAAAGGGTCCGAAGGGAAGAGACGCAGAAAAAAGTCTTCGAGTTGCTATAAAGAAGAAAATGCATACCATTCCTGTTTCCCCTTTCTGACACCCTGAGTTCACGTCTGCTACGAGGCGGAACCAAGTAAGTCATAAATTATCCGAAACTGTAGGAAACCGTTCTCTACCGTCGACTTGCGGGACAATACGGTCATAAACCGCGACCCTGGCGAAATGCTCTGGCTGATCAGCCTGATTAATTTTGGAGAACTAGAAATTACAGAGTATTATCCAGCATCAATACGTCTCGCGGAGAGACACAGGAAAAGAAGGGATAGTCCGCTGACTGCGCGTAGTCCCGCCTGCTTCGTCCTACCCTCAAATTAAAGACGGATCCCTTATCTCTCGAGTATAAACACGTGCTCGAATTTCAAAACACAAGCACGCATCGACGTATTCGGTGCGACAGACTGTGGGCTTGAGGTCTGATTGGCCCCAAACTAACCAATCTGCCCTGGATCCCTCCCAAACGGCCACTGTCCTGAAGAGGCCCTCTTCACAGCGATATCTCCTCCACAAGGCCCACCTTCTCTCGCACGGAATACGTCGACGCATGCTTTTGTTTGGAAATTCGAGCGCGTGTTTAGACACGAGAGATAAGTAGGCCCAAATGGTTAGTTCAGGACCAATCGAACTTCAAGCCCGCCTTCTCTCGCACGGAATACGTCAACGCGTATTCTCCCTGAATTGGGGGACAATCCGGGACATGTATTATCCCGATGCCAGAAGACATCGAAATGTCCTTTACCGTTTCACGTCGAGGTCGCGGTTGTAAAAATCAGAAAAAGTACTACCACATTCGCTGATATGTTTTCTGTAAATTAAGCTTATTTCTAGAGTAATGCAGCTGATATTAACGTCGCAGTAACCTGTTAAAGGCAATGGTGCGCCCCGTCTCAGGTAAAGCAACCGCGCGCGATTACAGTCAGCTGACCGTACCGCTACCATCCCACATTTCTTCAGTGAGGTCAAAAAATAGATCGACAGAATTTCAGGAGAATTTTACTAACCCACTCTTGGCCAATCTGATTATTATAAAAACAGTATCAATGATACTAACCCACTCTTGGCCAATCTGATTATTACAAAAACAGTATCAATGATACTGTTTTTATAATAATCAGATTGGCCAAGAGTGGGTTAGTAAAATTCTCCTGAAATTCTGTCGATCTATTTTTTGACCTCACTGAAGAAATGTGGGATGGTAGCGGTACGGTCAGCTGACTGTAATCGCGCGCGGTTGCTTTACCTGAGACGGGGCGCACCATTGCCTTTAACAGGTTACTGCGACGTTAATATCAGCTGCATTACTCTAGAAATAAGCTTAATTTACAGAAAACATATCAGCGAATGTGGTAGTACTTTTTCTGATTTTTACAACCGCGACCTCGACGTGAAACGGTAAAGGACATTTCGATGTCTTCTGGCATCGGGATAATACATGTCCCGGATTGTCCCCCAATTCAGGGAGAATACGCGTTGACGTATTCCGTGCGAGAGAAGGCGGGCTTGAAGTTCGATTGGTCCTGAACTAACCATTTGGGCCTACTTATCTCTCGTGTCTAAACACGCGCTCGAATTTCCAAACAAAAGCATGCGTCGACGTATTCCGTGCGAGAGAAGGTGGGCCTTGTGGAGGAGATATCGCTGTGAAGAGGGCCTCTTCAGGACAGTGGCCGTTTGGGAGGGATCCAGGGCAGATTGGTTAGTTTGGGGCCAATCAGACCTCAAGCCCACAGTCTGTCGCACCGAATACGTCGATGCGTGCTTGTGTTTTGAAATTCGAGCACGTGTTTATACTCGAGAGATAAGGGATCCGTCTTTAATTTGAGGGTAGGACGAAGCAGGCGGGACTACGCGCAGTCAGCGGACTATCCCTTCTTTTCCTGTGTCTCTCCGCGAGACGTATTGATGCTGGATAATACTCTGTAATTTCTAGTTCTCCAAAATTAATCAGGCTGATCAGCCAGAGCATTTCGCCAGGGTCGCGGTTTATGACCGTATTGTCCCGCAAGTCGACGGTAGAGAACGGTTTCCTACAGTTTCGGATAATTTATGACTTACTTGGTTCCGCCTCGTAGCAGACGTGAACTCAGGGTGTCAGAAAGGGGAAACAGGAATGGTATGCATTTTCTTCTTTATAGCAACTCGAAGACTTTTTTCTGCGTCTCTTCCCTTCGGACCCTTTCGAACCGATACACGTGGTGTCTGTTTTCTATCTCGAAGCAATGGGTACATTGGCAGTAGAAGGACGGAGCGCGGGCTTTTGTGAAAGTTTTCGTTGCACTTCTGCAAAACACGTGTGTTCCGAAAATGTGCTGGCTTCTTTTTACCTGAAGCCTCTTGGCCTGGTGGGGGTCAACTCATAATGGAACGAGAGAAACTATTTGGGGGTAGAAGAAGTCGCTTGGAAAAAATCTTGTCAGTCTGCAGTCAACAATCGCGTCGCAGACAAATGTTCTCTGCTCAAGAGTATTACGCGATGTTCTGTGTGTACCCCCCGAACAACGAGGACGCAAGTGCTGCAGCGTGAGAATTTGCGCGGGAATTACCCACGGCTCCGAACGCCAAGTAAAAATTCATTTCCACCAATTTTTATAACGTAGGAACAACACGTTCCATGAAAAGTACATTAAGTGATCAGTGTTAGTAGCCGTGCAGTGAAGTGAATATTCGGTACGTTGACCTGGACGCACCTGACATTGCGACCCTTAACTTTGGGTAGTGTCGTATACCTGGGATCAGCTGTGCACTGGGCTCGTCCATCGATGACCAGGATCGGTTCAGTGACCCAGTGACACAAGTTTTCAAGTTGCAGGTGAATTTTCTACAAGGGTGAGTTTTAGTTACTTTAATGGTGTTCATTCATTTTTAAATTTAACGCAAGCTATGGCTTATTTCCGGCGATAATTCTCAAAATTCTCGTACGAAAATATTTATTCGGCCTTTTTAAACAGACTTATTCGTTATCAGCAACAGTGCTGGCCGTTATTGAGTTACGGATTTTTATCACAATAACGAACTACGATCACTTTTCGTTAATTTCCTGTTACATTACCTTTTCGTGGATATGTTATTAACACAAGGAATTTTACGTATTCCTTATCCTCCCACTTCAAATAATTATTATTTTCGAATCTTCTAAAAAAAATGTGTATTCGTCTTTTTACGTTACACGTGATTTTCATCCATTTATCCTTTATTCATTATTCACTTTAAATGGCAAACAAACCATGGCAAAAGTTCGATTTTTTTGTTACGTCTTTTTCATTTGCCATTCTACGCAATTTCCTTCGATGCATGCCGCCTTGCTTGTTCGTAGTCGCAGCGCGGCCCGGCGCGCGGCCACGCTAGCGCGGGACCTCCAGCGGAAGGCTCGCGCTCTGATTGGTCGGTGCTTTTTATTAATATCTCGTTAACGAAACCTCGGAGGGTATTTTCGCAAAGGAAAAAGTTGTTTGCAATCACCCCCCGAATCACCCTCTTTAAGGAACCGCAGCATTTTTGGGACACCCTGTATACTTGGAATACTCGTAATAGCGCAAAGCAGCTCAGCGAGTGTACTTTATTTATTTTTTGATTAAGGATAAATTCTACGTAAGTTTAACAACTACGAAATGAAACCATGTGCACTGCATTGCTGATCTATATGTATTTTACATGTATAGTAGTTTGTGTACAGTACATTTCATTTACTCTTTTTATTTACATTTATTTCATTTTCAGTAACTTTCCCTTTCAGCTGTTGAAATAATTCTCTTCGTCTGCATCGTTAACTGCAAAATAGGACACATTTATTAATTATTTATAATTTATCACACATGCTCAAGATCATTGAATGAATAATTACGTATGCAAAACCCTACCTGCAAATTTGTGCGTACATAGTCTGGCGTAGATCACAGTGCATCACCTTCTGCTTCTATTATCTGTAAATGTATATATTTATAAAGCCACATTTTAGTTATGTACTACAACTTAACGTAGAAGTTATTGCAGGAAATTTAAATTAAATCCTAATGGTAATAATTCAGCGAAAATGAACGTAGAGAACCAATATTTTTAACGCACAATTCATTGGTGTTGGAATAAAATTAATGAACTAATGAATAGCGTGGCAACTACTGTGGATTTTATTATAAAGTATTACGAATGTCTTTCACAAAAGATTGAAAAGCATCAAGGGAGATGTGTTTTCAGCGTACTTTCTTCACTAATGTGACTTGCTCTACATTGCAAGCAGTCCACCATAATCTATTTTCTTAATAATTCTTAATGCTACGTCGTTTGACAAATTTTGTAGATTTACCTTATTTGACAAATTTCCAGAAACTTGTGCGAAACAAGATGCTCTGTCTATCTATCTAATCTTCTCCGGACAACCTCCAAGCCGGTGCGTCCCCTTCATTTTTATCCAAGTCCTGTGCATTCCCTTCAGTTCTATCCAAGCCTGTGCGTCCCCTTCATTTTTATCTAAGTCCTGTGCGTCCCCTTCATTTTTATAAGCTTTACATAAAAACTCTAAATTAAAAATAATTTGCTGGTATAATAAAAATATCTGTCAATTTAAATGCAATGCAGTTTGTTATAATATTGTAGATTTACCTTATTTGACAAATTTCCAGAAACTTGTGCAAAACAAGATGCTCTGTCTATCTATCTAATCTTCTCCGGACAACCTCCAAGCCGGTGCGTCCCCTTCATTTTTATCCAAGTCCTGTGCGTTCCCTTCAGTTCTATCCAAGCCTGTGCGTCCCCTTCATTTTTATCTAAGTCCTGTGCGTCCCCTTTATTTCTATAAGCTTTACATAAAAACTCTAAATTAAAAATAATTTGCTGGTATAATAAAAATATCTGTCAATTTAAATGCAATGCAATTTATTATAATATATATTTTGTACATGCATGGTACAAATTTCCAGAAACTTATGCGAAAGAAGATGCTTCTCTGTCGAACCTTCTCCGGACAACTTCCAAGTCTGCGAGTCTACAAAAAAAATCTATTAAAAAATTTTGGTGACCCACCTTGTTAATTGAGACAATAATTCAGTCTCCCATGTAGTGTAAAAACTCGTGACATTTCAAATTTGGACAACTTACCTTATTTGACACTTGGCAGGTTATGACGGATTGACACTTGGTAGGTTATAAATAAAGCTATGACACTTGGTAGGTTATAATGGCGGACGCCGATCATACATACACTAGTTTCTTTTGGCTGAGGGTGTGCGTGTAACGCGTATACGTATTATGTTGACGAAAATTTGGCTTGAAGAATCAGAATCAGAATCAGAATCAGAATCAGAAGAAGAATCAGAAGAAAAACTTTACCGTTTCTGACAGATCCATGAGACGATATTATGATATCTCTGTCATGCGTGGACAGATTTTATTGAAATTTGGTCTTATTCGAAAGCTTATATGCGGTTTACATAAGAAAAATGCCTTTAAATTTAGAAAATATTGCAGGCGTCGTGAGATATTAATGAAATAAGTTTCAGGTTAGGTTGGAATAGCCCGGCGACGAGTAAATGATAGCGGTAGCGACAGTCGACATATACAGGGTGTCTTTCCTGTATTTGGCGTCGAGACGCTACCGCGTCTCTAGATTAAGGGGGGAAGCCACTGTGACGGTCGAAAATAAAGGCTATTTTCAAGACATTCTTTTATAATGAAATGTAACTTTCTACGAAAAATCTTTATTACCAATTGAAAATACATATATTTAACTAATATTTTATGCTCCCAGATTGAAAAAAATTTCGGCAGTATGGCCACAGCATACGATAACGTAAGGCTCTGCAAAAAAAAATGTACAAAACGGGCGCTCGTGTAACTTTCCAACATTTGCTCCGCATTGGAAAATTCGAACGGTTTCTTAAAGTATATTACAATAGCTTCAGTTAAGCGTACAGATTTAAAAAAATATTCATTTTTGAAGAAATGGCGGACTTGAGAATAAATCTTGACCAAATAGTATAAAAAATCAACATGTTTTTTCAATGTTACTATTGAATGAATTATTCGATCAAAAAACTGGTACGTGCAACTGAAGCTATTGTAATATACTTTAAGAAACCGTTCGAATTTTTCCATTCGGATCAAATGTTGGAAAGTTACACGTGCACCCGTTTTGTAATTTTTTTTTGCAGAGCCTAACGTTATTGTATGCTGTGGCCATACAACCGAAAATTTTGCCAATCTGCGAGCATAAAATATTAGTCAAATATATGTATTTTCAGTTGGTAATAAAGATTTTTCGTAGAAAGTTACATTCCATTATAAAAGAATGTCTTGAAAATAGCCTTTATTTTCGACCGTCACAGTGGCTTCCCCCCTTAACTCTATTGGATGACTAATGCAAAAATCACTGGGAGCCATTGTTAAATGTGACAAGTGGCCATCAACATATAATATAATTGGAAATTCTATGTTGGTGTCTAAACACCATTGATAAAAATTGTTTGTAATATATTCGTAGAAACTTTCTTGTGTCATCCATCCCGTTTTTGAATGACCAAGACACCAACCTGGTGGTGCAGCAGTTCCAATGCTACCAGGAATCCTTTCATATGCATATAAAATCATTGGTATAGCTAACTGTTAGACATTCTTTTTCGTCTGTCGTAATACACTTATAAGCAGTTGTTTTATTTTTGGCTGCGAGTATCTTCTTTGGTTGCGGATTGAGTAAAAATGCTGACTCGTCGCAGTTAAAAATCCTGGATCCTGCTATATCCAAGAGGTTTTCCGAAGCCAAATATGTTTTGATCTCTTTCAACCAGCCACGCAACGCTTCTTCCGACAGTTCAGCTCTTCTCACTGCTATATTCTGTGACATCCTCAAACATATTTCTGGATGATGATTGAGGAAAGCATTATACCAATGTTTAGATGGTCTGTCATCTGTGAATGGTGTTTCTTTTTCACTGAACTAATAACTGTTCTTCTTCGGTTGTTAGAATTGTTGCTGGACCTAGTCGTGCTTCAACTGGGTATTTCCCATTTTATTTTGACCATAACATTGAAAATGGCACATTGTATTTTCTACGCGCTGCTCGCACCGACAATTGGGTTTCCTGAATGTCTTTTATGGCCATCTGCATATCATTAGGCTGATATTTTGTATTCACCTTCTTTGACGTTGTCATTTTAGATTACCTATGTACATTTTACGAGCTATATTAAAAAAAAACATTTATGTTTGTTACAATTATATTACAGAACAAAGTTTTTACAATCTTTTAGCTGGTATTTAAAAAATTTTCAATACAAAATTCTATTAGTTGATTAATTTAAGTGCGTATACCTAACCTAAATATCTTAGATAATTTAATAACCATACCTTTTAATTTTCAACACATCACCCTGATCAGAAATTACTCAATTTAAAGTATTATATATTGTTTTGATGATACCAAAAAATCGGGTAGTAAATTTCAAGTCTGTAATTAAACTTTGGGTTTCAAAATTCTCGCTTCAATAACCTATTTGCTGAAAGCATATAAAAACCGTACCCAATACCTATAGTCGAATTTACGAAAGAAGGCACCTTGGGACCGGGGCTAGAATTTGTGACGTTGCCGCTACTCCAGGCTCGCGATTGGTGCTTGCCCTACGCGGCTCCCTACGCCTTGGCCAATGACTTTCGACTACTTAGCTGTGGGCCTAGAGTAATCGTTGTCCTTGTCGGGTGCATATTGCTATCCTCTTCCAGAGGGCGAACCCAACGTCCTTCCCATAGAGATTTGACAGAGTGTCGAATCTTATTGGCTATTGCGGCATGCGCCATGCAGAATGAGTGGCGGACAAATCGAGGAATACAGGCTCATAGGATTCTTATTCTATTTAGCATCATTCCACGGCAAATCGATCACTTTTTGCTGTATGTCAGGGATTTTGTTCAAACTGAAATATTATATAGGAAGGGATTTCAGTTATCACTTTGCTGGTTTTTAATTTTTTCATTTTTTGCCTATTTTCATGAAACCGAGCTGTACTTGTAAATTTTTATCTCGGAGACTCTTTATCGTATTGAATTAATTATTTTTTCATTTTAATGTAGAAAGTGCGGGCTATTCTAGTACTCTTTTTTATATTGAAAAATTAAATTTGTAATTTTGAAAATTATAACCAAAGTTTTATTCTGCAAATTTCACGTTAATTTTAATGGTGTTATCCTAGAGTAATACTTTTAAGCCATCTTTAAAGCAACGAATTATTCTTAAGCCATGTTTAAAGGATCGAATTCCTGTCGGAAATGAAATGAAAAATAGTTTTACAATTTCGAAACTTTATTCTGAAAGATTAATTCCTCTCGATTAAAATAAAAGAAAATTAACGCAATCCTGTTGATAGTGTTCGAGATAGAAATTCGTAAGTACAGCATCTTTTCACGAACATGGGCAGAAATTGCACAATTCAAAGTCCTATATTTTTTAACCAAGTTCAAAATCTGTTAAACAATGACTCAAACCTTTCCATAATTTCACGTGATTCACAAAATACATATTGCATTCTGATCAAAATCTCTAAAAATGTGATCGATTTGGCGTGGAGTGACTTGTAGATGAAGGAATCTGTTTTATCGAGCGAGTGAGAGAGATACCGTTACGCTTGAAGATAGAAAGAGAGGTCCGATCTGCTACACAACGTGGCAACGTCGCACGAAGTACGGAGCAGGCATTAGGTCTCTCCCGAGCCACGCGCGCCGACCTACTGGCCGCCCAGGTGCCTTCTTTCGTAAATTCGACTATAATCACCAGTTCTTTCTATAAAATTAATGCAAAATATTCATAAATTAGTTATTTAATATTATTAAAGTATCAAACAAGTTAACTAAATGTATATTTCATAAAAATCTTTGAAAGTATCACAGAAAATAACTAAATTTCACAACGTGCACTCTTATACTGAATTACAGCAAAATGGCGTCAAACCAGACGTAGCTACAAGCGTATTACTTAAATCTTTTTTTTATCAAAACACGTTTTACTATGAGCTATCAAATTTTGCGTATAAATTTCAAAATACTTCATAATTATTTAGTAATTTGTTAGAATAAATTTGTATCAGAATAAGCTTATTATTTGGTATTTATATACTAAACTGATCAAGAATTGGGTTCTGATCAGGAAGTGGGTCCTTGACGGTAGTTCGACTGTGTCGGGTAGCTCGCTTATTTCGGGTAATGCGGTCCTTGATAAGTTGATATACGTATTCAGCTATTTTAAACAACCGAGTAGTCGACAAGCATGTACAAAATCTTTACATATATGAAACTATAGAATAAGAGAATTTTCACGTGAAAAAATAATGCTTCTAACGGATTTATTCAAAATGAACTTCATTCGAAACAACCTGTATATTAATTTTGTATAAGGTGCATAAGTTGAATTTTTACTTAAGGGGGATTCTCGCGTAACAGCCCCCAAAATTAAGTGATATGTATGAATTTTTTAAAAACAAACTATTGTTAATAATGCATTTAACTTCCTGTTTTTAATATCGCAGTACTAAATACATGTTTAAAAACGCATATTTTCTGGATGTTTCATAGTATTATACAAGCATATGAATATACTTTTTAACGTATTTATTATAAATTTGCATGTAAAAGACAAAGCTGTTGCACATTTTTTGGTAATAACTTTGTCCGTATACTTGTTCCATCGCATGTCTATTTCCTGTATCAACTGTAAGGGTACTGTTTATTTGTATTCATAAATGTTTATAAAAAATGTTTCTGTATATTTATAAAAGGCGGTTGTTGATGGTACAAAAATGTAATTAAGCCGAGTATCGGGTATGTTAATCGGGTTCAAGTCGCAATCCAGAGAGTATCATACTACGTACAATTGATCGCGTACCCGGTTTTCCATTCACGATTACTTATCGAGATTTATCGCCCCAGCAGCCTGCAGTAAACGATATATGTATGCACGGTTTAAATACCCTTACGATTAGGTCAGCGCTGTCCAGCGTAGGGGCCCCTCACGCGCCTACTTCCCCTTCCAACCTTTCTTTCGAGCACCGCGACTTGTCGTCAAGGAAACCGCGCGACGCTGAAAAGGAGACCGCGACATTTCCGTAGGAAGCTCAGACGACACGCGCGACGCCGACGTTCACTGTTACTTTGAATTGGCCGCGTCTGTGCGCCATGGCAACGGCGGACGATGGGGGGGGGGGGGGGGCTTTTGCCTCTCAAGAGGCAAGTTGGACGGCGCTGATTTAACTAATTGTAGTACATGTTTCTTGAAATGATATTGGTGTTATATTATTTAATATTTCGTTTCCTTGAATAAGTTCAATTCGTGGATTCATAGAATACGTGTTCTTTTCTGAAATCTATACAATACTAACTTAGTATATGGTGTTAGATCTGAACTGAAAGAAGGCACTGAAGTGTGTAGTCTTAAGAATCTTAAGGTACACCAATCTCAGAACGCGGCGATGCACTTCGACTATGTCACAGCATGAACCATCGAACCGATACTGTAGGACGTTAAATGTTTAGACTTGTTTTAAGTTAACGAATCGACGCTGCATGGTTGAAGCTCAGTCTTCAGTCAATCGCGGTCACAGCAAGATACTCTTCTGAGTGAAAATAATAATAATAATGCGGAAAGCTCTTCCACCGTATCTAATACAAGTGAAAGTGTGTTGCGGGCAACTCGCAAGAAAAGTGATATTTGGCAACACTTTGAGAAAATAGATTTTTCCGGGGCAAAGTGTAAAATTTGCTTGAAACAATTTAAAATTAAGTATTCAAATACTAGTTCCTTACTTCGTCATTTTAAAAGTATACATAATAGAACAAACACTAATGGCACGAGATCAAACGAAGCGGGGCCCAGTGCAGAACCCACCATTAGCAACATTACGTACTTAGATAAAAATTCTAGTAGAGCAAAAGAATTGACAAATGGAATTTCACGCATGATGGGCATGGATTTTCAACCGTACAGTATCGTCGATGACGTAGGATTTCGTTCATTATTAAATATTGCAGAACGACGATACGAGATTCCTTCACGGACAACTTTCTCACGAGTGATAGTCCCAAAATTATACGAAGATTTGAAACTGCAAATAAAAAACGATTTATCCACAGGTATAAAGTATACTGTTTTTTATTATTATTTCATTGCCGAATTATACTCTTTTTCTTTATTTTATATTTTGTTTAATTCGTACATGTTATCAGCATTAAGAGGCAATAGTGTGTTTGCATTTTACTACCGATGGTTGGACATCGCCAGCAGTACGAAGTTACGTTTCTTTAACAATTCATTTCATCACAGAAGATTTGGAACTGAAACATTACATGCTAAATTTACACCATGTACCGAAAGCACATACATTCAAATATAAACAAAGCACAATACTAAACTCTTTACACACATGGAACATAGATATAGAGAAATCGGCATATTTTACAACTGATAACGGAAGTAACATGGTTAAAACTATCAACACATATAAAAAGTGGACAAGAATTCCCTATTTTGCCCATTGTTTGCAATTAGCCATTAAGTCGGGTATGAAAAATTTTAACCAGTACGATGAACTCAGAAAAAAATGCAAATCCATAGTCACATTTTTCGGAAAATCAACAACCGCCAGAGAAAAATTAATGAATCTTCAAAAATCAATAAATCCAGATATAGCACCATTACAATTAACGCAAGAAGTAGACACAAGGTGGAACTCGACATACGCAATGTTCCGACGATTTATTTTATTACATACTGCATTAAACACGATTCTTTGCGAAGAAAAGATGCCAAACAATTTAACCATCGCAGAATGGAATTTTGTAGAATGTTTAACAACCGTACTGTGACCAATGAAAGATGCCACAGAAATCATGAGCGGGGAAGTTTATCCGACACTATCACAGGGTTATCCAATGTAGTTTGCATTGATTAGTATTCTTCAGGATCATTCAACAGAACATCCATTAACAACAGATATTTGCAATAGTGTTCGGAACGCATTAAAGGTAATTTCAATTATATATTTAAATTTTGAAACAAAACAAAGAAGTGAAAAGTAAGTTATACTAACTAACGTATGAAATTTTTTTGCAGAAACGTTTCGAACCAATTATACGCCACAATATATTATACATCTATGCCATGCTTCCGGACCCACGATTCAAAGACCATCTTGTATCAGTAGAAAAAAAATAATATTCATAAAAAATTTATCGAGAAAGTCTTCTTAATTCACAATGAGAGAAATACTCCACAAAACAACGGAGAACATAACAATGCTGAAGTGCAAAGTACACGTGAAAATGGTTCGTTTTAAAAATAATAAGTACTTACAATGTTTCTTTATTAATTTCACCAATTTCAAAACTAGTTTTTATATTACAATTTATTTATTAGGTGGGGTAAAATCCAAAATACTGGATTTTTTTAATAAAACGTTGGGGACTGTGACGTCCCACTATTTTTCGCGCGGTATTTTAACACCACTTCCTCACAAATCCATCCACAACTCCATCAAAAACCCTCATACTTAAGCCTTACCCTTTTTCCAAACTCAACCGATCATTTAGACGATATACCTTAGTGGTCCCTATCTCTAAACGGTCAATCCAGATTTCTGATCACCTTGACGATGTACCTTAGCGGTCCCCATCTCAAGATGGTCAACTACGACCCCCAAATCTACTTCAAACAAATCCCTCGTCCTTAAAACCCTCTCTTAAATCGAGACTATGTCTCATGTCCTCTCTATGACCAAAGAAGTCAGTACCACGTTTGCCCCTTTCCGATACGACCTCCTAAACTCCACCAAATGGGTTGAGTATTCCGCTTCGAAAGCCTATATGTAAAAACACCTGAAACTAAATCTATTTATAATGTAAATGCGACGCATATTTACCCTCACGATCAACACGTGATCATTACCGCGACGCAGATTTGGCGTACGTGCCATGGAACACACCGCACATACCCTTCACTCATTACCAGTACAAGACAAGGCCATATAAAACCCCTAAACACAAAACTATTAATAAGCCGTAATGCGTCGCATCTTCAAAGATCAGTCAAGGTGCATACCGCGCACACTCTTCACCCCTAACAATCCCGCTAATAGTATAAATACAAGGCCCAAAACGGCCAGAGAGTTTCTTCTACGGAAACTTCCCATGAAGGAGAGTCATAGTTGACAGTCGCGCATATTTTACATATAAAAGTGTTAGACTCAGTTCGATTATCGACGACATCAATCGTAAGCGATTACAATTACTTATTTCATTAGTGCGTATCACCATCATTCATATTATCCAATTATTGCTTTCGCCTTATATATTTCTATTTCATTATTGCTTATTGTATATCTATTTTCTTCATTGCTTATGCTTATTGCTATTTACATAATTGTCTACCGCTAGACGCCTATTATATGCTAATCCTTAGTCCATTACATTAATATTATTGCTATTACTCACATATCTCATATTCATACATATAAATTGTCATTGATTATTGTTTATATAAATGTCCCTGTGAAGATGCTAACGTCAAACGCATCAATATATATATATATATTGACCAAGTGCTATAAAAATAAACAATCGCTCTTGTCTCTAAAATAACGTTTCGAATCATTGTAAAGATCCTCCAGCTACGAAAGCCATCAAACCAAAACAAACCAGTGCAACAGCTGATTTCAGTTCGCGATACCCGAGCATAGAGTTTCTTATAGTGTTTACACGGCGTACTTTTACATAGGCTGCGTACAGCCATATGTCTAGACATATTTCTCGGAAATATTCCTTCTAGTTAAGTGCAACGTTAAAATCCACCAAAACAAATACAAAGTGTTCTAACGGGTGTCATTACCGGAGGGATTACAGCCTAAACCTTCCCTGGTCGTTCGGAGCTACGAATCTGGCATTCGCGCCCGAATCCTTCACGCCTTAGGGCTACGAATCTGGCATTCGCGCCCAAATCCTACACACCTTAGGGCTACGAATCACGCATTCGCGCCTGAAAATCCTTCTTACCTCGGAGCTACGAATCTGGCATTCGCGCCCGAAAATCCTTCTTACCTCGGAGCTACGAATCTGGCATTCGCGCCCGAAAATCCTTCTTACCCCGGAGCTACGAATCTGGCATTCGCGTCCGAAAATCCCCTTTACCTCGGAGCTACGAATCTGGCATTCGCGCCCGAAAATCCTACTCACATTCAGTGCCACGAATCTTGCATTCGCGCCTGGATTTCCTTCGAATAAAATCCCCACATGTCATTGTCCCCAAAGACCTTCACCCGGGACGTGACATAATTTTGGTGACAGCGGTGGGATACGTCCACCGTTGAAAGAAAATAAATTCTCTAACGCGGTACCCACAAAGTCCCAACATTTAAAATGTGCATTGAACACCCTAGTCGGTGTCAACCATCTTACCGGAGCCGCAGATTACAAAGTTTGACGGCATATTTGAACGCGCTAACCTGCATTTCGGGAGGCGTAGCTACAACCTTTGACGGCAACGAGGTTTGCTTAAAGTGCTCTAGCCTAGCGCCCGCAGATACCGTAGAGATATATTGGACCCATTATTATTATACATATAGAACCCCAGTTTATTGCCCTCGATGCAGAAAATCATTAATTCCAGAGCGCCCAATAAGAGACTGCATCGAGTGCTGTGAAAGTTATTTGCTCTCGAATAAGAGCTACCAACGGTTTGATAATTATCAACAATGAGTATAGTAGACCCTAATTTTAAATAACGGCAAACGGACGCCGAAAACATTAAAAACCTTCGAAACGCCACTTAGAAAAAATAAACGGCCTAATCATGTCCATATACGGTGAAACCGACGACTCTTGCGCAATAGACCCAGACGCGGGCCCTTCCGCTAACGCTGTAAACGCCGCGATCGCCGAAAGAATAGAGCAGGTGCAATTATTACAACAAAAGCTAGCCAAAATTGAAAGCTTGTACGCGGAATTTGTCGCAAACCGGGAATCCAATACGCATTCAGGCGTAGTCTCCGATTCGGACGGCCCCGCGTTAGAAGGTCTCCCCGGTCAAATTCAAACCATCCGCGACATGATGGAAAAATTTCTTGCACCCCCGCCATTGGCGAACAATTTTGCCACTCCTGGTTCCTCACGTTTCGATAGAAAACCAATGATAAATTATGACAATGTACCGGACCAGGATCCATTGCCCCAGATCGAATTGAAAGACGCAATAGAAACCGTCCCAAAGTTTAACGGTCACAATATGTCCGTTTTGCAATTCGCGAGAGCCTGCAATAGGGCTAAGGCTCTGGTTCCCTCGCAAGTCGAACCCCAGCTAACGAGGTTGTTGCTAAATAAGCTGCAAGACCATGCATACTTGGCCGTTGAGGATAGGGTCTTTGACTCCATAAATGATTTAATCAAACAACTCAAACGCACATTTTCTCCTGGTAAAACGTCTGACCACTATCGTGGGGAACTCGCAAACATTATAAAAGGAACCAACGAGCACATGTTGGAGTACATTTCACGCGTAAGGGACCTCCGATTCGCCATTTTAGAAGAGGATAGAGAATATTATCGCGATTTCGCACAACAGCATCCTCAGGACCTAGACCGCCTAACCTTAGACTCATTCGTCGATGGCCTTCCGCCCTACGTAAGGATGAGATTACACCAGCACCGTTTCAAAACTCTCGAAGAAGCGTTCGATCTGGCTGTCCTCGTAGACAAGCAAATTGATAGGGACCGTCTCCGATTCTCCGATCCCAAACTAATCTGCCAAATCTGCAACAAGACAGGTCACGGTGCACGGTTCTGTCGAAATAACCAACAATAAGCAATCAACCAAAATTCCGAGAGGTACCCTTCTAACCACGCCGCGGAATATAGGTATCAAGCACCCGATCCCCTGCTCCCATACTGGAATAAAAACCGTCCTCCACCTCCGAAACCTACGGAGATACACAATTGCAGTTACTGCATGAAGCCCGGACACGCGACCTCGGAATGCCGAGAACGCAAATTCACTATCTACAAGGATCCTAGAACCTTGTGGGAAACGGAGTCGGAAACTACTCCTCCGAACACTGATGGATGCGAACCGTGGAATACACCCATTTACGATTCAGCCCAAAATACCAAAAATACAGTAAGAATCGGTACCGCACAACTAAACTCAGTTAATCAGGTGCCATCGATAATAACTCACACGCCGGATTTCGTGAAGATACCCGAATTGAAGATTGACACTCCAATCAGAATACCCACCGTTGAAGTAGAGAAATTCGACAGAATGATTCCAGAATCCAAACCGGTACATCCAGAAGAGCCTACGACGCCGACAGGCATCACTCCTATCCCTGACTTATTAAAAAACAAATCCCTCTTAGCCCAGGATCCGTCGATCCACCACCTCGAGGCACCCGCGCCGGTGCACTCACTCTCACCCCCTACGCATTACGCCAAATTAACCCTTCCCCTAAACTCCCAAGAGTCTCTTGCGGCTACGCCGGAACTGGAAATAATACAAATTTCTGCGGAAGCTCCTTCAAGGGCGGAAAAGTTACTTCAATCAATCTCCAAAGAGCATCCGATTCCTGGGAAAAGCGATAAGTTCGTTGACGCTGCACCTCGCACGCCAAAACAAATTAAAGGATTCCTTGTTCCGAACCGATATCATAAACGGTTTATCACAAAATTCTCTAGAAAGGTTCGCCCATTGACCTCACTATCGAAGAGAAGCACACCATTTGACTGGGGACCGTCCCAACAAACACAATTTGACTACTTCACATCAATATTGCAGAAGGAACCCAGCCTGCAATTCTCGAATTTTGAGCGGGAATTCTACGTCACTACAGACGCCTTATCCCATAATTCCCCTGCAGTGGAGGCATGCTCAAAACGACCACGCGAAGTATCTGTCGACGACTCGGAGGACTGGCCCGAACGTAAACCAAGCGGATCCAAGAGGCTTCGATACCCCAATTCACCGATCCATGTGGCAACGAGTGGAAGCAACTCCGTCGACCCTGCAAAACCCACATCCAGCGCTCATCTAGGAGGAGAACCCAAAGAAATTCAATTGCACCGAAAGACGCGCCGGAAATTGTCGCCAGCAGAAATTCGACCAAGTTCTTCCCCGGAAAACATACGTGAACGACTGCCTACCACGAGAACAGATCAAATTTACAAATTACCCATGCAGGTTCTGTTGACAAAATATCCTGTGTGCGTGCTCCTCAGCCTACTCACATCAATTAAAAGGGCTGACGAATTCGTTAAAAGATTTAACTGTCATTTCGGAGCTCCTAGAGCCACCCTCACCGACCAAGCGGCAAACTCTAAAAGCACTTTCGCGAAAACAGCAGTACGGGAATGTAAAACCCAACAATTCCGAACCACAGCCTTTCACCCACCGACGAATGGCTCTATAAAAAGATTGCATCTCGCTTTGGCCAAATCTTTACAATTAATTATAGCTAGATACAGCGACTGGGACGAATGGAACTTAGCCGCGTTCTCAAATAACACCAGCGTCCAAAAGGGCACTGGCTACACTTCGCGTGAATTAATATTCGGAAAATTAGCTCGGGTACCCAGTCGGAAACCGGTAACCGAAAATTTTGAAAACGAAACATACATTGGTTGTCTATCACCTCTGAGTCTATGGTGCAAAAGATATTACGATCGCCCTTACCATATACGCGAGAGTCCCGGTTGACCCCACACCACCACAAACAAAAGATACCTTAATCAATTTTCCATCCTAGATAGTTTCTACTGCAACATTTAATGCTACATCACCACTTACGCGGCTATGCCGTCCAGAAGGAAGGAAAATAACATCCCTCCTCCCTAAAGTGATCTCTTCGAGTCGTCACCCGAGACGCCTCCGCAGACGGACATCTCCATAGATGACTCCGTCCTTTCCAACATCAGTCAACAGAGAGCAACTCCAGGAGACCATGCCCCTTCGTCCCGTATAGACCCTTCTAAATTCAAACAAATACCCTGTATAGATCCTAAAATTCCTCCTAGCCCTTCCTTCCTTTACCTTCCTTGTAAATACTTCCCGAACCTCCTTCTTCCCTTGTATATAGTTCCCTGTATATAAACCACCCCACCACTTACCTTTTATTAATTTTTTTTTTCACCACGCCAAACAGGCTTTATCTTTAGTTTTCCCTTTTTTTTCTCGCCACATAGGCTTTATCTTTTGTTTTCGTTTTTCTCGCCAAATAGGCCTTATATTTTATTTTTTTTTCTTTTCTTTCTCTTTTCATTTAAAACCACCCAAACCTTATGTTAAGAAATGTAAAAATTTCTTCATATGAAGGGGGAAGTGTGATGAACCACTATTTTTCGTTTAATTTGTTTCCTCATTCCAAGCCACCCGAACCTTGTGTTAAGAAATGTAAAAATTTCTTCATATAAGGGGGGAGGTGTGACGTCCCACTATTTTTCGCGCGGTATTTTAACACCACTTTCTCACAAATCCATCCACAACTCCATCAAAAACCCTCATACTTAAGCCTTACCCTTTTTCCAAACTCAACCGATCATTTAGACGATATACCTTAGTGGTCCCTATCTCTAAACGGTCAATCCAGATTTCTGATCACCTTGACGATGTACCTTAGCGGTCCCCATCTCAAGATGGTCAACTACGACCCCCAAATCTACTTCAAACAAATCCCTCGTCCTTAAAACCCTCTCTTAAATCGAGACTATGTCTCATGTCCTCTCTATGACCAAAGAAGTCAGTACCACGTTTGCCCCTTTCCGATACGACCTCCTAAACTCCACCAAATGGGTTGAGTATTCCGCTTCGAAAGCCTATATGTAAAAACACCTGAAACTAAATCTATTTATAATGTAAATGCGACGCATATTTACCCTCACGATCAACACGTGATCATTACCGCGACGCAGATTTGGCGTACGTGCCATGGAACACACCGCACATACCCTTCACTCATTACCAGTACAAGACAAGGCCATATAAAACCCCTAAACACAAAACTATTAATAAGCCGTAATGCGTCGCATCTTCAAAGATCAGTCAAGGTGCATACCGCGCACACTCTTCACCCCTAACAATCCCGCTAATAGTATAAATACAAGGCCCAAAACGGCCAGAGAGTTTCTTCTACGGAAACTTCCCATGAAGGAGAGTCATAGTTGACAGTCGCGCATATTTTACATATAAAAGTGTTAGACTCAGTTCGATTATCGACGACATCAATCGTAAGCGATTACAATTACTTATTTCATTAGTGCGTATCACCATCATTCATATTATCCAATTATTGCTTTCGCCTTATATATTTCTATTTCATTATTGCTTATTGTATATCTATTTTCTTCATTGCTTATGCTTATTGCTATTTACATAATTGTCTACCGCTAGACGCCTATTATATGCTAATCCTTAGTCCATTACATTAATATTATTGCTATTACTCACATATCTCATATTCATACATATAAATTGTCATTGATTATTGTTTATATAAATGTCCCTGTGAAGATGCTAACGTCAAACGCATCAATATATATATATATATTGACCAAGTGCTATAAAAATAAACAATCGCTCTTGTCTCTAAAATAACGTTTCGAATCATTGTAAAGATCCTCCAGCTACGAAAGCCATCAAACCAAAACAAACCAGTGCAACAGCTGATTTCAGTTCGCGATACCCGAGCATAGAGTTTCTTATAGTGTTTACACGGCGTACTTTTACATAGGCTGCGTACAGCCATATGTCTAGACATATTTCTCGGAAATATTCCTTCTAGTTAAGTGCAACGTTAAAATCCACCAAAACAAATACAAAGTGTTCTAACGGGTGTCATTACCGGAGGGATTACAGCCTAAACCTTCCCTGGTCGTTCGGAGCTACGAATCTGGCATTCGCGCCCGAATCCTTCACGCCTTAGGGCTACGAATCTGGCATTCGCGCCCAAATCCTACACACCTTAGGGCTACGAATCACGCATTCGCGCCTGAAAATCCTTCTTACCTCGGAGCTACGAATCTGGCATTCGCGCCCGAAAATCCTTCTTACCTCGGAGCTACGAATCTGGCATTCGCGCCCGAAAATCCTTCTTACCCCGGAGCTACGAATCTGGCATTCGCGTCCGAAAATCCCCTTTACCTCGGAGCTACGAATCTGGCATTCGCGCCCGAAAATCCTACTCACATTCAGTGCCACGAATCTTGCATTCGCGCCTGGATTTCCTTCGAATAAAATCCCCACATGTCATTGTCCCCAAAGACCTTCACCCGGGACGTGACAGGACAGCAGACGACGAACCCCAAACATTTATTACGCGGAAAAATGGGGAAATACAAATGTATTTTTCTGAAAGATTAATTTCAAGGGAAATAAATGTTATGGATTGGTGGAAATTAAACCACGAAAGGTATCCGATACTAGCATTAGCGGCCAGATATATTCTCGCTATATCGGCGACGCAAATAACCAGCGAGCGGTTATTCTCCTGTCCCGGAAATATCGTTACAAATGCAAGGACAAAGTTAATACCGGAAAATGTGGAACAACTTTGTTTTTTACACGCAAATTTAAAATAAATATGTTCGTCGATTCGTTAACTTAAAACTAGTCGTTAACTTAAAACTAGTCGTTAACTTAAAACTAGTAACATTTAACGTCCTATAGTATCGTTCCGATGGTTCATGTTGTGATAAAACTCGAAGTGTATCGCCGCGCTTCACCATATACGTTATTATTGTAATTATTGTGTATTGTTTAAGTTAGTATTGTATAGATTTCCAATAATGTTGGAGGTTTTGAACTGATAACGACACATTACTTTATATGCTTTTATTCTAAGTATCTAGTGATATGAATATATATAATATAGTGTAACGTCCCACGGGGACTCGAACCGTTAGAAACCGACCGCCGGTAAAGTAGGAACCGATCTCCATTACCATGTAACCTATTTCCAGTTAGCGCGCAAATGTATTATAAGACTTTTATGTATAATTTATAAATTAGATAAATATTAGAGAAACAATTATTATAGGAACATTAGGAATAATTAATTATAAATATTAGCAAAAGAACAAAACAAACTATAATGTAATAAGCGAACATAAAATAACTAATAGCGATTCACTGCGCATGCGCCAGCCCGCCAATTTTCCAGTATAAAAGGAGGTGCACGCAGCACAGCGGGACATTCAAGCTACGAATACGCTCCAGTGACGAACGAATGCTCAAGCCTAGAGGCAGCTTAAGTTTCAACCAGTGGGATTCAGCTTCGCTCCGGAAACGGCAGCGACGGATCTCCAGTGTATAAAAGTTACTGGTGCTCCTCTTTGGTTTGCTCATTTGAAGTCATAGAACCTCGTTCTTGCAAAGCCATCGAGCTTCGCTCCGGAAACGGTAGCGGCCGAAGTGCTTGGTAAAAACAAGGTCTGTAGAGCATAGAACAGAACTCTGTCAAAAGAATCGAGCTTCGCTCCGGAAACGGCAGCGGCCGATCTTACTACAGGAATTGCCAAGAGTATTGGAGGTTCGCTCCGGAAACGGCAGCGGCCGAGCTCTGCAATATACATATATATACTTATTCAAATATTACGTAGCATTAGAATCAAAAAACATAAAAAACCCAAAAAGAGTATATATAATCGTAGAACGTAAGCTATATTAATTATTGTTATTATTTAACTAAGTTTTATTAAATAAATAAGCATTATTAAGTTTAAAAGCCGTAGATATCACTCTTTAGTCTGTAGAATAGAACCCCCACCTTTCCGTTACTTGAGGGGACGCCGCTCTCCCCTCAGGGACCTCGACGTTCAGTTGTTCTCAAACAGCCGAACGTTACAATAGTATAAAGGTTAAACATGTGTGTTTTCCATATGCATCCGTGACGCTATGTTACTCTCCGACGGGCATGCGCAAAACCTCTTTCTTCTTTCTTCCGAACCGGATGTGTGGTCAATTCTACCAACACCTTTTACATGCTAATTTAAAATAAATACGTTAAAAAGAATATTCATATGCTTGTATATTTTTATTAAATACTATGAAGCATCCAGAAAATATGCGTTTTTAAACATGTAATTAGTACTGCGATATTAAAAAAAGGAAGTTTAATGCATTATTAACAATAGTTTTTTTTTTAAATAATTCATACATATCACTTAATTATAGGGGCTGTTACGCGAGAATCCCCCTTAAGTAAAAATTCAACTTATGCACCTTATACAAAATTAATATACAGGTTGTATCGAATGAAGTTCATTTTAAATAAATCAGTTAGAAGCATTATTTTTTCACGTGAAAATTCTTTTATTTTATAGTTTCATATAGGTAAAGATTTTGTACATACTTGTCGAGTATTCGGTTGTTTAAAAAAGCTGAATACGTATATCAACTTATCAAGCACCGCATTACCCGTGTTACGAGAATTCTGCATCTTAACGCCATCTCCCAGGCGTACCGCTAATTAGATAATGGCACCGGTCCGCTGACTCATGTGGAGCGCCGAAAACGGCCCCTTCCATCGCCTTACAACCGATGGAAGGGGGACTGCTTCTGCCTTCCAAGAAATCGGGCCGATTTCCTGGATCTCGATCTGTACGCGCCACTTGTCGACGAGCCGTCTTCAAAGTCGCTTTGTTATATCGTTGCTATATCTTGCCTTGCTTAAGGATTCGGGCCGAATCCACGTGTCTTGCCTTCGCATATAAACGGTTGACGAGCCGTCTACTAAGTCGCTTCGCTGCTACACTTTTGCTTCTGCTTGTTTAGTGAATCGAGCCGATTCCGCGTGCTACGCTTTGTTAAACTAGATTAAGCGTACGGCGTAGGAAAATAAGTGTTTCGTCTCCTTTGTAAATTTGTGCGTGCGTTGCTTTATTGTACAATTGTAAATAGTGTAAATCAGTAGTAAACTAGTGCTTAGACCATAGGGGTCATAAATTTATCGAAGCCCTCTCGCGAGTTCCTGTTCCTGCGACGTGCGCGTTCCGTTATTTCTAAACAACCCGAAATAATCGAGCTACCCGACGTAATCGGGCTACACGACACAGTGTGTCCCGGGCCCCCGTCCGAGCCCGCCCGACTTTACCCGACCCGACCCGAGCCCGAAAAGTCGGGAACCCGCACACCCCCAGCGTTGATGCCAGAATCGTCGAACGTGGGACAAATCCTTACCCCCACTATGGCCTACCGTTGTCCCCCACTTTCTTCCCATCGCACTGCCCATAAGCATATCGCTACTCTTATCCGTGTGCGCTGCCTGTTCGGCTGCCGATCATCCAACCTTGTGATGTCTGGTTTTTTCGCCCTCTGAAAGTGGCATGGATAAGCGCCGTTAGACATTCAAAACAACTTGCAATAAATATAAATAAAAAGAACTTTGTGAAGTTATTTAAAAAAGCATTAGATTCTGTGAGGAAGGAGGTAATAATAAACAGTTTCGAAATCTGTGGATTGTTCCCACTGTAGCGATCGTGCGCTAACCGAAGCAAAGGTTAAACCGCCGTGATGCGGCAATAGAAGAAAAACCTACACGGCCGATTTCCGGGTACACACGCGACGAAAACAATTTCAAATCGGCGTTCGGTTACGGCCCGCGACCAAAGCGAGCAGCTAATGTTAGCCCTCCACCACGGGTCGCGGTGCCGTAAGGTAAATAGCGAGGTTCACCTCGAAAAAGGCAGAAAGCTGTTAACGCGCCGCTCGACAACATACCTTCTGTACATAGACCAATAAATCAATAACGTAAAAGGGGTGACGAAAAGGAAACCATTCTCTTTCCCTATCATTCCCTTTAGCGGTGACCCCGGCGTGATCTGAACACGCAACCTTCTGATCTGAGACGATAACGAGGCGACTGTAGTGCAAAAATATTTCCTGTTTTTCTCTACCAATCGAGGGCAAGTAAGATTCGAAACAAACGTCAGACCTTAAATTCCGTTACGACACCACTCTTTCCACAGGTCGTCTATTTAATATACTTCCAACTATGCCGGGTTGGTTCGCTCGCCCTCGACCTCGCAAACTGGCTGTACTGCTGCAGAACCGGGGAAACCAGACGAGTTCACATGACGCAGCTCCTCCAGCATTATCATTTCTATCTGATGTCTTCAATGTAAATGCCATAGACTACAGCAAATGCTTCTCAGTCAGGCGAACAGAAATAATGAAGAAACCTAAGAAAGTCTGCAAACTGTGACGAAACGGGGTGTGTTACATGCCCTAATAGAGGGATAGTTTTGGGACCAAAATAATTTCGAAATTTATACGAAATCAATTTGGGAAATGAAAAGGGATCTATTATTGTGTTATGCACTTATAGTGCAGATGGTGCAACCAGTGCCCCTTTTCAGGGCGCCTCGGGAAGGAGGCGGCCTTAGCCGCGAGTTGCCGTCGGCGTCGCGTCGTGGCAGGGCGCGACGCGCGACGGCGGAGTTACGATCAGGGGAGTCTTCGTGGCAGAGGGCCCCTTCCCCCCGGGAGCAGCCGACCATCTGCTGCTCCCCCGGGAGCCGCGCCGTTGGCGCCGTTTTAGCGCGCTCCCGAGGAAAGCGGTCGAGCAGGTTAAGGGTGAGTGCGGCGGTCAATTGACCATATTACCTAGTACCGCCTCCCCGCCCGGCCGCGACCCATCGGGCCGCGTCCGGGTCACTGCTCGACCGCGGGGGGTCTCGGGGTGGGGGTGCCGGGGGGCACCCTCATCCCCTTACAACATCATGCGACTCCACCAGAAGTGACGACGCGGACGCGTGGTCCGTCTCGCGTCGCCGGAGTTTTGGGAAGACTCCGCGCGTTGTCGCGCGTAGTTGTTGAGCGCGGAGCCAGCATTTGCGCTGAAGGGGGGGGGGGGAAGCGAATGTATCGCTAGTTTACTCTCGCACAAGTCCTCCCCCTCGAGCGTGCGACTGCGCGCCCGAGGACGACCACCGTGGAGTTTTAGTGGGTGGAAGCCCCACATAACCCCGTCACTCCCCCGGGGGGCGCGGTATCCGTTAGGGATTTCTCCACGTTAAAAAAAAAAAAAAAAAAAAAAAATAGATGGTGCAACCTAGCCACTTATGGTAGTTTACCCGTACAAACGGATCCCTACAGAAATAGTACGCAACATTCCAGAAGGTTGGGCTGTTGGCCGCTCTGATTCTGGTTGGATGGTATTTGCGACTTCTTTTGAGTAAGTCCCTAAAGTTTTGACGCCCTTGGCTGAAAGAAAAGATGTCCCTCTCTCGGTGATATTTCTAGACGGTCACAAAAGCCATTAAAGCTTACAGTTATCAAAGTTTTGTAGTGGCAATAAAAGAATTGTTTACTGTTTACCGGCAAACGGCACACACATCATCCAACCTTGTGATGTCGGGTTTTTTCGCCCTCTGAAAGTGGCATGGATAAGAGCCGTTAGACATTCAAAACAACTTGCAATAAATATAAATAAAAAGAACTTTGTGAAGTTATTTAAAAAAGCATTAGATTCTGTGAGGAACGAGGTAATAATAAACAGTTTCGAAATCTGTGGATTGTTCCCACTGTAGCGATCGTGCGCTAACCGAAGCAAAGGTTAAACCGCCGTGATGCGGCAATAGAAGAAAAACCTACACGGCCGATTTCCGGGTACACGCGCGACGAAAACAGTTTCAAATCGGCGTTCGGTTACGGCCCGCGACCAAAGCGAGCAGCTAATGTTAGCCCTCCACCACGGGTCGCGGTGCCGTAAGGTAAATAGCGAGGTTCACCTCGAAAAAGGCAGAAAGCCGTTAACGCGCCGCTCGACAACATACCTTCTGTACATAGACCAATAAATCAATAACGTAAAAGGGGTGACGAAAAGGAAACCATTCTCTTTCGCTATCATTCCCTTTAGCAGTGGCCCCGGCGTGATCTGAACACGCAACCTTCTGATCTGAGAGGAAAACGAGGCGACTGTAGTGCAAAAATATTTCCTGTTTTTCTCTACCAATCGAGGGCAAGTAAGATTCGAAACAAACGTCAGACCTTAAATTCCGTTACGACACCACTCTTTCCACAGGTCGTCTATTTAATATACTTCCAACTATGCCGGGTTGATTCGCTCGCCCTCGACCTCGCAAACTTGCTGTACTGCTGCAGAACCGGATAAACCAGACGAGTTCCCCAGACGCAGCTCCTCCAGCATTATTATTTGCATCTGATGTCTTCAATGTAAATGCCATAGACTACAGCAAATGCTTCTCAGTCAGGCGAACAGAAATAATGAAGAAACCTAAGAAAGTCTGCAAACTGTGACGAAACGGGGTTGTGTTACATGCCCTAATAGAGGGATAGTTTTAGGACCAAAATAATTTCGAAATTTATACGAAATCAATTTGGGAAATGAAAAGGGATCTATTATTGTGTTATGCACTTATAGTGCAGATGGTGCAACCAGTGCCCCTTTTCAGGGCGCCTCGGGAAGGAGGCGGCCTTAGCCGCGAGTTGCCGTCGGCGTCGCGTCGTGGCAGGGCGCGACGCGCGACGGCGGAGTTACGATCAGGGGGGTCTTCGTGGCAGAGGGCCCCTCCCCCCCGGGAGCAGCCGACCATCTGCTGCTCCCCCGGGAGCCGCGCCGTTGGCGCCGTTTTAGCGCGCTCCCGAGGAAAGCGGTCGAGCAGGTTAAGGGTGAGTGCGGCGGTCAATTGACCATATTACCTAGTACCGCCTCCCCGCCCGGCCGCGACCCATCGGGCCGCGTCCGGGTCACTGCTCGACCGCGGGGGTCTCGGGGTGGGGGTGCCGGGGGGCACCCTCATCCCCTTACAACATCATGCGACTCCACCAGAAGTGACGACGCGGACGCGTGGTCCGTCTCGCGTCGCCGGAGTTTTGGGAAGACCCCGCGCGTTGTCGCGCGGAGCCAGCATTTGCGCTGAAGGGGGGGGGGGGCAAGCGAATGTATCGCTAGTTTACTCTCCAACAAGTCCTCCCCCTCGAGCGTGCGACTGCGCGCCCGAGGACGACCACCGTGGAGTTTTAGTGGGTGGAAGCCTCACATAACCCCGTCACTCCCCCGGGGGCGGGGTATCCGTTAGGGATTTCTCCACGTTAAAAAAAAAAAAAAAAAAAAAAAAAAAAAAAATAGATGGTGCAACCTAGCCACTTATGGTAGTTTACCCGTACAAACGGATCCCTACAGAAATAGTACGCAACATTCCAGAAGGTTGGGCTGTTGGCCGCTCTGATTCTGGTTGGATGGTATTTGCGACTTCTTTTGAGTAAGTCCCTAAAGTTTTGACGCCCTTGGCTGAAAGAAAAGATGTCCCTCTCTCGGTGATATTTCTAGACGGTCACAAAAGCCATTAAAGCTTACAGTTATCAAAGTTTTGTGGTGGCAATAAAAGAATTGTTTACTGTTTACCGGCAAACGGCACACACATCATCCAACCTTGTGATGTCGGGTTTTTTCGCCCTCTGAAAGTGGCATGGATAAGCGCCGTTAGACATTCAAAACAACTTGCAATAAATATAAATAAAAAGAACTTTGTGAAGTTATTTAAAAAAGCATTAGATTCTGTGAGGAAGGAGGTAATAATAAACAGTTTCGAAATCTGTGGATTGTTCCCACTGTAGCGATCGTGCGCTAACCGAAGCAAAGGTTAAACCGCCGTGATGCGGCAATAGAAGAAAAACCTACACGGCCGATTTCCGGGTACACGCGCGACGAAAACAGTTTCAAATCGGCGTTCGGTTACGGCCCGCGACCAAAGCGAGCAGCTAATGTTAGCCCTCCACCACGGGTCGCGGTGCCGTAAGGTAAATAGCGAGGTTCACCTCGAAAAAGGCAGAAAGCCGTTAACGCGCCGCTCGACAACATACCTTCTGTACATAGACCAATAAATCAATAACGTAAAAGGGGTGACGAAAAGGAAACCATTCTCTTTCGCTATCATTCCCTTTAGCAGTGACCCCGGCGTGATCTGAACACGCAACCTTCTGATCTGAGAGGAAAACGAGGCGACTGTAGTGCAAAAATATTTCCTGTTTTTCTCTACCAATCGAGGGCAAGTAAGATTCGAAACAAACGTCAGACCTTAAATTCCGTTACGACACCACTCTTTCCACAGGTCGTCTATTTAATATACTTCCAACTATGCCGGGTTGATTCGCTCGCCCTCGACCTCGCAAACTTGCTGTACTGCTGCAGAACCGGATAAACCAGACGAGTTCACATGACGCAGCTCCTCCAGCATTATTATTTGCATCTGATGTCTTCAATGTAAATGCCATAGACTACAGCAAATGCTTCTCAGTCAGGCGAACAGAAATAATGAAGAAACCTAAGAAAGTCTGCAAACTGTGACGAAACGGGGTTGTGTTACATGCCCTAATAGAGGGATAGTTTTAGGACCAAAATAATTTCGAAATTTATACGAAATCAATTTGGGAAATGAAAAGGGATCTATTATTGTGTTATGCACTTATAGTGCAGATGGTGCAACCAGTGCCCCTTTTCAGGGCGCCTCGGGAAGGAGGCGGCCTTAGCCGCGAGTTGCCGTCGGCGTCGCGTCGTGGCAGGGCGCGACGCGCGACGGCGGAGTTACGATCAGGGGGGTCTTCGTGGCAGAGGGCCCCTCCCCCCCGGGAGCAGCCGACCATCTGCTGCTCCCCCGGGAGCCGCGCCGTTGGCGCCGTTTTAGCGCGCTCCCGAGGAAAGCGGTCGAGCAGGTTAAGGGTGAGTGCGGCGGTCAATTGACCATATTACCTAGTACCGCCTCCCCGCCCGGCCGCGACCCATCGGGCCGCGTCCGGGTCACTGCTCGACCGCGGGGGTCTCGGGGTGGGGGTGCCGGGGGGCACCCTCATCCCCTTACAACATCATGCGACTCCACCAGAAGTGACGACGCGGACGCGTGGTCCGTCTCGCGTCGCCGGAGTTTTGGGAAGACCCCGCGCGTTGTCGCGCGGAGCCAGCATTTGCGCTGAAGGGGGGGGGGGCAAGCGAATGTATCGCTAGTTTACTCTCCAACAAGTCCTCCCCCTCGAGCGTGCGACTGCGCGCCCGAGGACGACCACCGTGGAGTTTTAGTGGGTGGAAGCCCCACATAACCCCGTCACTCCCCCGGGGGCGGGGTATCCGTTAGGGATTTCTCCACGTTAAAAAAAAAAAAAAAAAAAAAAAAAAAAAAATAGATGGTGCAACCTAGCCACTTATGGTAGTTTACCCGTACAAACGGATCCCTACAGAAATAGTACGCAACATTCCAGAAGGTTGGGCTGTTGGCCGCTCTGATTCTGGTTGGATGGTATTTGCGACTTCTTTTGAGTAAGTCCCTAAAGTTTTGACGCCCTTGGCTGAAAGAAAAGATGTCCCTCTCTCGGTGATATTTCTAGACGGTCACAAAAGCCATTAAAGCTTACAGTTATCAAAGTTTTGTGGTGGCAATAAAAGAATTGTTTACTGTTTACCGGCAAACGGCACACACATCATCCAACCTTGTGATGTCGGGTTTTTTCGCCCTCTGAAAGTGGCATGGATAAGCGCCGTTAGACATTCAAAACAACTTGCAATAAATATAAATAAAAAGAACTTTGTGAAGTTATTTAAAAAAGCATTAGATTCTGTGAGGAAGGAGGTAATAATAAACAGTTTCGAAATCTGTGGATTGTTCCCACTGTAGCGATCGTGCGCTAACCGAAGCAAAGGTTAAACCGCCGTGATGCGGCAATAGAAGAAAAACCTACACGGCCGATTTCCGGGTACACGCGCGACGAAAACAGTTTCAAATCGGCGTTCGGTTACGGCCCGCGACCAAAGCGAGCAGCTAATGTTAGCCCTCCACCACGGGTCGCGGTGCCGTAAGGTAAATAGCGAGGTTCACCTCGAAAAAGGCAGAAAGCCGTTAACGCGCCGCTCGACAACATACCTTCTGTACATAGACCAATAAATCAATAACGTAAAAGGGGTGACGAAAAGGAAACCATTCTCTTTCGCTATCATTCCCTTTAGCAGTGACCCCGGCGTGATCTGAACACGCAACCTTCTGATCTGAGAGGAAAACGAGGCGACTGTAGTGCAAAAATATTTCCTGTTTTTCTCTACCAATCGAGGGCAAGTAAGATTCGAAACAAACGTCAGACCTTAAATTCCGTTACGACACCACTCTTTCCACAGGTCGTCTATTTAATATACTTCCAACTATGCCGGGTTGATTCGCTCGCCCTCGACCTCGCAAACTTGCTGTACTGCTGCAGAACCGGATAAACCAGACGAGTTCACATGACGCAGCTCCTCCAGCATTATTATTTGCATCTGATGTCTTCAATGTAAATGCCATAGACTACAGCAAATGCTTCTCAGTCAGGCGAACAGAAATAATGAAGAAACCTAAGAAAGTCTGCAAACTGTGACGAAACGGGGTGTGTTACATGCCCTAATAAAGGGATAGTTTTAGGACCAAAATAATTTCGAAATTTATACGAAATCAATTTGGGAAATGAAAAGGGATCTATTATTGTGTTATGCACTTATAGTGCAGATGGTGCAACCAGTGCCCCTTTTCAGGGCGCCTCGGGAAGGAGGCGGCCTTAGCCGCGAGTTGCCGTCGGCGTCGCGTCGTGACAGGGCTCGACGCGCGACGGCGGAGTTACGATCAGGGGGGTCTTCGTGTCAGTGGGCCCCTCCCCCCCGGCAGCAGCCGACCATCTGCTGCTCCCCCGGGAGCCGCGCCGTTTGCGCCGTTTTAGCGCGCTCCCGAGGAAAGCGGTCGAGCAGGTTAAGGGTGAGTGCGGCGGTCAATTGACCATATTACCTAGTACCGCCTCCCCGCCCGGCCGCGACCCATAGGGCCGCGTCCGGGTCACTGCTCGACCGCGGGGGGTCTCGGGGTGGGGGTGCCGGGGGGCACCCTCATCCCCTTACAACATCATGCGACTCCACCAGAAGTGACGACGCGGACGCGTGGTCCGTCTCGCGTCGCCGGAGTTTTGGGAAGACCCCGCGCGTTGTCGCGCGTAGTTGTTGAGCGCGGAGCCAGCATTTGCGCTGAAGGGGGGGGGGCATGCGAATGTATCGCTAGTTTACTCTCGCACAAGTCCTCCCCCTCGAGCGTGCGACTGCGTGCCCGAGGACGACCACCGTGGAGTTTTAGTGGGTGGAAGCCCCACATAACCCCGTCACTCCCCCGGGGGCGGGGTATCCGTTAGGGATTTCTCCACGTTAAAAAAAAAAAAAAAAAAAAAAAAAAAATAGATGGTGCAACCTAGCCACTTATGGTAGTTTACCCGTACAAACGGATCCCTACAGAAATAGTACGCAACATTCCAGAAGGTTGGGCTGTTGGCCGCTCTGATTCTGGTTGGATGGTATTTGCGACTTCTTTTGAGTAAGTCCCTAAAGTTTTGACGCCCTTGGCTGAAAGAAAAGATGTCCCTCTCTCGGTGATATTTCTAGACGGTCACAAAAGCCATTAAAGCTTACAGTTATCAAAGTTTTGTAGTGGCAATAAAAGAATTGTTTACTGTTTACCGGCAAACGGCACACACATCATCCAACCTTGTGATGTCGGGTTTTTTCGCCCTCTGAAAGTGGCATGGATAAGCGCCGTTAGACATTCAAAACAACTTGCAATAAATATAAATAAAAAGAACTTTGTGAAGTTATTTAAAAAAGCATTAGATTCTGTGAGGAAGGAGGTAATAATAAACAGTTTCGAAATCTGTGGATTGTTCCCACTGTAGCGATCGTGCGCTAACCGAAGCAAAGGTTAAACCGCCGTGATGCGGCAATAGAAGAAAAACCTACACGGCCGATTTCCGGGTACACGCGCGACGAAAACAGTTTCAAATCGGCGTTCGGTTACGGCCCGCGACCAAAGCGAGCAGCTAATGTTAGCCCTCCACCACGGGTCGCGGTGCCGTAAGGTAAATAGCGAGGTTCACCTCGAAAAAGGCAGAAAGCCGTTAACGCGCCGCTCGACAACATACCTTCTGTACATAGACCAATAAATCAATAACGTAAAAGGGGTGACGAAAAGGAAACCATTCTCTTTCGCTATCATTCCCTTTAGCAGTGACCCCGGCGTGATCTGAACACGCAACCTTCTGATCTGAGAGGAAAACGAGGCGACTGTAGTGCAAAAATATTTCCTGTTTTTCTCTACCAATCGAGGGCAAGTAAGATTCGAAACAAACGTCAGACCTTAAATTCCGTTACGACACCACTCTTTCCACAGGTCGTCTATTTAATATACTTCCAACTATGCCGGGTTGATTCGCTCGCCCTCGACCTCGCAAACTTGCTGTACTGCTGCAGAACCGGATAAACCAGACGAGTTCACATGACGCAGCTCCTCCAGCATTATTATTTGCATCTGATGTCTTCAATGTAAATGCCATAGACTACAGCAAATGCTTCTCAGTCAGGCGAACAGAAATAATGAAGAAACCTAAGAAAGTCTGCAAACTGTGACGAAACGGGGTGTGTTACATGCCCTAATAGAGGGATAGTTTTAGGACCAAAATAATTTCGAAATTTATACGAAATCAATTTGGGAAATGAAAAGGGATCTATTATTGTGTTATGCACTTATAGTGCAGATGGTGCAACCAGTGCCCCTTTTCAGGGCGCCTCGGGAAGGAGGCGGCCTTAGCCGCGAGTTGCCGTCGGCGTCGCGTCGTGGCAGGGCGCGACGCGCGACGGCGGAGTTACGATCAGGGGGGTCTTCGTGGCAGAGGGCCCCTCCCCCCCGGGAGCAGCCGACCATCTGCTGCTCCCCCGGGAGCCGCGCCGTTGGCGCCGTTTTAGCGCGCTCCCGAGGAAAGCGGTCGAGCAGGTTAAGGGTGAGTGCGGCGGTCAATTGACCATGTTACCTAGTACCGCCTCCCCGCCCGGCCGCGACCCATCGGGCCGCGTCCGGGTCACTGCTCGACCGCGGGGGGTCTCGGGGTGGGGGTGCCGGGGGGCACCCTCATCCCCTTACAACATCATGCGACTCCACCAGAAGTGACGACGCGGACGCGTGGTCCGTCTCGCGTCGCCGGAGTTTTGGGAAGACCCCGCGCGTTGTCGCGCGTAGTTGTTGAGCGCGGAGCCAGCATTTGCGCTGAAGGGGGGGGGGGGCAAGCGAATGTATCGGTAGTTTACTCTCGCACAAGTCCTCCCCCTCGAGCGTGCGACTGCGCGCCCGAGGACGACCACCGTGGAGTTTTAGTGGGTGGAAGCCCCACATAACCCCGTCACTCCCCCGGGGGGCGGGGTATCCGTTAGGGATTTCTCCACGTTAAAAAAAAAAGAAAAAAAAAATAGATGGTGCAACCTAGCCACTTATGGTAGTTTACCCGTACAAACGGATCCCTACAGAAATAGTACGCAACATTCCAGAAGGTTGGGCTGTTGGCCGCTCTGATTCTGGTTGGATGGTATTTGCGACTTCTTTTGAGTAAGTCCCTAAAGTTTTGACGCCCTTGGCTGAAAGAAAAGATGTCCCTCTCTCGGTGATATTTCTAGACGGTCACAAAAGCCATTAAAGCTTACAGTTATCAAAGTTTTGTAGTGGCAATAAAAGAATTGTTTACTGTTTACCGGCAAACGGCACACACATCATCCAACCTTGTGATGTCGGGTTTTTTCGCCCTCTGAAAGTGGCATGGATAAGCGCCGTTAGACATTCAAAACAACTTGCAATAAATATAAATAAAAAGAACTTTGTGAAGTTATTTAAAAAAGCATTAGATTCTGTGAGGAAGGAGGTAATAATAAACAGTTTCGAAATCTGTGGATTGTTCCCACTGTAGCGATCGTGCGCTAACCGAAGCAAAGGTTAAACCGCCGTGATGCGGCAATAGAAGAAAAACCTACACGGCCGATTTCCGGGTACACGCGCGACGAAAACAGTTTCAAATCGGCGTTCGGTTACGGCCCGCGACCAAAGCGAGCAGCTAATGTTAGCCCTCCACCACGGGTCGCGGTGCCGTAAGGTAAATAGCGAGGTTCACCTCGAAAAAGGCAGAAAGCCGTTAACGCGCCGCTCGACAACATACCTTCTGTACATAGACCAATAAATCAATAACGTAAAAGGGGTGACGAAAAGGAAACCATTCTCTTTCGCTATCATTCCCTTTAGCAGTGACCCCGGCGTGATCTGAACACGCAACCTTCTGATCTGAGAGGAAAACGAGGCGACTGTAGTGCAAAAATATTTCCTGTTTTTCTCTACCAATCGAGGGCAAGTAAGATTCGAAACAAACGTCAGACCTTAAATTCCGTTACGACACCACTCTTTCCACAGGTCGTCTATTTAATATACTTCCAACTATGCCGGGTTGATTCGCTCGCCCTCGACCTCGCAAACTTGCTGTACTGCTGCAGAACCGGATAAACCAGACGAGTTCACATGACGCAGCTCCTCCAGCATTATTATTTGCATCTGATGTCTTCAATGTAAATGCCATAGACTACAGCAAATGCTTCTCAGTCAGGCGAACAGAAATAATGAAGAAACCTAAGAAAGTCTGCAAACTGTGACGAAACGGGGTGTGTTACATGCCCTAATAGAGGGATAGTTTTAGGACCAAAATAATTTCGAAATTTATACGAAATCAATTTGGGAAATGAAAAGGGATCTATTATTGTGTTATGCACTTATAGTGCAGATGGTGCAACCAGTGCCCCTTTTCAGGGCGCCTCGGGAAGGAGGCGGCCTTAGCCGCGAGTTGCCGTCGGCGTCGCGTCGTGGCAGGGCGCGACGCGCGACGGCGGAGTTACGATCAGGGGGGTCTTCGTGGCAGAGGGCCCCTCCCCCCCGCGAGCAGCCGACCATCTGCTGCTCCCCCGGGAGCCGCGCCGTTGGCGCCGTTTTAGCGCGCTCCCGAGGAAAGCGGTCGAGCAGGTTAAGGGTGAGTGCGGCGGTCAATTGACCATGTTACCTAGTACCGCCTCCCCGCCCGGCCGCGACCCATCGGGCCGCGTCCGGGTCACTGCTCGACCGCGGGGGGTCTCGGGGTGGGGGTGCTGGGGGGCACCCTCATCCCCTTACAACATCATGCGACTCCACCAGAAGTGACGACGCGGACGCGTGGTCCGTCTCGCGTCGCCGGAGATTTGGGAAGACCCCGCGCGTTGTCGCGCGTAGTTGTTGAGCGCGGAGCCAGCATTTGCGCTGAAGGGGGGGGGGCAAGCGAATGTATCGCTAATTTACTCTCGCACAAGTCCTCCCCCTCGAGCGTGCGACTGCGCGCCCGAGGACGACCACCGTGGAGTTTTAGTGGGTGGAAGCCCCACATAACCCCGTCACTCCCCCGGGGGCGGGGTATCCGTTAGGGATTTCTCCACGTTAAAAAAAAAAGAAAAAAAAAATAGATGGTGCAACCTAGCCACTTATGGTAGTTTACCCGTACAAACGGATCCCTACAGAAATAGTACGCAACATTCCAGAAGGTTGGGCTGTTGGCCGCTCTGATTCTGGTTGGATGGTATTTGCGACTTCTTTTGAGTAAGTCCCTAAAGTTTTGACGCCCTTGGCTGAAAGAAAAGATGTCCCTCTCTCGGTGATATTTCTAGACGGTCACAAAAGCCATTAAAGCTTACAGTTATCAAAGTTTTGTGGTGGCAATAAAAGAATTGTTTACTGTTTACCGGCAAACGGCACACACATCATCCAACCTTGTGATGTCGGGTTTTTTCGCCCTCTGAAAGTGGCATGGATAAGCGCGGTTAGACATTCAAAACAACTTGCAATAAATATAAATAAAAAGAACTTTGTGAAGTTATTTAAAAAAGCATTAGATTCTGTGAGGAAGGAGGTAATAATAAACAGTTTCGAAATCTGTGGATTGTTCCCACTGTAGCGATCGTGCGCTAACCGAAGCAAAGGTTAAACCGCCGTGATGCGGCAATAGAAGAAAAACCTACACGGCCGATTTCCGGGTACACGCGCGACGAAAACAGTTTCAAATCGGCGTTCGGTTACGGCCCGCGACCAAAGCGAGCAGCTAATGTTAGCCCTCCACCACGGGTCGCGGTGCCGTAAGGTAAATAGCGAGGTTCACCTCGAAAAAGGCAGAAAGCCGTTAACGCGCCGCTCGACAACATACCTTCTGTACATAGACCAATAAATCAATAACGTAAAAGGGGTGACGAAAAGGAAACCATTCTCTTTCGCTATCATTCCCTTTAGCAGTGACCCCGGCGTGATCTGAACACGCAACCTTCTGATCTGAGAGGAAAACGAGGCGACTGTAGTGCAAAAATATTTCCTGTTTTTCTCTACCAATCGAGGGCAAGTAAGATTCGAAACAAACGTCAGACCTTAAATTCCGTTACGACACCACTCTTTCCACAGGTCGTCTATTTAATATACTTCCAACTATGCCGGGTTGATTCGCTCGCCCTCGACCTCGCAAACTTGCTGTACTGCTGCAGAACCGGATAAACCAGACGAGTTCACATGACGCAGCTCCTCCAGCATTATTATTTGCATCTGATGTCTTCAATGTAAATGCCATAGACTACAGCAAATGCTTCTCAGTCAGGCGAACAGAAATAATGAAGAAACCTAAGAAAGTCTGCAAACTGTGACGAAACGGGGTGTGTTACATGCCCTAATAGAGGGATAGTTTTAGGACCAAAATAATTTCGAAATTTATACGAAATCAATTTGGGAAATGAAAAGGGATCTATTATTGTGTTATGCACTTATAGTGCAGATGGTGCAACCAGTGCCCCTTTTCAGGGCGCCTCGGGAAGGAGGCGGCCTTAGCCGCGAGTTGCCGTCGGCGTCGCGTCGTGGCAGGGCGCGACGCGCGACGGCGGAGTTACGATCAGGGGGGTCTTCGTGGCAGAGGGCCCCTCCCCCCCGGGAGCAGCCGACCATCTGCTGCTCCCCCGGGAGCCGCGCCGTTGGCGCCGTTTTAGCGCGCTCCCGAGGAAAGCGGTCGAGCAGGTTAAGGGTGAGTGCGGCGGTCAATTGACCATGTTACCTAGTACCGCCTCCCCGCCCGGCCGCGACCCATCGGGCCGCGTCCGGGTCACTGCTCGACCGCGGGGGGTCTCGGGGTGGGGGTGCCGGGGGGCACCCTCATCCCCTTACAACATCATGCGACTCCACCAGAAGTGACGACGCGGACGCGTGGTCCGTCTCGCGTCGCCGGAGTTTTGGGAAGACCCCGCGCGTTGTCGCGCGTAGTTGTTGAGCGCGGAGCCAGCATTTGCGCTGAAGGGGGGGGGGGGCAAGCGAATGTATCGGTAGTTTACTCTCGCACAAGTCCTCCCCCTCGAGCGTGCGACTGCGCGCCCGAGGACGACCACCGTGGAGTTTTAGTGGGTGGAAGCCCCACATAACCCCGTCACTCCCCCGGGGGGCGGGGTATCCGTTAGGGATTTCTCCACGTTAAAAAAAAAAGAAAAAAAAAAATAGATGGTGCAACCTAGCCACTTATGGTAGTTTACCCGTACAAACGGATCCCTACAGAAATAGTACGCAACATTCCAGAAGGTTGGGCTGTTGGCCGCTCTGATTCTGGTTGGATGGTATTTGCGACTTCTTTTGAGTAAGTCCCTAAAGTTTTGACGCCCTTGGCTGAAAGAAAAGATGTCCCTCTCTCGGTGATATTTCTAGACGGTCACAAAAGCCATTAAAGCTTACAGTTATCAAAGTTTTGTAGTGGCAATAAAAGAATTGTTTACTGTTTACCGGCAAACGGCACACACATCATCCAACCTTGTGATGTCGGGTTTTTTCGCCCTCTGAAAGTGGCATGGATAAGCGCGGTTAGACATTCAAAACAACTTGCAATAAATATAAATAAAAAGAACTTTGTGAAGTTATTTAAAAAAGCATTAGATTCTGTGAGGAAGGAGGTAATAATAAACAGTTTCGAAATCTGTGGATTGTTCCCACTGTAGCGATCGTGCGCTAACCGAAGCAAAGGTTAAACCGCCGTGATGCGGCAATAGAAGAAAAACCTACACGGCCGATTTCCGGGTACACGCGCGACGAAAACAGTTTCAAATCGGCGTTCGGTTACGGCCCGCGACCAAAGCGAGCAGCTAATGTTAGCCCTCCACCACGGGTCGCGGTGCCGTAAGGTAAATAGCGAGGTTCACCTCGAAAAAGGCAGAAAGCCGTTAACGCGCCGCTCGACAACATACCTTCTGTACATAGACCAATAAATCAATAACGTAAAAGGGGTGACGAAAAGGAAACCATTCTCTTTCGCTATCATTCCCTTTAGCAGTGACCCCGGCGTGATCTGAACACGCAACCTTCTGATCTGAGAGGAAAACGAGGCGACTGTAGTGCAAAAATATTTCCTGTTTTTCTCTACCAATCGAGGGCAAGTAAGATTCGAAACAAACGTCAGACCTTAAATTCCGTTACGACACCACTCTTTCCACAGGTCGTCTATTTAATATACTTCCAACTATGCCGGGTTGATTCGCTCGCCCTCGACCTCGCAAACTTGCTGTACTGCTGCAGAACCGGATAAACCAGACGAGTTCACATGACGCAGCTCCTCCAGCATTATTATTTGCATCTGATGTCTTCAATGTAAATGCCATAGACTACAGCAAATGCTTCTCAGTCAGGCGAACAGAAATAATGAAGAAACCTAAGAAAGTCTGCAAACTGTGACGAAACGGGGTGTGTTACATGCCCTAATAGAGGGATAGTTTTAGGACCAAAATAATTTCGAAATTTATACGAAATCAATTTGGGAAATGAAAAGGGATCTATTATTGTGTTATGCACTTATAGTGCAGATGGTGCAACCAGTGCCCCTTTTCAGGGCGCCTCGGGAAGGAGGCGGCCTTAGCCGCGAGTTGCCGTCGGCGTCGCGTCGTGGCAGGGCGCGACGCGCGACGGCGGAGTTACGATCAGGGGGGTCTTCGTGGCAGAGGGCCCCTCCCCCCCGGGAGCAGCCGACCATCTGCTGCTCCCCCGGGAGCCGCGCCGTTGGCGCCGTTTTAGCGCGCTCCCGAGGAAAGCGGTCGAGCAGGTTAAGGGTGAGTGCGGCGGTCAATTGACCATGTTACCTAGTACCGCCTCCCCGCCCGGCCGCGACCCATCGGGCCGCGTCCGGGTCACTGCTCGACCGCGGGGGGTCTCGGGGTGGGGGTGCCGGGGGGCACCCTCATCCCCTTACAACATCATGCGACTCCACCAGAAGTGACGACGCGGACGCGTGGTCCGTCTCGCGTCGCCGGAGTTTTGGGAAGACCCCGCGCGTTGTCGCGCGTAGTTGTTGAGCGCGGAGCCAGCATTTGCGCTGAAGGGGGGGGGGGGCAAGCGAATGTATCGGTAGTTTACTCTCGCACAAGTCCTCCCCCTCGAGCGTGCGACTGCGCGCCCGAGGACGACCACCGTGGAGTTTTAGTGGGTGGAAGCCCCACATAACCCCGTCACTCCCCCGGGGGCGGGGTATCCGTTAGGGATTTCTCCACGTTAAAAAAAAAAAAAAAAAAAAAAAAAAAATAGATGGTGCAACCTAGCCACTTATGGTAGTTTACCCGTACAAACGGATCCCTACAGAAATAGTACGCAACATTCCAGAAGGTTGGGCTGTTGGCCGCTCTGATTCTGGTTGGATGGTATTTGCGACTTCTTTTGAGTAAGTCCCTAAAGTTTTGACGCCCTTGGCTGAAAGAAAAGATGTCCCTCTCTCGGTGATATTTCTAGACGGTCACAAAAGCCATTAAAGCTTACAGTTATCAAAGTTTTGTAGTGGCAATAAAAGAATTGTTTACTGTTTACCGGCAAACGGCACACACATCATCCAACCTTGTGATGTCGGGTTTTTTCGCCCTCTGAAAGTGGCATGGATAAGCGCCGTTAGACATTCAAAACAACTTGCAATAAATATAAATAAAAAGAACTTTGTGAAGTTATTTAAAAAAGCATTAGATTCTGTGAGGAAGGAGGTAATAATAAACAGTTTCGAAATCTGTGGATTGTTCCCACTGTAGCGATCGTGCGCTAACCGAAGCAAAGGTTAAACCGCCGTGATGCGGCAATAGAAGAAAAACCTACACGGCCGATTTCCGGGTACACGCGCGACGAAAACAGTTTCAAATCGGCGTTCGGTTACGGCCCGCGACCAAAGCGAGCAGCTAATGTTAGCCCTCCACCACGGGTCGCGGTGCCGTAAGGTAAATAGCGAGGTTCACCTCGAAAAAGGCAGAAAGCCGTTAACGCGCCGCTCGACAACATACCTTCTGTACATAGACCAATAAATCAATAACGTAAAAGGGGTGACGAAAAGGAAACCATTCTCTTTCGCTATCATTCCCTTTAGCAGTGACCCCGGCGTGATCTGAACACGCAACCTTCTGATCTGAGAGGAAAACGAGGCGACTGTAGTGCAAAAATATTTCCTGTTTTTCTCTACCAATCGAGGGCAAGTAAGATTCGAAACAAACGTCAGACCTTAAATTCCGTTACGACACCACTCTTTCCACAGGTCGTCTATTTAATATACTTCCAACTATGCCGGGTTGATTCGCTCGCCCTCGACCTCGCAAACTTGCTGTACTGCTGCAGAACCGGATAAACCAGACGAGTTCACATGACGCAGCTCCTCCAGCATTATTATTTGCATCTGATGTCTTCAATGTAAATGCCATAGACTACAGCAAATGCTTCTCAGTCAGGCGAACAGAAATAATGAAGAAACCTAAGAAAGTCTGCAAACTGTGACGAAACGGGGTGTGTTACATGCCCTAATAGAGGGATAGTTTTAGGACCAAAATAATTTCGAAATTTATACGAAATCAATTTGGGAAATGAAAAGGGATCTATTATTGTGTTATGCACTTATAGTGCAGATGGTGCAACCAGTGCCCCTTTTCAGGGCGCCTCGGGAAGGAGGCGGCCTTAGCCGCGAGTTGCCGTCGGCGTCGCGTCGTGGCAGGGCGCGACGCGCGACGGCGGACTTACGATCAGGGGGGTCTTCGTGGCAGAGGGCCCCTCCCCCCCGGGAGCAGCCGACCATCTGCTGCTCCCCCGGGAGCCGCGCCGTTGGCGCCGTTTTAGCGCGCTCCCGAGGAAAGCGGTCGAGCAGGTTAAGGGTGAGTGCGGCGGTCAATTGACCATGTTACCTAGTACCGCCTCCCCGCCCGGCCGCGACCCATCGGGCCGCGTCCGGGTCACTGCTCGACCGCGGGGGGTCTCGGGGTGGGGGTGCCGGGGGGCACCCTCATCCCCTTACAACATCATGCGACTCCACCAGAAGTGACGACGCGGACGCGTGGTCCGTCTCGCGTCGCCGGAGTTTTGGGAAGACCCCGCGCGTTGTCGCGCGTAGTTGTTGAGCGCGGAGCCAGCATTTGCGCTGAAGGGGGGGGGGGGGGCAAGCGAATGTATCGGTAGTTTACTCTCGCACAAGTCCTCCCCCTCGAGCGTGCGACTGCGCGCCCGAGGACGACCACCGTGGAGTTTTAGTGGGTGGAAGCCCCACATAACCCCGTCACTCCCCCGGGGGGCGGGGTATCCGTTAGGGATTTCTCCACGTTAAAAAAAAAAAAAAAAAATAGATGGTGCAACCTAGCCACTTATGGTAGTTTACCCGTACAAACGGATCCCTACAGAAATAGTACGCAACATTCCAGAAGGTTGGGCTGTTGGCCGCTCTGATTCTGGTTGGATGGTATTTGCGACTTCTTTTGAGTAAGTCCCTAAAGTTTTGACGCCCTTGGCTGAAAGAAAAGATGTCCCTCTCTCGGTGATATTTCTAGACGGTCACAAAAGCCATTAAAGCTTACAGTTATCAAAGTTTTGTGGTGGCAATAAAAGAATTGTTTACTGTTTACCGGCAAACGGCACACACATCATCCAACCTTGTGATGTCGGGTTTTTTCGCCCTCTGAAAGTGGCATGGATAAGCGCGGTTAGACATTCAAAACAACTTGCAATAAATATAAATAAAAAGAACTTTGTGAAGTTATTTAAAAAAGCATTAGATTCTGTGAGGAAGGAGGTAATAATAAACAGTTTCGAAATCTGTGGATTGTTCCCACTGTAGCGATCGTGCGCTAACCGATGCAAAGGTTAAACCGCCGTGATGCGGCAATAGAAGAAAAACCTACACGGCCGATTTCCGGGTACACGCGCGACGAAAACAGTTTCAAATCGGCGTTCGGTTACGGCCCGCGACCAAAGCGAGCAGCTAATGTTAGCCCTCCACCACGGGTCGCGGTGCCGTAAGGTAAATAGCGAGGTTCACCTCGAAAAAGGCAGAAAGCCGTTAACGCGCCGCTCGACAACATACCTTCTGTACATAGACCAATAAATCAATAACGTAAAAGGGGTGACGAAAAGGAAACCATTCTCTTTCGCTATCATTCCCTTTAGCAGTGACCCCGGCGTGATCTGAACACGCAACCTTCTGATCTGAGAGGAAAACGAGGCGACTGTAGTGCAAAAATATTTCCTGTTTTTCTCTACCAATCGAGGGCAAGTAAGATTCGAAACAAACGTCAGACCTTAAATTCCGTTACGACACCACTCTTTCCACAGGTCGTCTATTTAATATACTTCCAACTATGCCGGGTTGATTCGCTCGCCCTCGACCTCGCAAACTTGCTGTACTGCTGCAGAACCGGATAAACCAGACGAGTTCACATGACGCAGCTCCTCCAGCATTATTATTTGCATCTGATGTCTTCAATGTAAATGCCATAGACTACAGCAAATGCTTCTCAGTCAGGCGAACAGAAATAATGAAGAAACCTAAGAAAGTCTGCAAACTGTGACGAAACGGGGTGTGTTACATGCCCTACTAGAGGGATAGTTTTAGGACCAAAATAATTTCGAAATTTATACGAAATCAATTTGGGAAATGAAAAGGGATCTATTATTGTGTTATGCACTTATAGTGCAGATGGTGCAACCAGTGCCCCTTTTCAGGGCGCCTCGGGAAGGAGGCGGCCTTAGCCGCGAGTTGCCGTCGGCGTCGCGTCGTGGCAGGGCGCGACGCGCGACGGCGGAGTTACGATCAGGGGGGTCTTCGTGGCAGAGGGCCCCTCCCCCCCGCGAGCAGCCGACCATCTGCTGCTCCCCCGGGAGCCGCGCCGTTGGCGCCGTTTTAGCGCGCTCCCGAGGAAAGCGGTCGAGCAGGTTAAGGGTGAGTGCGGCGGTCAATTGACCATGTTACCTAGTACCGCCTCCCCGCCCGGCCGCGACCCATCGGGCCGCGTCCGGGTCACTGCTCGACCGCGGGGGGTCTCGGGGTGGGGGTGCTGGGGGGCACCCTCATCCCCTTACAACATCATGCGACTCCACCAGAAGTGACGACGCGGACGCGTGGTCCGTCTCGCGTCGCCGGAGTTTTGGGAAGACCCCGCGCGTTGTCGCGCGTAGTTGTTGAGCGCGGAGCCAGCATTTGCGCTGAAGGGGGGGGGGAGGCAAGCGAATGTATCGCTAGTTTACTCTCGCACAAGTCCTCCCCCTCGAGCGTGCGACTGCGCGCCCGGGGACGACCACCGTGGAGTTTTAGTGGGTGGAAGCCCCACATAACCCCGTCACTCCCCCGGGGGCGGGGTATCCGTTAGGGATTTCTCCACGTTAAAAAAAAAAAAAAAAAAAAAAAAAAAAAATAGATGGTGCAACCTAGCCACTTATGGTAGTTTACCCGTACAAACGGATCCCTACAGAAATAGTACGCAACATTCCAGAAGGTTGGGCTGTTGGCCGCTCTGATTCTGGTTGGATGGTATTTGCGACTTCTTTTGAGTAAGTCCCTAAAGTTTTGACGCCCTTGGCTGAAAGAAAAGATGTCCCTCTCTCGGTGATATTTCTAGACGGTCACAAAAGCCATTAAAGCTTACAGTTATCAAAGTTTTGTAGTGGCAATAAAAGAATTGTTTACTGTTTACCGGCAAACGGCACACACATCATCCAACCTTGTGATGTCGGGTTTTTTCGCCCTCTGAAAGTGGCATGGATAAGCGCCGTTAGACATTCAAAACAACTTGCAATAAATATAAATAAAAAGAACTTTGTGAAGTTATTTAAAAAAGCATTAGATTCTGTGAGGAACGAGGTAATAATAAACAGTTTCGAAATCTGTGGATTGTTCCCACTGTAGCGATCGTGCGCTAACCGAAGCAAAGGTTAAACCGCCGTGATGCGGCAATAGAAGAAAAACCTACACGGCCGATTTCCGGGTACACGCGCGACGAAAACAGTTTCAAATCGGCGTTCGGTTACGGCCCGCGACCAAAGCGAGCAGCTAATGTTAGCCCTCCACCACGGGTCGCGGTGCCGTAAGGTAAATAGCGAGGTTCACCTCGAAAAAGGCAGAAAGCCGTTAACGCGCCGCTCGACAACATACCTTCTGTACATAGACCAATAAATCAATAACGTAAAAGGGGTGACGAAAAGGAAACCATTCTCTTTCGCTATCATTCCCTTTAGCAGTGACCCCGGCGTGATCTGAACACGCAACCTTCTGATCTGAGAGGAAAACGAGGCGACTGTAGTGCAAAAATATTTCCTGTTTTTCTCTACCAATCGAGGGCAAGTAAGATTCGAAACAAACGTCAGACCTTAAATTCCGTTACGACACCACTCTTTCCACAGGTCGTCTATTTAATATACTTCCAACTATGCCGAGTTGGTTCGCTCGCCCTCGACCTCGCAAACTTGCTGTACTGCTGCAGAACCGGATAAACCAGACGAGTTCACATGACGCAGCTCCTCCAGCATTATTATTTCCATCTGATGTCTTCAATGTAAATGCCATAGACTACAGCAAATGCTTCTCAGTCAGGCGAACAGAAATAATGAAGAAACCTAAGAAAGTCTGCAAACTGTGACGAAACGGGGTGTGTTACATGCCCTAATAGAGGGATAGTTTTAGGACCAAAATAATTTCGAAATTTATACGAAATCAATTTGGGAAATGAAAAGGGATCTATTATTGTGTTATGCACTTATAGTGCAGATGGTGCAACCAGTGCCCCTTTTCAGGGCGCCTCGGGAAGGAGGCGGCCTTAGCCGCGAGTTGCCGTCGGCGTCGCGTCGTGGCAGGGCGCGACGCGCGACGGCGGAGTTACGATCAGGGGGGTCTTCGTGGCAGAGGGCCCCTCCCCCCCGCGAGCAGCCGACCATCTGCTGCTCCCCCGGGAGCCGCGCCGTTGGCGCCGTTTTAGCGCGCTCCCGAGGAAAGCGGTCGAGCAGGTTAAGGGTGAGTGCGGCGGTCAATTGACCATGTTACCTAGTACCGCCTCCCCGCCCGGCCGCGACCCATCGGGCCGCGTCCGGGTCACTGCTCGACCGCGGGGGGTCTCGGGGTGGGGGTGCTGGGGGGCACCCTCATCCCCTTACAACATCATGCGACTCCACCAGAAGTGACGACGCGGACGCGTGGTCCGTCTCGCGTCGCCGGAGTTTTGGGAAGACCCCGCGCGTTGTCGCGCGTAGTTGTTGAGCGCGGAGCCAGCATTTGCGCTGAAGGGGGGGGGGGGCAAGCGAATGTATCGCTAGTTTACTCTCGCACAAGTCCTCCCCCTCGAGCGTGCGACTGCGCGCCCGGGGACGACCACCGTGGAGTTTTAGTGGGTGGAAGCCCCACATAACCCCGTCACTCCCCCGGGGGCGGGGTATCCGTTAGGGATTTCTCCACGTTAAAAAAAAAAAAAAAAAAAAAAAAAAAATAGATGGTGCAACCTAGCCACTTATGGTAGTTTACCCGTACAAACGGATCCCTACAGAAATAGTACGCAACATTCCAGAAGGTTGGGCTGTTGGCCGCTCTGATTCTGGTTGGATGGTATTTGCGACTTCTTTTGAGTAAGTCCCTAAAGTTTTGACGCCCTTGGCTGAAAGAAAAGATGTCCCTCTCTCGGTGATATTTCTAGACGGTCACAAAAGCCATTAAAGCTTACAGTTATCAAAGTTTTGTAGTGGCAATAAAAGAATTGTTTACTGTTTACCGGCAAACGGCACACACATCATCCAACCTTGTGATGTCGGGTTTTTTCGCCCTCTGAAAGTGGCATGGATAAGCGCCGTTAGACATTCAAAACAACTTGCAATAAATATAAATAAAAAGAACTTTGTGAAGTTATTTAAAAAAGCATTAGATTCTGTGAGGAAGGAGGTAATAATAAACAGTTTCGAAATCTGTGGATTGTTCCCACTGTAGCGATCGTGCGCTAACCGAAGCAAAGGTTAAACCGCCGTGATGCGGCAATAGAAGAAAAACCTACACGGCCGATTTCCGGGTACACGCGCGACGAAAACAGTTTCAAATCGGCGTTCGGTTACGGCCCGCGACCAAAGCGAGCAGCTAATGTTAGCCCTCCACCACGGGTCGCGGTGCCGTAAGGTAAATAGCGAGGTTCACCTCGAAAAAGGCAGAAAGCCGTTAACGCGCCGCTCGACAACATACCTTCTGTACATAGACCAATAAATCAATAACGTAAAAGGGGTGACGAAAAGGAAACCATTCTCTTTCGCTATCATTCCCTTTAGCAGTGACCCCGGCGTGATCTGAACACGCAACCTTCTGATCTGAGAGGAAAACGAGGCGACTGTAGTGCAAAAATATTTCCTGTTTTTCTCTACCAATCGAGGGCAAGTAAGATTCGAAACAAACGTCAGACCTTAAATTCCGTTACGACACCACTCTTTCCACAGGTCGTCTATTTAATATACTTCCAACTATGCCGAGTTGGTTCGCTCGCCCTCGACCTCGCAAACTTGCTGTACTGCTGCAGAACCGGATAAACCAGACGAGTTCACATGACGCAGCTCCTCCAGCATTATTATTTCCACCTGATGTCTTCAATGTAAATGCCATAGACTACAGCAAATGCTTCTCAGTCAGGCGAACAGAAATAATGAAGAAACCTAAGAAAGTCTGGCAACATTTATCAACTATTCTGCGACCAAAGATGTCAGAATACACTATTAAAGACGAAAGGCTGAAAATATTACAAGATCATTTAAAACAAGGGACATACGAAATTGGTGATGATAAAAACCTATTTCTTCTTTGGAAAACGTGCTTCTTAAAGACAGCAGCTGGTGGAACATTAGATTGTAGTTCCGAGGAACCCAATCCAACACAAGATGTGGACATAATGTGTATGCTGTGGAAACCGTCCAAGATGATAACAACCTTGACGTGAAGAATGAATGGGTTAGTGATGTGGATATTTCGTATTTTAACGACCACTGTGATAATTTGATTCCACTTGAATTTGACAGCTTAGATGATAATGAAGTAAATGACATCTCTGATAAAAATAAGATAGATAGTTTAGCGTCTACTAGCAATAATAATGTAGGATCACGGAAAAAGGGAAGTCGCCTCAACGGGACTCGAACCCGCGATCTCTAAATTTGCGCGCTGGCCAGCCGCCTTAACCACCTCGGCTACCGCCGACTTCCCCCTCCTCGTTCTTCCGTATCCGCCTCTTATGTTATGGGGTTTCCTGATCCCACAATAATAATGAGTCTGACTGTGTTATTCCCCAAGAAAGTGGGAAAAACTTTAATATTAACTTTAACACTGCTGATGACAGTGAATGTGATTCCATCCAAGAGGACATTGTAACGTCCGGTTGCCTGGACACAACTGAGCGTCACTGGTTCTCGAGAGGAGAGCGGCGTCCCCTCGAGTGTAGCATAGGTGGGGGTTCGTTGTTAGGGAATAAAGGATTGAAATCCAAACTTAAACTTAACAATGGCTATTTATTTAATAATACTTATTCTTAACAACAATGATGACAAATTAATACTACTTACAGCTGTGACGTAGCGTCCCAGCGCGAGGAATCGAGCGCGCGGCGGTACGACCGGGAGTGAGCGAGAAGCCGAGCGCACGCGGGCGACCGCGACCGAACCCGACCGAACTCGCCCGAAGCGTGCCGGTTCCGCGACGCGTCAGCGCGATGACGCTCACTCCCCACTGCGCCGCTAGATCGTGTCGGTTTCTCGCTGCTGGGAATTTCCGAGAATCGGGACATATGCCGCGATGATTCCGAGGCAAGGGAGTTCCAGTGGGGAGACGGACCCCCACCACCAGACTTGCCTGGATGTTGCCCGGTGCAAACTTCGGTGAAAAGACTCCGTGTACCCGCCGATCGCCAGATCGCCACCGATCCCGTTCCTACCACCTGTCCCGGTAAAGAGACGCAGGAAGTTGCCCGGTCTCTTTCCCGCTCCTAGGTGTTGAACAGAGACGCCCGGATGCTGCCCGGTCTCTTCCAACGCTTGTCCCGTTAAAGAGACGCAGGACGTTGCCCGGTCTCTCTCCCGCTCCTCGTGTTGAACAGAGACGCCCGGATGCTGCCCGGTCTCTGCCGACGCTTGTCCCGTTAAAGAGACGCAGGACGTTGCCCGGTCTCTCTCGCTCCCTTACCGTCCCGATACGGAGACACCAGGCGCGGAGCGACCGAATTGTTCCGTTAAGCGGACGCACGCAACGTAGACCGAACGACGCCGTACCGCGAACCGCGCCGCCGCGCAACGACGGCTTGACCGCGATTAACGCGAAGTACCCCGCGTCTAAGTACTGTATATAGTGTACACAATTATTGATAGTGAATAAATCTAATTTAACCTACCACGGGAGGACTTAATTAAACCCTGGCAAAGCCGACTGAGACCAACCTCCCGACCGGAGTGACAACCGTCACACAGCTATGATTTTATATTTTTGGTATTTTGTGTATTTTCTTTTTATATATGTTACATTATGTGAAATAGATATTAATATAAATATGTTGCAGTGTATGCCCGCTGACGTCTCCGGGGCGAGCTCGTACTCTTGGCAACGTCTGCAGTAAGGCCGGCCGCTGCCATATCCGGGGCGAGCTCGTTACTCTTGGCAGAGTTTTTGTTCTATGCTCTTCGAAACCTCCCTTTCGCCAAGTGCTGCGGCTGCTGCCGTTTCCGGGGCGAGCTCGATGCCATTGCGAAAGCGAGGTTCTATAACCTTGAAATGCGCTGTCAAAAAGAAGCACTAGTATTTATGGACTGAAGATTCGCCGCTGCCGTTTCCGGGGCGAGCTGAATCTTGCTGGTTAATACTTAGTTACCTCTAGGTCTGTGCATTCGCCACTTGTTCTGAACCTTGACTGATTTGCTGTGCTTCGTGCACCTCCTTTTATACTCGAAAATTGGTGATTTAGCGCATGCGCAGTAATTTACTCGCTTATTACATTATATTTTGATTTGTGTCCTTACTGGTGCTTATAGTTAATTATTCCTAATGTTTTTACGGTATTTGTTCTTTTAACATCTTAATAGGTTACAAAATATGTACATTGGGTTTGTGCGATAGCTTAAGGGGGTAGACACGTCACGTGACCTGGCCGATTCGGCAGGTCGGTATTACAGCAGATTTTTCTGCACAGAAATGGTAATACCGATAGATCGACGACTGCCCGGTGAACGCGAGAGGGAACTGTTTGCTATTTCCGTATTCTATTCTGAATAAGGAAATAAATTCCTTGCTGTTGCGTTGTACTTGTAAATATTTAATCGAAAGGTCTGCTGGTAGAGCAAACGTAGACAATTCATTGTACATTTTAATTACTTAAAATGTACTTATGCTACATATAATATGTTACGTTGGCCGTAAGGAGTTATAAGTGAAAAGAAAAAATAGATGAGCGGATATCCCCAGAAAACGAAGTTTATTATGTTAGGTTAGACATTTTTTATTAGCAAAACGCTGAAGCAAAACATGAAAGTTATACACTTATTATAAGATAATTAAACGTCCCACGCAGAAAGCAGTTATTGAACAAACATTATATATAAAATTGAGTTGGTGCAATAGTGACTTTAGATTGCAATTGCTTATTCGATGGTTTTTCATATGCGCTAATACACTCGCCGCTGGTATTGCGATGTTGTCATCGATTATACAGAAACAGAATTTGTTTATTTTTCATCGCATCAATATGAAAGTGACATCAATGGATTCCTCGCATTCTCCCGATTAAATTGACAGAAAAATATTTAAATCTGACAATTTTTAACGAAATAGGCTTTCAATTCTGCAAACAAATATTTCACGTAATTTCCTTAATTATGATCCGAGTTATATCATTTTTAGGGCCAATTTGATCGAGAAAGCATAAGGAATTGATTGACGTAAAGAGATTTCGTAAAGATCGGATTAGAAATTGCAAAACTTCAGATTCATCAGTGCTTAGTGCGCAACATTGTATGGCCCCGCTGGTTTCGAGCGTCGAAGCCGATGAAACTCAGCGAGACACATGATTGCTGGCGAGCATCGCGTTTGACGACTCTGGCTAAAGAATCACCTTGTACAAATGCTAAGAAACGATAGTGTGAAGTGGCGGCGCGTTTCAATTGCACATTGGCAATACCGTAGATTCTAGGGCCTATAATATTAGCTCCGCGTTACGATGTTCTTAATCAGAGTACTGCATTAATGAATTAAAATATAAATGAATTGGTAAATTAGTTAAAATTAATGAACTGTGCATGATTTTAATTACGCCTAATTTAATAGCACTTGCAAACTGAATTACTAATTGTAATTAAAAGAATACTTTTTATCGTGCAACATGAAGCCACGCACGCAAATGGTTGCGCGTATCGTCAAGAGCATCAGAAAGTACAGTCTTCCAATTGTTGAGAAGCCTGTGGGCTCAGATTATCGGGAAAGACCTACCCACCCCACTGTTTTGCTTTCTCGCTGCGAGCGAGGACCTTCGGGCCCTAGTAGACCGCCCGTTGACAGTCGAGAGCAATAAAACCGACGAGCTAGATAAAATACCCAGTACAGAAAAATAAAATGTTCATGTTTTTGATAAGTGTTGATGAAAGTATTACCGATGAATTTTTTAGGATTTCCCGATGAAAATGATATCAAACATATATGGTGCAATTCAGTCAATTTTTAGTTATCGTAGAGTGTGTCCTAATCATGTATTCATAAGAAAAAATAACATTTCAATAGGTACATGCATGAAACTCTGAGATCAGGAATTCCGAACCAAATGGGGCATATGTAAGAACTGGCGAAATTCAACAATACTTCATCGTCTAAATTTTACAATTAAAGTATTTATTTGACGTGAATATAATAAAGTCGGTCAGCAAAGTCTTTCTCGATTTGAGTTCTGTAGGAGGCTGATTTTCCTTCGCCATCGAAAGTCCCCTCTTGTCCTTCTCGCTGGCAATCATGCGACTCGCTGAATTTCGTGGGCTTCGGCGCTCGAAACCAGTGGGGCCATACAATGTTGCGCACTAAGCAGTGACGAATCTGCAGTTATGCATTTCTAATCAGATCTTTGCGAAAGTGGCGTCAATCGATTCATCATATTTTCTCGATCAAATTGGCTCCAAAAATGATATAATTCGGACCATAATTAAGGAAATTACGTGAAAAATTTGTTTATAGAAGTGAAAGCCCGTTTCGATAAAAATAGTCCGATTTAAATTATTTTCTGTCAATATAACCGGGAGAATGCCAGAAATCCAGCGGTGTCACTTTCATATCGATGCGATGAAAAATAAACAAATTCTGCTTCTGTATAATCGATGACGCATCGCCGAGCAACGGCGATCTCGCGCGGCTCGGGCTACGAAGGTTTTCGTCGGCATTCGAGCTTCTAAGGTCGTATTCAGATACATATTGTGGAAAAATATGCATCGGTGCAGCGCCGGCGAGGGATCCGAATCTCAACAATGCCGAAAAGTTGACAGTTGTAGGAGGAGGAGAGGGGAGGAGCGGTCGCGTGGCGGACGCGAGCAGGGAGAACACAGAAAAGGACGATCTTTGAAAGAAGTCGTATCCGAGCGTCCATATTAGTTTGATTGTACCGATTGTAGTTTGAGTAATTTCGAGGGGAAAATAAAGATCGTCTACAATATATTGGCCGGTGAGTTTCGTGAGGAGTATTCTCCCACCATACCGCTCTCCTACCTCGGTGCTCCTTTTCTCAACGTTTTCTGACTCGCTCTCGCCTTCGTAGAACAAGAGTGGGCCAGAAGTGGTAGAGATTGCGCCAAGCACCTGACGTGTAGGCCAACCGAGTTCTGAGCGTAGAAATACAAACATCAGAATAGGTGTGCGTTAGCTCCGAAAAATTCAGAAGTTTTATGGTCAGAACATTCATTCTTTCTCGATAGCTTCATCTCATATTGGTCTACGCATAACTTCGTAACCTTAGAGCATATAGTAGGTATACATGGAGGTCTCATCGCCTCTTGTCTCCTGTGGATCCAATTGCCGACCAACATCGTGCGAGAGAGAAAGACATCGTGCGAGCGAGAGAATCTATACTTCACTCTCTCGCACCAGTTCGCACGATGTCTTTCTCTCTCGCACCATGTTGGCGACAGTTTCAAGCAGAGGTCCCTATTTCACGTGTATTACATACACGTGTACACGTGTAGTAAACGTATCCGAACTTCAATCCGTGTAATTTTTAATACACGGATACCCGTGTAGTTCCGTTCACGGATATTCGTGTAGTTCTGTTCACGGACGACATGAACGTTGTCATGCCGACTTGACAACAAAGTATGTATTTCTATTTATAGTTGATTGTACGAGGCGGTATTTGGCGACCATGCATCCGTGTACTTATAATCCGTGTACACGTGTATTAAGAACACGGATTTTTAATTCCTTAATACACGTTACACGTGTCCCGTGTTCACGTGTATTTAGATACACGTGAAAAGCCACGACCTCTAGTTTCAAGCTTTCGATGAGACCTCCAAGTATATATGCTCTAAGTTCGTAACGCACACAACTATTACGCTAAGAATAAATAACAGCTACACGAGCAGCATTCCCGTTACCCCGCCATACCCTTCGGGGGCCCAGCAACTCCAACTGACAAATCCACGATCGTCAGATGGTGGTGGCTGATTTCTCCTGGATCGCTGTTGCCGGCCAATATATCTGAATACGACCTTAGGATAATGATATAATGAAAGAAGAAAAATTATTCGAAGCCCAAGATGAAAGGCCTTCGAATAAACAATGGAAACTAATAAATACCCGAACCTTATAGAACTTTAGATTTAGGGTACACACCCCTCCCCCAAACCTCGTGTCGATCAGCCACTGGGGCCATTCGGAAGTATATCCTTTTATTTAAATAATGCCCATCTCTGCATAGGACCGTAAAGAATTACAAAAAAATCAGGGAGTCAACTGTTGACCGGTTTGGAGACTTTTCCTTGTTATATGTTTTATTCAATAGTCGGAAGAATAATAATAAGAGCAATAATTGCAAATAATTGCTGTAACTTCCACATTCTGAAAATATAATATCAGTAAATTAATATTTCCAGTATTAGTAAAAAAGTTCCAATCTCTCTTTTTTTTACTTTAAATAATGTGGCCATATAATTATAACATAAATTCGACAGCGATTTCAAGTGATGTATGTGTCACGGTAAAGGCGTTAGTTTAGTAAATGTATACAGTTCCCAGCAATTCCTAGTAAATGTATGCCTAAAATGCATATAACCTAACCTCTAATCGGACGAAAATGCATACATTGACTGCATCACGCTTTTACTGTGGCACATGTATCCAGCTAACGCTTCAGTTTTGCTATTATTCCACGCTGGCAGTCCTCCCGAGTAGGCGCCATCTCGTATCAACTAGCTGAACTAAATTTGTCACGTGACTTGCTCTGCTTATCGCCAATATGGCGGAACTCGTATTTGGGAATGCAGTCACGGGAATACGTTGTTTGTCCTTATATGAGCACATTTTGGGCTGGGTGAGGTCTCATTCGAAAGAGGAAGGTTCGATACAGCCCGCTCTGGTCATGGTTTGAGTCACAAAACTCTTCTTTTTTTTTTTCGACTTTTGCTCTACTTTCAACACTCATATTATTAGATATTAACACAATCTCGTCGAACCATGACCAGAGCGGGCTGCATCAGACCTTCCCCTTTCGAGTGAGACCTCACCCAGCTCAAAATCTGCTCATATAAGGACAAACAACGTATTCCCGCAAACCCATGTTTCGGGCCAGATTGTGTCGGTATACAGATCGCTGTTTTACCCGTGTCTACCCCCTTAATGGTAATGTAGGATAGCTCTGTTTTACCGACGGTTGGCTTCCTATGGTTCGAGTCCCTGCGGGACATTACAACATTATAAAGGACCTTTTATCACAGACGAGGTATAAGAAAGACCTATCACCTTATGGATGTACGTGTCGCCACCCAAACTGTGTTACCGGCCCATAATTTGAGGACTAAATGTAGTGGCATCTGCTCATGAACAGCGTCCAACTCCGGAACTACTCTGAAATGTGTTGAAATGCTGAAAGGATGTGTGCGTGCTTGTATACGTGTGACTTGTTCAGAGTGACTGTTCGACATAGAGGGCAGGCTTTCGTTACGCTACGCTTTGGCTCGGCTTGTCAACGACTCACGTGGATTCACGTGGATTTTTCTCCGAAAATCTATTTCGGTGATCTGAAGACTATATGGCGCCGAAATATGGCTCTTCTTAAAAGCTTCTACAAACTATAAATTGCAAGATGACATTGATTGTTAGTACTTTACGTGTTGTGGAACACTTAACTAACATTTTCGCGTGTCGTACGTCGAAAAATATTAAAAATTGACGCTGTTACTGACATTCCGGCAAATCTCCGCACTCCGCGCATGTCTAAATAGACGGTGCCCATCCTACGACACGTATACATCATTGAGAACAAGGAATCCAAACGTTTTTGTAAAATTTTGTATTCGTAGTTTTCGGGACCCGAGGATATTTTGCAATAGTTTATTTATTACTTGGGAACGGTGGATTAGTAGTTAAAACTCTATGTTTCGTTACAAATTGATTGGCCGTTTCCCCTTATTAACTATTTTATGGATTTAAAAATTGTAAATAGTACCCAAGCGTATCGCTTGCGTTAAGGTCTGTTTTGATTATTCCTAGATATGTACATATGAGAACACAGCTATTGTACTTTTTAAAGCACAAGTGAAAAAAAGGTTCTGGATTTACGGACGTCGCGACTCGCAAGTGAGATGAAATGGGAGGGAATAAGAGAGAATGAAAGCAAGTGAGAAACGGTACGAAGGTCTTTTACGCGACAAACGATCATTCTGGCAGCGGAAACAAAGTATGATACATTGTCTTCTTGCGTTCTCCGTGCGCCTGATTTTCGCATGTCGATGTCGGTCCACGGACGAGCTATGCCTAAACGCCCGTATTGAAGCAGATTTCACTTTCTTCTATAAATTCTGCAAATGCAGTAATCAGTAGCTAAATGCGGAAAACATGTATGTACAGTGTGCACATGCTAAGCTAATTGTTAGATGAAATTTTTACATTCCCTGTTTCGTCTTTATTCGAGCATTTATGGAAAATTAGTGACATTTTTTTAATAAAAGGAAAATCAAACACGACGTCATTGGGACAAGTAGGTATGCACATATGAGATGGTGCTGAAAGAAACGAACTGTTTTTTATATGAAATATGCCCTTTTTATTTATTTATTAAAATCTAATGAACACTGCTTTCGGGGATGAATCTACACTTCTGGTTCGGTGGACATTTGTAAAAAGGATTGCCTCAGAATTGGCAGAAATATAGCTGGGCTTCGAAATGAGTGTAAGTTCTAAAAAAAAATTCTAACTTCGTTTTCCTGGGGTGCGAGTTCAAGTTCGTGTTGCACGGTTTAATTTTTTCATTAGTTTTACTCTTTAAAATAATTTTTTAGGGTTTAATTGTTTTTTTCAATGTACCTATATCAGCAAAAAACATGCAATCAAAGCAGAAATGTATTCTTCAGATACCGTTCTTACTAGTCTCCAAATATACTTTAAATTCTAATTGTAAGTTATTTAAATAAATTTTTACATTATCACTTAATGGAAGAAAGAGGAGGAGGAAGTATAAGTAACGGATTCATGCGCAATCGGGGTAATTGTAGGAAGGGCGTCGTGTTTGGCTTTCCTTTCATCTGGAAAATTTCATACAATATGTTACAAATACTGTGATGAAAATAAAATAGAAAATATAAAAATTTCATTTTTCAATAGTATAGATGATTTTGTCTAACACGCGTTCCCGCTTTTGGCTACTGATCGCTACCTGGCCGCGCGAGCGAGCTGCGACACGAATATTTTTTTTCGTATAAATAAGCGATCAGGCCCGCCGCGCACGTGAAGGATGCAGTATCAGACGCCCGAAAGACGAGAGCGAGACAATGTATCAACGCATCGTCTGTCTCACGTCTGTCAGCACTCAACCGATGCACCAAACTCATCATTACTTAGGACATACATACATACAGATGTACATACTTAAGAATGTTAGAGACGGTGCAATTTTAATTGTTAACATCCTGTCAAGTTCTAGCCATCTGCTTGCAAAAAGTGTTATTGGCATATTTGACTTGACAAGTGCTACGAACTGGAAAAGATTCGTTAAGAGCAAGCGCCTGATTAGCGAGCTCTGCTTGCAAGACATTTCAAGTCGTATCGATTTTTACCTTCGGGTGCATCGCGTTTCTGGGAACGGCATTTGTTTTAAAAAGAAAGACAAACTTTTCGGGGGCCCGGACCTCAACAATCGATGAGAAAAATGCCGCATTTCGACTGAACGTTCGCTATCGTATTATTTGTTGGGCTTTAAAAAAATGTTATTATATTACTTCTCTCTGTACCAATTTTTTTGCCGTACCTTCCTCATACCAAACTGCGTCGTAATTGGTTTCATTTTAGTAGAAAAACCTGACATACAATACAGATGTTTGCATAATGATGAAAAAATATAAAAAAAAAAATTTTTTATTAGGGGATAGTGCATATTAATGCCCCTGTATTCCTTCCAAGCGCCGACCAACATATTGTCATAAAGAGTCGGTAGCTTCTGAACAATTTTAGAAACCTGTGTAAACCTGATACCTATGTTTCCATATTTAGAAGAGTGATAGGAACTAGAGGAAATACTGTATTGAGTTGTCTCAAGCGTAAATGTTGTAAAACGTTTATATGTATGACCGACTCGAAAAATCCGATCTTACCATATTTTATGGCAGGAAGAAAGTCAGAAAAGCATGTATTTAGACGCTTAATATAACATTTTTAATAGTTTTCTTAACAGGTTAGTCAATAGAATGTCAGGGGGGGCTTAAACTAATTATTTAAAATTTTAAAGGCTGTTCTTCGAGATATAAAATAATTAATTATGGCTATAGTCCCTAGTAATAATCGCACTAAATATAAACAATTTAATGAAATAACTTTTCTCCCGCTTGGGACCACAAGTCAATTTTCCGCGGAAGAGAAAATGCGCAGGCTGGATGCGCGTGATTATTATGTGGTCCTCTCCTCGAAATGACAGAAAATATAACCTATATGCTATAACCGACTTCATAAATATACCGTTGTGGCGTAACAATAATATTTTGGAAGGATGTTAAGCCATAAAAAGTTCACAAATGTAGCGTAAAAGAACGAAATAGCCAATAAACATATATTGTTATGTAGCATATAGGTTACATTTTCTGTCACTTCAAGGACAGAAAATCCGCTTCTCAAATCCGCTACTGAAAATGCGCAGGCTGGATGCGCGTGAATATTATATGGTTGGCGCCGCAAAGTGACAGAAAATATAACCTATGTATATGCTATATGAGAATAAATGTTTATTGGCTATTTCGTTCTTTTACGCTACATATGTGAACATTTTATCATCCTTCCTAAACATTATTATTACGCCGCAACAGTATCTTTAGGAAATCGGGTATAGCATATAGGTTATATTTTCTGTCATTTCGAGGACAGAAAATTCGCTCATCGAAGTGACAGAAAATATAACCTAACTAAGAGACTGTACAAATGCTTATTACGCATTGTATTTATATATTAATATTTCTGATCGAAATTTATAGAAATACGTGCAAATTATGCTTTTATCAAAATTTATTAGTAAACGGAATTATACAACATGTTTCTTGAAATTAGTCGTAACATTCAGGCCGTTTTAGATTTTAAATGTTTCCGATAAGATTTAGTTTTAATTCCTATCACGCGTAGCATTACAATCTGTTTCAAGACTTCACCGGTAACGTTGCATGCGACACTAAAATGGTAAGGGGGTCCTAGGACCCCCCAAACCGGTGACACAAAAATACATTGGTTGATAGGTCTTTTTTTTTTTTGACGTGGAGAAATCCCTAACGGATACCCCGCCCCCCGGGGGAGGGACGGGGTTATGTGGGACTTGCACCCACTAAAACTCCACGGTGGTCGTCCTCGGGCGCGGAGTCGCGCGCTCGAGGGGAGGACTTTTTGCGGGAGCAAACTAGCGATTCATCCGCTACCTCCCTCTCAGCGCAGTGCAAACTCCGCGCTCAACAGCCCCGCGCGGCAACGCGCGGGGTCTTCCCAAAACTGGTTGATAGGTCTATTCTATACCTCGTCTGTGCCAAGACGATCAACTATATCCTTTTGTACCGACCGAGAGTCGCAACATAATTATCCTAATTTCTTTAATATTATAAAGCGTTAATTTTTGTTTGTTTGTATAATTTAGAAGTGTTTTATTGAATAAACACTATTAAGATTAATTCTGGTTCTTGAATTTTAATTCTTTATCGCACACCACTCGAACCAATCCCGAAATCCTGTAAAACGCGTTACGCCACGCGTGAAAACGTTACAGGAGGTTATTTTTGGTGGCAGCGGTGGGATTGTAGATTTGCAAAATCGCGAATTTTGTGGCAAAGGAGACTTCCTCCTTTAGCGAAGAACGAGAATTTATCTTTCTTATTAAAGTAAGCGAAGACAAGCAGTAATCATGCATCAAGCAGGCGCTCAAGTTCCTATAAATGAGGTAGCAGCCGAACTGCAAAATCTGCATCTAGACCCAGGAAATATGCGCCACCCGCAGATTAGAATTAGAGATGCCGCAGATACGGTTCCGGCATTCGACGGGCGAAACATTTCTATGTATCAATATACAAAATGTTGTAAAAATGCGAGAAATATGGTCGCACCAGACGCCGAATATGGGCTAGTACAAATAATAAAAAATAAATTATACGACCAAGCCTCACGAGTCGTTTTGAATGGTGATTACAATACCATAGACGAACTGATTAGAGTGCTTAATTCTCGCTTTGCTCCACTACATTCGTCAATTCAATTATATGGAGATATGTCCAGAATCGCTCAACTGCCGAACGAGGCAACTGTCGATTACAGTAGCCGTGTGTCAGAAATCCTTCAGCAAATAAAAACGTGTCATGAAACAGAAGTTCCCCAGAATGTCGCGCAGTATAACCAAACTGCGGAAATAAATGCTATTCGGACGTTCTTGACGGGATTGAGACCGGAGATTTACGCGAGAATGCGAACAGTTGACTTCGCTGATTTGGATAGCACTATTAGCGCCGCGATCAAAGCTGAAGCAGAAAATCAGGATAATTTAATGAGGAATAGATTCACAGAGGGCCTCTCATATTCTGTACAATGCACTAATTGTTTTGGTTATGGGCACACAATAACGAACTGTAGTAGTAAACTCCCTGAGAGACAAATATCACAGATATCCTGGCAGTCAAAATTCTGCGATCATTGCCGACGAGTGGGACACACTATTCGAGAATGTAGGATAAGAAATCCACAAAACAATTCAGTATCGCGAACAACATCACAAGTAGAATGTAGATACTGCAAAATCAAAGGTCATACTATTGACCAATGCCGTAAGAGAATATATAATAATAATAAGAACCGCGAAAGGATAGCAAATTCTAAACCAGAAACGCCTAAAGCTTCAGACAATATGCAACAAACTTCACCACAAAAACAAGGTACACTTAATTTGCAAATGTTAAGAATTGGAAAATCACCGAACCTTACTCTATCAGGGCCAGAATTTAATAAATCTGAAATCCAAATGATGATAGATACGGGTGCCGACTTAAGCGTAATTTTATTAAACAAGAATCAATTTCCCCTGACATTCCAATTTATACAGATGCTGTGTACGAATTAAAAGGAATAGCCGACAGTATTCTTCCTACTATAGGATATATTAAATATAAATCCCTAAATACCGAAGTAGAGATTCATGTTGTCAAAACATTGCCAATTGGCCAAGATGGATTATTAGGTACAACCTTTTTCAAAGAAGTAGGAGCCAAGATAGATTATGCTAGATCAGCTGTAATAGTAGGAGAATATATCTTACCATTCGAAAATTGCAAGGTAACTATACCGAACCGATCAAGGTGTCAAGTGCAAGTTAAGGTTCTCGCCTCAGATCTTAGAACCGGATATGTACCTAAACTAAATTTACATCCTAAAATTCTTATGGGAAATGCTCTAGTTACCAATAATAATGGGCTAGCTAATCTTTATGTTATCAATACGTCCAATAAGGATATAACATTAGCGATACCACCCATACAATTAGAACCTTATGAGGAAGTAGAGATGCCAGAAATTCTTGAAACCCCAGAGCATGTTGAACAAGTATTAAAATTACTTCGAACTAATCATTTAAATCCTGAAGAAAAAGAAAATATAGAAAAATTAATTAAACGATATTCTGATAGATTTCATCTCCCTGGAACAAGACTAGAAGCTACAAGAGTAATTAAACACAGAATAATTACAAAAACTGAAATACCAATAAACACTAAACAGTATCGATACCCGCAGGTGCATAAAGAAGAAATTAATAAACAAATATGCGAATTATTAAATAATAATATTATTAAAATATTTCTCCTTATAATTCTCCAGTATGGATAGTCGCGAAGAAGCCAGACAGTAAAGGAAACAAAAAATGGAGAGTAGTAATAGATTTCCGTGATCTAAATGACGAAACAATAGGAGATGCATATCCATTGCCGAATATACTAGATATATTGGATCAACTTGGTAGTGCCAAATATTTCTCAGTATTTGATCTAGCTTCAGGATTCCATCAAATTCCGATGCATCCAGATGATAAACATAAAACAGCATTTTCTACTCCTTACGGACACTATGAATTTAATCGAATGCCGTTTTGATTGAAGAATGCCCCTGCCACATTTCAAAGATTGATGGATCAAGTTCTTACAGGATTACAGGGTGTAGAATTATTCGTGTACTTAGACGACATAGTAATCTATGCTCGCTCACTTCAGGAACATGGAGTCAAATTGGAAAAGTTAATGAAACGACTTAGGGAAGCAAACCTAAGTCTACAACCAGATAAATGTGAATTTTTAAAGAGAGAGGTAGCGTATTTAGGACATATTATTAGTGAGAATGGAGTTCGACCAGATCCAAGAAAACTAGAAGCTGTTAAGGATTTCCCATTACCCAAAACAATAAAGAACGTGAGACAGTTCCTTGGACTGGCTGGATATTATCGTAGATTTATAAAAGACTTCTCGAAAATAGCTAAACCATTATCAGATCTAACAAGGAAAGATAATAATTACGTTTGGACGAGTAAACAACAAGAAGCATTCGAAATATTAAAAGACGCGTTATGTCGCGAGCCTATATTACAATATCCAAATTTTGACGCTCCATTTATTGTTACAACGGACGCTTCTGGATACGCCGTGGGAGCCGTCCTCAGTCAAGGAGAAATTGGAAAAGACCTTCCGATCGCATATGCCTCGAGAATCCTAAACAATGCTGAAACACGTTATGCACCAACGGAGCGTGAATTACTAGCATTAGTATACGGCCTGGAACATTTTAGACCCTACGTTTATGGCAAGAAATGTAAACTAATAATGGATCATAAACCTCTAGAATGGCTGCACAAATTAGCAAACCCAACTTCAAGACTGATGCGATGGAAAATTAGATTAGCCGAATACGATTACGAAATCATTTACAAGCCCGGGAAATATAATACCAATGCCGATGCCTTATCAAGGAATCCAATATCTACTCTTCCCCTACAAGCAAACGAAAAACGAACTCGGTCACAGATGACCACTAATACAGAATCCGGGAATCCAAGACCATTAAAACAACCAAAAGGAGATGCTTCTTCATTGGACTCAGACGACATAGACGACTCTGAGGACCCAATGATGTACGACTATCAAATAAAACGTAAACTAAAAAGGAAACATCTAACAACAACAACAACGTCACCGCCAGGTAGACCAACTCAAAAAAAATTAAAACCAGGTGATGCAAACGACGCAGACGATTCAACTGATTCCGATGATTCGATATTAGATCACTATCAAATTAAACGAAAACTAAAGCGAAAACATCAGACTACGACGACCTCACCGACAGGTCGACCAGTCCGAAAACAGACAAGAGAAGAAGAATTATTAATTAAAGAACCCTTAAGAAATGAACAGTCCACAGATAGTTATGAAGTAAAAAGAGATATTCAGGTGTCAGTAGAGGTACATCCTCCCCCTAAATCAGACGTTAGTCGAGAAGGACCAGGACCATCCAGAATGGAGGTCGATATAATGTCGCCCACGAATCAGCAAAGACAAAGTGGAGCCGAACCAAAACTGATTGTAAATCGACGAATAATTAATGAAGATGAAATAATGGAAATCGATGAAGGAGTAGAAGTCCCCAAAACCCACGTATATCGTGACCCTCCTAAAATAAATTCTTCTGGCAGCAGCAGTAGTAGCATCAGACTCATCCCTCCTAAAAAAGAGAAACCCTTAGAATCCAGCGGAACAGAATCGGGACGAGTATCACCATTAACATTAAAAGAAGAAGGAAAAGGAAATTATAAAATACTTCCTAAAACCCCTAAAAATAAAATTAAATTTATTAAACCTACTAAACCGGGGAAAAGGAATATCAAACAAAAGGGACTACCCAGGATAATAAACGATGTTCCAATTACATGTAAGGTTATAGAAATAAATGATTACTTATGGATGAGAAGGGAGACGTTAGCAATATTTATTAATACAGAAGGTAATCCAGTAGAAAAGTCAGGAATAGAGTTGAAAGAAAGAAAGATGCTTAAGATAACCTCAGAAATTCCATTTGAAATAGGTGAAGTAATAAGAATTTCAGAGGGAAGTCAATTAATTTTAGGGATGGTAATACAAGATCCTCCGACGATACAGACATATGCCACTGTATTAGGAAATTTGTGCCATAACCTTATGGAAAGGAGAATTAAGAAGATATCATTGTCTAGGGGAGATAATAATACATTATGGGAACAAATAAAGAATATAATTAAATTAAAATTTGTACAAACCAATATCACAATAACTATTTGTAATGGAACCATACAATTACCTATGGAACAGGATAGGTTAATAATAATAAAAGAAAATCATGAATCACCAATAGGAGGCCATAAAGGAATAACGAAAACGTATGAGCGTATCAGGTGTTTGTATTATTGGACAAATATGAAAACAGATATTAAACAATATATTAAAACCTGTATGAGTTGTCAAAGACAAAAATTAGTGCGTGTAAAAACGAAAGAACCTATGGTGATAACAGACACACCATTAGACGCGTTTGACAAGGTATCAATGGATATCGTAGGGCCATTGCCATACACTCGTTCAGGAAAAAGCTACATACTCACAATACAAGACAATTTAACCAAATATTCATTAGCCATACCGTTATAACAATAAGTGGTTTCGGCGCACTGGTTCGGTCAGTTAAACAATCTAGAAGCTAATTTGCAATTTTAATAATTATAAATTTCCGACGTTTCGGTCTGCGATTTAGACCTTTTTCAAGGAAAGATATTTAAAAATTATACTGCGTTCGCTTTAGAGTCACACGTTTGATACGACGTGTAACACACGAGTCGGTTGTAGCATGACTGAGGTAAACATAACTTGGAGGACTATTTAAAGGTGAAACAAAACTGTGGCTAGAAACGGAGTCAAAAGAAAGACCATTAAATATTACGAACGAATTTAACAATTATTGACAGAACGGACATTTTCAACCTCACAACTACTGTCAAAATACCACTAATTGATGTTCATGTGGTAAAGGCCAAACGCATTAGGATATATGACCAATTGATTACATAATATAATTTTATTATGTATAGATGAACTGGTTATACTGGTCACAATTGAAGTGAAGACTCTATTGGAGGAATTACATCATAAAGCCTTATTGCTTTAATAAAGTTGCGTAGTACTCTTGTATTTTAGGTGTTTCATACCTAAGGTTTACGCTTGGTTGTTTAATCATATGCAACGTCTCCAACAAAATTCTGCGACTCCAATTGGCCTCTCTATCAATAATTTTAACATTATCGAAGTCAAATCTGTGATCAAATTCCAATGCGTGTTTCGTTAGGGCAGTATGTTGTGGGGGTGGTAGGAAAATGTTCCTTTTGTGTTCGTAGATCCGTCTTTCTAAAAGTCTAGACGTTTGCCCAATGTAAACTTGGTTGCAACCCATGCAAGGGATTGAGTAAATGATGTTCGAATTCTTTAACAAAGGTATTTTATCTTTAATTGGAGGGAACAAGTTTTTAGTATAAACTGGCATTTTAAAAATGGTGTGTATTCCTATTTTCCTGAACATTCTTTTAATATCATTAGAAATGTTATTGCTAAATGGTATGACCGCGGTATTTTTCCAACTAATCGGTCCTATTTTATTGGCTATTTCCTCCTTACGTTTTTCCATCAATGCCGGATGGTAAATCTCAAAAACGCGGTCACGGATTATTGTTGAGACCATTTCTATGGGATAACCATTACGTTTTAGAGTATCTTTAATGAGGAGTAGATTAGCCGGTCGAAATTCAGGGTCAGAGAGTAAAATTGCGCGATCTATTAATCCCTTTATTAATCCCACCTTATGTTGCATGGGATGAGCCGAAAAAAAGTTTATGTATCTACCCGACCAACTAGGTTTGTGATACCAATTGGTGCTAAGTTTATTGTTTGATCTAATGACCAATGTATCCAGAAAGCTTAAACAAGAATCTTTTTCAACCTCATAAGTAAATTGTAGTCTATTGTGGAAACTATTAAATGTATCGAGCAATATTGGCAAATCTTCTAATTTAATGCATGTAATAATATCATCCACATATCTTTTATAAAATTTTAATTGAAATGGTACCTTCGAGAGAGAGGCAGTCTCTAACCTTTCCATCACCAAATTGGCGATGACAGGGGAAATTGGAGATCCCATGGCCGTTCCAAAAACTTGCTTGTAAAACACTCCATTGAAGGAAAAAATGTTGGTCTCCAACACAAACTTCACGGCTTGGAGAAAATCATCTCTGCTAATATTGGTGTGCTGTGCAATTTCTGTCCAACGATGGTGTAATACCTGCAGCCATACCGTTAGTTTCATTCACGAGCGAAGAAATAGCCGAAGCGTTCGTGAAACACTTTATATGTCAGTATGGATGCCCCAAAGCAATTCTGACAGACCAAGGATCTTCGTTTATCGGGTCTCTTATGAGAAAATTTGCAAGAGTCTTCAGTATTAAACAATATAAAACATCCGCTTTTCATCCCCAATCGAATGGCTCACTAGAAAGAAGCCACCATGTACTAATTGAATATTTAAACCATTATATAACAAAAGAAAGACAATGGGATCAGTGGTTGCCACAGGCAATGTTTTCTTACAATACTAGTGTACATGAAAGCACAAAATATACTCCATACGAACTCATCTACGGAAGAAAAGCCAGACAACCATCTAGCATGACACAGAACGACTCACTAAACACGTATCCAGATTTGGTCGATAACTTGATGAATAAATTGATAAATATTCGCGAAATAGGCAGACGTAACTTAGAAAACTCGAAGTTTAGACAAAAACACTATTATGATAAGAAGGTATCATCCATTCAATACCATAGAGGCGAGAGAGTAATGTTATTAAAACCAAAGAGGAATAAATTCAGTAATGAATATGACGGACCGTACGTGATTATGGACGTCCTGGAGAATAATAATGTGAAACTGGCAATAAGTCCCCGTGTCACTAGAGTTGTACACCAGGATAGGATTAAGAAGGCTTACATCTCACCTATTCATAATAATACTAGGGATCATAATCAGGCTGGTACCAATGCAGGAACGTGATTTCGAAAAGTGGGGAGATCCGCGAGATTAATTACGACGAAATCCAGTTTAAAAATTTAGTGCGCACTGAGATTTCAAATCGCAGCAAGCGAAATATAGAAGTGAATAGAGAAGTAATAGAAGGTGTTCACGAAAATCGTACTTTACGCGCCATCTCGCGAGAACGAGCAAACCAGCGTAACCGAAACGAACTCTGTCCCCCCTTGTCCATGTGGATCAAGCGATCATGCGCTCCCTTCCATCGATCGGCGATCGATGGAAGGGGGAGAGCACGAGGATTCGAGGAATTCGGCAACGAATTCCTCGACCTACTAGTCGACGAGCCGTCAACCAGGTAACAAGCTTAAAACCGCTTCACTTGCTAACGCTGGCACCGCTACTCTTAAATTCGCTTCGCTTTACCGGGTTCGGGCCGAATCCACGTGCTTGTGCATACTCCAGCTTCGCCTTGTAAGGGGCATCGGGCCGGGCCCACGTTGCATCGCACTGCTTATTCCAGAAGCCCTACCGCGTAGGAGAACTGTTATAATTACCTCAAACTAAGAACTTCTATCAATAGAATTATGCGAAAGACTCTTTATTGTATATAGTTGTGCATAGTATAGACTAGGATTAAATTTAGTGACTAAAGTTAAGTGTTCTTAAATCAGACTACCCTCTCGCGAGTTCCCGAATCCAGCGACGAGCGCTTTCCGTTATTTTTGTAAACAGAAGGTGATAAAGATAGTGATAGTAGAAAGGAAATGTGAGTATAAGATTCAAAAAGAATAAATTAAATTAATAAATCAATAAGATTAATAAGCGGGATTTTCAAATTTTTGCCTTTAAAAGCATGCTGGTTTTTCACTCACTGGCGTTTCGTCCTACTGACATGGATGAAGAGTTTTATGGGCCATGGGACGGGATACTACCGGAAGAATATCCCACAATTTATTTAAAATTGATGCGGCTGGTCTGTCTTCAAGGACCGGGAACTATTCACGAAGATCGATTCGACATTTTTAAGAGAAAGATTTGTCAGCTATGCTATGAACGACTCCCGGAGAATCATAGATTTTCTTACCCACAAGCATTTAATCACCTCCTCACCCAAACGAATAGTGCTCTAGCATATAGAGACTGTAAATTTTGCGATAAAACATTATATACGGTGTACCATGCGGGACGATGCCCCGAGTGCATCGAGATGTATTTTAATTTTGATGAGGAGGGAGAAGACGACGACTTGCTCCGACAGGGGCATGCAATAAACGTGATCACCCAATGGTGATCACAAAATAATAAAATCGCAATTTCATTTTCCTTTCAAACTGCGTAGTGAATCTCCGTATCAATCATGTCAATAGGGAAGAAAAAAATAGGTCGCGAGAGAACAGATCGCGGAGATGGGAGAACAATGCCGAAATAGTGCGCAGTATAGTAATCGACAGCGATCAGTGCGGATCAGTTGGCGATCAATAACGTAATATTTTTCATAAACTACAAATTTAAAATAATAGTAACAATGACGAACCGTCGTACAGGTACAAAGAGAATAAAAACAAAAAGAATGGAAATCCAATGGAAAAATTTGAGTAAAATAGATATTCCTGAAAACGGCTGGTGCGATTATATTAAATTACCCCCCTCTGACCCTCGACAACGGGCATGGAAGTACAACTTTCTCTTCGGCTCTGGACATGCACCACCTCCAACTACTGGAAAAAGATTATCGATGGTGGATGACGATGAAATCCAAAATTTCCAGTACATAGACGAAGAACTCAACAGCCCAAGCCCTCCACAAGACCCTTTTGAAATAACCATTCCCCAAAACCCTGTCTCTCGAGGACGAGAGATTACTCCCGGCGGGGAGATGTAACAAACCCCCAAAATGCCCTTTTCTTTTTTCTTTCTTAATAAACGTAATTAGTAACTATTATAATACTTATTCTTATTATTCTTACTTTAATAAACGCGTTAGCATTAATACTAATATTAGCTCATAGTACCGCGAGACGAGAGTGCAATGAGAGAGAGAATCGAATGTTAATGAGTGGGGAGAATTGAACGCATGCGCGATCCTCAGTCGATCGGCGGATCGACGAGAGCAAGGATCGGGAGCAGAGAAGTGTGCAGAGCAATGAGTGGGAGAACCGAGCGTCCAACGCGCGCCTGCGCATTAGTCAGTCGCTCTGTAAGCCGACTGGAGAGCGGACCATGCGAGAGCGGAATTGTCAATGCGTAATAGTCGAGCTCCATTCCTATTGGTGCGCTCCCAGTATCCAGAATATGTATAAATACGGGCACGATAGCCCAGAGAGATTCATTCGATTCATTCGACTCCAAGCATTTAATGCTATACAATTCAAAGGATCATTTAAGGCAAATAGCCGATCCCGACATAAATTAATGCTCCAACTTTGGAAGCCGCTTTGTAGGCCCCTCGGTTCTGTTGAGCGTTCCAACCAAGGCCATAGTCGCCAGGTTTGATGAGACGTTCCAGCCTTGGAAGCCGCCTTGTAGGCCCCTTTGTTTGAAGAAGCAAAGTTGTTAAATTCTTATTCTCAGGTTAGTAATATTACTCCTGAGCAACGTGGGAGGAAGATTATTCCAAGTGGCAAAATCCGCCCTTGACGAAACGAAGAAACAATTAAGAACGAGTCTCGACTTAAACATATTCAATCCTAAATCCTAAGCTATTACATAATTCCTAAATCTTTCTACATCGACCAAAAGAGTCACTATCTATAAGCTAATTCCTAGATCCATAAGCTAATTCCTTCAATCGACTAAGACGTCGCTATTAGTTATTTAAGTTATATTACTCTAAATCGATCGATCAAACGGGCGTTCTTTTGTACCGACCAAGAGTCGCAACCCAAGACGATCAACTATATCCTTTTGTACCGACCGAGAGTCGCAACATAATTATCCTAATTTCTTTAATATTATAAAGCGTTAATTTTTGTTTGTTTGTATAATTTAGAAGTTTTATATTGAATAAACACTATTAAGATTAATTCTGGTTCTTGAATTTTAATTCTTTATCGCACGCCACTCGAACCAATCCCGAAATCCTGTGAAACGCGTTACGCCACGCGTGAAAACGTTACACCCTTGTACACGTTACTTTTCGATTAACAGTGTTGTAAACATTTCCGTAATCGAAGTTTCGATATTGTGTTGTAGTTTCGACCACTTTTCTTCACTTGGTTGTAGGAAATTTATAACGGCAAGAACACCGTTGGATTATATAGTCCTTGCGATTTTAAGTTATCACCCTCCAAAGTTAAGCGTTCCATTTTACTCTACTCTCCCCTCATAAATCGCACCCCCGTTGCTGAAGAAGCGCGACCTGTCGGGTCGAAATCCTATTTACTTCCGCGCGATTTCCGGTGCGTCCCAAAAGGGACCAATCAGAACGGTCAATTTGGGCCTGAAATCGCGGCGGCAGCGTCGGTATTGTTTCCGGTTTCAAGTCTTCGTTTAGGGTAAACGGGGTACTCTGAGCCATAGCCAAGCGGACGTTCGACCGGCAACAACGTGTCAAGTGAACAAGTGTTGAACTCGAAAATGAATAGACAGCAGAGCCTTGAGTTGATTGGGCAATATGAGAAGCATCGCGTGTTATGGGACAACACACTGCCAGGATATCATAACAGACAGTTGAGGGGAGATGCGTGGAAGGATATCGGCAGGGCGATGCAGCTACCCGTGATGCAACTACAAAATAAAATCAAGACATTGATGGGGTGTTATCGGCGAGAAAAATCGAGGGTGCAGCATAGTCTCGTCAGCGGTTCAGGTTTTAAAATTTTTCTTTAACCTAATTTTTTTATTTGTAACATCAATCGGGTGTAGTTATGCAGAAAGCTACCAACCCTCAATGATCTGAAACTGAGCGCATTAAGTGCGAAGATTGAAAGTGTTAAAGAAAAGTAGTTTATTTCTATTGGGTATATTTTATTTCTTGTTATTCTTCTACAATGTTATGTAATTGATTATTTAATGGTGAGCAGTATAATTGATATTATTTTAAATTTTGTGTAACATTTGTTTTTTATGCGTAAATTGAAACTATGGCTTGGTAATTTTAATAATTGAATAATGTAAACGTTGCCCTACGGTTTGGTTTTTTCCCCCAAATTAAAGATCACAAAATGATGGAATCCGTAATGCGTTTAACTAAGTTTTGGTCATTTTGAAGGTTCGTAGTTTTTGGCATAATTAGGCCCAAGCGAAGACCTTGGTGGAAAAGCTACGTAAGCTCAGTGTTTGGTGAAATGTTAATTGCTCAACTTTTAAATGTTTTTATACATTGTCGATTGATGGGTGTAAGGATGAGACAACTTTCGCAAGTTGGACTTACTCGGTTTTTGCAACAAAGTCTTCTATTAACCGGTTAACTGGCACGGTCCTTTTCACTATTCGGGCCCAAACTGGTACCATCGAATAATTAAGTGAATCACACAAAATTTGGTATACAGGGGTTTTTTGAGTCGCTGAACCGATTCCGGGGGTAATTTTTTTCATCTGACACCCAAAACCCCTAAAAAAATAGAATTTAGGGGTGAGTTTGTCAATTCTTTACTAAACCCTTTTTTATTTAAAAATTTTTTATTTGTGAAGTTTTCTTGTCTATAATTCGATTGCAGCAGTTACTTTTTTCAATGCCACCCCAACCCCTGAAAAATAAGGGTTTAGGGGTTTAATTTTTTAGTTTTTTTATTTTCTACGAAAAAGTTTCGAATAATTTTATACCTAATAAAAAAATAAATAAAAATAAAAAAATATATAAAATAATGCAAAAAAGTAAAAAAAAAGAAAAAGTGGAGTGTAAAATCTTTCCGTAACCTCCTCGTCGGTACACTCTGGGGTCGTGAAATTTTCACCAGCTAACTACGGGAGTAAGAGTTTACTTATGAAATTGAATACAGTACGAATAATTTATACAAATCCCAACAATTCGCTAGTCATTTTGGTTCGGCCATATTGAGTCTGCCATATTGAATTTTACAATTCCGATGCGAAATTCAGATTCAGCGACCCCAAAAACCATTACATACCAAGTTTCATTCAAATCGATTGAAAAACAAAAAAGTTATTCCATTTGATCATATATGATACATTGCCAGAATTGGCCAGATTTTTGTTTGATCATATATGATACATTGCCAGTTAACCGGTTAATACACTTGGTAGTGGATGTATTTTTTTGTCGAAAATGGGTTTTTATTGACTTCGAAGTAAACAATTATGTTTTTCCTTATACAGGCCGAGGAGAAGTATATCGGTCGCAGTGGTTCGCGTTCGATTGCTTCCAATTTTTGTCAGACAGGCACGTTCCACGCCAGACAGCCGATACAACAAACGACGTAAGAACCCGTTTTTACAAGCTTTTATTTTATTAATTTATAGTAAAACCTTTTTTTTAAACAAGCTTTTATATTTAACTACACTTGTTGGTTCGTTTGATATACATACATACATACATACATACATACATACATACATACATATAGATACAATATATTACAAGCTTTTGTCGCCCTTAGCACGGTTAGGTCACTCATACGATGCAAAATAAAAGCGTGGAGCGTAAAAATTGAAATTTCCTTTTTATATAAATATTTATAATGGTCTACGTATTTTGATACACATTTTAAGTCATAGACATAATCATGGCCTTCAGCAATTAGTTTTTGCACAACTTTTAATATTCAATATTTACGCCCCACGCTTCTATGTTTAGTCATATGAGGGAATTCTTGTAAGGCAGTCATTTGAGTCCTGACCACAATTATTTTTTTCCTTAGTGGATTTTAATAATTCTTGTTTTAAAAAAAAAATTTCTTTCCATTAATGATAAACATCAGTTGGCCACGGTATCGAACCATTTCCAATGAAATGCCTTGCAAGATGCAAGCGTATCTCCTTAGCAGTATTTGCTGATCTTGTAGGAATAGTTCGAATGGGCAGCAGGGACGACGTATCGACGTCGTGCCTACATCTCCCACCAATAATCCGTCCGGTATCTGACGCGCCCACGGAAACAACCGAGGAACAGGAGGAACCACGAGCGTCAAGCAGAAATTCCAATACAACATAATTCCATGCCAGAATTTGTAGTTATATAAATAAACACTGCATAACTTGAATCTTTATACAATGTTTTCATTAGTTCTTAACCATTAGTTCTTAATCTTTATTCTACCTAATATTATCTTGTTTGTCCGTCCTCTACTGATGACGTTTCATTTGATCATAATGTACCGAAAAGTTATTACCCGTAATAAATTTAAAAAAAAAATGAACACAATGAAATTATAACTTGTCTATATGAAGTGATTCATCTGTATGAAGGGGACGCAATGGTCCGGGAGGGGGGAGACTTTGTTCTACTTTATTTTTCCACTGCACATACCTGTTGATTCGTCTTTCCATTTTAGAGCTGAACAATATTGACAAACAATAGACATAGTAGGGGAGACCGGGGCTAGTTGACTAATTTTTAACATTTCTAATTTTAATAAACGGCTCTACGAAGCAAGCGAAGAGGAGAAGGAGCCACTGCGGCTCGCGAGCCGCTAGTTCGACACCTCTGCTTTATCCTATCGATATGGAAGTGATGCCGATGGATTCCATATGTTTTTCCGACGAAAATCATACCAAATTTCTTGTAAATCGGACTATTATTAACGAAGTTAGCTTGAGGTTATGGAAATTAATTTTTCATGGAATTTCCTTCATTATTTTCCAAATTACGTCATTCTTGGTGTCAGTTTCATCGGCGAAACATAAGGAATCAATTGGCGTCGTTTTCGCAAACAGAAGAAACTGCACGTGGGAACGTTCAACATTCTCCAATAATATACAAGAACCGATCTTTCCCCAGCTTATCTCAAGAGGTAACGATGCCAGATGAACGTCAGGAAACTATAAACACTTTCTCGCCCGTAGCAAATTCCACACAAATCGTCCCTTTAGATAAGGACCAGACCTCATTCGACGATCTAATATCCTTTGAGGAGCCGACCGACAATACTGTCATAGAAAATGCAGGAACTATTCAACAAGAATTACTCAGTACACCGCAAGTATCCTTAGAAGTCATGGATGAACTTTTACAACCCTCAATAAACCAGCTACCTGCAGGGACTACAGCCGAAGCAAGTGTGGGACAACCACCTGACAGCAGGTCAACTGAATCTAGGGTCTTTGACCGCACGCTTGACCCTTACCCATTCTTCACTACCGAAACCGAAAATTCAACCGACCTTGGTGATCTGGAAGAGATTCCACTAGACCAACCACATCAAATTATTGTCTCTTCAAATACCTTTACTGCTGAAGAAGGACATCACGTACATTTCAGTTCTGCCGATTGCAATTTAATAAACCCCGTTGGAAAATTACTACTAGACACAGAAATGATTAATAAAGCAAATCTTCTGGCAGCACAACCAAAAAAGGGACAGGTGATAACTACAGACAATGGACTATTTAAAACTTTCAGTATAATAATCTCAGAAAACTTCTTTGATAATATTAAAAGAGTAGATGTGCTCGATGGATTGAAAACTCTTCGACACACCTTGGATCAAAATCAGATTAAATCATTTCGAATTTCTGCTACGGGGGACCTTCATAAAATACCATCCAATGAATTCGTCAAGATTTTAGAAGAGGTTTTCATGGGAACAGGTCTGCAGATTATTCTATGCAACTATACCATCACCACACCATCCGAAGAGGACAGACAGCACATCATCTGCGAGGCTCACGACAGTTTAATTGGAGGACATAAAGGAGTAACGAAGACATACAAACGTATCCGATCAAAATTCCATTGGCCACAAATGCGTAATGACATTCAAGACTACATCCGAAGATGCCAGAGTTGTCAAGAACAAAAATTAGTCCGAGCGAAAACTCGTCAGCCGATGTTGATCACCGACACACCTATAGGAACCTTTGATAAAATTTCCTTAGATACAGTGGGACCTCTACCAATTACACCCAGCGGGAACAGACACATTCTCACCATTCAAGATAATCTAACGAAATATTGTGTAGCCGTAGCAATACCTAACATTCGGGCTGCTACAATTGCAGATGCTTTCGCTAGATATTTCATCACGATTTACGGTACACCTCGCGCAATACTAACAGACAAAGGAACTAGCTTCATCGGAACACTTATGACAAATTTATCCGAAATATTTAAAATCAAACAAATCACAACTTCGGGATATAGACCACAAACCAATGGATCTCTGGAACGAAGTCACATCGTCCTCACCGAATACCTCAAACATTACATGGATAGCTATGAAGATTGGGATTTATTGATACCATTCGCAATGTTCTCTTACAACACGTCTGTTCATGAAGCAACAAATTTCACCCCATACGAGTTAATCTTTGGAGAGCCAGCTCGAGAACCAAGCTCTTTTCCAACTGGCGAAAAGCTAAAGTCATATGGAGACTACTTAATAGAATTAATAACGCACATGACTAATATTCGTAATATAGCTTCAGATAATCTAAATAAAGCAAAAATCCGTTCAAAAAATTATTACGACACCCATGCCAGGCCAGTAATGTTTAACGTAGATGATTCTGTTTACGTACTCAAGGAACCACGCACCAACAAATTTGACCCACACTACATTGGACCGTACCAGATAGTAGACGTGACAGACCTGAATAACGTAGTATTACGAATGCACAATAAATTAATCACCAAGCATCAGGATAAACTAAAACATGCTTACTCTCCATTCACAGTTGAAAACCAACCATGATTTTCACATATTTGCTCCTGCTACCTCTCGCTGTCATTAGCGACAGTCAAATTATAACACCAATTCAAGAGGACACCGGACTCTTCTACGAAAAATTACCCGACATAAGGACCTTCCAATCACAATGGCGCCTAGTCACATCTCTCGATGTCAATCGGTACCTCAGTTATGCTCCACATGTGAAGCATCATATCTTAGCTATGAATCAACTTTGCAATCGTCATGATTCTATCAACTGCCTCAGCAAAGAATTGGGACCACGATTAATCAAGAAAGAAGAAAACACCGTGCATTATAGCAATCTGATACGCACCGCAATAGGTGACACCTCATATTTTAAAACACCATCCCCACGGCGTAGCGTACCTTTCGGATTCATCGGCACTCTCAGTAAAATGTTATTTGGAACCTTATCACAAGAAGACGCCGAATACTACAACCGTGAATTAAACAAAATTTACAAGGATCAACGTGAAATTACTGAAATAATAGCAAACCAGACGCATATTATAAAAGGAGAATTTTCAATCACACACGCAAGGTTAGTTAATTTAACTCAAATCATATCTCAACTAACGAAAACGATGGCCATACACTCCGAAGCATTACAAGAGACGCAGTCAGACATCAACAAATTACGTTTCGAAGCAGCCATCAGGGACTCTGTATTTGAAATAGAAAGAGGTTTGGACGATTATAGCACGAACCTACTGTTGCTAATAGATGCAGTCCTGTTAGCAAAACAAGGAATTTTGCACCCTGCTATTCTATCCCCAGAGCAATTATTGAAATCAGCTCAAAGAATCAAGGAAATACTTACATACGAATTTCCCTTAACACCCGAGGAATTGCTCACAGAACAAATTGAAAAAATAACAAACTTAAACGTAATTTTCACTAAAGGAAGAATACTCTTCGAACTCACCATACCTTTATTAGAGCGAAAAACCTACAATTTATATAAAATATACCCCTGTCCATCGACACACAACCTGGGAACAAAAAGGGTAATTTCTTATATCCAACCACAAACCCAGTTTATTGCAGTCTCAGCTGACGAACAACAATATTTCTCTCCAACGGAAGAATATTTAAGGACTTGCCGGTTACATCACAATCAATTTTTGGGACCAGCAACTCTACCAGTATATCAAGCAGATCGACCACCAACCTGTGAATCTACGTTGTTATTGAACCCCACTTCGATTAATTGGAACTCCTGCACCATTAAATTAACTACACAAGTAAAACCATACTGGCAGACCTTAAATGCACCAACTACATGGCTTTACTTCATGCCAGAATATAAAAAGGCACAAATCTATTGCAAAGGAAGAAAAACTGTAACACAAAACATCACGGCCACCGGAATCTTTAAATTAAAACCCGGATGCCAAGCAACAATAGACTCGGTACAACTAAAATCATTGGAAACCATTGACACCTCGCAAAATATTGAATACTACCCCTCCAAATCTTATAATTTATCAATAATTATACCGGAAGTTACCGAGCATCACTACGAAGCCTTAAAAATGAACGAACATGAAACTAAAAAGTGGGAGGATCTTCCAACAGCATTATCACTTACAGAAATAGAACAACGAGCTAGGAATTTTGCAACCCACCAAACATCTATCCGGCAAATACAGATCTCGACCTTTTCCTCTATTGGAGGCATAATAATCATACTGATTATAGCAAATACAATATTGGTTATGAAATGCAAACCTAATCAGACCAACAATATAATAGAACCTCCTAAAGAACGCCAGGAAATAACAATAAATGTACCAAGTACATCCGAAAATAGCAGCCCGAGCGCCACAGTTTTCTAAAGGGATGAGAACACACCCACGAGAATCCCTCCCTGGCACTCGTATAGTTTCAGGGTGGGGGGCGCGATAAGGGTTCCTTCCCTATAAAAGCTGGGCATCAGGCCCCTTGACTCAGCACAACCCCTGCTTCCACATGTCCAAGAGCATCGCCACGCAGACATCACCAGACGAGGGTACGAGAACTGTAGCAGTACAGACGGGACACTACGGATCTTGGGAGACATCATCCCGAGTGGGTACTATCTTCACCCCAGGGCCCTACCACTGCAGTGCCGGAGGAAATATAAGGAAGGGCCGAAGCTCTTCGACTCAGAAGTCCAAAGTCAGGACAGTGGGCGTCCAAACGACTAAAAATAAACCACATCCCCGTATTCCGGACTGGCTGGTGCTCCAGGAGATCACCGACGACAACATTCGTGATTGGACACCGGGCGAGCAGAGCATCGCTAAAAGACACAAGCATGAGAACCATCACAATACGTGACTTCGGAAAGACATCCCGCTGCTTGGTTACGAACGTGGAAGACCTCATCACCTTTTGGGTCACCCTGGACACTTTCACGGAAGCAACCAAGGTCACGTATCAGGAGTTAAACTCCCACATGACAAACTCCGAACACCTATGTCTGCCAACAATGGGCAGCATCAAACCGGGACGACTCGTGACCGTGAAGTTCGTTGGTAGGGGATGGCTGCGCGCAGAGGTCACCGAGCAGAGGTCAACAACATGCACCATCTTCCTTGGTGACTATGGCATAGCAATGGACTGCTCTGTCACGGCATTGCGATCATTGCCGCCTCGGTTCCACGCCCTGCCATGGCAGACAACACGGATCCAATTGAGGGGCGTTAAGCCACGATCCTGCCGACCGCTCCAGAGGACGACGCACATCGCGGAGATGGTCATGGGGAAAGGAAGGGCTGCCTCTCAGACCTCCATCAAACGGCAGAAGGCATCACAGCAACCCTGACGCTTGATCGACTACCAGGACAACCCCCACTAAATGTCATCGACCACTGGCTGGAGATGGGCTACGTGGTGCCCAGCGACAGATAAACCCAACACCCCGCAACACCTAGCGATAAGTACACTACATTACACTACACCCGACAATTCTCTTTTACACTTTTACTTACGAAAGACTTGTAGGTCGTTTTCCCTTCTTTTGTAAAAGCATCACGAAAATCGCGATGTTTTGTCTTGGGGGGGGGGGGGGGGAGAGATGTTACGTATGTGGAATCTTCCCATACGCCGCTCTCAACCATTTTTCGAGCTCACGTCTGCGAAGGGAAAACGCCCTAAAATCCTTTCGCTTATCACACACCACTAATGGGGGTCGTGCTCTCTACCATCTGGTTGACGATCATGGGAACGGGAGTGACACGACGACGACCACCCCGAAGGATTTCCTTATATGGAGATTTCCAACTAATCCCCACTCATTTTTGGGACTATATAAACCCTTTGGTTTCTACCCTCTGAGGTTCAAAGCAGTACAGTTACGCGTAGAGTAACGTCGTGTCACGCTCGTACAGAGTTGGTTAAATCTAGTAAGATCGAGCTAAAGTCTCCGTCAGAATCATAGTTAACCTCATAGAATCCGCGAGTTCGGTTTATATTCTATTTGGCTTCTCCGAATAACCACTCGTACGCCCCGCATCGCCAGTGCGTCAACACCGCGCAAATTAGTGGTAATTCATACACTTTTACTACACTATTTAATCGCGACACTTACATTTGTACAATAATTAGTTATTGAATACACGAATGGTGTTCACGTCTAAATTGAGTCAGATTCGTTAAAACCCATCTTTTACCCAGCGATCCTTATAATATTAGTAGCATATACCCACCGATACAACTTTACCGCTCGAGTTGTATCAAATATTAATTAAGAGTTACGAGGCAATACTAACATTTCCCGCGACTCCCTGATTTCACATCAGGGTCGTTCGCATCCAATACCAAAACAAGGAATCTTCTCCAACCTAGTGGCTCCCCGATTTCGCATCGGGTTCGTCCACGTTTAACCTCTCCTGCGGCTCCCTGATTTCGCATCAGGTTCGTCCGTGAGTGACTCCATTCCTAGAGGCTCCCTGATTTCGCATCAGGTTCGTCCTCGTTTCCGATAATCCTGCGGCTCCCTGATTTCGCATCAGGTTCGTCCGCCCTCTAACTAACAAATTCATCAACCGTATTCCTTGGGAAATACCCCTCTCGCCGGCCTCTCGCGTTGCCGCAGCCCCGGCTCGTAACATTTGAAACATTTTTTTCTGTCTGTTGTACTTTAAAAGTTATACGTGAAAAAGTGGAAGTGGCAATTTGACTTGGAGGTTAGTTTTCACCCCCTTAAAGGGCGATAGGGCACAAGTGAAACACACCGTTGTTCTTGTTTTGAGTCACTCTAAAAACCCAAAAAGTTGCGTTCCAATCGGTGAGTCCGGGTTCGCGGTGTTCCCTTGTCAGTCTTGTATATCTCATAGATTATTGAAATCATTAGTTTCACTACAGACAGCTGTAGCTTATTAAGTTATTTTACAACAATACACGTGTCACGTACGATTTGTCATAAAACATGGATAGCGCAGGTATGTTGTCTATCCGTATATACATACATATATATACACTGCCGGTTAAAATTAAAGGAACACTATAATTTCCCGTAAATTTTTGTCATTTTCAAATGGCTGTATCTCCGCGAAAAATGATCACGGGTAGGTTTAAGTCGCAAAAAACGTGGACACTTGAATGATTCCATGATTTTTCTCGAAGTGGCATCATGTTTTCCAAAAAATGGAGAATATGCAATCCTCAGAAACATTTTAAAATGGATTTTATACGATGAAAAATATCTCATTAAATTGGCCACTCAGGACTCTGAAAGGATAATTCCTTAGTTTTCAAAAACACTCATGAAAATTTTTCTACGATCAAATTTTTTTGGCCCGTGCATACCTTCGTTCAAACTAGGAAACAAAAATTGAAACTTCGTTGCCTGCGCTTCATCTTGATAACATAGTATCATAATGGATGAAAAAATTGAGTCCCTGGATTCCAAAACTAGAAACTTCAAGCATCAGAATGTTTTTTTTTAAATATTTTTGCGACCATTTTTCGCGGAGATACAGCCATTTGAAAATGACCAAAATTTTCGGGAAATTAGAATGTTCCTTTAATTTTGACCAGTTTGTTTTTGTACTAAAATACAAGAAGTGCAAGGTAATTAGAATGATACATAGAATGCATTAGAATGATCAAGTATTTAATATTCAAATCATTTCAGCACCTGCCATTTTGCGCCGAGATTTGTTCGCAGTTTGGAGAGAAGAGTCACATGCAACAAGAAGAAGGGAAAGAGTTTTAAAATATGTGATGGATACTTTGGGACAAAATGGGAGTGACCAGAATATTGTGCACTTAATTCAACAAAAACCCAATTTATTCTGCTCGAAAATTGGTATTAAATGGGCGGCAAGCCAGCGGACACTTAATCCATTTTTGAAGAAGTAAGAAATGTGGTTACGCGAAACTATTGACTTTGGGGACATAATTAGAAGCCATATTGATATGCCAGGTACTTCTAGCACAGTAACAGAACCTCGTACATCTGTTGGGCGTCCTACAAAAAATTTTGGACAATGCAGCGCAAAAAGTAGAAAAAGAAAAATTCAACCAATTTTAGATATGGCAACCCATAAAGAAATATGTTTTGCGGCGGAGACTAGTTTGCGAGCAGAAGGTAAAAGAGATGCTGCTGCAGTTTTAAAACAAGTGACACAATATTCTCCCAAGAGGGCTAATAAAATAAAAAAATCTTACCGCTTATCGCAGAAAGGTATGGTGCAATATACTCCCGAGGAAGCCCTAGCATTGTACGTGGATGCAAAAATAACGAAGTATCAGTACAAAACAGTATATGCGCAAGCAAAATCACGAAATGCGAAAATATATCCGTCATATAACAAAGTTGCACAGGCAAAAAAAGACTGCTATCCCTCTACAGAAAGTATAGTAATTACAGAAACTACTGGGGAGATTAAATTACAAGCGTTATTAGACCATACCGCTAGTCGATTAATAGATGCACAGCAGCAAATAGTGCGCCATATCGGTGCTGATACGATGTTGACGCTAATTTACAAAGGCGATGGCAGTTCAGGACATTCTACATACAAACAAACATTCAGTGAAGAAGAAAATATGTACCAACAGGATAATAATTTATTTGTAATATCTATGGTACAACTGAGATTGTCAAATGGAACGGAAATTGTATGGCAAAATCCGCAGCCATCTTCTACGCGATATTGTAGACCAATTAAATTAATATTTGCGAAAGAATCTGTAGAACTGATAGCAGTAGAAACAACGAACATGGAAAACCAAATCAACATCCTCACGCCAACTACAGTCAAGATCAAGGGAAAACGTCCAGGTGTCTCGGTAACGGCGCGGAGTGGAGACTGGGCAGCTCCCTGGCGTCTCGGTACAGGAATGGTAGGGCGAGACCGGGGAGCGTTCAGGCGTCTCGGAAACGGAACGGTATGGCGGCGATCGAAGGATCGGCGGTTAATCGGATATTTTCCAGTTCGCTTACTCCGGGCAGCTTCCAAGCAGGCGTGCTGGTAGTGGGGATCCGTGACCCCACTCGAACTGCTTACCTCGGTCGTACCGGGGCTTATATCCTAATTCGTGGAGATTAACAGCTGCGAGAAATCGACGCGATCTAGCGGCGCGGTGGGGAATGAGCGTCATCGCGCTGACGCGTCACGAGACCGGTGCGATTCGGCTCGGTTCGGCTGTCTTTGGTCGCGGTCGCCCGGGCGCTCGGCCTCCTGCTCACTTCCAGTCGCGCGACCGCGCGCTCGGTTCCTCGCGCTGCACAGTGGTCTGGATGGTGGCCAAAATTCAATTTCTCAACTTCAACTTTACAATGTCATTTTTTTTTTTATGAATTGACAACCCTCCAGAGCTTTTAAATCCGCATAGTTTTCCCTTTTCAAATGATTCTTTGATTAAATATAATATTACAAAGACAAAATCATGAAATTTTATGTGAATCTAATTGTTTTAATTACTCATTATAGAACATCAAAATACGTGTTTATATCATACAGTTATATAGGTAAGGAAGTATATTTCAGTTATTTATATGTGTTATAGGCATTTTTTAGTCCATGAACAAATAGTGCAATGTTTATATCAATTTAAACTTTGAGAAGGCTTATAAAAAAATGTTTAGAAGTGTTACACATCGGACCTATTTTATATGAAAGCTTAGACAATTGCTGTTCAGATCATGTAAATTATAGCTGCTACTTCCTGCAACCTTTGGCTGTATAGGGATTTTAAAATCCGTCGCGCGAGGAGTTTTGGCGTTCTGAACGCGGCGCGTGTCCCTATGCAACCACTTGAAAGGCGCCTGAGGAGTTTGAGGGAGAACTGAAACGCTTTCATTGCGTGGACCTTATCTTCTGTTAGTATTAATTCGTATAAACACTGGATATTGTCTAGTTCGAAGTGTCTTTCTGCCTTCTCGGATTAGTCTTTTACCGAATGCGCACAGTGAACCATCTCTTGCAGTTTGAAGTTTTCATTTAATTTTATATATTACAGTATAAATTCTTTAAATTAAAAGTTAGTTATATATGTATATTATAGTTATATTTTACATGTATTATAGTTTTATTCATAAGTTCCATAGTTTAGAGTAAAACAGTGTATAGTGTACAGTGTTGTAGTGTATATTGTGGACTTTTGTTATAATTATATCAAAGACTTTATACGTATAATAATGTCGCAAGATTCTTCAGGTATGTTTCACTTCTATATTGCATCGAACATTTTTTTTCGTACAAAGGGCACACAAAAGTTTTTATTTTTTTAGACCAGTACTACTTCAAGAATGAAGACCTTTTCAACGCATGGCACAATGAAAGTAATTTAAATAAAAAGATAACTGCCGTTTCCGCCTTTATTTTCGACGGAATAAAACAGACTGATATTTCTGACAGTTACAAAAAATCAGTTGAAGATAAAGTGCGCGTGTTCTGCATTAATTTGTCTAATAAATGGAAACATTCTCACCGAATATTATACAAATTTAAATCGAAATATCAGGAATGGTTAGAGGGGCATTTCACTTTTGAAAAATATAGTAATATTAATTCAGAAGCTTCAACATCTGTAGGGCGGCCTCGTTTATCATATGAAGAAAAATCGTCGCGATCACAAAGACGGGAAGCAGCAGAACTTTCGAAAGAAATGAATGAAGAATTGGGTTTAATCGTACATGCAACAAGTATGGCAGCACGTAAAAGAGAAAACGAAAATTTAGCTGTAGTTCTAAATGAAACAGTGAGAAGTCCTAACCGCGCCAAAAAAATGAGGAAATTGTTTTTTTACAATAAACAAGAGCGAATACCATTTTCCATTGAGGAAGCTGTAGCTTTTCTTTACGATAATAATCTAAGTAAACGACAATATGTCAATATTAGATTAGAAAGTAAACAGCGACATTGCGACATATATCCTAAATATGACGCTATATTGGAATCAAAGAAAAATTGTAGACCACCCGGAATTATCGTCACGGAAAGAACTGCACAAGTTCAATTGCAAAATCTTGTAGAGCATACTGTACAAAGAATTGTGTTGTTACAAACAGAAGTAATCGACAGTATTGTTTCAAATAGCAGTGATGATGTGATTCAATGTGAAATTATTTTCAGCTATGGTTTTGATGGTAGCAGCGGACATTCTATATATAAGCAAAGATTCGAACAATCAGAAAATATAGTTGGCACAGATGGTTCCCTTTTTGCAACTACGCTAATACCGCTAAAATTTGTAACAAGCAATAATATTATTTTATGGAACAATGACACTCCGCAGTCTATAAGATTTTGTAGGCCAGTGAAACTTGAGTACATTAAAGAAACCGCAGAACATATTCTTAAAGAAAAACAAAATATTGATCATGAAATCAGTAATTTATCAGATTTAAATTTGCCACACAAAGACAAGACTTTGAAGATAAAATTCAAATTAATTATGGCGTTAATTGACGGCAAGGTGTTGAATATATTAACAAAAACGAAATCGTTTCAACGCTGTCCTATTTGTGGTGCAGGGCCTAAACAAATTTTGGAAACTATGGATCTACGCGCAATAGAGTTTGCACCGAAAGAAGAGGAAAGGTTATATTATGGAATCAGTCCTCTACATGCATGGATTCGATTCTTCGAATGCGTTATACACATATCCTACAGAATTAAAATAAAAAAATGGCAGATAAAACGAAAGGAAGATAAAGAAATATTTGCATCACGGAAAATAGAAGTTCAAAATTTATTTTGGGAACGTTTAGCATTGAACATAGATAAACCTAAAGCAGGAGGAAGTGGCAATACAAACGACGGCAACACAGCTCGTCGAGCTTTCCAAAAAACGGAAATATTAAGCGAGATAACAGGTTTAGATAATTCCCTTCTTCAAAATTTCAAAATAATTTTAATCACAATATCGTGTCAATATGCCATTAATTTAGAGAAATTTGAAGCATTTTGTTTTCAAACTGCACGCATATTTAAAGAAAGATACCCATGGTATCCAATGCCGCCAACAGTCCATAAAGTTTTAGTACATGGGAAACAAATTTTAGAAAAATGTATTTTACCTCCAGGATATTTATCGGAAGAAGCCGCGGAATCCAAAAATAAATGTTACAAACACGATAGACAGTTCCATGCTCGGAAATCTAGCCGAAAAAGTAATTTAGAAGATATATTTAACAGGGCTATGGAAACCTCCGATCCATTTATATCTAATATTAGTTTAAAGAGCAGGATCTATAAACAGCAGCTCAAAAAACTCAAATTGCCTCCTGAAGTTTTATTGTTGCTGCGTTCTCCATCTATCGAAGAAAAAGCATCGACATCTAGTTCTTCAACTTCATCTTTCGAAGAAACGACTGACGATGATGAGGATTCAGATGAAGATAATGAAGAAACATTGCCCATACTTAGGCATTTAAATAATTTAGAATTGGATTCAGAAGACGTATAATAATCAAGTATTTATATGTATATTTCAGCTATATTTATCAATCAGTTTTCGTCTTACTTCTTTACTCGTACTTTCGTTTTACGTTCTTTTTTTATCTTTTTAATATTGTCTACTTTTCCAAAAATGCTAACTTAACTAAATGTGCATGCAGCAGCAATAACTGCACGTAAAAGAGGAAAGAAGGATGTAGCTTTTGTTTTAGATAAAACAAAATTATATATATATTTATATATATAATAATTTTTAATATTTTTTTTAAGTCAAAGATAATGTTAGGTCTGATTCTTTTTCTCTTTTTTTTCTCCAGTACGGCTATGATTTTTAATTTTGGCTATAAAATACCGCTTTCCAGACCACAATGCGCGCCATATTGAATCCGCCATTTTGAATTTAAAATTTTTGGTGCCAAATTCGTTATCAGCGACCTCAAAAACCCTTAATCACCAAGTTTCAGAAAGATCAGAATTTTGGCCACTAAATGTAGATATACCCAGACCACTGTGCGCTGGGACGCTACGTCACAATGTTACCACCGTTTGGTTTTAGTTTTCGAGGTATTCGCAAACAACTATAGATAAACTTGGAATAAGTAGTATAACTAGGCGGGTTCTAACTTAGGTCCGCTGAAGGGAGCGCGTGAGCGGGGGGAACATGTGAGCGCGCTGGGAGTGGGGTAGGGGAACTCAAGGCGCGGCGGGAGCGGGGTCGCGGGGATTGGTTGCGCGTGCAGGTGCCGCGGAGTGGAGGGAACCGCAAGTGCACGGAGTGATCAATTCTGACCCAGCCGCCGCGGGAAACTTTTCAGACCTTTGTCACGTACTGGGTGGTGGACTTTATGACTGTGACAATATAGGGTAGAATGGGAAAGGTTAGGCACAAAGGCAAGCTTCGTAGCACAAGGGGTGATGGGACACTTAGGCACAAATACCAGCTTCGTAGCACTAGGAGAGTAGGAATTCAGGCACAAAGACCAGCTTCGTAGTACTAGGAGAGCAGGAACATAGGCACAAAGACCAGGTTCGTAGCACAGAGGGTAAGTTGGAATTCAGCCACAAAGACTAGTTTCGTAGCACAAGGGGTGATGGGAATTTAGGCACAAAGGCAAGCTTCGTAGCACTAGGCAACCGGGGAAGGTTTAGCAGTAATCGCACACCAGTGTGACACCCGTTAGAGCACCGGTGGTTAGTATTTATGGCTTGATAATTGGATTTACTGCTGTATTGGAACAAAAAGCCACCCGTAATATTTCTTTGACATAGGTGTAGCTGTATGTGCATGCGGGACTTTAAGCGAAAGTAAGCCTTGTAAACACTAAAAGAACTCCCGGCGTTCGCAAAGCGAGATCAGCCGTTGCGATGACTTATTATGATTTGGAATATCCGAAGGATCGATGCAATAATTCGAAACGTTCTGTAAATCAAAAAGCGTTATTTATTTAAACGCATATGAATAGGCAATGCACTGTTAATGCGATAGCGGTAGAAGTATTATAATAATGCGTCGGACGTTAAGCATTAGCACACAAACATGTATATAAACGGTAATTAATAGTAATGTATATATATATGGTAATTATACAGAACAGGTGTTTCCTCGCCGATTTCAATGATTTTTGGATATGTTGTCAGGGAAATGATTCTGAGCAACTTTTTCCTATACATGTTACCGCCGCTCGACTTTCATTGCCGAGATATTTGCCACAAACTATCGGTATTATTGTTTTGCATTCTGCCCATACCTACATACATCCTATGTAGCTGCATGACGCCGTTCGACTGTTTATTCAGTATTGTAACGCATTCCACTTCCCAACTTGTCCCGTTTATTCAGTATTGCTGTACACACATCACGACGTCAAAGACGTATCGTTTTCTGTACCGAGAGTGTTGTTTCAGTACCGAGAGTGTTTGAAATGAAATTGTACGAATTTTTAAATATCTGCAATGATTATAACAATTTACTGCAGTTTTTAATTGAACAAAAAGTAATTCATGGCAGGATGAATTGCGCGAAATGCAAAAAGGAAATGACGTTTAATAGTGAAACGTTGGTGTTTGCGTGTTATAACACATTCTATAGATTGAACAGAAACAAAAAACGCGTAAAACAACAGTGTATGTCAAGAATTAGTGCATTTCATAATACCTGGTTTGAAAATATACACATGCCAATTCAAATTATTTGTCGGTTTATTGCTTATCATATAATGCTTCTGCCACCCAGACAAACATTTTTGATAGGAGAATTAGGCATTTCTTCACACACAATAGTCGATTGGGCGAGCTTTTGTAGAGAGTTGTGTTAATTATGGGTCGAAAAATCTTTGCTTCAAATAGGAGGCGAAAACAATGTCGTCGAAATGGATGAAGTTAAAATTGGCAAGCGTAAATACAACAAGGGCCGACTTGCTACTGGACAGTGGGTGTTTTGAGGAATTGAACGAGGTAGTCAGCAAGTTTTCATTGAACTAGTACCAAATCGAACTTGCGAAACTCTACTTTCCGTTATAAAAAAATGGATTAAACCAGGAACAACAATCATGTCGGACTGTTGGAAATCTTACGATTGTTTAAATCAAGAAGGCTACAGACACTTAAGAGTGAATCATAAAATCAACTCTGTTGATCCGGATACAGCGGCACACACTCAAAACATAGAGCGTGTATGGCGAGAAACACGAGCAAACGTTCCGCGTTATGGAACACGTGAATTCCATTATTCCGGATACATAACGGAGTTCCAATTTCGACGTAATCGCGCTTTTTAATATAATGGCGGAAATATTTCCACTTAGCAACGAAACTGAAACTTAATTATTGTCAATAAATTTCAAAATTTAACTAAGGTCGGTATCAGATATATTGGCCGGTGAGTTCGTTTTCGCGAGTAGCGATCGAGGGGAAATCAGCCACCACTATCTGACGATCGTGGATTTGTCAGTTGGAGTTGCGTGGCCCTCGCAGAGTATGGTGGGGTAACGGGAACGCTGCTCGGCTCCGCCTGAACCTAGCCGTTTGACTGTTATTTATTCTTAACGTAATAGTTGTGTGCGTTACGAAGCTATGCGTAGACCAATACGAGATGAAGCTATCGAGAAAGAATCAATGTTCTGACCAATAAAGCTTCTGAATTCTTTCGGAGTTAACGCTCACCTATTCTGATGTGTGTATTTCTACGCTCACAACTCGGTTTGGCCTATACACCAGAATCTTGGCACTATCCCCACCACTTCTGGCTCACTCTTGTTCTGTGAAGGCGAGAGTGAGATGGAACGAGAGCGAGTCAGAAAACTTTGAGAAAAGGAGCACCGAGGCAGGCAAACGATGTGGTGGGAGAATACCCCTCACGAAACTTACCGGCCAATATATCTGATACCGACCGGTATTGGCCGGTAAGTTTCGTGAGGGGTATTCTCCCACCACATCGTTTGCCTGCCTCGGTGCTCCTTTTCTCAAAGTTTTCCTCCCCATCCTTTCTCCTTTATATTCTATACCTCGCTCAGCTTTAGTTTTCGAGATATTCATAAAACTATTTGGTAATAAATGCATAAACGGGCACACCTCACCGATTTTGATGAGCTTGAAATATGCTGTAAAACTCAACATTCTGAACAACTTTTTCCTATACATGTCACCGCCGCACGACCTTCGTTTCCGAGATATTTGCGAAAAACTTCTGTGGATTTATTCCGACGCAACGCATTCCACTTTCCAACTTATCCCGGGTAATAGTATTGGTTGGGGCTAGATTAGTGCGGAGAGTGCGCGCCCGCTCGCACGATGTCTACCATGTCACCGAAAGAAGAACCGGAAAAATACCGGTATTTATATCGGTTATTACACGTCTGTTTTGGTAGGATATCGGTTTCGGTATAGCTTTGTTGACGTAATACCGGTATCCAAATCATACCGGTTTAAAGTCCCTGCAATAAACTACACCACTTTTATCCAGGCCAGCGCGCCGCAACACACCGCGTGTTTCATGAAACTGTCAAACCCAAAACGTCTCATTGGGGTCATGTACGCACCCCCCCCCCCCCGGGAAAACATTCTACACACGCATATGTGCAACCACTCATATCGCATTATCCACCCGGACCCTCAACTCTGGACTTTTTCATCTCGGACTACCGCGCCGACTTTACCTGCAAAATTACAGACGATATTAACACCGCCCCATCGCCCTGTCATCGTAACGGCCAAGCACGCATCAGGCAATAACAACTTAAACTCGATCATCGACTGGGATCTTTACAACTCTCTACACCTCCAACTTTAAAATCAATTCCAACATGTCATCGAAAGTGGAAGTGGACCAGAAGATCTCAGAACTCACCTCCTTCCTGCACGCCTCTCGCAGGCGTGCCAAAACGGCCGTGTTAAACTCCACCAAGTTACATTATTGTGAGTGTCTGGTGAGTTGCACCCCTTATCTCTTCTGTACATTTCGATTGTCACTGTTAAATTTACTACGTAATTATCGACAATTTCTGACAGTCAATAGACTATGGGATTTCCCTAGTCAGAAGTTATGTTCAATTACACGAGTACCTTATGTTTGTAAAATGATCGATTGATAATTTCCATATTTTATTTCTGCCATGTCATTTGCTTCCGTCCAATATTCAACATTAAAGCTTTATTTACCATTAAATACTACTCGTTCATTACCTATCTGATTCCATTGAAAAGACCCGTATGGGACTAGAGCGTTAACGATCCCAAAATCTACCCCTTATCCTTCTGATAAGGTACATAGATACAGTAGAGCGTCAATTATCCGAACTGCCTGGAACCGAGGTGGTTCGGAAATTCAAATTGTTCGGATAATCGAAGAGTTCGGAGAATGAAGCGTGCATGTACTTTACACAGTTTATAACTATAGGAATTACACCTAAAATTACTTATTAAATACAGGAGTATCTACTGCGTTAAATTATATTATAGTCCAGTGAAATTAGACGGAAATCTGCCCAATCTACGGAATAATTCCCACCAAGCTAAATTTTGGTATGGGCCTTTATTTCGTCGTTTTAAACAATATGCCAAAAGTCCCCATCGATCCGACCGCCGTTAAAAAATTTCCAGAGGGTTGAACAAAAGAAACAACTGTTTTTTGCGAATATCTTGTTATCTAGCAGTTTTGCGACAAAAATAGTTATTATACAATTTATAGCTTAGGAAATTCTGTAAAAAAAGGTCCTATGAGTTTTTTCGTAGGAGTAACCATTTTCATCTATGTCGGGTTACCAAGTTTCAACCCCCATACTTTTGATAGGGGAATATCCCGAATCCGGAAATGCAAACAATTAAAAAACCACCAAATAAAGGCCCATACCAAAATTTGGCTTGGTGGGAATTATTCCGAAGACAGATCTAATTTCACTGGACTATACGCAAAAGTCAATCAATCAATCGGTACCGCTACACTGGTTCGAAAAAGTGGTGGGCGCGTTGATGCAGCAATGGTTCGGATAATCGAACGTTCGGTTAATCTAGGTTCGGATAATTGACGCTCCACTGTATTTAAAAATTAAAAGAATTGACTGTTACGACTGCGCCGAGCTTCCTTGCTTTTCTAACAAATAAACTCACTACAGCAATATCTGATAGTCTAAGGACCGTGAGATACCCCTAATCGGAATTGCGTGTACACATCGTCCCGCTCGAACACCAAAGGCCGCGGCACGTAATAGATCTGGTGGCAGCGGTGGGATACCAGGAATTTTCTTCGTAAGAATTCCTGGGTAGTCTTATTCATTGAAATCAGATAGAATTTATAAAATTTTCCTTTTTAAAATATCATGCAATTAAAATACTGTTCGTGGTAACGCCGGGCCTTACTCCTATTATTTGCTATTTATTGACTAGTTTCTGCCCTGTATATTTATTTACAAATATTTAACGATGGCTCAAGACGCAAGCGCAATGATGACCTCCATGGCAGGGTGCCTAACTATTCAGAATAGTAGTTTAAATATTCCCTACTTTGATGGGAAGGGCGTTCCTCCAAAGGATTTTGTACAGGATATACAAAATAGCGCAGCATTAGTGCCTCCGGCATTAGAGGGCTCATTTCTAAAATCAGTATTAGGAAAATTGAAGGGTCCAGCCCGCGATAGTACATATGGAAAAACATTTACTACGGTTAATGAATTAATTAAGCACCTAAAATGTCGATTCGCACTGGGTAAAAACTATCCTTACTATCAGCACGAAATAGAAAATATTCGCTTGAAAAAGGAGGAATCGGTTAGTGATTTTTATGACCGACTAAACATATTAATTAGTGGAGCTCGAGTAGTGTTAGAAGATAGTTATGGTGCTAGCGCGGAACAAATGTTACTACCATTAAAAGAATGCGGATTGGAAGCTTACATTCGCGGACTCGCAGACGAAATAGCAAGCTCAGTAGATGCGCGTGACCCCAAAACATTAGATGATGCGCGGAAATTTACAGTACGTATAGAAACGGGAATGAAATCCGGAATATTACCTTCGAATGAAACTCAAAAGGTATCGTTTCATCAGAATAATGGCTATTCTCGATCAACGAATCCTCACTATCAAGATTACGCTAATCGCCAACATTCAAATTCCACTCGCTATCAAAACTATGCAATTAGAAATGAAGAAGAGATTCGCTCACGTTCACCGAGTCCCAACGCTGACGTAAGCGGATCGCCCATAGGAATTTTGAAACCTCCATCACGAAATCATTTTTATAATCCACCTGGATTTCCTCCACAGCCCTATTACCCGCCATATTTCTATCCGCCTATGCCATACCCGAATTATTACCCCTATCCACATTATAGTACACATAGTAACGAGCAATCACGGTCAGTAAGAGATGGGTACTCGCAAGGGAGTAGACCAAGATCTCCACCCCCTGGGCCTTCGGCACTAGGACCTGTTTCTCCATATAATAGAAATACTAAATCCGAAGATCATTTAAACGCACAAATGACCCGTCGGACGGACGCGACGTCGAGTCATTCGACAAAAGAGCGTCATGCAACCGTAAAATTCTTAGCGAACCAAGAAGAATTGCAACAGTGGAAAAACCCGAATCCCCATTAGTAAAAATGATGGGTAAGGAGTTGAATATGGGTTGCGCATATTTCCTTGTAGACACAGCAGCAGATATAAATGTAATTAAATTAAATGCCTTGGACGACAATGTTTCAGTCGCTCTTCATGAATCAGTTGCAATTTCGGGAATAACTCCGGATACAACAGAGACTTTAGGTCAGGGCTCTCCAGCGTAGGGGCCCCTCACGCGCCTGCTTCCCCTTCCAATCTTCCTCTGGCGCAGCGTACCTTCCATTGTCAAGGAGACCGCGCGACGCTGCGAAGGCTGCCATGACGGGGTAGCGTCTTCGCGGTTAGCGTTGCGCGGTATCCCTGGCAACGCGGACGTTAGTGGGAGGACCCCAAGCGCACGCGTGCGGGACCTTGGAGAGCCCTGCTTTAGGTACCACAACAATTACATTATTAGACCAACCTGTAAAATTTCATGTCGTAAGATCTTCATTTGCATTACGTTGCGATGGTATACTAGGTAAAGAGTATCGTAGGCAAGAACGGGCTCAAATCTCCTTTAACCATAACACATTGGTAACACAAAGTGATCCCATTAAACCAATACCTTTTGTTGGCCATGATCCAGTACCTCGTAACGTAGGACCCCGACTTTTGTATTTAAAAGCACGTACTAGACAAACGGTTGCCATTGATGTTACAAATCATGATTTAAAAGAGGGATATTTGCCTAAAATCAATACCATAGATGGCTTGTACATTGGCGAAGCTGTCGTGTCTGTAAATGACCGAGGAGCATGTCACGTCTTTGCTGTTAACACGACAGATAAGGATGTTGAAGTCGAAATTCCGCCACAAGAATTAGTACCATTCGAGTATCATAACTTCCCCGAAGAACAAAATTATTTCGATTCTGATACGCAAGATGAAACCTTGCTAATCGCGGAAGACAGAATTTTAGAAATCATTAAAAAATTGCCTCTGGATCATTTGAACGAAGAAGAACGAGATCATGTAATTAAAATCATTAAGGAATTTCCGGAACGATTCAACCTGCCTTGTGATAAATTACCATGTACATCATACATTAAACATAGAATCCCCACAGTAGACGATGTTCCTGTAAATACGCGACAGTATCGTTTTCCTCCGGTTCATAAAGATGAAATAGAAAAACAGATCCGTAATAAACTAGACAATGGAATAATAGCACCTTCAAATTCACCGTACACTTCGCTCATTTGGATTGTTCCTAACAAACCCGATTCTCAAGGCAATCTGAGATGGAGTTTAGTCGTAGATTTCCGTAATCTTAATGAAAAAACCATTGGCGATGCATATCCATTACCGAACATTACCGATATACTGGATCATTTAGGCGAAGCCCGATATTTTTCAACATTTGACTTAGCAAGCGGATTTCAACAAATTGAGATGGATCCCAAAGATAGACAAAATACAGCCTTCACGACCCCAAATGGTCATTACGAATATATCCGAATTCCGGAAGGTCTCAAAAACGCTCCAGCGACTTTTCAAAGGTTAATGGATCAAGTCCTACGCGGGTTACAGGGTGTAGAAGTTTTTGTATATTTGGATGATATCGTGGTATATGCAAAAAATTTTGTATATGAAAAGAAAGTTCGTCGTTTATTCAAGCGTTTGGCCGATGCTAAATTAACTTTGCAACCGGATAAGTGCGAGTTCCTCAAAATAGAAGTTGCTTACTTAGGACATGTTATTAGCCGGGCAGGTGTAAAACCGGATCCCAAAAAGATTAGTGCAGCAAAGAATTTCCCTCGTCCGAAAAATCAGAAAAACATTAGGCAATTTCTAGGTTTAGCAGGATATTACAGACGTTTTATTAGAAACTTCGCAGCAAAGGCTAAACCGTTGTCAGCCTTGCTAAAGAAAAATTCTACTTTCACTTGGGGAAAGGAACAAAAGAAAGGATTGTAACGAGTTAATACGGTAAGTCGCAGATCTTTCCCCCACCACGCGCGCCGAGCGGCGCTCGCGCTGGTCAAGTTCGCGCGGCGCCGTACATAGGCCAGCGCGGCGGGCCCGTCAGGCAGAGTCTACCACGAGCATCAGGCAAAAGATAGTTCTCCCCCAAAGACCTGTTGTACGTCCAAGCTGCGTCTTTGCATATTTTTCACTCCACTCACCTCCACGGCTCCCAAAGGACAGCGAGTTCGCCTACCTTTGGACGCAGGTCGATATCCCCCGTCAATCTTAGGGACAGACTTTGTCTGCCCGGAGGACATCCTACAGCCTCCGTATCTCCCGCGGGTTTGACCCACTGGGCGATCGGGCTCAAGGCTTCACGGTAGAGTGGGTCGAATTCCGATTTTTTTTTAAACTCGAAATGTAATAGTGCGCGAAAGTTGCCTCACGCAAGTACAAATTCAACGCAAAAAAAAAATTGAAATCGAATAATATTTGACCATCGCGCATCGAGGTCAAAAATTCAAATTTTGGGAAAAATACCCAATTTCTTAAAATAGTTGAAAAACGTTTTCCTCGTATTATTTACATTTACCGAAGTCGTAAAATGATATTTAAACACACCAAAAGACACTTCCGGTATAACATTTCAGTTATTATTTCAATGGCTTGGGGGAGAAGCTTCTATAAAAATTTACTGTGCAGCTCTTGGCTCGTCCATATGAAATTGAGGACGACTCAGAACTCACCACAAGAAGGTGGCTACACGTCGAGTTCCACCCGCACCCTACCCAACCAACTAACCATTCGTTAATTATAACAATATTTCAGGGGAACATTAAATTTTTGTTAACAATTCAACCGTCGACTGGAAATTGTACCTTGGTTTCGAATTTCCGCATTAGGCCTCTTGATTTTAAAGTTGAACGAATAAATCCGTCCCTATTCTCGAAACCCACAACTTTCTGTGCCGATTCCGAGACCAACTTGACACATCTCTCCACTGATTGCGTGTGGGATGGAAAGTCTCTTATATCCCATTCCGGGACAAACCCGCTCTCGATCAGGTGGTAAATGTGCTCGTTCGAAACATTGCTCAAAAGAGGAGGTGACGACAACTTTGCGGAGGACCAATCAATTATATTAAAATACTCTTGAGCATCAAACTTGAGTGTGGGCACTATAAAACTTCGTACCTTCGTTTTTTGCTTAGAAGGTAACGATCTTGATTTGAGAATTCTCTTCAGAGCAAGTTCTCTCACGTGCCTCCGTTCGTCCAGCGCCATAGTCAGAAGCAAGCTTTCAGGGTGTGCGAAATATGCATTTCGTTGAATGACAGGATCAATGATTTGAAGGAGATTGTCAGGTAAATACCTTGACGTTTGAATGGCCATGAAAAGGTGCCGTGGACCACTTATTATTGAACTTTCCTTTTTTATAGAAAACCACAGCGGCATATAGGAGGTGAGTATGAATTTCACTATTTCTTTCAGTTCAGAGGAGGGATTGGGTGTTGAAATGTATACCCTCAAGGTGTTATTTGCAGCAGTTAACCAACGAGAATGGCACAGTGGACCGAGATGTGCTACAGCTAAATCTGGCGAGCAGACACCCGTTTTAATTGCTTGGGAAATATCCAAAAGATATTTCTGATCTTTACTGAGATCGTCTCGATCTGTTGGAGGAATGAAGCAATCGATTCTTTCAAAATCACGCACAGGAAGCTTGTGACAGTCCGACAGAGACTTCCTAATAGAACCAGAGAACGACTGAGGTCCGGCAGTTGCACCATCGAGACAGGCAAATAAGTGTCTGAATGGCAATTCATTGAAATGCAACATACAGATTACCCATTGGAGAGGTCTTTTCAAATGAGTTTCAAGGTTATGGATAACACCATTTTTCCAGCCAGTATTTACTACTGTACCATCACAGCCCACGACACCCCAGTCAGTAAAAGAAATATCTAGTTCAGTAAGTTTTGCAATGATGAAGTCACTTATATGTTTTGCGGAACCTGTCGTTGGAACAATGTGACTTATGTACTTCGATCCTGGTTCTTGAAGGAGTGCAATGTGTTCCTCCTTCATCACCCTGCGCAAGCGTTCCGAACCCTCTGCTTCAACGAAAAGGGTATTGTCTTTTCGACCGTCGAAGGATAATATTTGATTCAGAATCCTTCAAGCTAGATCTTGTTCGTGCTCTTTCCCTCCTAATTTTGCTTTTGTCCACAACACGTGTCGTGTCAGATTTAGTGATGATTCCAACGTCTTTCAAAACACTGGAGGCTATGGCCGCCGTCGCTCTATCTGAAATGCAGAATCTATCACATGTTAAAGCCCTCGAAGTTAACTGAAGCCTCATCTGCGAACATGGCGTAGAATTAGAATCAGGCGATCCATAGCGGTAGTGTTTTGAAACAATAAAGTCCTTTGCAGAAGGTTGGTGAGTATGTATAGCTTCTTGCTCAGACTCATCGACCAGGACGATGTCATCTGAGACCAAGGTATCGATAGTTGAACATTTGGAATCTGGATTACTAGAAGTTTGTCTCTGTAACCTTTTTGCAAGTATTTCGGATGTTTTTCTATCAAATGATCCAATTTTCCCTATTCTTTCGTTTCTTTGATCATACAGAAATCTTAGTTCAATCAGAGGTATTTTCTTCGCTTTTTCACAATAACAATTAACAGAAATGGGTTGTGTGCATTTGCAATTGACCTTAATTTGTTCACAGGTGCATTTTAGCGACATAACACATTTGCAGTACGATACGTCAAACAACCGCAATGCTTCCCGTTTGAATTTACAAACTTTTGCTTTGTAATTATCCTTGTATTTGTGTCTCATGTAAGACTTCCTCAAATTGTAATACAAATCATGATATGCTTGAACCATTTTCACAATTCTGTTTTTAGTAACTGTTGGAATGGAGGACTTGTCAAATAAAGCCTTGACCTTCTTTGCGACTGTTATCGCAATAGTTGAAAAGTTAACTTTCTTGTAGTTTAGCTCTACAGCAAGTTTATACCGTTCCTCAAAACAGCATCTTAAGACGTTTTCATACGTCGGCAGCCTAGAAGTGGACAAATCCTTAGGAGGACCAAAAAACGGACAGTCAAAGGGTTTTCTTGTAAAGTGTTTTTGTGGACCTTCCATCGTACAGAAGTGCCAAAGCGCAACTGACAAGCAGCCAAAAGTGAAGAAGAAAGTGAACGACTAACTGCCCAAAAGACGATCGTCGACCGCTCGACGCATCGACGATAACGTATTACCTACAATGTATACGGCAAAGCGCTGTAAAACTCGACGTGTACTGTGTAGCCACACCTTCTCGTGGTGAGTTCTGAGTCGTCCTCAATTTCATATGGACGAGCCAAGAGCTGCACAGTAAATTTTTATAGAAGCTTCTCCCCCAAGCCATTGAAATAATAACTGAAATGTTATACCGGAAGTGTCTTTTGGTGTGTTTAAATATCATTTTACGACTTCGGTAAATGTAAATAATACGAGGAAAACGTTTTTCAACTATTTTAAGAAATTGGGTATTTTTCCCAAAATTTGAATTTTTGACCTCGATGCGCGATGGTCAAATATTATTCGATTTCAATTTTTTTTTTGCGTTGAATTTGTACTTGCGTAAGGCACTACCCCCTCTCCTCACCCTCTCGCCGAAACGACACCGGGTCTCGCGCCGCGATCGCGACGCGCCGTCCGCAACTCGCCACCGACCAACTGCGAGTCTTCGCGCTAGCTTAAGGTTTAGGTTAAGCCCCGTACACACTGTTAGCCAGCTGGACCTGGCCGGGATCTTTGTACACGCGGTATTCAGCCGAATAAAGCACGTTTTACCCACGACCCCAGCGTCATTCACTCGGCGGCCCTGGACTATCGTTCTGAGCCGGCATCACTGCGGCACTTTCACCGCAACCCCTGTAACCCTTACGAGAAGCGGTTATAGGATTCCTGGAACTACGAAAAGCACTTTGTAAAAGTCCCATACTTCAGTACCCAAATTTCAATAATCAATTCACTTTAACTACAGATGCGTCAGATTATGCTATAGGCGCTGTACTTAGTCAAGAAGTTGATGGTCAGGATCTACCAGTTGCATACCTTTCCAGGATTCTAACTAAACCAGAAGAAAATTATTTTACTACAGAAAAGGAATGTTTGGCAGTCCTTTATGCAATATTACACTTCAGACCATATTTATACGGCCGAAAATTTACCCTGGTTAGTGATCATGAACCGCTATGAAGGATTAATTCGATAAAAGATCCAGGGTAAAGACTGATTCGCTGGCGACTAAAGTTGCGAGACTATGAGTATGAATTTATTCATAAAGCAGGAAGCCTTAAACGGAAAAAGGAAGCCTCGGGGACGCGGGACTCGAACCCGCGATCTCTGGATTCGTGGCGCACTGATCAGCCGCGTTAAGGTAGGATCTCCTACCCGCGACCGGTCGCAGTATACTGATGCAATGGGAAAGCATGTATAATATAAATCCCCCCAAAAATAGAAGAAAATATACAATATAAAAAAAGATGTGAAATCAAAATGAGCTGCAAGTACATAAAGGTGCTTTCCAACTGCCCTTAAGATGACAAACTACATAGACACAGCTAAAATGCTGTGTTCATACATTCCATTTTCATATCGCGGACATTTTAATTGTCCCATCAAAAAGAATCCCAATTAAAAACATTGTCGTGAATTAATTATAGCTTTACAAAATTAATATACAAAATTACGCCAATTATAACAATGGCTATTTATAAAAAGAAAAAATGTATTAAATAATATTAAGCAGATATATTTTTATAGAAATAAATATTTCAATTCCAATAAATATTTAATTCAAAATACTTGGCGCTGCTCACCGCATTGGTGTTGCTAAACTGAATACATATGTATAAATTGCATTAATCTTTTTCTTTCTTTCTTGTGCGTGCATTCGTGAATGTGTGTATGTGTGCGTGTGCATATGCTACGTATGATATTAGAATTAAATATATGTAGAATAAATCTGACTGCGTTTCTAATATGTATATGTTTATGTATTTTAGATTGTAAGGGAGTTATTGTAAATTATTAATTTACTATTAATAAGACAATTAACATTTTTTCGGGTTCACAGCGCCAAGTATTTTGAATGAAATATTTATTGGAATTGAAATATTTATTTCTATAAAAATATATCTGCTTAATATTATTTAATACATTTTTTCTTTTTATAAATAGCCATTGTTATAATTGGCGTAATTTTGTATATTAATTTTGTAAAGCTATAATTAATTTACGACAATGTTTTTAATTGGGATTCTTTTTGATGGGACAATTAAAATGTCCGCGATATGAAAATGGAATGTATGAACACAGCATTTTAGCTGTGTCTATGTAGTTTGTCATCTTAAGGGCAGTTGGAAAGCACCTTTATGTACTTGCAGCTCATTTTGATTTCACATCTTTTTTTATATTGTATTGTCACGTCCCGGGTGAAGGTCTTTGGGAAAATTACATATGGGGGTTTTATTCGAAGGGAATGCAGGCGCGAATGCCAGATTCGTGGCACTGCGGAGAGTAGGATGCAGGCGCGAATGCCAGATTCGTGGCGCTGCGGAGAGTAGGATGCAGGCGCGAATGCCAGATTCGTGGCACTGAATGTTCGGAAGGATGCAGGCGCGAATGCCAGATTCGTGGCGCTGCGGAGAGTAGGATGCAGGCGCGAATGCCAGATTCGTGGCGCTGCGGAGATTAGGAATTTTAGGCGCGAATACGTGATTCGTGGCACTATGGTGTGTAGGATTCAGGCGCGAATGCCAGATTCGTAGCACTGAACGACCAGGGAAGGTTTAGATAGTTATGGTCCCTGTGGTGACACCCGTTAGAGCACTTTGTTTTGGTTTTACTAAATGGATTTACCGTTGCATAGGCGAAAGAAGTTATACGTAATAATTCTGAGAAACTCGCCTAAACGTGCGGCTATACACAGGCCATGCAAAAGTATGTTAGTAAACACGGCAACCGCTCTCGCGTTCGCGAACTAGAATCAGCTGTTTCGTTAGCTTGTTTGTTTGGATTTTTAGATCTCTCGTAACCAATGGGTAAATACAAATAATTTGAGGCGTGATTGAAACAAAGCGGTTTATTAGCTTTGCTGGAGCGTTAGTTATAATAATGCGTGGGACTTTGAGCATTAACACAGTACATTTATATAAAACAGTATAAGGTACAAAATATATGTATGGACATGAATAACAGGTATATAAACCGGAGAAAGAAGTACGTTTAGCAATGAACGTTAATAATACACAAAAATGCGATAAGCGTTAGAGAAATAATATAGAATACAATAAAGGTTCGTTGTACAAAGTATATATATATATATATGCAGTAAGCAATAATGAACGAAGAAATATGAACGCAGTAAGCGTGAATAAGAATAATACACAAAAATGCAATAAGCGTTTAGTAATTAATAAGAATTTCGATAATGTTTGAAATACACGATATCGATACAAATCCGCAATAAGCGTTATTAACAAAGAAATAGTAAATGGTATGGAAATGATATAAGAATAATAATAAGAAATAGTAATGGCTTACGGTATTTGCTGTAGAGCACTGAACACAGTAAGCTAACACAGTATAGATATCAAAATTGCGTAAAGAGACACTTCGCGGGAGTGGTTTCCGTAGAAGAGCCAGAAGCTAGAAGCGCTCTGGCCGTTTTGGGCCTTGTATTTATACTATGGTCGGGATTATTAGGGGTTTTATGTGGCCTTGTCTTGTACTGGTAATGGGTGAAGGGTATGTACGGTGTGTTCCATGGCACGTAGGCCAAATCTGCGTCGCGGTAACGATCACGTGTTGATCACGTTCGTAAATTTGTGTCGCAGTAACATTTCTGGGGTTTTTGCATGGGGCTTTGAAGCTGAATACTCAACCCATTTGGTGGAGTTTAGGAGGTCGTATCGGATAGGGGTAAACGGGGTACTGACTTCTTTGGTCATAGAGAGGGCATGAGACATAGTCTCGATTTAAGAGAGGGTTTTAAAGACGAGGGATTTGTTTGAAGTAGATTTGGAGGGAAGTGGTCATGCCACGTAAGTCGAAGAGGGGATTTGGAGGTCGTCGCTGACCATCCTGAGATGGGGACCGCTAAGGTACATCGTCAAGGCGATCAGCGATTATGGATTGACCGTTTCGAGATGGGGACCGCTAAGGTGCATCGTCCAAACGGTCAGGAATCTGGATTGACCGTTCAGAGATAGGGACCACTAAGGTATATCGTCTAAACGATCGGTTGGGTTTGAAAGAGGGGGTAAGGCTTGAGTATGAGGGTTTTTGATGGAGTTGTGGATTGATTTGTGAAGAAGTGGTGTTAAAATACCGCGCGAAAAATAGTGGGACGTCACAGTATATTTTCTTCTATTTTTTGGGGGATTTATATTATTATCTTCTATTTTTTGTGATATTATATATTTTCTTCTATTTTTTTGTGATTTATATTATTATCTTTTATTTTTTGTGATTTTTTTACTTTTTGAAAGTTTTTTATGGGGATCTCACTTCTTTTTACAAAGATAATTCATATTTTCTTGTATTTTTTTGTGATTTATATTATTATCTTTTTTTGTGATTTTTTTACTTTTTGAAAGTTTTTTATGGGGATCTCACTTCTTTTTACAAAGATAATTCATGTACCTTGGCGTAATTTTTGTACTTTTTGAAAGTTTTTTTATGGGGATCTCACTTCTTTTTACAAAGATAATTCATGTACTTGGCGTAATTTTTTTACTTTTTTGAAGTTGACTGCCACGTGTGCTAAAAATAAGGAAAAAGTAAGGAAATCCCAATAAATTATAAATTCTGATCTATCTTCGTCACACGTTTACGTGTTTATGGCGCCCTGCAGCCTATCTAGAGACGTTAGAGGATAAGGTATATACTTGGAATACTCGTAATAGCGCAAAGCAGCTCAGCGAGTGTACTTTATTTATTTTTTGGTTAAGGATAAATTCTACGTAAGTTTAACAACTACGAAAAGAAACCATGCGCACTGCATTGCCGATTTATATGTATATTTTATGGCGCTGAAAGCAGCCTTTGGCGTTGAACGTATTTAACATTGACATTGAACTGTAATAACAACCACGATTAACAGCTTTCGAAGAAAAATATGTATGCATTTTTAGCATTTCGTGGCCAAGCTTGTTTTTCTACTCGTAAATCATCAACGGATACCCACGCTGTGCCCTTACCCCTTACCATACTCGTGTAATGACCATCGGCAATACTTTTACCGTGGTGGAAAATCGCTGCCTTAAGTTTATAACAGTGATCCCCCATTTGTATTTTAGTAGTAGGTATTGCTTTGATGTAGAAATTTTCCACTTTCGTTGTTGTTCCACTACTATCGTGATCGAAAAAATGTAATTTTGCAATAAGAATTTGTTTGGAAGCAGTTATATCGATTTTCTTTATTGTGTTTGAATTTGAATTATCACAATTAGGGCAAGAATCTTTCAGATTTTTCCATCCTGCGAAATTGTGTTTTATTATATCTTGAAATTCAAATGATTTTTTTTTTTAACATCTTGGGCAGTGCAAGATGTACCACACAATTTGTACTGATAGTAGTACTTGTGTAATTACACTCTAAACATCTTAATACCGTTGTAATTTCGTGTTGTACTGCATTCTTAATAAGAATCTCACGATCACAAACAGAGGTAATAAACTCAGCTGCATCATGTAGCTGATTGTTAGCGTATTTTTCTCCTGCGAATTGCCGTAATGATATTATGTTTGGACTTTGATCCGATTTATATTGGTCCAAAAAGACTTTTATAATATGATCAGCTTTTTCAGTCGAAAATAAGTTTTCTCTTATTGATGAACAATATAACATACATTGGATCGTGGCATTCGCATAACAAGATACACCATCAGAATTCGGGAGACCTCTGACGTAGTATTGAATAGTATCCACAATGTGATCATTAGTATTCTGACATTCGGATACATTATAATTAGGTACTGCCCAAACAGCATCACGAACATTGAGAACGCGGTTTTTAGAAATTGAAATAGTCATAAGATCAGGTCTATATTTTTTTCGCAATCTATTGTACTCTATTATAGCCGATTCTTGTGCCTTTACGGAAGATGGATCATAATTGATAAGATGCAGTCCTTGTAATGTGGTCACCCGAGAAAGAGCAACGTAAGTTTGTCCGCAAGTAAATATTGAATTACCTGCTTCTATGACAGCATTCTGCAAGCTTAGTCCTTGACTTTTGTGAATAGTTATACCATAGCTGAGGCAAATCGGAAATTGTTTTCTAATAACGAACGCTCTATCCATTACTTCAAATTTAACACTTACACGTTCTATTATATGTTCTTGCCCCGTGGGTAATATAATTTTCAATTTTTCGACGTCATTATCAACACCTCGTGTAACTGAAACAAGTTTAGCAATGGTACCGTTGACAAGACCTAGCGTAACATCAATATTTCTTCTAATCATGATTTGCACTCCTACTTTAACAATTACGACCCTTGCAAGTCCCGCCGTTCGGGAGCTATCATCGTCATTGTTCAATACCTTTGACACCTTTTTTTTCAAGTACGGTGCACAATTCGTTGTATCATGAGCAATCAAATGGATTTCTTCGGACGGAAATCGACTCAGCATTGCAGCGTTCAAAACATCACACTGAACACATGTGGGAAGTAAACACACCGTATTGGATCCCACATTAAGCATGTAATCACTTAATTCCTTTAATCGGTCATTACAATTTGTCGCTTTGAAATTTAATTTCCTCGATTCTAAAAGCTTCGTATCCGAAACGGTCACTACTCCGGTCCGAATTCTCGACAAGATCTCTTTGTAAATATTATCACCCTGCTGTCGCATGTTTATTATCAATTCGTCATAGCTAAACAAGGCAGACCATAAATTATAAGAACCTAATCCTCCAACATTTTTCTCTATACTCTTATTGGATAATTGTATAAAAGCAGGTTCTTCGTGAACAGGAGGAAGTTGTAGTAAGTCACCAAATAGCAACATAGGCTTTTTTCCGAACCAAGCATCATCGGAATCTGTAGTATCAAATATTTCTGTAAGTCGCAAATGTACGTACAGGAAAGTTACGTTAGAAACCATCGAAATTTCATCGATGATTACTAGAGCAACATTTTTGAGTTGATCTCGTACAATTTGAAGGGCTGCATCGCTAAGTTGGCTATACTGGGCTGTATGCCCATGTTCTACGGGTAATTGGAATAATCGGTGTATAGTAAGACCATCGATATTAAAAGCTGCGATTCCAGTAGGAGCAGTTACTGCTGTGTCTTTTCCGATAGTCTGCTTGATCCAGTGTCTGATAGTTTTTATTAAAAAACTTTTCCCAGTGCCACCTTCTCCACTCACATAAAGTCTGAGAATGTTATCGTTAGACGTCAAGGACTTAGTAACTTTATCAAATATCCGCTTTTGATCATGGTTCAATTCCGAAATTATTTCTTGAAGATCACCACAGTCAAATTTATTTCCCGCGTCTTTAAAATCTTTCATGGCACCAACAGTTTCAACGGGGACACACTCTATTGGGTGATCGCCTTGATCATTTTCTTCTTGTTCCACAGTATTCAACACGTTCTTTTCAATTTCTTCCTTTATATGATCACGCGCTTCTTGAATATCCGTTATTCGTTCGTGATACTGAACTGCTTCTGTCAATTGTGATTCCAGCGACAAAAAAGCTTCCGCATATGTGTTAAATCCATTTTTCAATTGGTCGGTGTTTCTCCAAGGTTTGAATAATAATAATAATGAGAAATAATAATTCTCAGGTTGGATTTGAACATTGTACTTATAATGATTGATAAGATACCCTCTTGGCCTTTTTTCAAAAACAGAGATGGACAGATTTCATAATATTCAGTTTTTTCAGACGGTCTAATTTTAGTAACGTCATACCACATAGCAAAATCGTACAGATGCATAGATTCTAATTCCTTGGGTCTATTGGGATAGTAATCATCTATGAGGGATGGACAAAATATGTATGTGGATTCACCTACCAAATCCTCAATCTCTTTGCGAGTTTTCAATTTCCTACTTCTCAGTATATTTACATCTAACCATCTAATAGTAGTACTGGAGTCAGTGCCATGCAATGATAATCCTAAAAGAGTATCAGCGCATTCAGGCGCTCCACATTCTCTATGATTTAGCATGCGCATTCCAAGGTTGCACAGCAGACTAGCCAATGACTTAGTAGAATTTATTGCTGCCATAGTGTCCGTAGCGTAACTTTTTTCCGGCTTGGACACGTACTTAGTACAGTAACATGTCACCAACCCTGTCTTTTCCCCAATATATTGTATATTCATGTTACCTCTCCAAACCGTAAGAACGGCAGCATTAACATCATTGATACGAACTTCCTTTATTGAACGTGGAAGATCATAGAGTCTACCTTTCGCTTTCAATTGTTTTCTAGCACCTATAGAAACAGCCACATCCCTTATTATCAAAGTATCTGTAACTGGACGTGGAAATGAAAATCGACATACTTTACAGAAGGAATTTTTAGTTTTTTTGTTGCGTAGACAGTAACTATTGCATTTATGCATTTGATGTGCAATTACACGTCTATATAATTCTGGCGACACATGCGGTGATGGCAATCTGCAAGTGACGTATTTCATAATGAATGCTGCTACTTCTTCCTTCGAAGATTTATCGATTATAGGAGCATCTTCAATCCAAATTAAAAGATGAAAATGTTGTAATCCCCTGCTCTGATATTCTCTGCGCCAAAAGTAATGAGTGACCTTGCCAATCGGATTGTCGGGCGAACAAATGAAATCCAGCATAGCGTGGAATGTATTATCTATAAATCGAGAAGTTGAAACGGGATCAGAAGTAATGAGTTCGTTCGGCGACATTTTAGCCACCGATGGGCCGTTTACATCACGAAGATATTCTATTAAATCTGTCCATAGCCACTCACTTGGACTGAGCGTGAGGAACCATGTAGCTGGTCCATAATGGTGTATCATACAGTTCAAATCATTTCTCGGTTTTCGCCAATACTGTGCTGTATTACGTAATCTGGAAAATATAGTGTTCAAGTTCGTTTGTAGCTGATCTTTAGAGAGTTGCTCTAGAAAACTAGCAGCTGTGTATTTTTCACGTGGATTTACGACGTTCATTTTGTGAAAAATTCCAGCGTTCAATTGCCGCATATTGGTATCGTGTAATAAATGAAAAATATATTGCATGTTCAATCGAAATTGCGAATGCTTGGACATCAGTTTGGACTTAATGAATTCATGATCAGTCAAACGAACCAATCTTTCTTCATGCTGTCCGTTCACCCCATAAGGATATAAATCTGGGAAACATTTCACATCTAAGTGTTCAGCACGATGGCCCAACGGAATGTCCTGAACTTTAAGCATTTGATAGAGCGCGGTAGCAGATTCGTTAACCCTTTTGTCATACATTGGATAAATCGTAAACTGATCATAATATGAATCAGATTGTGACATTTGCGTCAATAATGCACGTTTGTGGTTTTCATCGATATTAAGTGTTTCACCTTCAACGTCCTCGATAGATTCGTTATTATCATCATTGGCAACAACTTCTTCTTGAAATTCTGTATCTGGTAATTTGGCACTCAGCAATAAATCGTGCGATTGTGGTAAAACAATTTCTGAGTATAGAGGATTATTGGCTTTCAACCATACTAAGGCATTCCATACTTTCTTCAAGTCAACTAACTTTTCCCAAACTATTTTAGATTTTGTTGTAAGGCCCCGCACCAATATGTATAATTCATGATTTTGATTTAAAGGTTCGGTCGAAGGACAGATTTTTTTTAAATTTTCTTCTAACGGCAAAGGAAGGTGAAATGTTCTTCCCTTTACTTTTGGAAACATATGTTTATGTGGCATATTTTTACGCATTACTGTATCCATTCTCACAACCGTTTGAAACGGTTTAGCTCTTTGAATGAGAATTCGTTCGTAATCGTTCAACACTGCTATTTCTGGAACTGAACGTACATCAAGCTTATTTAAAATACATTTTGGTGGTATGGAATCTTTGCGAATTTTATCGTGACAATATCGGCAAATAAAATTCACGTCACCAACTTTGTATCCAATATGATTTAACAATGTTTGTATTACATTTCCCTTATATGTTCTTTTAGAAATATCAAACTTACGAACCTCTCTTTGAAAACAGAGTTTCTCGCAGGAAACGCACGGGATGCGTGGTGTGTCCATAGACCGCTTTGTGAAAGCTTTAAATGCTAAATAATATCGAGATATAATCTCTTCTTCGTTCAAACTTACGTCAGTATTATTTTTTTGTAACGCTTCAGCTTCTTTCCGAGCTTGCAGTGTTATTCGACCAAGTGTCTCAAGGTCACTGTCGTTTAAAGCTTTGTCTAAATTATGTAATAGGTGTTTATAAATGTACACTATTCTGTATATCATTCTCTTCAAATTTTGTAAATCCGGAAAGTGAGGTGCCAGTATCTCAAAGGTTAAAAAATTAGACTTACATAGTTTAGGGTTTATGTAACAACCATGGGAATGGCCAACTTTTTCAGCATGCACTTTATTAGAACAGCTACTGATATGGTGGTTCAACTTATGTACCTTTTTTAATGAGCATTCTAACAATCGTTTGAAGAAATCCTGTAAATTATTCAGAATTTCAACATTTTTTGTTTTACAAAGATAACTACAATGCCATGCCTTTGTCGTCTTCTTTGATTGCAATACAGGTAGAACGTTTATAGCTTTCCCTTCCGAATTCAGTATGATTGATTCAGAACCGGTGAAAGTATGGTACGAACTTTCCGCAAAATATGATTCTGAAGAAGATGTATGTCTGGATTGTCCACACAAAGCATTAATCCTGTCATCAACTTCTAAACATTCTGCTGCGCGCGTTAAAGAAACTTCCACTTTTTCTTTACAATCTTTCAACAGTTTCATCATTTCCAAAATGTACTTTTGCCTAGTATGAAAACACCATTTTATTATACGCTCAGCTTCCAATCTACTTGCTTCTCCGGACGGCATGCTAATAATTTTTGAAAGTTTTCTAATATAAGTTTCTTTGTTATTTTTGGTTCCTATATTGTTATTCGTTACAGCAATATTACGATACTTTTTTATTATTTTCAGAACAGCACGACGTTTCGCTACTTTATTATAATTATCTTCCTTACGTATTTCATTATATACTTTCCGCTTTTTGAAGATAACTTCTTTATTTGTGTCATAATGCATTTTTCTCTTTTTTATTATACCTTCTTTATTTTGTTGATAATAATTTTTTCGCTTCCCGCATTTTACTTCTTTATTTGCGTCATAATGCATTTTTTTCTTTTTTATTATACCTTCCTTATTTTGCTGATAATAATTTTCTCGCTTTTCGCATATCACTTCTTTATTTGCGTCATAATGCATTTTCTTCTTTTTTATTATACCTTCTTTGTGGGCGTTATAATATTCATAATTAGAAATTTTTATGCTTTCCTCCCTTTTTTTACAATCTTTGCCTTTTATCATGTTACACTTCCCTTTTTTTGCTTTATAAACAGCTCTTCTTTTTAAATTAATTTCCTCTTTCTGCCTTTTATAATAATTAGACATGTATTCTGTCCTATTACTTGGTAGGTATACATTGCTGATTTTTTACTTCGAAACCAATGGTGGATCTGTTTGAATTACATTTTTTGTATATATAGTGACTTCTTTGTCACTAAGTACTACATTTTGAACTGGGGATATTGTATTATCTGTTTCGTTAGTAATGTAACTTTTACCGATTTGAAATGCAGGATCATTTCCACAAGATGGATTTTTATTAACTGTACTACCAATTGCAGATTCATATTCGTGCACACAACGTGTTAATTGTTGATCCTGAGTGCATGGAAAATGTTCTATACGATTAGATTGAAACATGTGGATCAAATGTTGACGCATCAACGCATGAGTGTACGTTACTTTGTCTGGTAATATTTTGAATAATAACGAGACAGCAAATGCAATCGCAAAAACTCCGCAATCCCGACCGTTAGGTTGAGCTTGCACATGTGGAAATTCAATAAATTTTTCGTCAATTGTACCGTCGTGTTTGGTCAAAAAAGGGTATAACTTCTCAAGATAAATCTTATGATGACGATGCAACTTGCAGGAATTAATAGAATCATAAATATAAACTCTTCTTTCATCATATTTATAAAAGCTACAAACCCAATGCCCTCCTGCATTGGTTTGAAAATTATCGCATTTGTGCAAAATCTGTATGTGATCCTGATTTTCAGGAACTGGTTGAATTGTATCAGGAAATTGAACTCTCCACGTCTCGCGTGGTTTATAATTAGAGTGAGCTTGTAATAATTTATGAAAATATTCAATATGGTCGTCTGCTAACCATTCGCCTTTAATGATAATTTCCATATTATGGAAACTGAGTGGTAAGATATTGATAATATTATTAATTATAGACATGACGAATTATACTTTTATTATATATATATATGGGGTATATATTTCTAGTTTTCTAGTATACACTATTCTACTGTATACGATATAATATATATTATTAATATATATTCTAGTTTTCGAGTATACACTAATCTATTGTATACGATATAATAAAGCGCGATGCAGCCAGTAAAGCTTATTATTATAACCAATAAAGCTTAATAAAGCGCGATGCAGCCAATAAAGCTTACTCGCACAAGCGCAAAGCGCCCAGGGTAGCGCAAAGCAGCCACGCGAGTGTACTTTATTTTTTTTTTTAATGCTCCAACCTGTAAAAAACGAAAAATTTGTAATAAACACTAAACCAATATCATACGTATTATTTTATATATAAATAAATGTAAACGTCACTTACCAGATATAATATTTTCTCTGTTGCTTCTTCTACTGATGAGAAGAATTGGATTTCCTTCCAAGGGACTTGATACTAAAAAGATACACATTTCAATAAAGAAATAGATTAGCAAAAAATAGGTTATAGAATATTATTTTACGCGTGTAATGAAATTTTACACGTGTAATGAAACAATAACCTATTCGTTGAAAATATGTTCGTTTCATTACGCGTACACCTTAATTAATATAATAATAAAGCACACTTACATGCAAGGAAATCAGCAAGAATTTTCGGTCGCCGTGACATGCGTGCAGTGATGGGCACGTAAAATACGCAACGTATAATACGTACGTATTATACACGTAAATTACTGTAATTTACGTGCGCTAGTGACAGAATTAGCGGATTGGTTGGAGTATTCACCGCGCTGGGGGACCGAAGACCCGCGAACCAATCAGCGGGGAGAACCGCGATACCACGCTGGTGTCGCGCGAGATTTATGCTTAAGGAATTGGTAGCGTTTAAGATTCCAAACTTCCCTTTATTATATAAAGAGATTTATGTTGTTACCTACCTCGTGTGCTTCCTTTGTGGACCTGCCCCGGCAATATAGAGCCTAGTAGGAAGTAACTTTGGTTATGTTATCTATGTAATTTACGTGTAATTTACACGTAACGTAAATACGCAAATTTAAAGTTTAATTAAAAATGCATTTATAACAACGTATTATTCTAATCATCTCTTTCACCGGTGTTTTCATATTCTTGTACTGCGAAAATATTTCATTTCGAAACTTTCGACGCCTGCAATTGTCGTGTAGGTAAAGTGGGATAGCCGTTAAAATAGCCGTATTTTTAACATTAAAATTTGCGTAGAGAAATAAATAATAATATATGTAACGTACTATACATATAATACGTAATATCCACAAAATATATTTCCGCGGGAAAAATTGTTAACCCATTCGACAAAAAGCCGAAATAATATTTTTTCAAACTACATGAATACTACAACCCCCATATGTACTATTGTTCCAAAAACGATTTCCACATTCGTGGCGTCCCCTTGTTAGCTTCCCGGCTTAAAAATCAACAATTCAAAGAGCCCGCGGCATAATGTGTCCGTATCTATGCCAAAAGCGGGCTCCTTAAAAAACAAAAGAGCAGCGGAGGAGCTCGCCTCATCGTTGCACGTGGCGGGGAAGCCCATTCTCAATTGTGGCTGAGTGCGAAGCACTCGACTCGATCGACAATGTCTAATAATGTAAGTAATAAAAAAATACTATTTATATATTCGTAGCTATCGTTATTCATATTATGCTCTAGCCCGGTGTATTCGCTAATTTTATTCGTGAAATATATTTGTTTTTATTCGTTAGTTTTATACGTGATTCGCGAGATCTTTGTTAGGCTTTGCCTACGTTAACTATCAATAGGCATCTGTATAGCAAGTAATATATACAACAAGAACATATTGGATACATAGAAGCATATTTTAACTCGGATGTGTTTCAGACTTCTAATCGCTGGCGTTACAAGTTACAATATGCTTCAACGTGTGCAATATCTACTTTATATACTAATATGTACTTTACATGTTCGTTTACGTTCAACTCAGATATGTTTGGTAATATTTCTAATCGTTGGCGTTATAAGTTATAGTAGAATATGCTTCAACGTGTGCAATATCTTCTTGTTTTACTACTAGTTACAACTGCGAATCGTTCAAACATATCTGAGTTGAACGTAAACGAACATGTAAAGTACAACATTTTGAAAGTTCTTGGTAGGCACTTTGCCTACGTTAACTATCAGTGGAAGTAGACCGTAACTGTATAGCAAGTAATACAACAAACAAGAAGATAGACACGTTGAAGCATATTCTAACTTGTAACGCCAGCGATTAGAAGTATGAAACACATCCGAGTTAAAATATGCTTCTATGTATCCAATATGTTCTTGTTGTATTACTTGCTATAGATACAGATACGGTCTACGCCCACTGACACTTAACGTAGGCAAAGTATGTATATTACTTGCTATACAGATACGGTCTACGCCCACTGACACTTAACGTAGGCAAAGTACCTACCAAAGACTTACACAATGTTGTACTTTGCATGTTCGTTTACGTTCAACTCAGATATGTTTGATATATTTCTAATCGTTGGCGTTATAAGTTATACATATATATAGAATATGCTTTAACGTGTGCAATATCTTCTTCTTTTACTACTAGTTACCAATGCAAATCATTCACAAAATAATGTTATAATACGTTACAGTTTTTTTTATTGAATAAAATATAATAATAATGGAAAGGCTAGTGAAGTAATGAGAAAAAAGAAACATATTTTGTAATGTAATGTAATGTAATTTTTATAATTTCACATCATACATCTCAGTTTTCATATTTTTATATTTCCTAATTCCTAATTTCCAATTTGCAATGGAATAATACGTACCCTTGCGCTACATGTATGACTTTCTTCTAACTTTTGATCTTTTTTACTAATTAATTGTTTATTCATTTTTTGTAGGAAAATGTAATGGACGACGCCATGTTGGACGGTAAATAATATATACCTACATTTAATCTAAAAAATTATTTTTCCAGTCATTTAATGATGAAATTAATTTATTTTTATTTAGACATTGATGCCGAACTGCCAGAATTAAATATGGCGGAGCCATCACTGCCCATGGCTCCGCCACCACCACCACCACCACCACCACCAGCGAGCCCGGCCACGGCCGATAGTAGTAAGTACATACACATTTTAACCCTCGGTTGTCACACTGGGTCAAATTGACCCTGCAATTTTTTAAGCAAAACACTTTTTGTCGGAAATCTTATTGCTTCAAATGTTTTTTTTAAGCATGATAACACTTTAAATGTCAACTTTTAACGATGGGCATATATTCTACAATGTTCAAACTTTATCTCAGAATTTTTTAGACTTAATTAAACAAATAGTTTTTAAATAACAACTGTTTGAAAATTGGCAGGGTCAAATTGACCCAGTGTGACAACGACGTTCGAAAAAGTAGGTGTGACAACCGAGGGTTAAGAAGTTATATGTTTTTAGAATACTTTTTTAAATACTAAATTTAAATAAATACTAATAAATTTATTGTTGTTTATTACTACTAATTACAGGACCGTACGTGGCTCGGCACCAAAAAGGCGGTTGGAGGGTGAGGGCACAAAAAGATCGATCGGCGGCGATCGAAATGATGAGGAACCAAGCCCTCACCCTCCGCACGCTCATTACTGAGCAATATGGCCGTGGCCGGGACCGTGGCTGGGAGCGCGGCCGCGGTATGGAGCGGGGTCGAGGCCGTGGCGGCGGCCAATGATATAAACAAAAAATTTCTAAATTTGTATTTTATTAAAAAAAATATTATTTTATAGATAAAATGTGGTTATTTTATTTGCTCATGTAACAGGATTACTTACCCTTTCAGCTGTTGAAATAATTCTCTTCGTCTGCATCGTTCACTGAAAAATAGGACACATTTATTAATTATTTATAAATTATCACATGCTCATATGTTAAGATCATTGAATATGCAAAACCCTACCTGAAAATTTGTGCGTATATAGTCTGACATAGATCACTCTGCATCATCTTCTGCTTCGATTATCTGTAAATATATATAAAGTCACATTTTAGTTATACAACTTAACGTAGAACTTACTTATGTAGAAATAGAGTGGCCTTCTGCTACAGTGAGTGTAGAGACTACATAATGTGTCCGAAGGAGGTGAGAGTGTATGGCAGAAAGTCTTGTTGCAGGAAATTTAAATGCTAATGGTAAGAATTCAGCGAAAATGAACGAACAGATCCAAAATTTTTAACGCACAATTTATTAGTGTTGAAATAAAATTAATAATTTAGTATGTTTATTGGTGAATTGAAATATTGTTAATGGGAATCTAAAAAATTAATGAATTAATGAGTAGCGTGGCAACTACTGTGGATTTTAAAGTATTACGAATGTCTTTCACAAAAGATTGAAAAGCATCAAGGGAGATGTGTTTTCAGCGTACTTTCTTCACTAATGTGACTTTCTCTACATTGCAAGCAGTCCACCATAATCTATTTTCTTAATAATTCTTAATGCTACGTCGTTTGACAAATTTTGTAGATTTTTACCTTATTTGAGAAATTTCCAGAAACTTGTGCGAAACAAGATGCTCTGTCTATCTATCTAATCGTCTCCGGACAACCTCCAAGCCTGTGCGCCCCCTTCATTTTTATCCAAGTCCTGTGCGTTCCCTTCAGTTCTATCCAAGCCTGTGCGTCCCCTTCATTTTTATCCAAGTCCTGTGCGTCCCCTTCATTTTTATCCAAGTCCTGTGCGTCCCCTTTATTTCTATAATATATATAATATATAAGCTTTACATAAAAACTCTAAATTGCTGGTATACAAATAAATATCTGGCAATTTAAATGCAAGATGCAATGCAATTTTTTGTTACTACAATATTTATTTTGTACATGCATGGTACAAATTTCCAGAAATTGCGAAACAAGATGCTTCTCTGTCGAACCTTCTCCGGACAACTTCCAAGTCTGCGAGTCTACATAAAAAATCTATTAAAAAATTTTTGGTGACCCACCTTGTTAATTGAGACAATCATTCAGTCTCCCATGTAGTGTAAAAACTCGTGACATTTCAAATTTGGACAACTTACCTTATTTGACACTTGGCAGGTTATGACGGATTGACACTTGGTATAGGTTATATATATATAAAGCGATGACACTTGGTAGGTTATAAACATAGGTATATGTACAATGGCGGACGCCGATCATACATACACTAGTTTCTTTTGGCTGAAGGTGTGCGTGTAACGCGTATACGTATTATGTTGACGAAAATTTGGCCTGGAGAAGGATAAGGAAAAGAAGAAAATCTTACCGTTTCTGACAGATTCATGAGACGATATTATGATATCTCTGTCATGCGTGGACAGATTTTATTGAAATTTGGTCTTATTCGAAAGCTTATATGCGGTTTACATAAGAAAAATGCCTTTAAATTTAGAAAATATTGCAGGCGTCATGAGATATTAATGAAATAAGTTTCAGGTTAGGTTGGAATAGCCCGGCGACGAGTAAATGATAGCGGTAGCGACAGTCGACATATACAGGGTGTCTTTCCTGTACTTGGCGTCGAGACGCTACCGCGTCTCTAGATCTGTTCTCCTACAAGCGACTGCGATCGTCGGGTATACGCCAGACGTAGGAGCCTGACGCGAGTCTGTTTGAGTACTAGCCTAGGCTACTCGAGAGGCAACACAATGCGATAGGGTCTGTTTCCCATTATACCTAGTCGCAGGCTGGGCACTGTCGCTAGCGACCAGTCGCACTGCGACCCATTGCCACAGTGTGACAGAATCCCAAGAAATAAGGAAAGAAGTCAGAATTCAAAAGATATTGGAGTATGTATTTTTATGTTACCTGTAGACTACTAATATGAGCACATAAAAGCGGTAAAAATATCATGACGCCTACTTCTGATCTGTGTGCAAACACGTGTCTATGATTGTATGTATTTTTCGTGCAGAATTTTAAATCGCGTCTTTTAATTTTTGGTGATATAAAAGAAAACAATTTTTGGGCCCCCAAATGAGTAGTGTCGATTCTGCTAAGTAATAGCAAATAATTAGTTACATACAGTTTTTTTTCCATACGAAACCCATTGAAAAATTGTCAGCAATCATCCCCTTTTTAGTTCCACTTCCGGGAACTTCTGAACAAATTTTTTGTTTGTTTTCTAATCAACATAATCTAGGCCTTGCTACTGTGGAAAAAGCATTCGCGAATATTTGGCAGTTATGGATTAAGTACGTGTATTCTATGTCGCACAGTGGGGGTAAATCCCCAAAAATGGGAAAAAATGCAACATCCTGTATTTTGCATTTAAAAATGCCGAATATTATTAAGGAAATTGATACTAAAAGTGTTAATATATAAGTTTTACGTTAATTAAGAAAATAACGTCAATTCGTCATGAATTAGCGTCAATAGTTCCAATAAAACTACAAGAATTTGATAAATATGCCATGGAAAGTGCAGTGTTCCTATCGACACACGCGCGAAGTTCCATGATGTAGCGTGATGAGTGATGCCCTAAACGGATTGTTAGCGGGCCACGGTTTACTACAGCTTTATGACAGACCTTTGGCCCCCTACACGATATAAAGTAATTAGGAAACATCTGCCAAGTAACTTGCAGAACATCGAAACAATTTTTAGGATTAATCCCCAATTGCTACAAGCTAATTCCTCTACGTTCGGCAGACAATAAACCGTGTTTCGCTACAGTATAAAAGAATAATAAGTATGGTCGGAACGTTGACCGTGCCGAAAATTAATTTTCAGGTCCGCACATATACCAAAAGATGTTCTTATGTTAGATCGAAGAATGTTTCCTTGGCAATGGTGTAGGAAACGAAATTATTCTGCAGAAAGACCAGTACGCCTCGCGGAGAGCCACAGGAAGAAAAGGGGTGGCCATGCGACATTAAATGACCTTATGTTCCAACTTCTTTACTTCGTCTCAACAAATCATATATTATGAATATAAATGTATGCCAATGCATGAAATAATACCCCTTCAGAACCAGGTACAGTAAATCCTGGTTAGGAGCCCGTTTCTACCACGCGTTAGGAGCCCGGCGGCTATCCCCACCATTTCTTGGAATCCTTCGGACGAGAGTGAGAAACCCCAATGAGCGAGCGAGAGGAAACGAACGAGTCGGCTTTCGTTTCCTCTCGCTCGCTCATTGGGCTTTCTCACTCGTGCCAGTGGCCGCGCGGAATAGTGTCCAGTCGCGTTAGGCGCCCGCCGCCAGCCCCGTTCGACGGGCTCCTAACGAGGATTTACTGTATAACGATAACGAGAGTTCGTACAGTATCTTCAAGGTTTCTGCTTTCAACTATTTTATATTTTTGACTTTATTGTATAAAGAAGAGAAAATGATATGGAAGTAATTGCTGTTTTGATATAATTATGAAACAAAATTTTTGGAAACACCGTTCTTCGAGAAGGGGGGACCCGCGCTCTGTGAATTCGTCGGCGGAGTAGGAACCCTCTCCCTGTTCACGAAGTGGGGGAGGAAAATACCTACCACATTTTGTTCCAAAATACTAAGCAGGCTGATCGGTCAAAGCGTCTCGCCAGGGTCACGGTTTATGGCGGTATGGTCCCGCGACTCGACGGTAGACAACGGTACGTGCGGGTCCGAACTCATTATAGGTATGTAGCATCCACCGACAGAGCAATCAACGGATTAACTGAGTGCGAAGAAAGTTGAAACCCTGTAAAAAACGGCAGGGCGTTGATTGTCCCTGTTCGACATCAGGTAGACAAATGCTTCCCGACGAACGCTTCGAAAACAAACAATTGCTTACCGTAAACAAATGAAAAAATTTCGCTTCGAAAAATTCTAAATTACCGGCTGTAAAAGATAACTGGAATTTCCGCCTCGCGCTGAGCCCACTTTGATCCCGCAAGGCGAAACATGCAGAAATAGTGGTAAACCTGTATCCATGTTTGCCTATATACCAAATACTGTTCACAAAGTGTAAATACATTCCTGCGAAAGTATAAAATATTTTGGCAACCTTCCAATCGACCAATTGGGTGGACAGACCAAAGAAGAAGGCAGAAATAAAGATTTTAAAAATTATAGAAAAAATTGTAGCTCAAAATATTCCCACTGCAATACAGGCGAAGATGTTTTAAACTTTTTATGCATTTCTTTAGATCCAGTAATAGTTTTCTATCTTTGCCGAAAGAAAATCAAAAATCTTTTTTTATAAAGTAGCTTAATATGATTCGGCATTTCGATTGCGAAAAATGGCATGTTGAATAGTTCCTCTATTTCTTGGGATTCTGCCCCACTGTGGCAATGGACTTGGTCGCAGGTAGGAGTGTGCGGATCGTCCCGAGGCTCGGGTTCCTGGCCCTCGGGACGGGTCGGGAAATTTCGGGTGGGGTCGCCGGTCGGGCGGGGTCGCGATACTTTCGTATTGCTCGAGATCCCGAAGTTTTCGGGATCCCGAGACTCGTTTCGGGCTACAAGCAAAGAGGAGATATAATAAGAGGCGTCACTCGACAAGGACAGAAATAAACTAGGGAAATCACTAGACAACCAATTTAAATGCCCATTCGGCAATGATTGGTAAACTTCGGCAATAATCAGCAAACTGCGGTAAGGTACATTTAGTCGATTTGAATATCCCGCTCGAATAGACAACCAGTTTAAACGTCCGAGTTTTGCCGAGCCGACCTGAAATCAAATTGCCCGCTCATGGCGGCTATGCTTGTAGCCCGAATCGAGTCTCGGGATCCCGAAACCGTCGGGATCTCGGGCAATACGAAAGTATCGGGACCCCGCCCGATCGCGCCCGAAAGTTTCCGGCCCGTCCCGAGCCCGAAAAGTCGGGTATCCGCACACCCCTGGTCGCAGGAAAGGAGATTCAGCCTGGGGCCAGTCGCTGGGTCAAATCGCTGCGACCAGTCGCGGGTAGGAGATCCTACCTTTAGCCTACTCAGCTACCGCCGACTTCCCGTTCTTGGGTATTCCGTGTCCTCCTCTTATGTTATGGGGGTTCCTGATCCCACATATATATTCCAGACGCGGATCACATACCCCCGGATATAGAATCCGAATCTCGGAACTTGCGATACAAAAGTAAGGTGTTTGCGATTCGAGCAGTAGTTACTTTCACCGCCGCTCTCATCTCACCGCAGCGCCTCACGGGCAGCGGAACACGACGGCAGATCTACAATCGATGGCCGAATCTGATCTGGCCGTCCGCGCGATCACCCAATCAGAGCTCGCTTCCGCTTGGCGCGTCGAGAAGCTTCTGGAAGACGCCAAGGCGGAAACGATCTTCGGGCCATTGTTCCCTCTTGTTCATACCGTGCTTGTAATCAGACGCATCGCGTACGATCTCATTGTTCTGTATAAACGTGTGATTTCTCACAAGGGACGTTCGGCAACCCGGAAATTCAGAAAATTATGAAACTCGGTGTGCAAGTAGAGTAGTTCATCCGTAACACAACCCTATTTTTCGTTGGTGCCAAAAAGCATTTTTTAGGGGTGAAATCACCCCTTGAAAAAAAAACAGAATTTTATTTTCCGTGGAATATCTCGAGAACGGTGAGAGATATCGAAAAGAAGGTTAAACGAAAGTTGCAGCCTTCTTTTATATCTACAAAACAGCGTAAAAATAATTTTCGAAAAATCCATATTTTTCAAGTTACCCCCACCACCAACTCTTAAAATTAAGTTTTTGTATTTTGTAAATATACGCTGGCATACCTCTGGATAATCTCTTTTCATACATATAAATAGTTTATGTGTTATATTTTTTTTGCAAACAAATAAAACCTCTATTACCGAATTTGAAGTCCATTTTGGCAGTTTCCATTAATAACATGGTTTCCTAAAGCTATATTTAAATTCTTATTTATGTAAGGTTCAGACAGCTTTCAATTATTTAAGCAAGGCAGTACGTACGTAAAATTGCATCCAAGGTAAAACTCATTAAAACTAATCAGTGACGTGCATGAATCAGTATGATAACAGCACATTCGTACATGCATTACGCCTTCTATTAGTATAATTCTTTCAATGTATAATCAAACAATACAACATGTACAAGAAGACACTACGAATGTTTAAATATTACTTTATGCGGCCATTTCATTAATGAAAACTGCTATGATGTAATATATATATATATATTAGTGGGATAGGTAAGTAAAATTGATGCAGAATGATTTAAAATTCATATACATATGCATTATGCAAATCGGCAGGTTCGACAATGTTATCCGCATCAATGCGATTCTGCGTCATTTCAATGATAACATTTATATTTTGCAAAGTCATTGTGAATCTTCACGCATTATTTATTTATCGTGTGGTTTCCAAAATAGCCTAATAAGATTATGCTTCAAGTAATGCATGTACGAATGTGCTGTTATCATACTGATTCATGCACGTCACTGATTAGTTTTAATGAGTTTTACCTTGGATGCAATTTTACGTACGTACTGCCTTGCTTAAATAATTGAAAGCTGTCTGAACCTTACATAAATAAGAATTTAAATATAGCTTTAGGAAACCATGTTATTAATGGAAACTGCCAAAATGGACTTCAAATTCGGTAATAGAGGTTTTATTTGTTTGCAAAAAAAATATAACACATAAACTATTTATATGTATGAAAAGAGATTATCCAGAGGTATGCCAGCGTATATTTACAAAATACAAAAACTTAATTTTAAGAGTTGGTGGTGGGGGTAACTTGAAAAATGTGGATTTTTCGAAAATTATTTTTACGCTGTTTTGTAGATATAAAAGAAGGCTGCAACTTTCGTTTAAACTTCTTTTCGATATCTCTCACCGTTCTTGAGATATTCCACGGAAAATAAAATTCTGTTTTTTTTCAAGGGGTGATTTCACCCCTTAAAAAATGCTTTTTGGCACCAACGAAAAATAGGGTTGTGTTACGGATGAACTACTCTACTTGCACACCGAGTTTCATAATTTTCTGAATTTCCGGGTTGCCGAACGTCCCTTGTCAGTCTCATTAAGCGTTCACAAAATAATTGCTCAATACACGAAATCGTTCTCACTTACATTCACGCTCAACAAAGTGTTCTCAGAGCTCATCGATTGCAAATCGTCGCGCGCGAAGCACGTGTTTGTGCCAAGGCGTTCTCAGCGCACCGCGCGTGTTAATTCTGTCGAAAAACTAGAACTAAGCGTCTCAACAACTCTAATTCCACATTTTAAATAAACGACGCATTGACCTTGAGTTGCTGTGCTTTGACTTGGCTTCGCCAACCATAACCTCTATCCCGGCGCGCGAGTTTACATCCACTCGCGAACATAAGGACACTGTAACTCCTACGAGACAAAATCTAACTTACTATAGATCAAATTATGTACATTTCATTTCTTCTGATTGTGAACTTGTTACACCAGTGGGCATCTTGCTCTCTGACCCGGGCATTATTAATGTTAATGATTTCAAAAAAGCAAAACCCAGAGTGGGAAAAATACTTATAACGAAACGTGGTAAATACAGTATATTTAGCGTAGTCATAAAAAGGAAACATTTTGATGAAATTTCTACTCGGGATTTGGAACTTTGTCTACAGAACCTAAGAATAATTCTTTCAGATTTAGATATTAGGGGTCTAAGAATCTCACAGAATGGTGACTTTACGGACGAATTACCTCAAGGTACGATAATAGAAATATTAAGGAATACATTTGAGGACAGCAATATCGAAATAGCCCTTTGCTACGGAAACACTCAGGTACCTCCGGAAGAACTTCGTCTGTAAATCATTTCAGAGTTGCATGAAAGTTTGGTAGGAGGACATAAGGGTTTAACAAAGACATATTGTAGGATTCGAGAACGATTTTATTGGCCAGGTATGCGTAATGATATTCAAAATTATATCCGTACTTGCAATAGTTGCTGGAATCAAAAATTAGTACGAACTAAAACTCGTGAACCAATGTTAATTACTGACACTCCATTGGAGCCATTTTCCAAAGTATCATTAGATACTGTAGGTCCTTTACCCACTACTCCCAGCGGGAACAAACATATTCTAACCATGCAAGACAATTTGACAAAATATTGCATAGCTGTCCCCGTTCCGGATATAAAAGCTGAAACCATAGCTCACGCACTGGTAACTATTCTTATATTGCAGTATGGAACACCACGCGCAATATTAACGGATAAAGGGACTAGTTTCATTAATAAGATAATTCGGAACCTAGCTAAAATCTTCAAAATTCTACATGTCACTACATCTGGTTACAGACCCCAAACCAATGGCGCATTAGAAAGAAGTCACATAGTATTAACTGAATATATTAGCCATTACATGAATGATTTTGACGATTGGGCTAGATTAGTACCCTTCGCTATGTTTTCATATAATACATCTGTTCACGAAGCTACCAATTTTACCCCGTACGAATTAATTTTTGGTAAACTTGCGCGTTGCCCAAGTTCCTTCCCGAGCGACGAGAATTTGGTCACATATAATTCATATCTACATGATTTAATAACGCGACTTTCGGAAATGCAAGTAATAGCAGGACAAAATTTGGTTCAGGCAAAGGAAAGGTCAAAATTGTATTATGATAGAAACGCCCGTCCCTTCAAAGGAAAAATAGGAGATATGGTACGTGTTTTGGTAGAACCAAAAAGGGGAAAGTTCGCCAGGCGTTATCACGGACCATATAAGATAATTGGGATACTGGAGGGAAGCAATGTTTTGTTAAGGGATGAAAATGGTAAAATGCTCACCAAGCATGTTGATAAATTACAATTAAATTGATTGGGCTGATGCAGGAAAGAGGATGACGCTGACTCGACTGATAATTTTCCTTGCTCTGCAACAATTCGTGGTGACCCAGAAACTATACAGACTGACACGCACGGTTTCGAACCCGGGTTTATACTTCGAAAAGATCAACGCGATTAGATTTCAAAGGGCTGACTGGCGATTCATACTGGTTATAGATATAAATAAAATAGTAGCTGAATTCCCATATGAAACCGGGAATATTGAACAAACTCATCGGTCGTGCATAAAATTTCCAACCACGATAGCACGCGACTCCTTGTTACGAGCAAATTATTTAAACAATATGGTGCGAGAAGCAGCGAGATTACAGCAGGAACTTATGGAATTGAGTATGGAAATTAAGGAGCCAGAATATGAACCACACAATTTTTCTAAAGCTATTACACGCAGGAATGCACCGTTCGGATTTATAGGTTCAATTAGTCATGCTTTATTTGGAACTTTAGATAGTGATGATGCCGAATACATTAACAAGGAAATAGATAAGATATACGCTGATCAGAGGAAGATCACCCAACTTGTCAAAAATCAAACCCATATAATTATAAGTGATCTTCATAAAGTTCATAAAACCTTCAATCGAGTTGCCGCAGAAGTAAAAACAAATAGTCAGAAAATCGCAGAATTAGAAATGCAGATTGATAAACAGTTAGCCCTGAACTATAGCTTAGCAATGAGTCAATATTCAGCATCTGTTGAAACCTCTCTAAATCATTACATTACTACAACGCAACTTTTTATCACGGCTTTGAGTACAGCGCGCAACGGAAAGTTACATCCATCACTACTGAGCGGATCCAGTTTCAAAACAATAATAAACGAAATACATAATTCAATGATAGATTTCGAACTACCTATACCGCGGGACCATCAACGAATCGAGGATCTGGCAAAGATATCCCGTGTGAATCTTAAATATATAACAGGAAATATGATCGTGACGATACAAATACCATTAGTAAATAGGATTGAATACGATCTGTACAAAATCCACATATTATCAATTCCTCAGTACCTAAATAATAATTCTGATAGTAATAGAACTACAATTTCTGCTTTCATCCTACCAGAATTTCCATATATGGGGATAAGCACTGACCATTCTAAATTCTTCGGATCAGATAACGCATTTTTAGATTCCTGCACCTGGGCATGGCATTACTACATTTGCCCACAGGATGTTCCATTGCAAGACGTAGCTCACAGAACATGTGAAACTTCACTATTACTTCAACCAGATCCGAAATTCTTACGCTTGTGTAATATTAGAGTCATGCCATATCACATACCGTCTTGGCGAAAATTAACTACTCTTGGCGGATGGTTATATTCATTTGAACAACCTGAACCGATGCAGATTCTATGCGGTAGGAAAACGAATACGCACACCACCATATTTGAAACAGGAATCTTGGAAATACATCCGGAATGCTTTGCAAAAACACGATATCATACCTTGTTAGGATCAAAAACGTACCTGAGCAAAGATTCTTATTACTATATTCCTAATATGTTGCTGAACATTAGCCTAATATCACCTAAGGTTCATCAGTACTCTGAGGGGAAACATTGCACAGTGAACCTATTTTTAAATGATATTAATAAACTGGAACACACATCAGATTCTTTGTATGAAATTGAAGCCCAACTAGAGGAAATTGGACAACATCATAGAGCAAGAAAATCACATTTATCATTGACGTATGGAACAATAGCGGCATAGGCCTTAATCATAATAGGATTGCTGATCTACTATTTTTGGAATCCATTGAAGACATTATGCAAAATACGGTTCCTGAGTAAGTGGGGCTCGAAACGCGAAACCGAGGAAGGTTCATCCTGTAACGTTCGACTGTCCGGGGACAACTGAACGTCGACAGATTCCCGAGAGGAGAGCGGCGTCCCCTCGAGTGTAGGATAGGTGGGGTTCTACTACTACGGTCAAGGATTGAAGTCCACGGCTTAAACTTAACAATGACTGTTTATTCAACAACACTTATTCTAATAATGATAACAATTAATTAATATTGCTTATAGTCTACGATTATATATTCTGTTTTTGGGTTTTCGTGGTTTTTAGTATTTAATATGTTAATTTATGCTAATTATGAATATATATGGGTCATTCCACGTCAACCGGATCACCTTCGAGTCCAAAATTTGGGGAAACGTAGACAAACGTGTGAGGGCTTAAATTGTTCGTCTGCACATGCACTTTCCAAAGAAAGTTGGCATTTTGAAAAATTCAATATGGCGGATCCAATATGGCGGTTACAATCTGCGAAATTGGGACATAGTTTAGTAATACTATTAATAAAAATCCGAAAATGACACGAACGGCTTGAAAATGAAGTGATTACGAATCGACATGAGTTGCTGATTACGAATCTGAAGTGAGAATTGACGGATTCAAAATGGCGGATTCAATATGGCGACTTATCTCTTCTGTACATTTCGTTTGTCACTGTTAAATTTACTACGTATTTATCGACAATTTCTGACAGTCAATAGACTGTGGGATTTCCCTAGTCAGAAGTTATGTTCAATTACACGAGTACATTATGTTTGTAAAATGATCGATTGATAATTTCCATATTTTATTTCTGCCATGTCATTTGCTTCCGTCCAATATTCAACATTAAAGCTTTATTTACCATTAAATACTACTCGTTCATGGACTTCCGGTTACGGAGCGCACATGAGGAGAGTGAGGAAAGTGAGCGGACAGAAGATAAAGGAAGTTCAGTGGAAAAGTGACAGGAGAGGAGATAAGTGGAGTGTAGAGGAGAGAGGAAGGGAGGAAGGAGACCTGCAGGGGAAAAGAAAGGGTGGAAGAGGGAAAGTGAGAGGAAACCGGTGCAAAACGGGAACAGTTTGGAGGTTAGGAGATTGAAGGCAGACGAGATAGAAGAAAGAAAGCGGGAACGGAGGCGGCGGAGAGGGCGACGTCTACGGAAAGTAGGGAAAGTAGAGAAAGGAAAGAAGGTCAGTCGGTAAAGGAGGGATTACAGAAATGGAGGAAGGAGAGATACAGAAGGGATCGGCAGAGGAGAAGAAAAAGGTGGAGGCAATTAATAGAGTTAGAATGACGAGGGAAAGGAGTGCAAGTGAGGGAAGGCTAGACGAGATGTGGAAAAGAAAAAGGGAAGAGAAAGAGAGCGAGGGAATATTTAAGGAAAGTAAAAAAACAGCTGGGTCCCCGGAGAAAAGACAGGAAGAAAGAGAGGAGGGAAGCATAAAAGAGATGTTGAAAGGAATAAGGGAGGAGATGAGAGAGGGGAGGAAGGAAGTAAGGGAGCAGGGAAAAGTGATTAGAGAGGAAATGGAAAAGCTAAAGCAAGAGCTGAAGAAGAGAGAGGAAATATGGGAAGCAGAAAGGAAAGAGTTATGGAAAGGTATAGAGGAGATGGGGAAGAAGCTGGAAAAGATAGAGAGAGAGCAAAAGGAGGGAGGGGGAATAAAAATCATAAAAATCATGGAAGAAAAGATTAGGGAAATGGAGAAGGAAAGGAAGGAAGGGAGAGATAAGAGGGAGGAGAAAGGAGTTGGAGAACAGGAAGTGAGCCGGAAGGTGAGAGAGATAGAGAGAAAGTTGGAAATGAAAGAAAGGGAGGAAAGGAGAGAGAATATAATAATTAAAGGATTGAAGAAAGGAGATACAAGTGTGGAGGAGAGAGTGAGAGATTTGATGGGCGAGTTAAAGACGGAGGTAGAGATAAGAAGTGTGAGGGTAGTGGGACGAAGAGAAGAGAACAAGGGGGAAATGGTAATAGTAAAGCTGGGAAGCATCGAGTAGAAAAGAAGGGTGTTGGAGAAGAAAATGGTGCTAAAAGGGAGAAGGGAGAGAATAGAAGAGGATTGGACATGGGAGGAGAGGAAGAGGCAGTGGAGAATAGGATAAATCGCGGAAGAAGAAAGAAGAAGAGGAAGAAGAGTGAGGCTGGGGTATGGGAGAATATGGATAGACGGGGAGTTATGGAAGTGGGAAGAGAGAGAGGAGAAACTAAAGGATGGGAGAGGGAGGGTATGGGGTGGAGGAGAGAAGAAGGAGGGAGGTCAGGGGGAAGAGCGAAAGGAGGAGGGAATGGCGGTGGGGTAGGAAAGAAGAAAGGGGGAACGAAGCGGAGAATGGAGGGGGAGAGGGAAAAGAAGGGGTGGAAGATTGCGTTTTGGAATGTGGCTGGGATAATGAATAAGGATAGGGAATTCTGGGAGCAGATAAGGGAATGGGATGTCGTAGTGATGATGGAAACATGGATAATGGAGGAGGGATGGAAATGGATAAGAGATCGGCTACCAGAGGAATTTAAATGGGAGGCACAGTGGGCAAAGAAGAGGAACAAGAAAGGAAGAGCCATGGGAGGGATGCTAATGGGAAGGAAAAGGTGGTTAATAAAGGAAGAGGACGAGAAGGAGCAGGAAGGAATAATGATGGGGGTAGTGAAAGCAGGAGAGAGGAAGTGGAGTGTGGTGGGGGTGTATGTTAATGGAGACATGGAGAAAAAGTGGGACAGGATTAGGGAGTGGGGGGAAGAGGGAGGAGAAGGAATAGGGGTGATAGTAGGAGGAGACTTTAATGCGAGGACCGGCGACAAGGGGGGAAGAGTATGAGGAGAGGAGGAAGAAGAGGAGATGAAGAGGAAGTCAAAGGATAAGAAGGTGAACAGGGAAGGAAGAAAACTGCTAGAGGCAACCGGGGAGATAGGATGGGCTATACTGAATGGGAACATGAAGGGGGACGAAGAGGGGGAATATACATATACAGGTGGAAGAGGAGAGTCGGTAATAGACTATGTGATAACGGGGGAAGAGGAAAGAGAAGAAATAGAATGCATGAAGGTGGAGGACAGAGTGGAGTCGGATCACCACCCGATAGTGCTGGAGATGAAGGGGGGAGGAGGAGAAATGGAAAGAAGGGAAGAGAGAGAGAAGGGAAGAAGGAAAGGAGACTGGACGGAGGAAGGGAGAAGGGAGTATGGAAAGAAAACGGAAAAGTTGAGGATGGTAGGAGGGGAGTTGAAGGAGCTGGTAGGAGAACTAGGAGAGAAAATAACAGAGGCGATGGGGAAGGAAAAGAAAAAAGTAGAGAGGAGAGGATGGTGGGATAAGGAGTGCAGGGAAGAGAAAAAGAAAGTGAGAAGGGAGCTAAGGAGATGGAGGAGGAAGGGGGAGAGGGTAGAGAATACAGGGAGGAGAAAAGGAAGTATAGGGAGTTTTGCGAGAGAAAGAAAGAAGAAGAGAAAGTAAGATTTATGAAGGAGGTAGGAGAAGCCAAGACGGAGGCGAAGGTGTGGGATATAATAAACAGAGGGAGGAAGAGGAGGAGAAGAGTGAACAAAGAGATAGGGAAGGAAGAGTGGAAGGAGCATTTTATGGAGCTGTTAGGAGGAGTGGAGGAGAAAGTGGTAAGCGGGGGGGAGAGAAGAGTCAAAGAGGAGGGGGAAGAGAAGGAAGAGGATGTGACAAGGGAAGAGGTGGAAAACGTAATAAGGAAACTAAGGGACGGAAAGGCGACGGGAATTGACGGAGTGCCAAATGAGGCGTGGAAATATGGAGGAGAGGAGGTGAAGAGGAAAGCATGGGAGATATGCAGGAGAGTGTGGAGGGGGGAAGGATGGCCGCAGAGTTGGAAAGAGGGGGTTATAATACCTATAGTAAAGAAAGGGGAGGGAGGGAAGGTAGGAGAATATAGAGGGGTAACGCTAATGCCCTCGCTGTACAAGATTTACGCGATGGTGCTGGCAAACAGATTGGAGAAGGAAGTGGAAGAGAAAAGGATAGTGCCACCGAATCAAACGGGCTTTAGAAAGGGGATGGGCACAATAGACAATATATACGTGCTAAATTATGTCATCAGCAGATATATAGCGAAGGAGAAAGGGAAGCTAGTAGCGCTGTTTGTCGACTTCAAGGCAGCGTTCGATTCGGTGGACAGGGGGATACTGAGAGAGACGATGAGAGAGAGGGGTAAGGGAAGGACTCAGGGAAAGGGTAGGGGAAATATACAGAGAGACAAGGAGCAAAGTAAAGATTGGGGGAGAGGAGGGGGAAGATTTTTGGACGGCGAGGGGAGTGAGGCAGGGATGCCCACTCAGTCCCCTGCTATTTAATATTCTGACATCGGATATGGAGGAAGCGTTAAGTAGGGGGGTAGAAGGGGGAGTGAGGATAGCAGGGGGGCGGGTTTGCTCGCTCATGTACGCGGACGATGTGGTGGTGTTGGCGGAAGACGAAAGAAACATGAGAGCAATGCTGAGGAAATTGGAAGGATACACGGAGAAAAAGGGATTGACGGTCAACACGGAAAAGACGAAAATTATGAGGTTCAGGGCAGCAGGGGGAAGGAAAAGTGAAGAGAAATGGGAATGGAAGGGGAAAAGGATAGAAGAGGTAAAGGAAATGACGTACCTGGGCTTCAAGCTGAAATGCAATGGAGGGATGGAAGCGCACGTAGAGGAGAGAGTAAGGAAGGCAGGGAGAGTAATGAGGCAAGTGTGGGGAATGGGAAAGAGAGTGTTCGGAGGAGAATGGGAAAGAAGGATATGGATGTTTGACGCGCTGGTATGGACGGTAATGTCATACGGAGTGGAGATTTTTGGGTGGGAGGAAAGGGAGAAGATGGAGAGGACGCAGGAGAGATTTTTAAGGTGGACGATGGTGGTGGACTGGAGGACACCTGGGTACATAATCAGGGATGAAGTGAAGAGGTGCAAACTAAGAACGAAGGCGGCGAAAAGAGCGTGGAGTTTCGAGGAGAGGTTAAGGGAAGGAAAAGGCGGGGAGCTGGCCAGGGTTTGCTGGAAGGAAGTAACGAGAAGAGCAGAGGGGGGAGGGAGAGTGTCGAGATGGGAGGTAGGCAGAAGAAAGTACTTCGAGGAAAGGGGATAGGAGCAGAGTATGGTGGAGAGGGAAAGGAGAGAAGGAAAAATGGAATGGAGGGAAGTGGAAAGAAAGGATAGAGAAAGGCAAGAAGGAGAAATGGAAGAGAGGTTGAGAGAGGCCAGGTACAACAAGGTGTGCAGGGAGGTGAGAGTGGAAGGTATTCCAAAGTACCTGAGGAAAGGGTGGAAAGAAGAGAGATGGAAGAGGATTGCGAGATGGAGGGTGGGAAACGAATTGAGGGAAGCGAGGTACTGGGAAGAAGAAGAAGAAAGGATCTGTAGGGTATGCGGGGGAGAAGAGGAAACGTGGGAGCACGTTTTGGAAAGGTGCAGTGGAGAAGAGGAAAGGGGAGGGGGAAGACAGGAAAAGATAAGAAAGATATTAGGGGAAGGGGGAGAAGGGGAAGGGTGGATGAAAAAGATGGAGGAAAGAAGAAAAGGGGGCACGGAGGAAAATCGGAGGAAGGAGGAGGGGGGAAAGTAAGAAGAAGAGGGTAATCGGATAAGAAATAGAGTAAGGATAGGGTAAGGAGCGAGAGAGAGAGGGAAAGATAAGTGAGAGGGAGGGGGAATTAGGTTAAGTTAAGTTAAGGTAGGTTAAGATATATGTAAACGGAAGCCATTGTAACCCTAAGGGGAACAATTAAAATAAATACATACATACATACATACTACTCGTTCATTACCTATCTGATTCCATTGAAAAGACCCATATGGGACTAGAGCGTTAACGATCACAAAATCTACCCCTTATCCTTCTGATAAGGTACATAGATATTTAAAAATTAAAAGATTGACTGTTACGACTGCGCCGAGCTTCCTTGCTTTTCTAACAAATAAACTCACTACAGCAATATCTGATAGTCTAAGGACCGTGGGATACCCTTAATCGGAATTGCGTGTACAAATCGTCCCGCTCGAACACCAAAGGCCGCGGTACGTAACAGGGGAAACACCCCAGATACCACCGCACATCCCAAGGACGTCCTTTTCATGTCCAGTTTATATCCGAACGTCCTACGTCCATTTTGAACATACATAGGATGTTCTTAGGATTTAAATTGCGGATGTTCTAGGAATTCACAATACTCGTTTAAAGATTCACAATAACGAGACGAATGTTCTCGGAACATTGAAAATGTAGTCGTGCAAAACAATCACGTGACTTACAAGATTATTTGATGTTTCTAGAACATCCGGAATTTAAGTCCTAAGAACGTGCGTAGGACTTAAGAAACGGACGTTCCTAGAACATCCGAAATTTAAATCCTAAGAACATCCTATGTATGTTCAAAATGGACGTAGGACGTTAGGATATAAGCTGGACCTGAAAGGGACGTCCTTAGGATGTGCGGTACTATCTGGGACTGTGTGTGAGTGTAATATAGTATACAGTTTAAAGAAAGAAAAAGAATGGCTTTTTTCGTGGTTTGTAAGAGTGCATATACATGTAACGGAGACTGGGATAGAACAGGAACACTTAGGGGAAAAAAAATAAAAATACACATTAATTAAGAATAATTATAATTTCATATTTACAATTGTTATGCATATATACAATAGAACATTACAATTCCAATGACGAGTCATTGGAAAACCAGAAACCACACTGGGCCACTCACGCGCCTGCTTCCCCTTCCAATCTTTCTCTTGTACAGCGTGCCTTCCGTTGTCAAGGAGACCGCGCGACGCTAAGAAGGCTGCCATGACGGGCTAGCGTCTTCGCGGTTAGCGTCGCGCTGTATCCCTGAAAACGCGGACGAGTGTGGGAGAACCCCAAGTTCCCGCAGGAGCGACCTTGGACAGCGCTGAATTATGTTCTTTGTTAAAATTCTAATTTTTTGGCAATTGCATTTCCTACCTGACATTACAACACGTATTTTACTGTTGGTCTGAATGTGAACTGTAGCTGGTGTACTTTCCGTCGCTTTTTCAATATCCACGATAATAGTTTTACTATTACGCAAACATTCATTTGAAAAATATAAAATTTTTGTATCATTAATATATTAACAACCATATCACTAAATATACAAACAGTTTATCTATATAGAATTGAACATACGTGGCAAAGCTGAACGCATAAATTCAATGAGATCTTCGTTTAGCTTTTTGAAATCATTACTTTCCATAGTTCGTTGTTCATATTTAATACCTTCATTTAGTTTGATAGCTTCGATGTGTCGCAGAGAAGTGCTATGTTGGATTTTTGGTAGTTTTTGATGATTAGGTGGTATTGTTGGTACAGCTCCCAGCACTAGCAGAGGTCTTGGTGGAGTTTTCTTACGGAAACATGTCCCATGAAAATGGTCGGAGCATATACGCACATCCTTTGAGACCCCTTCGATTTTACAAAATTCTCTCCATTGCTTCAGTCTGCCTTGCAATGATTAAATTTTAATACTCATATTAATGATTTATAGTATTAAAAAATATGTAAAAAATATGTAAAAGAGATTTCTTTATTTTGTACTAATATCATAAACTTCACTATTTAATAACATTGAAAGTTAGGTTATTGTTTGAAATCATTATACGTACGTCATTAAATTTGCAGGTTCTGTGAAAAAGTGATCTTTCGCTTGTGTTCTATGGCATCCCTTAACGTGACAACGAACCATTTTTTTTACACTTTCTTCAACGAATATCCCAAGCCTACTACAAACAGCGACAAATGCCTACCAGTAGCTACAAACAGGAGCAAACAGGTGGCTTTGGCTTGGCTTGGCTTCTATACCTCCCACTTTGCTACCCGCAAACTCAATAATATTGAGCCTGAACAGACAGGTGTCGCTTGCATCGCATATTTCTGCTTCTACTCTATCTTATCCACTTTGGCCTGGAGCTGCCGTTCAGGAATATCACTTGTGTTCGCGGTCTATTTGATATACTCTAAACGCTAATAGGTATCCACTTATCAATTACTAGCATGCCCCGTGTCGGCTTCGTCCGAATTATTAGCGTGACTGATTCATGTTTATTAAAATTATAATATGTTTTAACGAAATTAAGTGTTTTGAAAAAAAGCTTGTCCTCATTTTTGAGAGTCTATTTTGATGCTGCTCGCTCGCTACTTTCGTTTCTTCTTAAATAAATAGAACGTCTAGCACCAGCGGATGCCCTAGAAAGGTTTTGTTTTGGCATGTTTATGTTAATTAACCCGTTAACCCGAAAATATAAACGTCCGTTATCAGAAAGTGGTGGTACTCGAGAGTGACGGTACACGATCTGCCCGGCTCTCTTATAGGCATGACTGCTGTATTCCACCTGGGAGAAGCGCTCGGCCCGATTCGCCGCCTGGCGGTCGCGCCGCGTAGTATCCATCGCAGCCGGCCGAGTCATGACTTCTTTATGTACATAATCAAGAGACGCGGTAGTGTCTCGCGCCAAGTATATATAGGTATATGCGCAGCGCGAGTCACTCGTGGCTATATAACGCCGAGCGGTTTTTGGAAGAACCCTGAGATTACCGAATCTCAATAACGGCTGCTCCGATTAAGTTTTGAACGGTCTTAATGGATAGCTTGGGTTTGATTTACATAAGAAAAGTGTCTTCGTTTTGTTCCTACGTGCCTTATGAGCTGAGATATTTCGATGCAAAGTTGCAATTTGCCGAATTTTATGTTAAGAGATTTTCTCCATCGTCAAGTGTGGGCCAGAGGGGAACATGAAAGGGGGAGGAAATGTCTCTGGGACGTCGTTCATTGGATGAAGGTTCCGGCCTATCGCGTAACAAATTGTTGTCACGTGACAGCCAGACAGCACATCTGTCAAGGAAAACGTAACCTAGGTAGTGTCAAACCATCATAACCTGCCAAGTATCAAATAAGGTAAGTAGTCAACATTTTTCAAATGTCACGGGTTCTTATACCATATAGGACACTGAATTATTGTCTCAATTAACAAGGTAAGTCGCCAAAATTTTTTAATACATTTTTTATGTAGAGCTTCTAGAAACGAAGGGGACGCACAGTCTTGGAAGTTGCCCGGAGAAGGTTCTTCAGAGAAATATCTTCTTTCGCACAAGAAATTTATACCAGGCATGTACAAAATAATAATATATTGTAACAAATTGCATTTAAATTGCCAGATATTTTTATACCTGTAAGCCATTTTTAATTTAGAGTTTCTATATAAAGCTTATAGAAATAAAGGGGATGCACAGGCTTGGAGAGAAATAAAGGGGACGCACAGCCTTGGACAGAAATGAAGGGGACGCACAGGCTTGGAGGTTGTCCGAAGAAGGATAGATAGACAGAGAAGCATCTTGTTTCGCACAATTGTCTGGAAAATTGTCAAATAAGGTAAATGTTTCAAATTAGCGTAGCATTAATAATTAAGAAAATTATGGCGTACAGCTTGCATTGTAGAGTAAGTCACATTAGTGAAGAAAGTACGCTGAAAACGCATCTCCCTTAATACTTTTCAATCTTTTTTGAAATATATTCGTATTTATATATGTTCTACGTTAAATTGTAACTAAAATATGGCTTTTATATATTTACAGATAATGGAAGCAGAAGGGAAAGAGAAAGTAACAGTGCTGCACGAGGAAACGAACAAATTAAGCACATTTTCATGTATTTTAGATTGTAAGGGAGTTATTGTAAATTATTAATCCTAAGACAATTAACATATTTTCAGTTTCGCAGCGCCAAGTATTTTGAATAAAATATTTATTGTATTTATTGTATTATATTAATTAAACGATTTTATTCAACGTCGATCCTCTGTTTGCTTGCAATACAACTATATACACTATATACAAGTTTCATCCCAGTTTATAACTATAAAGTAAACTAGAAACATTAAAAAAATTTCAATTATACATTTTCAAATATCAAATATTAAATATCAAGTACCAAGTATAAAGTAAATTTATTAACACAAATTATATACAAAACAAACAGAACTTGGAATTTTCAAAATTACATAAAAAACAAACAGAACTTGGAAAGATATTAACACGTTGATATGTTCTTTGGTGATCTGCTTCAATTACCCCCTGTACACGAAGACCAAATTTTTGTACATTTATCAAATGATAAAATTAACAAATATGTCGGTTCTTTAATTGCTGTTAACTTATGGACTACATTATTTGATTATGATGAGTTAACGATCAACATGCGCCAGCAAGGGGATGATTCTTATCGACAGTTGTTGTCAAGAATTCGTATTGGTCTAGTGACAAAATCTGATTGCGATATTCTTGGGAAAAGAAGAATATCTTTTACTGGGGATTCGTTTGAACTCAGATTAAACGAATTATGCCAGTTTATTAATGATTTTCCGTTAGACATTGTTTGTTTATTGCCTACTCGTAATATGTGTGACGTTCTAAATGCTGCAATGTTAAAACGCATTACAACGAAAGAGATATTATTAATTGCCGAAGATACGATTGACTGTATTCCGTGTGTGAGAAAGAAAATATCAAAAGTATTTTCCAATACTGATGACGATAATTCAAAAACTGCTGGACTTTCAAAGGAAATTGTAATTAAGATTGGAGCAAACGTTATGATAAGGCGTAACATTGATGCTACTTTGGGTCTTGTGAATGGTACCATAGCTAAGGTAATTTCAGTTGTACAAGATATGTCAACTGATTATGTAGAGAAAATTAAGCTCCTTCTACCATCAGGATTAGAGTACTTCATTGAAAGAGTGAGCGTAAAATTTGAAGTAGTGGATAGAGCATTTGTTATTAGAAAACAATTTCCATTGTGTCTAAGTTATGGAATCACAATTCATAAAAGTCAAGGATTGAGTTTACAAAGTGCTATTATGGACATAGGCAACTCTATATTTACTTATGGTCAAGCTTATGTTGCATTATCACGAGTAACGTCTTCAGAAGGGTTGCATTTGATTAATTATGATCCTTCGTCAGTAATAGCTGACGAAAAAGCTATTAGGGAATATACTCGGCTAAGAACTAAGTACAAACCAGACGCGGACATTATTACTGTTTCAAAAAAACGCTATTCGAAAGTGAAAGATGTTCTATGGATGTTGACAAAAGTAATTGATTCTGTCCAAGAAAATTGTCAAACTCAAAAAAAAAAATACAAAAAATGTTTCTTGGGTTTTACATGGTCTTCAAAATACAGATAATACTTCATGTTATGCAAATGCAGTGTTACAATGTTTAATGCATTTAAGTGCAATAAGAAAACAATTGTTTAATTGTAATGAATCATCGAATGATTTGAAAATTTTAATGCTTCGATATGAAAGTGGAATACGCCATTTAAATACATATACAGTACGGCAAAGTTTAGGAGAACATTTTTCAAAAAACGTAAAACGAGATGTATTCGAATTTCTTATAATCCTGTGCACAAAATATGATTGTATAAGACAATTGGTAGAGCATCAAGTAACTTCTACTACTCGATGTAAATCTTGTGATTATACAAAAAGAATTACTTCTGATAATTTAGTTGTTTCAATACCCATTAACAATTTGAAGAAAAAAAAGCTATAATCTAAACGATTTATTAAATGTTACATTTTCACAATGGCATGAATCAGATAACGGATCATGTGAACAGTGTACAGGAAATTATGTTATGTTCAAGAATAAATTAATATTGACGAAAGATATAGTTATTATTCGATTACTATTATTTTCATTACAAGGTGATAAAATAGTCAAAGCAAAACGTAAATTTAATATAAGTAGTATTCCCACAACCAAAGTATTGATAGCTGGACAATCGTATAAAATAATGAATGCTATAATTCATAGTGGTTCAAGTATTGAGGATGGCCATTACACCAGTATATGTAAAGAAGAAGCCAGATAGCACACGACGTCTTTAAGACGTCCATTTTACGTCTGTTTTTGGTCTGAACGTCTTAGACCATATTAAGACGTCTTTAAGACGTCTGCGCGGAGACATTTCTAAGACGTCTGTCTACAGACGTCTTTAAGACGTCCTTAAGGCATCTGTAACAGTACGTCTTTTAACCGACTGTGTTGAGACGTCTTTAAGACGTCTGTGCGGAGACATTTCTAAGACGACTGTGTTGAGACGTCTATAGACAGACGTCTTAAAAATGTCTCTGCGCAGACGTCTTAAAGATGTCTTATATGGTCTAAGACGTTCAGACCAAAAATAAACGTAAAATGGACGTCTTAAAGACGTCGTGTGCTATCTGGGATAAGACGCTTGACACACACACACACACACACACACACACACACACACACACACACACACACATCAAATCCCACATAGCACACGACTTTTTTGAAAAATCCATTTTTGGCCTGAACGCCTTACATCATGTTTTGTTACTTTGCACCTCTTCCGAACGTGTTTAAAACGTCTTTTTGTTACGTCCAAATCGTATTGGTACGGTTTAATGTTTTAAGGAAGTATGTAAGTGGTTTTCAGAATATAATCAAACTCAATAACAATTTATTTCGTTTACTTAATACCAATTAGTTTTATTTTTATTATTACCCAAATAGCACACGACGTCTTCTAGACGTCCATTTTACGTCTGTTTTTGGTCTGAACGTCTTAGACCATATTAAGGGGTTAGGACACAGTAACGGGCCAAGAATGCAGACGATTTTTAAACGACGATAATAAGAAAAATAAACAATCGATTATTATAAGGTTTTGTGTTTTAGTTCACTATATTATGAACTATAAGAAAAGCATATAATATTTACAAAATAACAATTGTACGCCGTACAACGTCTCCATTTAAAATGTCCTTTTTTTCCGGATGACCAATTGGTGGGCCGGATTCCGGAAAATCGGATGAACTGTAACAAAAACCCCAAAAGTGTCATAAACTATAATATATTTCCTAGGCATTGACGATCCAACATTTCAATTTTTGCGAAAATTTACAAAATGGTCGATGTTTGAAAAATAATGATCAAATTTTGACAAAAGTGTGTGATGTTTTTGTTTATATTTTGTACTATAATTAAAAAATTCAAAATGTTGGATCGTCAATGCCTAGGAAATATATTATAGTTTATGCTACTTTTGGGGTTTTTGTTACTGTTCATCCGATTTGCCGGAATCCGGCCCACCAGTTGGTCATCCGAAAAAAAATGGACATTTTAAATGCACGGCGTACAAATGCTATTTTGTAAATATTATATGCTTTTCTTATAGTTCATAATTTAGTGAACTAAAACACAAAACCTTATATTAATCGATTGTTTACTTTTCTTATGATTGTCGTCTAAAAATCGTCTGCTTTCTTGGCTCGTTACTGTGTCCTGACCCCTTAAGACATCTTTAAGACGTCTGTGCGGAGTCATTTGTAAGACGTCTTTCCGAGTAAGTGTTTAAAACGTCTCTAAGACGTCCATGCCAAGACGTTTTTTAAACGACTTCGTTTAGATGTCTTAAAGACGCATGGATAGTACGCGACCACCAGGCGGCGACCGGGCCGAGCGCTTCTCGCAGGTGGGTTACAGCAGTCATGCCTATAAGAGAGCCGGGCAGATCATATGTATACCGTCACTCTCTAGTACCGGCGTTTCTTGCAGAAAGAAATTTATATTTTCGACTTGAACTTGAATATGCCAAAAAATGTCTCGATCATTCGCTATTGCAAGACGTTCTTCTTTTTTATGAAGAAACGAAAATATTGAGCAGCATGAAAATTGACTCTCTCAAATGAGGACAAGAGCAGCTACTCGATGGGCTTCTTTTTTCAAAATACTTAATTTCATTAACACGAATCAAGTCACGCTTAATATCTCTAATATCACTTTAAAGAGCTGCAGTAGGCCTAATCAAGACCTTACGAAGACGTCTTTGAGGTGTCGTGAAAGTCTGAAATGGACGTCTTTAAGACGTCTTCACGACAACTTAAAGACGTCTTATAGACGACTACAAGGCGTTTAAAAGGCGCCTTAATGACGTACGGTTTCCTGACTCAGGACATTCAAAAATGTCTATAGACGTCTTTAAGATGTCTTTCAGAAAACAGCAGACGTCTTTAAGACGTCTTGAAAATTTGAAATGGACGTCTACGCGACGTTTAAAAGACGTCTACAGGGCGTTTATAAGACGTCTCAAAGACGTCTTACAAAGACGTCTACAAATTGTTCAAGAGACGTCTTAAAGACGTACGGTTTACTGACTCAGGACATTCAAAAATGTCTATAGACGTCTTTAAGACGTCTTTCAGAAAATAGCAGACGTCTTTAAGACGTCTTGAATGTCTGAAACAGACGGCTCATAGACGTCGAGTGCTATCTGGGAAGAGATGACTAGTAGTTGGATTGAAGCAGATGACGTGCAAATTAAAAAAAGGCAATGGCCCAGAGGCGCTAAAGATCTTAATATTTTGTTCTTACAAAAAATGATAGTAAATAAATAACCCACTAGCGCCAGTTAGATAATTGGTCATCAATAAAACTACAAAAAGAGTGAAATCCCCACAAAATTACCTTTTTTAAAAAAAAGGTACAAAAAAAGCGCCAAGTATATAATCCCCCAAAAAACAAACGCATTTAAAAACATTGACAAAAAAAATTGCTTTACAAAACTAATGATATACACAAAATGCGCCAATTAAAACATTGGCTATTTATACAAAGAAAAAATATATTAAACAATATTAAGCAGATAAATTTAAAAACACAAAAATATTTTAATACGAAAAAAATATTTACTCAAAATACTTGGCGCTGCGAAATAAAAAAAAAGGTAATTGCCTAAGTATTAATTTAAAAAAAAAACACCCGTAAAAACTAAAATACAAAAACATATACATACACATACACACGAACGCACGCACGCACAAGAAATAAAGAAAAAGATTAATGCAATTTATATACATATTTATTCAGTTTAGTAACACCAATTCGGGTCGCAGCGCCAAGTATTTTGAGTAAATATTTTTTTCGTATTAAAATATTTTTTTGTTTTTAAATTTATCTGCTTAATATTGTTTAATATATTTTTTCTTTGTATAAATAGCCAATGTTTTAATTGGCGCATTTTGTGTATATCATTAGTTTTGTAAAGCAATTTTTTTTGTCAATGTTTTTAATTGCGTTTGTTTTTGGGGGGATTATATACTTGGCGCTTTTTTTGTACCTTTTTTTAAAAAAGGTAATTTTGTGGGGTAATAAATTACACAGATTAATTATATTTTACGTGATTAAACATAGCCTATGTCCGTTCTTGTAGTTCAAGGATGCTGTAGTTAAAATTTTGTGATGATTGGTTCAGTACTTTTTGAGATTTTTGTGTACATACAAACAAACGCTGTAGCTTTATTATAATATATATAATATATATATAATATAATATATAATATAATATATAATATATATATAGTACGATAGTACGATAGTAAGATAGTAAGAGAGTAAGATAGTAAGATAGTAAGATAGTAAGATAGTAAGATTTTACAATAAATTACGCAAAACAAATATATACAAAATATACAAAATATGTATAGAAAACACACAATGCACACACATACATGTAAATAAGTTCATTATTCCATCTCATTTGTCCTGACGACCATTATATCATCCAATATATCATGATTTAATCTACATCTGTGGTGATTTAATATAAATTTCAGCCCTGAAAATAGTCGTTCGACGGACACTTGCGTTGCTGGAACCGCATGTACAATATTTGCAAGTTTTCGGAGCTCAGGAAAACCGTGTTTGTCATTATGCCAATAATGTAAAATGTTTTCGTATCGATCTATTCTCGAAATTTGCGAAAATGCATTTAACGCAGCAGTTATATTAAAAACTGCATTTGTTTTGTTGTTCTTTATTTGCGTATCTTTTTCCAATAACGGTTGTTCGATATCATCCACATGGCTAGGAGCAGTAAGATTTTCGTTTTGCGTCTGAGTTCTTTTTGTTGAATTTATTGATTCATACCGTTTCCAAATACTTATTAACTGACTAATGGCTATGCCTTGTTCGTCTTCGGATAACAGATTTTTATATCTTGGATCAAGAAAAACGGATGCTAACTGTGACGTCCCACTATTTTTCGCGCGGTATTTTAACACCACTTCCTCACAAATCAATCCACAACTCCATCAAAAACCCTCATACTCAAGCAATACCCCCTCTTTCAAACCCAACCGATCGTTTAGACGATATACCTTAGTGGTCCCTATCTCTAAACGGTCAATCCAGATACCAGACCGTTTGGACGATGCACCTTAGCGGTCCCCATCTCGAAGCGGTCAATCCATAATCGCTGATCGCCTTGACGATGTACCTTAGCGGTCCCCATCTCAAGATGGTCAGCGACGACCTCCAAACCCCCTCTTCGACTTACGTGGCATGACCACTTCCCTCCAAATCTACTTCAAACAAATCCCTCGTCTTTAAAACCCTCTCTTAAATCGAGACTATGTCTCATGTCCTCTCTATGACCAAAGAAGTCAGTACCCCGTTTACCCCTATCCGATACGACATCCCAAACTCCACCAAATGGGTTGAGTATTCAGCTTCGAAAGCCTACATGTAAAAACACCTGAAAACTAAATCTATTTATAATGTAAATGCGACGCATATTTACCCTCATGATCAACACGTGATCATTACCGCGACGCAGATTTGGCGTACGTGCCATGGAACACATCGCACATACCCTTCACTCATTACCAGTACAAGACAAGGCCATATAAAACCCCTAAACACAAAACTATTAATAAGCCGTAATGCGTCGCATCTTCAAAGATCAGTCAAGGTGCATACCGCGCACACTCTTCGTCCCTAACAATCCCGACAATAGTATAAATACAAGGCCCAAAACGGCCACAGGACTCTTCTACGGAAACCACTCCCGCGAAGTACATACCTCGTTTCTCTTGACCACTTTACTGTGATTCTAAATAGTAAATTCAGTGCTCAACGAATTATTATATATCTACAACATCTATTGTAAGCGACATTAATTACTTATCTACTGTATATCATCCTCATACCATAATTTTGCTTATGTTTATTGCTTTATCATCTTATACTTTTGCTTTTACTTATTGTTTTGCTTTATCATCTTATACTCATTGCTTTTACTAATTATTATTGCTAGTCACATATCGTATACATTATAAGCCTCTATTGCCAACATTCACATGTTTCATGTTCATATAAATATTACGTATTTGATAACCATTTATATAAATGTCTCTGTGCTAATGCTAAATGTCCAACGCATCAGTATAAATACTAATTTGAGTTCTTTAAGAATAAACAAACGCTCTTGTTTCTGAATAACGTTTCAAGTTATTAAAACGATCCTCCGGCTACGAAAGCCACCAAACCAAAACAGATCGCTGCAACAGCTGATTTCGGCTCGCGAAACGCAAGCATAGAGTTTCTTATAGTGTTTACACGGCGTACTTTTACATAGGCCGCGTACAGCCATATGTCTAGACGTATTTCTCGGAAATATTCCTTCTAGCTAAGTGCAACGTTAAAATCCACCAAAACAAAAACAAAGTGCTCTAACGGGTGTCATTACCGGAGGGATTACAGTCCAAACCTTCCCTGGTCGTTCGGAGCTACGAATCTGGCATTCGTGCCTGAATCCCTACTCTCCGCAGTGCCACGAATCTGGCATTCGCGCCTGCATCCTACCCTCCGCAGCGCCACGAATCTGGCATTCGCGCCTGCATCCTACTCTCCGCAGTGCCACGAATCTGGCATTCGCGCCTGCATCCCTTCGAACATTCAGTGCCACGAATCTGGCATTCGCGCCTGAATTCCTACTCTCCGCAGTGCCACGAATCTGGCATTCGCGCCTGCATCCTACTCTCCGCAGTGCCACGAATCTGGCATTCGCGCCTGCATTCCCTTCGAATAAAACCCCCACATGTCATTTTCCCAAAGACCTTCACCCGGGACGTGACATAATTTTGGTGACAGCGGTGGGATCCGTTCGTTGATAATAGAAATAGATTCTCTATTATACGGCACCCACAAAGGCCTATTAAAATGTGCATTAAAAACCCACTTCGTGGCGCATTAAATTACCGCAGCCGCAGATTACAAATTTTAACGGCACATATGCGGTGGTTGATCTGTGTCTCCGGGAAAATAGCTACAACTTACGAAGGAGACGACATTTGTTCGAGCTGCTATGAAGTAGATCTAACAAATGTAGAAACTCTATATCAAGTCCATTATTATCAGACGCCGACAGTTTCTCCCACTTGCTCGTGGTGCAATTCCGCTCTGTTTCAAATCTGCCCCGTGAGCAGTTGTGTCGCGTGTTCTGATTGGTACCTCCTAGCAAACGAGAGCCATCGCGAATTCAATAACCAAACGAGCATAGAACATCCCGAATTCTAAGTAACGGCTAATGTAGCAATATAACTTTGTACACTAGAGAGGTGGGACGGCTGAATACCGTTAACTGAAAATTTGATCCTCTGTACGCACGTTACCCTCTACTTCCTATACCTAGTATGCGTAACAGATTCCAACGACAACAACTATCAAACCTGTACCGCCAATTTATAAACCAATTGGCATACACTAATGAACTGACCTGTGCTTCGGGCGGTGTAGCAACGACCACGGGAGGCTACAAAATTTGCCTAGACTGCTTTGATCTGGATCCGAGTGAAGTAAACGAAATCGATCAGGAACATTTTTATACATCTACTAATACATTCCCAAAGTGCCCTCGTGGCAAAAATCCCTTGTTACAAACGCGTCCCTTAAGTAGTTGCTCCGAGTGCACCGAACGTTTTCTTCTCTTGAACAGGAACCATTACGGGTTGGTAATTATTGGTTCCCGGGATAGAACTCACTAAGCTCGAAAAACGGCTACCGGACGCCCAAAATTTAATCGGTCATTTTTTTGAACAAATAGAGTCAAAACGATTTTAACATGTCCGATTACGACGAAACTGATGAGCCTTACGCAATAAACCAAGGCGCGGGCTCTTCCATGAACCCTATAGACACCGCGACTACCGAATTATTAGGGAAAATCGAAATACTAAAGCAACAAGGAGCAGTAATCGAAAATTTACACACGAAATTTGTCGAACCCAAAATGAATTCGGGCGTAGTTACCAAATCTGACGGCGTCACGTTGGAAGGTCTCGCCGAACAGGTAAAACTTATACTACAGACAATGGAAAAATCTCCTACACCCCCACCATCCGCGAATAAATTTGCCACGCCGGGTTCCTCCCGTTTTGATAGAAAACCCGTGTTAAGATATAATAAGGAACTTGAGACACTGACTCGTGACCATGCTCCGGACCGGGATCCATTGCACCAGATCAGATTAAAAGACGCGATAGAAACCGTGTCAAAATTTAACGGCCATAACATGTCCGTTCTGCAATTCGCGAGAGCTTGCAATAGGGCTAAGGCTCTGGTTCCCTCGCAAGCCGAACCCCAGCTAGCGAGGTTGTTGATAAACAAGCTGCAAGACCACGCGTACTTGGCGGTTGAGGATCGGGTCTTCGAAACCGTAAATGACCTAATTAAACAACTTAAACGCACTTTCTCCCCTGCCGAGACATCGGACCACTACCGAGGGGAACTCGCTAATATTATTAAGGGAACCAACGAACACATGTTGGCATACATTTCACGCGTTAAGGACCTCCGATTCGCCATCATGGAGGAGAATAGAGAATATCGCCACGATTTCGCACAAACCCTAGACGTGGATCGCCTAACTTTGGACTCGTTCATTGATGGTCTTCCACCTCACGTAAGGACAATGTTATTACAACATAATTTCGAAACGCTCGAAGAAGCCTTCGAGGCAGCCGTACTCGTGGATAAGAAGATGGACAGGGACCACCGAAGGTTTTCAGAACAGAAGGCACCTAAACTCGTATGCCAAGTTTGCAATAAGACAGGGCACGACGCACTGTCCTGTAGAAGCAACCAAGGTTTAAACTATAGACCGACCGAACGATATCCCCAAAACCGAGTAACAGGATATGGTAATCAAGCCCCTAATCCAATAGTCCCCTACTGGGACAAAACTCGACCTCCTCCCTCAAGACCTACGGAGTTGCGCATTTGTGCGTATTGTAAAAATCCCGGACATCTAATTTCGGAGTGCAGGAAACGCTTATTCAACCGCAACGAAAGGAACCCCGGAACCTTCCAGGAGCGAGACTCGGGAACCGTTCTGCCCCCACGGCCAACTATGGAGGCGTACCGTGGAACGGGCCAAACAGGAGCACGTCCAATAACGACACAACCGGAATCGGGAATGCCAAACTTAGGATCGCCACCGCGTGGTTGAATACTGTTGGCGAAACCCCGTCCGTAATTATCCGATCTCCAGATTTCGAAAGAACTCCGGAACTAATGATTGACACAGGTTCCGAAGTGAATTTATTGAAAATTCACGCCGTAAAACAATCTCAAAATATAGATGCAAACAAACAAGTACAACTTAGAGGCATTGCTAAGGACCTCGTTTCTACCCTCGGGACAATAAAAATAACCTTATTAGGCAACGACGTTACGTTCCACGTAGTTGAAAACGATTTCCCGATTAAACCACACGGGATATTAGGAACGGAATTCTTTATGGAACAAGATGCTTCAATACATTATTCGAAAAAACAGTTGGAGTTCAACGGAAATTCCATTCCGTTTGTAAGCAGGGGTCAAGTCCTGCTACCCGCTAGGTCAAAACTTGTTTCTTTTATAAATGTATCAAATTCAGACATAAAAGAAGGATATTTACCTAGATTAGATTTAGGCACTGGGATTCACGCTGGTAATGCTCTTGTCCGTAACCAAGACGGCAAAGCGTACTTACAAATAATAAATTCTAACGAAACGGACATAACGGTCACTATACCTACTGTTGAATTGGAAGAATTCGAAATTGTGACTCCAGAACCCAAACAAAGACGACCAACAGAGACTAAGACGACTAAATGCGTCACTCCTACCCCAACCTTAACAAAAATCAAACCCCTTCATCCCCAGGACCCATTGATCCATCATTCGGAGATACGGTCGCTCTCATCCCCAAGGCATTATGTCGGAACAACCCTTCCCCTAGAATTCCAGGAGTCTCTTGCTATGGCGTCGGGTGAGGAAGAACCAACAATTTCTGAAAAAAAAAACGCAACAAGGATGGAACAAGTGCTCGAACTAATTTCAACGGAACATATGAATCCGGAGGAAAAACTCCATGTCCAAGGAATTTTAAACAAATACCATGACCTTTTCCATCTACCAAATGAGAAGTTGGGTCATACGAACGCTATCCAGCATGGGATCCAGACCACAGACCCAGTGCATATCCATACTAAACAATATCGCTTCCCCCCAGTACATAAGAAAGAAATCGAGAAGCAAGTACAAAAATTATTAGACCAAGAAATTATAAAGCCCTCATTATCACCTTACAATTCACCAATCTGGATTGTGTCTAAGAAACCAGGACCCGATGGAGAAATCCTATGGCGAATGGTACTCGATTTTAGGGACCTAAACAAAAAGACCGTTCCCGACGCTTACCCAATTCCTAATATCAACGAAATATTGGACCAATTGGGGGGAGCCAAATACTTTTCCGTGTTCGATCTTGCTTCGGGATTTCACCAAATACCTATGAAACCTGAAGATGCACATAAAACAGCTTTTTCCACGCCACATGGACACTATGAATTTAAAAGGATGCCATTCGGACTCTGTAACGCGCCAGCTACCTTCCAACGTCTAATGGATCATACCCTTACTGGACTCCAGGGCACCGAAATGTTCGTATATTTGGACGACATCGTCCTTTACGCAAGTTCCCTTACTGAGGAATTAAATTTAAAATTAAATTTAAGAAACTTGCTCACCGTTTGCGAGAAGCGAAGCTCAAACTCCAGCCTTCCAAATGTAAGTTCCTACACAAGGAAGTCGCGTACTTAGGTCACATAATTACCGAGCAAGGGGTAAAACCCGATCAGGGGAAAATTGAAGCCGTCCGAAACTACCCGGCACCAAATACACCAAAAGGAATTAAACAATTCCTTGGACTAACCGGATATTATAGGAGGTTTATCCCGGAATTTTCCAAAATAGCTCGCCCGCTAACCAAATTATTAAAGAAAGACACAATATTTGAGTGGGGACCGTCCCAAAAGACGGCTTTTGACCATTTAAGGTTAGCATTACAAAAAGTACCTATCCTGCAATATCCAAATTTTGACCTGGAATTCCACGTTACCACCGATGCTTCCGAATTCGCTATAGGAGGAATATTGAGTCAGACTGCCAACGAAAAGGAATTACCGATCGCGTACGCCTCCCGTGTTCTGAATAAAGCAGAAACGAACTACTCAACAATAGAGAAAGAACTTTTAGCCATTGTATATTGCGTCAGATACTTTCGACCCTACCTATATGGACGGAAATTCATTTTATTTACTGACCATCAACCGTTGATTTGGCTACACAAGGTAAAAGACCCTACGTCGCGTCTCGTTAGGTGGCGGCTAAAATTGGCCGAATATGAATACGAAATCCGTTATCAACCAGGCAAAAGTAACAAGCTGGCCGATGCATTATCCCGCAATCCTCCCACAGTGGAGGCATATCCAGTACGACCACGAGAGGAAGCTGATGACGACTGGGAAGATCAGCCCCCGGCTAAACGAGGTCCCGGGAGGCCCCGACTCACCAAGCCATCGACTAGACCCACGTATAAAACTCGCCCAAGAGCAAAACCTACCAGAGTACAGCCGCCCAGGAAGGTGCGCCAAAGGTTGACCAGTGCAGTAAACCCACCACATCCGCTCTCGGTAGACCCGCCGGAACCAATGAGTAGCGAAGAAGATGAAGTAAGTCAGGAAGAAGAAACAGAGTTAGCGGACGCCCCTATTATTTCACCTCCACAATCGCCAACACCGCAGGAGGAAAACGACCTTGACCCCGAGATGGATTCCAACTCATCGGATGAATCAGACTCGGAATCTTCGATAATTGGATTAAACGACTCTTTAGACGCAGCATATGAAGCTGATCCCGAGCGAGATATCCAAATAATACCATTAATCAGTCGCGACCCATTGTTCTTACGAAAAGAAACGCTTGTTTTCTTCTTAAGCGTAGATGGAAAACCTTGCGACAACGGAGCGAAAGAACTACAGGAAACGGGAATCCTGACAATACCTGGCGATCTCCCACTGGGTAGGGCCCACGTAACTCACAAAAAGGGGCAAATCTTTATAGGGCTGGTTGTTAAAGAAACACAAAATACACCACTAACTATGACTACCTGGGGCAAAGCCCTTTCCTACCTTAAATATACGGTACACGAGCTTCAAATACAATCCTTCAGTATAGCCAAAACATCGAACTTGGATCAATTAAGCTGGCAAAATGTCATTACGGGTATCCTCGAAGCCGTTAACAAAGAGGACATCAGCGTCACCATATGTCTACAAGCAGTACGAATACCAGAGGAATCAGAACACCTAACCATTATTAAAGAAAATCACGCATCTGCCTTAGGCGGACACAAGGGAGTAACCAAAACGTATAACCGAATTCGACACCATTACTTTTGGAAAGGAATGAAAAAAGCCGTGGAAGACTATATTAGAACATGCGAGGACTGTCAGCGGAAGAAACTTGTCCGTGTTAAAACCAGGCAACCGATGATTCTAACTGACACGCCTGGACAAGCCTTCGACAAGATTGCATTGGACATCGTAGGACCGTTACCTACCACGAGAGAAGGGAACACCTATATATTAACAATGCAAGACTTACTAACAAAATATTTCGTATGCGTACCTCTTAAACACACCACATCACTAAAGGTTGCAGATGCGTTCATAAAGAAATTTATCTGTCAGTTCGGAGCTCCCAGAGCCATCCTCACCGACCAAGGAGCAAATTTCACTAGTAACTTCATGAAAGCTATCGCGAAAAAGTTTAAAATCGAACAATTCAGAACCACAGCTTTTCACCCACAGACTAACGGCTCTCTAGAACGATCGCATCTCGTCCTAACGGAATATTTGAAAATGTTTATAAGTAAGCACAGTGACTGGGACGACTGGACAGACTTGGCCGCGTTCTGTTATAATACCAGCGTCCACGAAGGCACTGGTTACACACCGCACGAGTTAGTGTTCGGGAAAATAGCTCGGGTACCCAGCCGAACAAGGATGCCCGAAGATTTTGAAAACGAAACTTATAATCATTACCTCTCAAGGCTAAACGCGAGGGTACAAGAACTGCAAACTGCCGCTGCAGAAAAATTAAAAGAATCTAAACTTCGTTACAAAAAATATTATGACCAACACATAAACGAACAGACCTTCCAACCGGGCGATTCCGTTTTCGTACTTATAGAACCACGTAAAGGAAAATTCGGGGACCAATACTCCGGTCCGCACACAATAATAGAGGTTATTCCCTCACAAAACCTAAAAATATCATGGAAGGGCAAAACCCGAATAATACACGCGAACAAAGCGCGCCTTGGTCGCGTACGCGATAACCCCGGCTGATAATTAATAACGATTCATGTGTTAATACGCTAATTTCTTTATCTAGAAACGATATCAATCAAACGATATCAAATATCAAACGACATATAACCAAACATGCCCAACCGATGGGGAAAGGGCAGCGTACCAAGGCCTGGACCGAAGGGAGGGGGAGCCGCAAGAAAGCTCTCGCACCTGCGGTGGCTGCGCCGAGAGGCTACGAGGGAAGAGAGAAGCACCACTCCCCTCCTCCCTTCAATAACCGAGTTTATAATCATACGAGAGGGAACACCAGCAGTGGAGACCATCACCATCGAGGACTCCCCCCCGACAACGCCAAAAAGGACGCCTCAGCCCCCTAGCGATTCCCCCACCCGTGAGTACGCGGAGAGTAAAATACTCATACAGCCACTCCCAACTCCCTCCCAAACTCCATCCCAAACTCCGTCCCAACCTCCTAAAAACCTGATCCCCTCCACCATCCCGCCTTGGCCAGGAGCGGTTGAAATCTTGGACACGGGGTCAGCAACAAAGGTCACAGGACACGAGGAGCTGACACCCGAGTTTTTAAGATGGTTTGATGACCTTTACCAAAGCGGTCAAGACCTCACCTTCCTCCTGAGCGGCGACGACTCCCTCCCGAACCAACCCCAATCCTATACCCTACACCGCTCCTAAAATTCCTTCCCTAACCTTGTATATAGTCCCCTGTACATAAACCACCCCATCACTTAACTTTTATTAATTTTTTTTTTCCACGCCAAACAGGCTCTATCTTTCGTTTTTCCTTTTTTTCACGCCAAACAGGCTTTATCTTTTGTTTTTCTTTCTTTCTTTTTTCTCGCCAAATAGGCCTTATATTTTATTTTTTTAAACCACCCAAACCTTATGTTAAGAAATGTAAAAATTTCTTCATATAAGGGGGAAGGTGTGATGTCCCACTATATTTCGCTCAAAATTTTTTTTCTCATTCCAAGCCACCCGCCACTTATGTTAAGAAATGTAAAAATTTCTTCATATAAGGGGGGAGGTGTGACGTCCCACTATTTTTCGCGCGGTATTTTAACACCACTTCCTCACAAATCAATCCACAACTCCATCAAAAACCCTCATACTCAAGCAATACCCCCTCTTTCAAACCCAACCGATCGTTTAGACGATATACCTTAGTGGTCCCTATCTCTAAACGGTCAATCCAGATACCAGACCGTTTGGACGATGCACCTTAGCGGTCCCCATCTCGAAGCGGTCAATCCATAATCGCTGATCGCCTTGACGATGTACCTTAGCGGTCCCCATCTCAAGATGGTCAGCGACGACCTCCAAACCCCCTCTTCGACTTACGTGGCATGACCACTTCCCTCCAAATCTACTTCAAACAAATCCCTCGTCTTTAAAACCCTCTCTTAAATCGAGACTATGTCTCATGTCCTCTCTATGACCAAAGAAGTCAGTACCCCGTTTACCCCTATCCGATACGACATCCCAAACTCCACCAAATGGGTTGAGTATTCAGCTTCGAAAGCCTACATGTAAAAACACCTGAAAACTAAATCTATTTATAATGTAAATGCGACGCATATTTACCCTCATGATCAACACGTGATCATTACCGCGACGCAGATTTGGCGTACGTGCCATGGAACACATCGCACATACCCTTCACTCATTACCAGTACAAGACAAGGCCATATAAAACCCCTAAACACAAAACTATTAATAAGCCGTAATGCGTCGCATCTTCAAAGATCAGTCAAGGTGCATACCGCGCACACTCTTCGTCCCTAACAATCCCGACAATAGTATAAATACAAGGCCCAAAACGGCCACAGGA